>CM035425.1:137007926-137707926 GCA_020310875.1 Ceratopteris richardii
TAGCCTCAGGATTCATGTAGAAGGTGTTGCCACTCGGACTCAAAGGGAAACTTTTTCAACAAAAGAGGTGTCATTGTTTGCAATTGTAGGTAAGTAAATACACATCAATTTTTGATGAACTGAAATAACAACAGCATATGGGAATGAACCCTCTATCTCATCCATGTGAGATGAATGTTCTACCCATTAAGCTACACAAATCAACATGAGGGGAAAGGCGATTATATTTTATAGTATGTTTCAGTGTCCATTCAACAAGAAGAAAGAAAAGAGATAGAGAGAGAAGAAGAGAGATAGAGAAGAAGGAAGAGAGAGATGAAAAGAGACGAAGAAAGAGAAGGAGAAAGAGAAGGAAAAAGAAAGAGAAGAAAGAGAAAGAAAGAAAGAGAAGGAGAAAGAGAACAAAGAAAAAGAGAAGAGAAACGGAAGAAGGAAAGAGAGAACGAGAAAGAAAGAAAGAGAAGGAGAAAGAGAAAAAAAGAGGAAGAGAAGAAGGAGAAAAGATCTATATAGAAAGAAAGAATCCAAAAGAGATAGAGAACAAGAAAGAGATGGAGAGAGAGAGAGAGGGAGAGAGAGAAATGGGAAAAAAAGGGAGGTAGAGAGAAAGAGATAGAAAAAGAGAGGTAGAGAGAAAGAGATAAAAGAATATGGAGCAAAAAATGGCTGAACAAAGACAAAGGGAGAAGATGAAAGTGAAGATTAAAGAGAGAAGGAAAAGATTAGAAAGAGAGAAGAGTAAAGAAAGAGCACGGTTAGCATAGATACCTTTACTAAATTGGCCATAACTTTCTCATATAAAGGCCAAATTAGATGATTCCACTTGTATAGAAAGTAAACTCCAAGATCTTTCCAATGAGTTGCTGTATGCTACCATTGGATATTTAGAAACCATGTGTAGATAGTCTTTAATTCTCTGCATACGTCTTCAAAGACTGCCCACTCACCTAGCTCCATTGTTTTGGCCATAACGTCCTTAAGAAAGCTCCAAATCAAGAACTTCATATTAGTATATATTCTACACTTCAAGAAATTTCTTTTGGTTGGTTACAATCCATATTTTGACCATTTCAAGCCATCTCTGCACAAGCTTTTTGATGGCTATTGACTAGCGAGAAACTCTTTTTATGTGAATTGAGTGCTTAATTATGATAATTAGGAGTTCTTAATCATATGTTGAAGCATTCTGGATGGAAATGAATTGATTTCCATATATTTGCATCATAGTTTTTCTCTCAACTATATTCATTTGAATACTTCTTGCATCAAAGTTATAATTTTGCATTGTATTTTCTTCCAATGTTATGAAACTAACATGGGAATGTGCATGAAAGTTAGTTTGATATGAATTCATCTATTCACATGAAGTTACACTAATGCATGTTGATTTATAAAAGCATGTAGAGGTTGTTGTTGTGTGTTTCAAGATCTTTGTGCATGGATTGGAAAAAATGTATAAGCAAAAATCTTCTTTTTTCAAGGATCAATAGGGCACACATAGTGGTGTAGATAAAAAGCAATGTTAGGCTTCTATTAGTCGACATCTCTTTTGTGACGGTAGGATTTTATGTCTATATGGATAGAAGAGGATCATTATAGAGTTATAGAGAATTAATGAAAAACTCAATGAGTCTAGAGTAGATGCCTCTTGATGCTTCAAATCAAGATGCTAGGGAAGATAACAAAAAATTCAAGGGTAAGCTCCTTGCATTCTATCATGAGGCTGGACCATAGACAGTTTATGTTCTAAAACCGTTACCCCTAACAACATCATACATGATGGGAAGTTAATGAGGCCTGTTATTGAATAGATACTAAGGATAATTTCTAAACTTTGCATCATCCATAGAATTTGGATTATGTTTAATGAATATTCATTAGATAAGACCATCTAAAGTTCCTAATGCATCTATTTAGAGTTCAACATGAAAGATACCTTCACTCAATAGTGGATGATTACCAAGGGAGATATCTTTATGAAGGTCAACGAGTATTCCGTAATGCTATTCCTAGGGCATGCAGTCTTACACTTAGTATGCCATCTCAAAGAGTTGGAGTTAATAAGAAGAGGATCAGATTCTCTCAGTCTCTACATATGCATACACAGACTACTAATGATACTCCTCATGGAGGTTCCAAAGTCCAATACATACACATGAACCATTGGAGCTACCAATGCCAATTAGATGACAAGTTCATCATTGGTTTCATAAAAGAAATCATAGAGAAGGTAGATTATTTCTTCACATAGTGCAAAGACTTCAATGTTACACTTAAAGGTTCCACCCTAACATCTTTCCATCGTGTACGTACCATTGAGGATTTATGGACATTGGATAGGTAACTAGGAAAATTTAATAGTGAATCATCAAAACGAGGGATCTATCATGAAAAATCCTTGCAAATCTAAACCTTCAAAATTCTTCATGGGAATTTGTGCAATCGGATGAATGATTACTCAAGAAATTCATCACTAGGTTTCCACTTGGATACTTAACCTCAAAGGAAAAGACAATGGCATTTTTCATGGATGGATCGAAAAGTAGAAAGATTCAAAATGTATTGTATATCAAATGACCATGTACATTGGACAAGTGCACCAGGAAATAGATAGATTTGTTGATATATTAGGTAGTGATGTGTGTGAACACACTAGGACTGCCGGGGCACTTTTTTCCCTCTTTAGGAGGTTTTTTTCCCCCCGCTTGTATATACGCCTATTGCCCTTATGGGCTACTTATCTTTGTACATTCTCTAGTAATACATTCAGTATTGTGTGTTTGTGCTCCAAGCTTCTTCTTCTTCCTTGTGCTGTTCGCGTGCTTCTCCAGACCTCCAACTCCAACAATTGGTATAAGAGCAGGTCGTTGCTTCATCTAGGGCACTGTCGACACTCCTCCGTTTGCAGTCTCAGATTCGATCTGAGCTGGTTTCGGCCTCCGAACACATTATCGCAGTGCTTGTGTAGGCTATTTCATCTTTTTGTGCCAAAGATATTCACCAGTATAAGCGTCTCGAAGTCTGGTACAAGTCTAGCAGAAGTCGTCGGGGCAGTTCTGTTCAACTTTTTGAGATACAGTCAATTTTCTGCATCAAGGTATTTTAGTCACTGGCCATGGCTGAAAGCAGTGATGTATTCCATATGTTGGCTGTTGAGGATAAGTTGGATGGTACCAACTACCCATTCTGGGCTTGTATTGGTTGCAAAAGGATTGTGGAACATTGTGCAGGGTGTTGAAAGATGCCTTGTTACACCTCTGACTACAGGTACTGCAAATACAAGTGCTGGAGCTGATGAAGATGGTGTCGAAGATGATATTCCGCAGATTCGTGTTCGTGCTACTATTTCTACTGCACCTACTACAAAGCAGATTCGCTGGGATGGCAGAGATGCCCAGGCACATGCATTGATAGCTTTGTCTCTCAAACGTGCCATTATTCCTCATATTCGCTCTTGCAGAACAGTTAAGGATGCTTGGGATACACTTACCACATTGTACCAAGCTAGGAATGAGGCTCGTGTTGCTTACCTCCGAAAACAATTGGAGAGTGAGCACATGAATGAAGTGATTCTATGGACAGTTTCCTAATGAAGATCAAAGACTTGAAGGAACAATTGATTTCTGTTGATGAGGTTATACGAGATAGCTCACTTGTGCAGACCGTTCTGAATGGTCTTCTTGATTCATATCAGAGTTTTGCTTCTACTCTTCAGTTGATGATGAAAGGCAATCCAAATGCCTTATCATTTGAGGATTTAGTCTCTGTTCTGTTGCAAAAAGATCATTCCAGGCAAAACAGGTCCATTATACGAGTTGTAGGTCAAGCTTTCCTGGCTAGTCAGAAGGGCAAAGGCAAATGGAGCTCTTCAACTAGTAAGCAGAAATTTGCTAATTTTGCATATTCGAAGAAGGAAGATAAAGATGAGAAGAAATCAGAAAAGGAGAAATTGTTTTGTAAGTACTGTAAAGGGAATGATCATATCATAAAGAACTGTCCAAAACTGGCGGCTAAAGAGGCAAAGAAGAAAGAGGCTGGAATGGTTGTTGTAGAGGCCTCTACACCAAAAACAGAGTTTGCAAATCTTGTGCAGGAAGAAGAATGGGTGTTTACTACGATCTGCAGTTTTGACCCATCTTCTCATGATCAGTGCATGTCTGTAGTAGACTCAGATGTTTGGTATTTTGACAGTGGGGCAACCAAACATATTACCTCGCAGCACAGTTTCTTCTCTTCACTCGAGCCTGATCCTACAGGGAATACTGTTACATGCACCAACAACTCCTCTTATCCTATTATGGGAGTTGGTAAGATCATTTTAACCACTACTGGTGGTAGTTCTTTCACTTTCTCAGATGCTTTATTTATGCCAGGGATCAAAAAGAACCTGTTATCAGTTTCTGCATTAGCCAAGAGTGGCTTGGTTATGAAATTTGTTGACAGGTGTAGAGTTCATGATCTATCAAATGGCAATGTGATTATTGCTTCTGGCATTTTATGTCGTGGGCTATATAAGCTCATAGACTATGAAAGATATGTAAATGATTTGGCATGTGCAATACATGATTCTTAGGCCACGTTAGATGCAAAGCTTTGGCATGCACACTTTGGTCATCTGAATTTTGCTAGTTTTCTACGCCTGTAGAAATCTGAAATGGTGTCCTCGTTGCCCAAACTTGAGGCACCTGGAAAACATGTTTGTGAAGGCTGTATTTTGGGCAAAATGCAGTGTTCATCCTTTCAAAAAGATGGTTCAGTTCAGGCTACTCAGAAATTGTAGCTTGTACATAGTGATGTCTGTGGTCCAATGCAGACACCTTCTTTTGGGAATTATCTGTACTTCGTGACTTTCATCCATGATTTTTCCAGGCATGCATGGGTATATCCATTGAAGGAAAAGTCCGAAGTGATCATGTGCTTCAAACAGTTTTTGGTTTTGGCTGAAAATATGTCAGCATGTAGAATGGGCACCCTCCATTCTAATCGAGGGGGGGAATATATGTCTTCTGATTTTAATGCATTTTTGGTTGAACGTGGGATAAAATATCAGTGTATAGTGCCGTATACACCTCAACAGAATGGAGTTTCTGAACGAAAGAACAGGTCACTCATGGAGATGGCGAGGTGTATGGTCAAGGGTCAGGCTTTACCACATAGTTTCTGGCTTGAGGTTGCCATGTGTGCAGCATATGTACTTAACAGGTGTCCCACTAAAATGCTCCAGTCTATCACTCCATATGAGGCTTGGCATGGTCGCAAGCCATCTGTTGCTCATCTGCGTGTTTTTGGTTGTTTGGCATATGCATTAGTGCCTGAACAACATCGCAGAAAATTGGATGTTAAAGTAGTAAAATGTATTTTTGTTGGGTACAGTTCTGAAAGTAAAGGCTATCGTCTATATCATCCATAGACTAAATGCATTCTGGTTAGCCGTGATGTTGTTTTTGTTGAAGATGCTATTCAGCCATTGCTTTCATGTACTAAGGAGACATCTGTTAGCTCCAAAGGCATGTATGATACTTTGATGCCTGTTTTTACAAGTGGACAGTCTAGTGCTGGTCCTAATGAGGCAACTTCTCAGCCTTTGCAGGTTTCATAGGATGATTCGGATCATTCCATTTCTGATGTAGATTTACATGATGCACTTATTGATGAGAGATTTGATATTGAGCAGGCAAAAACTATGCCAAAATGGCTAGTGCAGACTTTGCGTGACAGCAAATTAGATGCACCTTTGTCATATCGTACTTGTTCAGGCTCTCATAGTGCATCCTTAGCATCAGATTGCTATGCTATGGCTGCGTCTAGTCTCTGTGATGGGAATGAGCATGTTTCTTTTGATGAAGCATAGAATTCAGAAAATTGGATGGCTGCTATGCAATCTGAATATGATGCTATAATGAAGAATGGTACATGGTCTTTATGTGACTTGCCTCTTGGCAAGAAGGCCATTGGCACTAAGTGGGTATACAAGCTAAAGCGTAAACCTGATGGTACAGTTGACAGGTATAAGGCTAGGCTTGTTGCAAAGGGTTATGCGCAGGAAAGAGGCATTGATTTTGATGAGACCTTTGCACCTACATGTCATATGACTACTCTTCGGAGCATTTGTGCACTTCTAGCCCATCATGGTTGGAATGTACATCAGTTGGACATTAAAACAGGATTTCTGAATGGTGACTTGCATGAAGAAGTGTATGTTTTTCAGACCCGTGGCTTTGTGCAGAAAGGGCATGAAAACCAGGTGTGCAGGTTAAAGAAGGCATTATATGGTTTAAAGCAAGCACCTCGTGCTTGCTATGAGAAGATACATGCCTATCTGATTGCACATGGTTTTGAGAACAATCCAACTAAAAGCATCTTTTGCATGCCTCATTTGAGATGTCTGATTTGGGGCATTTGCATCACTATTTGGGCATTCAGTTTATGCAAGTTGATGGTGGAATGACTTTGTGTCAAACGAAATATATTGACACATTATTGCAGTGTTTTGGCCTTGAAGACTGTAAGCCTATTGCTACTCCTATGGAGACATGTTTACAATTGAGTCTTCATGATGCTGGAGATGCATTTGATGTTGTTCTCTATCAGCAGGCTATTGGATGCTTGATTTACTTATGCATTACTCGGCTAGATATTCAGTTTGCTGTCTCACAGATGAGCAGGTTTATGCATTGCCCAAGAGTCAAGCATTGGCATGCGGTTAAGCGCATCTTTTGCTACTTGAGTGGTACTTGGCTACTTGGGTTGTTTTTATCCCAAGGGGGGATCACTACTGCCAGATTTGCATGCTTTTTCTGACTCTGATTGGGCTGGTTGCTATGACACTCATGTGTCCACTAGTGGCTTTTGCTTCATGCTTGGTAGCTCATGTATATCTTGGTTTAGCAAGAAGCAGCCTATTGTGGCCACTTCCAGTTATGAGGCTGAGTATAGGGTAGCTTTCACATCTACTGTTGAGTGTGTGTGGCTCAGCCGCCTTATGGCTGATTTGGGTGTTCGTCAGTCTTCTGCCACCACCATCTTCATTGACAGTTAGAGTGCATTGGGAGTTGTGAGGAACCCTGTGTTCCATGCTCGCACTAAGCACATTGAGGTGCATTATCACTATGTCAGGGAGAGGTTCTCTGCTGGGGAGATCAAGTTTGCATATGTGCCCACGCAGGAGAACATTGTAGACCTTTTCATGAAGGCTGTACCTAGGGAGAATTTTGAAGCTTTCCACAAAGCTTTGGGCTTACTTCCTTTTGTAAAGTAATTTCCACATAGCTTGGCACTTCCTTATACATGAGTGCCAGCTCCTTGTTCACCGCATCACTCCCAGGGGGGATTTGTTGATATATTTAGGTAGTGATGTGTGTGAACACACTAGGATTGCCAGGACACTTTTTTCCCCCTTTAGTAGGGTTTTTTCCCCCGGCTTGTATATATGCCTATTGCCCTAATGGGCTACTTATCTTTGTACATTCTCTAGTAATACATTCAGTATTGTGTGTTTGTGCTCCAAGCTTCTTCTTCTTCTTCCTTGTGCTGTTCGTGTGCTTCCGCAGACGTCTAACTCCAACAAGATTTAGTAGAGAACCTAGCAAAGGATTGAATAGTCATAGAAGAATCTCCTACACGAGGAAGCATTAGAAGTGTTAACTAAACTTCCTTTATTAGTGAATATGCTAATAAATTTACAAGGATATTAAATCTTCATTCATAAACTATGAAGGTTCAACAAAGTGCCCACCATGAGTTAGGCGATGTCTTAATTATGGAGGTGATCATCGTAAGGCAAAAAATATGGTAATAGATCACACATATATAGAAAAGAATTTTATATTATGAGATTTACTAGGAAAATGACCAGCTATTTTACAAACAACTAAATTTGCAGTAGGATACCTATGTGAGAACAAAAAACAAGAGGGAAAAGACTTGATACCTATTAAGGACCACCTCACTACTAATCATATCCATATAGATATCCACAAGGATAAAACCTACCCTATTGTCCTAGGCAACCATGTTATGCTCCTAGAGATGGGAAATATTAGTATGCATAGCTACATGCACAATCCATCATATGATAGCAACCATTAGGATACTAATACTCAGAGGTAAAAAAACCATTGAAGTGGTTACAAATGCACAAAAAAGGCACAACTAGACCAAAATAATTCGTCCCCAAGTGAGGATCTCGATAGTTTTGAATCCCAAATAGGATGTAAATCAAAGCTCCGTTAAGAAGGGAAGAAAACGAAAATTCCAAGAAAAATCTATTATACAACAAATGAAAAACATGCTTAACGACTAGAAGAAGATGAAGAAAGATACTAAAAAAATGCAAACACGATAAATGCGTTAAAACTCTAAAGAAGAAACTCTTTAAGTTAGAAGACTATGTTTTATACTGAAATGATCAACTACATGTTAATGAGATTGAAATTGAGAGTAAGATTAGATGAAAGCAAAAAGGCAAGTCTACATGAAAATAGATGCACCACATGCCACTAGGTAGAAACTCAATGAACATAGGCTTATATGTGATACTTAAAGAATAATAACCTAGAACAACCAGGGGATGTACATTAGAAGACCATGAGAACTACTGTCCAAGTGCCAACCTAGAAAAAGAAAGATTGAAAATATGAAAACAAATGATTAAAGTTGTAGATCATTTCTACGATAAGGTACACTCACCAATCCCTAACACAAGAGTACACTTGATGGGACATTCAAGAAGATGCCAACTTCTACTGATCATCAAGTTTATCCTAGGAAAACAACTGCATTGAGATACAAGAAGAAATGCCAATCAAGATAATTCAAGGTATGAGAGAACTATTACAAGAGAAGCTAAACCCAAAATTGTGTTAGAATCAAGATATTGACAAGCATGAGATAGTTGAGCCACACCCTAAGAGGGAGGATTAGGAAGTAATCTGCAACCATGGCTTTTGGGGCAACATGTTAGCCAATCGTACTCTTAGCCAATAGGTCATGGGTTCAAATCCACAATTGGTATCAGAGCCTATGAAGTAATCTTGGGCAAGATGAACCAAAGTCGTGCACGTCGCTTTCAAAGATGAGCCCATCAAAGATTAGTGTATCTCCCAATCCATAGGTTGGATTTAGACATGTAAGATAGTATTGGAAAGCTCTCAAAACAAGCCTTCCAATCGAAGCACTAGATTGATAATCAGGTTTAAAACATATAGAACATTATGTCAAGTATGAACCTTCTCAAGAATAATGCTCTTAATGGGTAAGCGATCCCCAGTGAAGTGATACTTCACCTCGATGTGCTTGTTCTTTGCATGATAGATCAGATTTGTAGTCAAAGCAATGGCACTCTGACTATCAATAAGCAAATGAGGTACATGCTGAGGTAGACCCATATCACAAGCAAGTCCAAAAAGCCATAATAATTCCTTACATGCCACACTTGATGCAACATAATATGCTTTTGTAGTGGAAAATAATGTACCTTGATGTAGACTTCAGATTATCTACAGAACCTACATAATCAAAATCTGTGTAACCAACAATGGATGCCCTTCCTATTCCCAAGCATAGACACTTTTCCTTAGTGCCACTCAGATATCTCAAAACCATCTTGACTACTTCCTAACACTTCTTTCCAAGATTAGACATATATCTACTCACAACTCCCACTATAAATGCAATATCTAGTCTTGCGGCTACCATCATTACCATAAGACTACCAAAAATAGATTGATAAGGATTTCTGGTTATGAATTACTTTTTTCGCATCTACTTTGGGGAAATCATCCTTGCTTAATCTCACATATGTAGTTAAAGGTGTATTGAATGCCTTGCTATCGAGCATATTGAACCTCTAAAAGAAGTTTAAATATCGACTCACTTTGATACAAGTATATGCATCTTTTAATCCTATCATGATAAATGTGCATGCCAAAGATATGTTTGGAATCCGCCAAATTCTTCATATCAAATGTCTAATGCAATTTCTTTTTGAGCAATGGTAACGCACCAAAGGACTTCCCAGCAATCAACATATCATCAACATAAAGAAGCCTATCAAGCTGCTATCCAAGCATCTCTTTGTGTGGAGACAATGATCCTCATTTCTTCTAGAATAGACTTGCAATTTTATAGGATCTGTATGCACTCTTTGTCTAGAAATGATATGCCCTACATATTATAGTTTCTCTCAAAAAAGTAAATTTATTGAGGATGGGCATAGAGTTTGTTCTAACATTACAAACTAAGAAGTATTTCTAAATGATTCTCATGTTCATTTTTATTCTCATTATAAACCAGTATATTATCAAAGAAAACAAGAAAAAAAGCTTGATAATCAAGGAAAATATTATTCATCATGCATGTAAATGTAGCAAGAGCATTTATAAGTTCAAAGGGCATTACCATAAACTCATAATGGCCAGTTTGAGTCCTAAATGTAGTCTTGTATTATCACTATGTGCCATATGTGATGATAATGAGATTTAAGGTCAACCTTATTAAATATGCACACTCGTCAAAGTATCTGGTAATTTGTCTATCCAAGGAATAGGATATCTATTTTTGTTTATGATTTTGTTGAGGGATCTATAGTCAATGCACATCCTATATTATGTTTTATTCTTTTTCTTGACTACAAGAATGGGTGCTTCAAATGGAGAAGATATAGGCCGTATAAGTCCTTTTGAAATTAAGTCCTTAACTTTATTTCCTTTTTGTGAAAAGGGCCATGCCTATAAGGTGCTTTATGAAGATGACAAATACCAGGAATCAGATATATACTATGGTGAAAGGATCCTCGAGATAGTGGTAGTGTAGAAGGATAATCAAACATAAAAAAAATCCATACAAGCAATCATAAAAGGTTTATGTGCATGGGAAAGGCTATGATTATACTCATTTACAAAAAAAATCAATGAGTTATAACCTTTCCTAATTGCACATTTTCCTTGAGTATGAGTAATTAATGGAAATGGTTGTAAGTCATGCCTTGTAGAAAAACAATTGAGTTGACCTTTGAATTGAAAATTAAATGTATGCATATGATAGTCAATACATAGGTCATTAATGACCAAAAGGCATACCATGTATAACATCGTAGCTGTACAAAGGATCAATTAAAATATTCATGCATCTATGTATGAACTTATGAAAATCTTAACTTTATGGACTTCACTTGTTATATATATTATATCAACTTCCTTGAAATGCAATTATAAATTTAAGCAAGGAATAAAACAAATTTATTTGATTTACTACACTAATGCATGTGAGATTAAATCATGAGAACTACCATCATCATTATGATATTAAAAACTTTATTATTATTTGTACTGTGGATGCAAAGTAAAGAATGAATAGAAATTTTTTCCTTTATGTAGTGTACTTCAATTTTTTCTAACGCTTGCTTCATCGAAACAAGAGTTACTTAAATTTAATTCCAATGCTTCTTGTATCCAAACAAGAGGAACACATTCATGAAGTACCTCCATGTTGTGCATTTGGGCTACAATAGGTTTCATGTGGAGGTTTCAATCTACACTTTACTTTAGTATGTCTAGCTTTAATACATATCCAAAAGGTGATACACGATCTCTTCTATTGATCCTTTTCCATTGAAGTTTGAAGGGTAGGAGGTTTGGTAGGTTGGAGAGATGCGGCTAAGGATGTTGTGAAAAAATTGGAATGAGGAGCTCATAGCAAATTAGGATAAGAAGAGGTACTTAAATTCTAGTTCAAAGTAAAATAAGGCTTGATCAAAGGTTGTCCTTGATGTGGTTGTTGCAAATTAATTGTTTGGGAATAGATTGAAACTCTTTCTCTATATCATGAGCAAAAGAAATTGCTTCATAAAAAAATGTAGGTCAGAGTGTGTGCTCGGTTTGGATCCTCATCTCCAAACCATTTTCATACTTCCTCTACAAGCTATCTTAAGGAACCTCCTCGAGCATGTGATCAAGTAATAGACTTCGCCAAGATCTCTTAGTGTAAGTAGTAATGATATCACCATCCTTCCATGTCAAAGTGGTCCATAAGTCATGAATATGTAGATGGAACTAAGGAGGAAGAAAAATTCCTTGATTTTCTCTTGAAAGGCATTACCTCTCATCGGATGATTTGCAGTATGCCCTAAAACATTCCAGCATAGTGGAGACTTCCCGATTAAATAATTGAAAATTTTCACTTTATCATTTTTCAAAGTAGGATTCATCTTAATAAAAATTATCAAACTAAGATAACCATGATAAAAGAGGTCTCCCATCCTTAAGCACATCAAATGCTGAAAATTGTAAATTCTTATGTCAATCTTGAAATGCATATAGTCTTGTTGAGCGATAACAACGGCCTTCATCATTGTACAAGGTTCTCCTCCTTGGAATGCATATTTTAAGTAATTCATCACGTTCTTTCATCTCATTTTGAGTGTTTTGGAGGTTGTGTTATAGAAGCTCTAGCTATTGTTGGATTGATACCCCAAGTAGGGTTGATTATCCAAAGTCCCCCATGGTGTGATTAGGGTCCATCAATCTATAAAAGAACAACCCCATTCGCTAAAAATGTGAAACAAAATTTACAAATTCTTAAATTCAAATGGAAAAGGTAAGGGTGGTTTTTGGGAGTTGAAAATGTTAAATTTAACTAAAAAGAAATAGAGTGAAAAAACATGTGAGCAATGTAGTGGTAAAGCACTTGACTTGTCAATATGAGGTTGCGTATTCAAATTTGTTCCTTGTTATATGAAAGTTATGTTAAATATAAGAAAAAAGGATAGAGTGAAAACATATGTGAAGTGTACTGGTAAAACAATTGTTAATATGAGGTTGTGGGTTCAATTCCATTCCTCACTAAAATGGAGAGTCCTTATTGTCAAACAATTAAAAAGGGTTTTCATGTGTAGCCAATAACACCAATGGCTAAGGGATTCAAGGGAGCCATGTGTGCTAGGGATGCCAAAGATGCCAAAGTTATGCAAAGATTCTTCAAGTAAGCTAAAGGAGTAAACATAGGTATAAACAGAGCTCTAAATGTATGAGTAAATTGTACTCTAAAGGAGTAAACATTGATGCAAATCTAGGAGTAAATTGTAGGCATAAAATATAAGTCCAAGTTCAAGAACTTAAACTTAAAAAGAAACTAAAAACCAATGTAAAAATAAGAACTAGAATTGGAGCTGGAAGTAAAAAAAAAACCCCAAAATAAAAAGGAAAACTCAATCTAGAAATAGAACTAGAACTGGAAACAAGAACAAGAATAGGAATCAGAATCGAAATTGGATTGGGATTGGGATAAGGATGAAGATTGGGATCAACATTAGGATCAGATAGCAAACTAGGTAACACTAGAATAAAATACCAAAATGGACAAAATCGAAACACCTCTATAGTGAGACACACATGCTCTGATACCACTATTGTATGATCTTACATACACACATACATAGAGAGTAGGAAATATGAAAACAAATAGAAACAAAGATGTGAAGTAGATAAGATAGTATAGAGTATTGGGTGCAATCTCCCCATTGGGGGCAAAAGTGAACCATGGATGGGCCTTGTATGGATTCCTAATTTTTAGGGATTAAAATTTATTAAGAAGACATGCTAAACCACTACTAGTGATATTGGTAAATAAAATACTATTTGATAGAATTTTCTTCTTAAATTAAGAAATAAGATATATTGTAGTTTGAGGATGCTTTAGATCAATAGTCGCTATGTGATTTTTTAGGAGTGGGGAAACACATTCGAAATGGGGTGTGAGCAAGTCTCTACAAAGTTCTCAACCATTAGATGAAGCTCAAATTGGATGGTGGATCACAAGTGGGGCTGATCTCCTTCTTGTAGATAGTGCGAATCGTCCAATCGAGCTAAAAATCTAATGGAGCAAGCTAAAAGGTTCCATTTTGATTTGCGTTGCATCAAAAGCCTTATGCTCTCCTTAAAATACAATGAATGAGATTAAAACGCAAAAATCTTAAACCTAGAGCAATGTGTGCCATCAGATTGTTCTTGTAATCCAACGGTGCACATCAACTGCCCCTTTTCTCCAATGGATATCTGTGTGAACCACACAATTAAAAGCAAATTAAAGGGCGATAATGCACTCCTTGATTGACTTTTGCCAAAGGACATGGATCCTTAGATCTTTAGCCAATCTTATGGCTACGATTAAAAGGCATGCTATCTCAAATCACCCATGACAAGAAAACGAGGCTGTCATAGTTGTTTTGAAGCCTTTGACTACAAAGAAACAAGGGAAATCTAGGCCTAGTCTAGTAGATTAAGGAACTAGACTATGGCCATTGCTCTCCTCTCATTGGTGGATGACTAATCTCCCCTTAATCTAAAAGGCCCAAAGAGGTTTCATTTTTTTCCCTAATGCCCCACACACTGATGAGTCTTCAGAGTATGTGTATTTATAGTTTTTTTTATTACATCTCAATATAGGGTTACAATAAGGGAAGGTGCTTTGAAAAGTACGTACGTGAGTAAAAAATTGATCACTTTTATGGATAGCCTCAAATTTTATTTACAAAAGTCATGATTTACATAAATCCTTATCTCAACAACTATCTTTCTGACTTTTTAGAAAGAACCCTCCACGTGAGCCTTTGTTTTAACAGAATATATGGAAACTATAATTTCTCTTATTTGTGTCCTAATACATTCGAATAAGTCCATGCCCATCCACTCCCACACAAACCTTCAACTCTTATGTCAAAACAAAAAGCACATTAAACTATCAATAAAACAAACTCAAAATTCAGCATTCCATAAGTGATTAAAAAGGAAACTCGGCCATATTGTGCAAATGATCAAATGATATATGTACACTTTTTCCCTTGATTTTAGAAGATGCCTATTGGTTGATTCCACCTCAAAATTCCTCTGAATCTTAGGTTTATATCTGAATTTAAATTCAAATACTAGTCACGGGTTTTGGCTCCCTTTACAGATAGTTTAATTATTGAATATTTATCTCAAGTGGACGTTTATGAGAGATTGAAATGCAGAACTCTTTATCTTTATGAATGAAGTGCGAATATATGTATTCACTGTCACGGCTATCATATTCCAATGTAATCCTAAGTTATCATCATACACTTACGCTTTCCATATGTACCAAGAGCACTCTTGTATATGTATACTCTCATAAAAATATAGTGGCCTAGTCAGCGACAAGCTATATTGAGAATGCCCATTTTGGAAATTTGCATATAGAAAATTTGTGCTCTCTAGGTGTGTACATGCCTCTATGTTTTCTTCACGTTTGGATAGACACATATACATCACGGTTGTAATGTCCTCGAAAAATATAAGCTGCATTATGAGAAGCTCAAAATTTCCCCAATATTTATCACATTAATTAAGTAGAAAAAGGGAAATGATCCTCTTTAACCATGCATCCTTGGAAGATTGATAAATATGCATATGATTCTCTATAGGATCTATCATTATTAGAGAAAGGGACTATGAGATACATAGATAAAGAGATTTATTCTTTGAAGAGGGAATATTAAGCTCTATCACGCTAAGCAAGGACACAAAGGCATTTTCTCACATAAAATGAGTGTACGAAGATTCAAAGTAATAGAATTATTAGAGATCATATCATAGGCATACAAGAGAAAGAAGGAGAGATAGAGGAGTACTTTGTTCGAGTATGCATTTGTATGAGTATATTTACCTAAATGTATACATGTCCTTGCTCTTGTTAGTGGATGCTAATGAAACTAATTATTACTATGTAGAGTCTTTGCAAGGCAAGGGCCTAGGGATCTCTTGCATTCAGAGTTCTCATAGTGCATCTTTCATAAATATACCTTCGATTTACTACTATGCACATGCATATTTTTTACAAAGGAATAAGAGGATCAACATAAATTATAGAGAAAACGGAAACTTTATAACATCTTCTTCCGTTATATGGCTCAAGGACTCTGACCAATAATGAGAACGAAAAAGATGGATTTGGATCATCACCTCAACAAACCTAAAGCTCCATGCTACTTTTATGTTCATCCTTGTAATATTGATTTGACAAGACCTGTATGATGAAGTTGGATTTATCATAGAGAGTAATATAGTTTGACATATAATATCTCCTAAAGGATGTCCAAAGCATGAAACTATGCCTACATCAGTTTCTAGAACTATTCCAATCCAAGCAACTCTCTTACAATGTTCCGTGTTTTCTCTCGTTGAGATTCCCTATATAATTTGAATGAATCATGTTAACCATGTCGATATTCTCCAACTACCAAACTCCAACCCCAGGTCAGTTCATCCTATGTAATCTCTATTGACTCTCGGGATCACGACCACCTCCTAATAGCACTCCATTACTCCTCTCCAATATAAACACTTCTTTATTCTATTCTCATCTTATTTGATCCCACCTAGTCCATGAACTCTAGCTTGATGACCACACACATTGTTTTCTCCATGAATATTATTATTACTAAATTAATTCAGGAGAGCTTACTATTATTAAATTAATTCACGAATGCATTTATAAAACGTCTGAATTCCTACCAACAACATTGAAAATCTGGTACTCGAGATGATAAAGTATTAGATTATAAAAGAATTATGTTGTACAAATAGGAAAACCATCATCTTCCGAAGATAAACTGAAGAGAATGAAGCACAAAATGTTGAGATATCAAGCTCAACATGTGATGGTCCAAGATAACACGTATCACTTTTTCATTTCTCTAACATGTATAGTGGTCATGTCAGTCTATGTGAGGGACACTTCATTGAGCTTTATTCAATTTATCTACCCAGATTGATGGCACATTTGTTTCTTGCCAGCTCACTCATTCGCAAACATTATGTCTTTCCTTATGTACTTGTCTTTATATATTGCATTTATATTCTTGTTTTAAGGTCATTCTTGTGCATGCCTTTTATCTAATAGACAAAAAAGAAGAAGATCTTTTTCCTTGCCTCAATATGTGTCTGTGCTTCTCCTTGATTGTGAGATTGTGTGTGTGAGCTCTCTTCCTTATCTCCTTCCTTGACATGGTATTAGAGCCAGGTTGGTTGTAGAGAGCCCGTAGAGAAGGCCAACAATGAAGAGTATGCGAGAAGGCATAGAGAAAGCGCAATTCACAAAAGACCTCAGATTGCTACAAAAATTGGTGTGAAGGTAGAAGACCTCAAAATGTTATCCGGAGTTATCCCTTTAAGGTTCCTCGTTTTTGTCAGATCGAAGTTTCGGAGCCATCTCGACCTCCATTTTGAGTCCACAAGATGAGGCCCACAAAAAAACCAAGTCAATTTGCAAAATTGTAACTTTCCTCATATTTGGTTTCGTACTTTGCAGAAATTGTGAGTTCCTAGATATGTTGAAATAGGTGATAACACATCACACCCTATCGAGCATATAGGAAACATTGCAGTTTTTATGGAGAATGGAGAGGTAAAAACATCTTGCTAATGTGTTGTACGTTCCAAATATAACAAAGAATCTAGTTTCTGCTAGACAAATGGTTGACGAGGGATTACAAGTGAGATTTAATGTCAATGGGTTATATGTAAAAGAGTACAAGCAAGATGGAAGATTGATTGCCAAAGGAAACAAAGTGGGTAGGATGTTCACCTTAAATATGAAACTTCTTGAAATGAATGCATCCATGTTTGCAAAAGGTGCAGGAGTTATTGCTGATATAGAGATTTGGTAGAAATGAATTGGACATGCAATTTTGGAAAGGCTGAAATTGATGCAGTCAAAGGAGATTGTCAATGGACTACCAATTTTTAAGGTTGCACAAATGCAAAAGTTATGTGCAACATGTCAATTTGGTAAACAATCAAGAGCATAATTTCCGCATGACAAGCATGTTAGTGAGAATGTGTTAGAAATAGTGCATACAAATGCTTGGGGTCCTGGAAAGGCCACATCTATGGGTGGTTGTAGATTTTATGTTACTTTCATTGATGACCATACACGGAAAGTATGGGTTTATTTCATGAAAGAGAAGAAAGAGGTGTTCGCTCACTTCAAGAATTTTAAAGCTATGGCCGAAAAGCAGACAAGGAAGTATATTCAGAGATGAAGATCAGATGGAGGAGGTGAATACATGTCAGCTGAGTCCAATAACTTTCTTAAGAGTCATGGAATTGGATGTCAGGTTTAATGTAGGTACACACCACAATAGAATGGCGTTGCTGAACGAAAAAATAGACATATTGCAGAAGACTCCATGAGTAAGAAAGGCACATGCAAATGATACAAGGACAAGTGACCTAGAACCAAGAAGATCTAGGAGGATGCGGAATTCAGTGCAATAATTGACATATGATAGTTACATGGCTCTTAATTGTGTCTACATGACAAAGGTAATACAAGATGTTAAACCCTCTTGTTTTGAAGATGCAATTGGAAATGCAGATTGGGAAAAAGGTATGGATGAGGAGATGGCTGCACTTTATGGAAATGATACATGGAATCTGGTTCCATTGCCCCAAGGAAAGAAACCCATAGGCTGCAAGTGGGTTTACAAGGTGAAGCACAATGATGATGGTAGCATAAGTAGGTACAAGCATGATTGGTAGCAAAAGGATATGCACAAATATATGGAATTGATTATGAGGAAACATTCAGCCTTGTAGCTAAAGTGTCTACTATTAGAACACTTGTTGCATTAGCTAAAGTAAAAGGATTGAATTTGCATCAGATGGATGTGAAAAATGCTTTCCTACATGGTGAGTTACAAGAAGAAGTATACATGGACCAGGCACAATGATATGAAGATTCAAAGCATCCAAAATATGTTTGTAGGTTGCAAAAGGATTTGTATGGGCTTAAGCAAGCTCCTCATGCATGGCATGCAAGGATTGCTGATTACTTAACCACCATTGGGTTTTCTATGTGTGATGCAGATCATTCACTATATGCAAGGAAGGGTGATGATGGCATCACAATTGTGGCTATTTATGTTGATGACTTGATTGTAGTTGGTGATAATGAAAAAAGCATTAAAGAGGTAAAGAAACTTCTTATGCAGGAATTTCACATGAAAGATCTTAGTGTGCTGCGCTATTTCTTGGGCATTTAGTTTATACCTACAGAAACAGGTATATGGATGTCGCAAAGGCAAGATGCCCTCAATATGCTGCAAAAGTATGGTATGGCTGATTGTAATCCAATTTCTATGCCATTAGAATAGAATTTGAAGTTAGGTACTACATCAGGTGATGCATTGGAAAATGCTACTATGTTTAGGAAAATCGTGGGAAGTTTGATATACCTCACAATTATGAGGCCTAATCTCAACTATAATGTTGGACATGAATGTCAATTTATGCAGGTTCCCAAGAAGCCACATTGAGATGCTCTGAGGTGCACTCTATGTTATGTGAGTGCTACTTTGGATTATGCATTGTTTTATGAAGCTGGTGTAGATTTGTAGGTTCATGGATACTCTGATGCAGATTGGGCTAGTAGCATTCCAAATAGAAGCTATACTGGTAGCTTTCTATTCTCACTTGGGAGTGCATATATTAAATGGAGAAGCAAGAAGAAAACCACTATTGCTTTATCAAGTAGAGAGGCTGAGTATAGAGGTGCTGCAATGGCAGCATGTGAGGCATCATGGCTAGAGATGCTCCTTGCAGATTTAGCTGTGGAAGTGCAAAAGCCTATCACCCTTTATTGTGATAATCTTAGCACCATACAGTTAGCACGGAACCTTGTTTTTCATATGACAAAAAAGCATATCGAGGTACACTATCACTTTATCATAGAGAAGGTATTAGCAAGTGATATTGATCTTGTTTATGTGAGAATAGATGAGCAGTTTGCTGATATTTTCACCAAAGCACTTGGAGTAGAAAAGCTAAAGAAGTTTCGAAAGATGCTTGGATCACTACAACATATCAAGGGCATACCGACGTTCGTCATACCGACGGTCACGCGTCAGTGTCAGTATGACCACCGAAAAACTTTGGAAAACTGACTAGGCAATGTGCACGTCGGTCACGCGGGTCGGTATGAGCGTCGATAAATTACTGGAAACTACCCACGGTCATACCGACGCTGATATTGATGCCATGTTTTAATGGGCCCAAGAGAAAAAATTCGACACTTCAGATGTTTTGAAACTAGATCTGCTACTGTCGACTTTGCGCGTGCGAGCACCATATCTCTGTTTGTCACTCTTTCTCTCTCTCTCTCTTGCTCTCTCTAAGCACACCTCTTTTTTTCTAGATCTAAAGTTTTGGTAAGTATATCGCACATACTCTAGCACTCATTTTTCTTTCTTTATGTTTTTCCTTTTCTAATATCTTCTCTCTTTAGTTTTGCAAGAGATTTTGGGATCAAGTCTTTGGAAATTCGATGAAGGAAAACTTTAAGTGGATTTTGACGACAATGATTCAAACAATTACATCGATGTAAGTGATTGTTTTGTTTTCGATTGACATAGAGAGAGAGAGACATATACATATACATACACACTCACATATGTATAAACACACACATGCATATGCATACACACATACATGCATACAAAAATGCATATGCATACACACATGCATATGCATACACAAATACACACATGCATACACAAATACACACATGCATACACAAATGCATATGCATACACAAATGCATATGCATACACAAATACACACATACAGATACACAAATCTATACACATACACACATGCAAATGCATATACTTACACATGCATATGCATACACACATACACAATGCATATACATACACAAATGCATATACATACATAAATGCATATGCATAAACACATACACACATACATGCATATGCATACACACATGCATATGCATACACACATGCATACACAAATACACACATGCAAACACAAATACACACATGCATACACAAATATACACATGCATACACAAATGCATATGCATACACACATACATGCATATGCATGTGTGTATGCATACACACATGCATCTGCATACACATGCATATGCATACATACGTACATTCATATGCATACACACATGCATATGCATGTGTGTATGCATACACACATACATTCATATGCATATGCACATGCATATGCATGTGTGTATGCATACACACATGCATATGCATACACACATGCATATGCATACACACATGCATATGCATACACATGCATATGCATACACACATGCATATGCATACACACATGCATATGCATACACATATTCATATGCATACACACATATAGGCATATGCATACACACATGCATATGCATACATATGCATATGCATACATATGCATATGCATACACACATGCATATGAATACACACATGCATATGCATACATATGAATATGCATACACACATGCATATGCAGACACATGCATATGCATACACACATGTATATGCATACACACATGCATATGCATACACAAATACACACATGCATACACAAATACACACATGCATACAAAAATGCATATGCATACACACATGCATATGCATGTGTGTATGCATAGACACATGCATGTGTATGCATACACACATGCATATGCATACACATGCATATGCATACACACATGCATGCACATACACACATGGATATGCATACACACACATGCATAGGCATACACACATGCATATGCATACACACATGCATATGCATACACACATGCATTTGCATACACACATACATGCATATGCATACACACATGCATATGCATACACACATACATGCATATGCACACATGTATATGCATGTGTATATGCATACACACATGCATATGCATATGCATACACATGCACATGTATATGCATACACATGCACATGCATATGCATACACATGCATATGCGTACACATGCATATGCATACACATGCATATGCATACACACATATATGCAGATGCATACACACATGCATATGCATATACACATGCATTTTAACATCTCCACATTGGATCAGATGGGATCTCCACATACATCTTGGGGAGCGCATGACCATGATGACTCCAAGATATATCACATACGTAATGGAGCTCTAGTCATGGATGCAACCGGAAAGTCCATGTGTCAGTGGATTCGGCAGCTTTTCTCCATAGAGTTTGGACATTGTGTAATGTTAAAATGGAGCGAACAGTATAAGGATTCCAAAAATTTTATCACACAATTGATATATGAAGAGTACCGGCCAGCACCTGGGCATCCTATTCTGAGTTCGGAATGGATTCAGCATAGGGCACATGAGGTGATGTCTCATCGGCGCTCCGAAGCTCACAATACTTTCAGAGCAGGCTTACCAAAGCCTGTATGGTTAGATGTTGAAGAGTGGGAATTGATTCAGGATGAGCAGCAACATACTCCTGATCAATATCATCAAGAGCGAGATGTGGCGGCCACACGTTTAGATACGATTGGAACATCACATTTAGGTAGTGGAAGATACAACAATATGTGCTACCAATTTGTAAGTATTATTTGAATTATTGAATTTGTTTGTGTTAAGCACATCATGTATGTTCATCTAACATTTTGCATATTTATTATAGGAGTTGGCAGTGGGTCATCCTCCGACGGGAACCGAAGAAGCTTATGGATATTGTCATGGATTGGCTGCACCGTTGCAGGACTTAGAGGGACACAGTGCAATCATTTCATGGGAGAATCTATGATTAGGTAAACCTATAGCTTGGTTTCGTATTTTTAGTTGTTGTTTATAAATGTCATGTAAATTTGTCTCATTTTACACGTATGCTTTGTTGCAGGATTGTAGGTGTAAATGTTTTGATCCCTTTGCGTATATGTATGGTAGTGCTTTGCCACAATTTTGTATTACACTCCTATGTGGCAATGATGTACCATAATTTTCTATTCGATTCCTATATGGAAGTGCTTTGTCACATTGCCACAATTTTGTATTACACTCCTATGTGGCAATGATGTACCATAATTTTGTATTCGATTCCTATATGGAAGTGCTTTGTCACATTTTGTATTCGGTTCCTATATGGAAGTCCTTTGCGACACTCTTGTACATCCTTCATTTATGGAATATACAACTTTTTGTACATGATTCATGGTTCATTTTTGCTCATATAAAACCATGTTTTGGTTGCCATTAGAGTACAAATCACATGTACTCGGTTTAGAGTTGGGTAGAGTGTATTGTCTTTTGGTAAAGAACATCATGCTGTAGCAAAAGACAACACACTCTACCCAAAAAACTTTGTGCAGATATGGTTGTTAGTATAAGCGTCGGTACACCCAGTAGAGTCGTTCGTATGGGTGTCGGTGCACCCAGCAGAGTCGTTGGTATGGGCCTCGGTATAAGTGTCAGTAATAGTGGCGCTTATACCCATGCCCATACCGACGCCCATACCGATGCCCATACCGATGCCTATATTGGTGCTTATATCGATGTTATGTTTCCGATGCGCTTATCGACTGCGACACCAACATCGCGAAAAAACTGTGCCCGTTCATTTTCCTTGATAACAACCTCGGTATACCGTCGATATGTTGTAGTGGATTAGAGGACATGGCATTGAGCTTGAGGGGGAGTGTTGAGATACCAAGCTCAACATGTGATGATCCAGCATAACACGTATCCGTTTTTCATTTCTCTAACATGTATGGTGGTCACACTTGTGTATGTCAAGGACACTTCATTGAGCTTTATTAGATTTATCTACTAAGAGTGATGGCACATTTGTTTCTTGCTAGGTCACTCATTCATGAACATTAGGTTTTTCCTTATGGAGTGGTCTTTATATATTGCACTTGTTGTATTCTTGTTTTCAGGTCATTCTTGTACATTCCTTTTATGTAATAGACGAAGAAGAAGAACATCTTCTTCCTTGACTCAATCTGTGTGTGCTTCTCCTTGATTGTGAGATTGTGTGTGTGGGCTCTCTTCCTTATCTCCTTCCTCGTGACAGAAAAGTCATCTCCAAGAAATAATAGATATTATACACAAGGAAAAGGGAACACACATGAAGTAGAAGGATATTGATTTCTTTTTGAGAAATATAAAACGAACTTCTTCACTAAAATCCTCGTTAAACAAGGCTCAAAACAAGATTCATATTTTAGAAACAACACGTACAAAATGCAAGCCCGGATACCGCCACTTCAGTTTTTATTCACAAAATACATGTTAGAGATTGCCAAAGAGTTTTATGAATAACGTAGCAAAAATGTGGAATGTCAAATAATAATTGAAGAATTATGACCTTCCATGGAGGAAAAATAGAAAGATCTAAGGTAAAATACATTTGAAGCAGTGCCCTCCTAACCACTATCGGGTTTTAATGAGAATGAGTTCAAAAATATTGAGCAATTTATTCAAACGTGTAAGAAAATTAACCATTCGAAATGAGGAATCCCATGTACAAGATACCATTGAATCATTAACAGACAACCACATTTTGGTAGACTATGGATTGTATGTTTCTTCTAAAAGGTAAAGTTTAAATTTTCAGCTCTTGTCTAGAAATTCATACAGACAATTATACATGTACTGTACATAGTTGCACCTCCGTTCCTAATGAAACTACTGTATTAAATCCCTTCTCCATGCTACTAAAAAATTTTCTTATAACTACATTATCATTAGTAAAGAAAAAAGGCATTAAAGAGAAGATAAGTGTCACAGAGATTTCCTTATAACTACATTATCATTAGTAAAGAAAAAAGGCATTAAAGAGAAGATAGGCGCATATCTGTGACAGCTCAAACATTTCAATGGTCTATTATATTATTAAGAAAATATCAAAATAAAGACGTTTATAAGATATTCAATCATTCTTTATTCCAGGAAACCTTGTGTACTAATAGTTCTCTTGCAAATGTGGCCGATGCCTATTCTGAAGACTGAATAGAGAGAAAAAAAAAACTAGGAAGTGTTCATTGTATTGATTACGCCATTATCAAAGTTCATATGCTTGAGATTATTAGATATATGAGTAGAACACTTAACAATACCTCAAACGTGACCATCAGCATGCGCCGATATATTCTTAACATTTTTGGAATATATCTTATACAATGGTACTATGCTCTTATCTCAGACACAGGCACTATACTTATCTATGCTTCATCCAAGATAGAAAATTTCTAGTTCTTACCTCACACACAGGTACTATACTTATCTATGCTTCCCATAAAAGAAACAAGCATTCAAGAATTGATTTGAATGACTTCTACTTCCTTGTCAGAAACATCAAGACAAGTACTTTACGCTCTTAGAGTTAAGTTTGGAGTTGCATATGGATTCATCATCAAACATTCTTGAATGCATCGGATGCGACGCATTCAAGAGATGGTTTATTGATCTTCTTTTTTATATATAAAGAAGACAAGTACTTTATGCTTTTGGAGTTAAGTTTGGAGTTGGATATGGATTCATCATCAAACATTTCTTGAATGCACCGCATGCTACGCATTCAAGAGTCACCTTAGGTTCACTGACCTTTTTTTTTAAAGGAGGTTCGGGAGGTGTCTACTCCCTCAACTTTAACTTTGGAAGTACAACTATACTGGTCAATGCCATAGTACTTGGACGGTTTATTGATCTTTTCTCTCTGCATGATGCAAGTTCTTAATAAACCAGTGCAAGCATAGTGCGATGCTTTAGTGCCTATGTACATGCTCTAAAATCATACCTTTTTTTTCATACATTGATGAGTCATTACACTATGTAGATGATTTGCATCAATACATGTTGTGTTGTTAAGGCCATTGTCTGAGTGGTTGTGCCTCTCGCCTCTTGAGGCAGGGGCGAGGGTTCAACTCCTGGCAGCAACATGTAACGAACATGTGTATCTCGGAAAGATATTGCATGTGGCTGATGTGCCACCGTATGTCTAGCCGTGTGGTAGTTGTGACCACCGTTTAACCCAGCCTTTTGAACTCCTGTTCTTGTGGGATAAAAAGGGGTCCCATGGGTACTATGCCCTTCCTTGTACAATTGCAATTTCAAAGTTAAAACCCGGGGGAGTAGAACTTGACTGAACCTCCATTTAAAAATGAAAATACTTGTTGTGTTGCATTTTAGTGTGTGTACTCATGCGTGTGTGTGTGTGAGAGAGAGAGAGGGTTTAGTTCAATTATGGCAAACCACGTGAAGACTTACCTTGTATCTCATAAGATACCGGATCGATATAATAATCATGCCCTACATTATTAATTGTGATGCCGAAGTTCGAAACTTCAATGTGCGTGGAGAGAGAGAGAGAAGGTTTAGTTCAATTATGGCAAAGCACATGGAAGACTTACCTTGTATCTTATAAGAAATGGATCGATATACCAATCAGGCCCTACATTATTAATTGTGAAGCCGAAGTTTGAAACTTCATTAATGTGCGTAGAGACAGAGAAGAAACGAGGTTATTCTTGATTATGGAAAATTAAACGTAGACAACATTACAATCAGTTATGTATAAAACAGTGAAGATCTATGGTGGAGCAGTAAAACACTTTTGACTCTAATTGTGAAGTCTAAAGTTTGAACCTTCGAGTGAAACCTTATCTATAACCTAAACTCGGGATAAGGGAGTCTTAAACGTGTGTGTGTGTGTGTGTGTGTTTTAAAGAAGCTTGGGCCATAGGTTTCACAGATTAGCTTGAGTTGAATAAAAGTGCAAGTGAAGGAGGGCATCGTATTGGTGCGACTCCCTATATCCCTTAACACATGGGTTAGACACCCATCATGGTCTGGATTAGAGAACCTGAAGGCGCACTATGGTAGAGCACAAGAAGGGATGGCCCTAGGGCCAAACAAAAAAGTTAGATTAGACTAGACCAAAGCACAAAGCAATAGAGTCAATCCTAGTCACTCCAGATCAAGGAAGTCATTCAAAGTTAGCAACAACCAACATTGAATGGAGTCCCATGAAATCAGAGAGCCAAGCAAGCCTCGGTATCATGTCATACCCAAAGGCATGAGGAATGTTCCTCATGTGTTCGATTGAGGATTATCTCTCGTTTGCTAGAGGTGGGTAATGCACCACACCCACCTAATGTACAAGGACATTGGATGAAAGTACAAGTGAAAGTGAGCTTAGTACTGATGGGCCTTCCATATTCCGCAAAATAGGGGTTAGACGCATGGCAAGGCCAGAATTACGAAGCCCAAAGACCCACTAGGATAGAAGAAGAGAAGGGACGTCAACATGTGTGTGGTGTTCAATTCAATGTTTGAAGTATAAATGTAAGAGAAGGTAGGTGGATGACAGAAGTTTGTAAAAAAAATTGTATTGAATAAGGAGATTCATCATTTAGCTTGAGAAGTGCAGCCCGTCCCAAATGAAGACCCCAACCTCCTCTAAAGTTTAGATCAGCCCACAATTACTTTATAAGAGAGAGAGAGATGAAGCCAAATACAGAAATAGAGAGAAAGCTTTCATAGACATTTCTATATCATGACTTGTAATATGGGGAGTCCCATGAGTACTATACCCATTCACTTGTACAATTTTTTCTTTCAAAGTTAAAACTCGGGGAGTAGGCGCTTGCCAAACCTCCATAAAAAAAAAGTTGTAATCGTCATGTGTGCATATCGCAAACTACTTGAAGTCCGATACAATCATTTGAAATCGTGGGGGTCCATCTACGTATGATATACTTTCCAGTCATCAAAAGCTTACCAGACCAGCTGGATTGGATGAAGCCCTCTTTGTAAATATGCACTCACGCTCATTTTACGTACTTGTTAGTGACAAGCACAGGCACAATGACATATGAGCAATCGGACAAGAAAAGATTTTCTCACATATCCGCAAGCTACTCTTCACTATGATAAACATTTGGCGATGCACCACTATAAAAGGTTGTCGGCTGCAACTGGTAGTTGACGAGTCGTCGAGAATCCATGTCCAAACACTTTTGAGAGCATGTCTTGGACAACTGGAGATGGAGATGTCGAGCCTTCATGTCAAGACAGTCTGTCGAGCGGTACGGTACCATTGTAGACCTCCATGGACCAGAACCAAGAGACTCATCGCGGTCCATAAAACATGGCACTGAAAGCTGCAAGAAACAAAGTAGGAGTCTGGACGGTATTGGAATGTATGACTCGCTCTCTTGCTTCATCGCATTGTATTGCCCACAGGGCCACATGTCTCTTCATGTATCTCTGTCCTTTTTGGACACATCTTCATGTCCATGCAATCATCCATAGCATGACAGCCTTGCAGACTCACCCCGTTCTTTCTGTATGTCTGTGTGTCTTGGGTAGACATAACTCGATCTGTAGAGACAATCATGTACAAAGAACAAGCAGCATTCTATGATAGCCTTCAAAATGGAGGAGCAATGCAGCCCGTCAAAATCAGTTTTGATGCAGATCGTGGACGGTGGCAGTCTTGCAGTTTCAACTTTATAATCATTAGAGCTGACGAGCTCAATATGTCTGCAAAAGGTAGCCGAAGCGTAGGATTCTTCTTTTAATAGCTGCCTGTTGCGGTCGTGTCTTTCATGATCAACTTTTTTGGAAGATGAAGCACAGATTAGATGAACTTTTGCTTCCGTGAGAGGTTACAACTTACCAAGATCCGTAGCTACGCCTTCTAAGTTCTCTGTCTGCACTCTGTATACGTAATACGGATGCTAGGTTGCGCGTAGCAGCTTACCTGGAGAAGCTTTTCTGTGGACTGGCAGTGAAGCTAAGGAGTTTAATATAAGGAGTTTAATATTAGTGCAAGAAATTGCTCTCTGGAGTTTAATATTAGTGCAGGAAATTGCTCTCTGTCGCAAGCTTGAGGATCTCTCTCATTTGATTATTACTTGTTGTGATGCTCGAAAATACTGGAATCTGATGAATATGTATTGTTCTAGCAATGCCCTTCCATCCCTTGGATATTTTAATATTGTAATGTGACTCCTCTGCTGGGAGCTTGCCTGTTGGTTGTATATTTCCTACTTTAATATTAAACTTTCCTTGTTCTATCAAAAAACAAAAACTTTTGCTTTCGTGCCATGGGGCATAGATGGTAAAAAATGGCCGAGATATTGTAATGAAGTTGAAGACTTGCATCATCTTTTCCTTGGAAATTCACAGATCTTCTGGAAGGAAATTCACAATCTCTCCAAAGGCGGTTATCCAAAGTGGTGCATGGCTCATGAAGTTCTTCTTGGTGACTATTGCAACCTGGGTCTATTTCTTTGGCATCAATGGAAAAGTATTGCCTTGTGGCATATTTGGCTCAACATGAATCAGGCTGCATTCAATCAAGGAAAAAAGTTACTATCACCAGTTCAAGGTTAACATAAAGGCTGATGGGTCATCTTGTATTGTCCATATGCCTTTGGCCTTTCCTAGACACATTGATATTTTTTATGTTATGAGAATTATATCCTCCTCTAAATGGAGGGAGTCCCTCCAGAGGGTATGCCCTCGTAAGGACTAGTGATGGTTAGTTGCATCCACTAATGAGCTTGGCCTAAGCCTCAATCGAGTGTCCTTCTTGTATTCTTCTTTGTTTTTCTTTTTTGTAATACATTGTACGTTTCTTCAAACAAAGATTAAGTATTATAGTGATGTACGAAACCTCAAAAGAGGGGGGAAGATGCACCCTAACGTATTGATGATGGTAAAAAAATTTAGATAGTCTAGCAGTTGAGTACAAGGAGAGGATGACTCTCCATTGAAACATGCATTAATAGACCTTTGATGCACTAAACAAAGATATGGAACATCAATCAACCATAAAATAGAAAGCCATTTAGCAAGGTACTTAAGAATACATTTAAGAGAGCAACAAAGGTCTATGGTAATGTCGAATAAAAGCAGTATACTTCTCTAAAACCAATAGGTCCATAAGTAGTTTGGTCTCCATAGCATGCAAATGATAGACTTCATGTTTGAGCAAACACCAAGCAACACCTTCTTATAACTAACAACATCAAGATGAAATTCCTTGCATGAAGACTCCAAGACATGAAAAAGTTTTTTTATTTTCCTTTAAAATTTATAAAGATAAAACACTTTCCATCATATATTTTGGCCCAAGGTGCTTTGGAAATCTATAGCCCTTTGTCCATCATTAAAATCAATACATTACAGTGCCTTGGATTGTAATGTACCACATAGTGTAGAAACCATACATCCGTTGTATTAGTGTCCACTACACTTTCCAAATGCAATTGAGTTTCTTCTTCACATTCCCCAAGGTTATATCACATACTCTTGTGAGATTTGTAAAGTTCCATAACCACATCATCAAGAGAAATGCCTCATGTCCTATTAGCATCTTTCATAAAATCTTGGATGAAGTCAATAATAGCCACATCCTAAGAGAAGCCAATGTATATTTGGAAGATTAGACAACCTATATAGTTGGAAGGAGGAAACAATTCCCTTGATTATCTAGAAACCTACCATTGATTTATCAGTCCTTCCATAATATCGCACTAGCCTAAAACATTATGTGAAGTTTCCTAGTAGGCAACTGAATCATTTAATTGAAATCATAATCAATCCATGGAAAATTCTAGCAAAAATATAGACTTGAGTAAATGTTTTTGGGTAAAAAGCATTTTTTTCTTGATGTCCATAAAAGCATTTGAAAAATAATAAATCAATTCGACAAAACCCTACTCCTAATATATTCACACACATACACACACATATAACAAGCTATGGAGAAAGGAACACAAGAAATGAAAAGATGATGAAAAGGATTGAAATAGAGATGAATTACATACAATGATCTATGATCATGGAACCTCCATGAGGAGATCATGAGAAATCCTGCCAAGAGCTTGAGTGGATTAGCTTATGAGGGTTTAAGAGAGGCCCTCCTTGTATGGAGTTGAGGGAAAATCTCCATGCGATAAACTAGAATTGGAAAAAAGGGTGGATTAATGGAACTCTTAAACCCCTCATCCATGTGATAACCTTTTGGTATTTGATGTGGGGAGCTAGTGACATATAGGATGAAATGGTTCACTAGGATCTAAGGAAATGTGATCCTTAGACATACTTTGGGTAGATGGCATCCAAGTGTGGGAAATATGGCATCCCTTTTCCATGGACATATGGGATCCACATTGGTTTTGGGGATCTAGGGACATGTGGACTTTTGTTGTTGTAGTCTTTTTGGGCTCCATTGATGGGATCTTTGGTAGGGTTCTTTCCCTTATTGTGGATTCCTTGTTGTTGCTTTTGAGTTTGTCTTGGGTTTTGAATGTCATTTGTTCAAGCCATAGGGAAGGTTTTAATCTTTGAAAGATCATTTTCTAGTCCCTCTACATGGGGCTTGAAATGATTCGGAGCTCAATAAGGAAGATTCTTTGGAGAGCTAGTGGAATTTCACTTTAGGGTATACATGACTTCAAGCAATGATGGTGTTATACATTATGAACTATGTTGAACAATGCATTGTATGTCAGCGTCTAAAACATCATCATGGTAAACCATTTGGATTATTAATGCCACTTCCCATTCCGAACGAACCATGGGAACAGATTTCTATGGATTTTATCACAGGTCTTCCCATCAATGAAAGGCCTAAATAGCAATTGTAGTCTTGAACTTTAGTCTTGAGCTTCCAAAATTTTTTTGATGCATGAAGCAAGCCTAAGTGCTTGAGTCTTTCACAAAGGATTTCTCTAGATACTTGAGGCATAATTTCATACTCAAAGTAGCACATAGTTAAGGAGACTCGAATATTAATATCATTTTCTAATCTTATCCAAAAGGTAAATGAGATAACTAGAGAGAATCTCATGAAATTATCAAGAGAAAAAATCCATCAGCCCATTGGAATTTAAAATCCAAAGTACTCCCTAAAATTTTGGATCCATTTAGGTGGAATCTATTAATAGTCATGAAGTAAAAGTGTATACATACACTAATCACTCTAGAAATGGGCATGAGTTGATCATCACACTCATTCTGATTGATTTATGTTTTGCCTTAAAGGTAGAGAACTCTTCCATACTCTTATTGTATCATACCTTTGTTAACAATATAATTAAACTTAATTTTCATAGCTACATGTATCTCTGTCTATTATTGTAGTGTATTTAGTAAAGTTTGTGAAGTTCTCTTAGTCATTTCTCTTCTATTATCTAATCCTTATCATATCTATAAATTGGAACACAAAGCTAGAACTTTTCTAAGCATGTCTATAGATCTTCATTGTCAATATCGGATTTTTATATCTTGATTTATGAGTTAATCTAGTTGACTGTGTCTATGTATCTCCTTCTTCCTAAAAACTTGAGGCTAGCTCTTGATGTCTTATGCACATTCCTCTATGTATAGTCCTCCTAAGTTCATGAAATAGCCCAGTGTAGCTCACTCAACACTTCATTTGAAATTGTGCAAAAGTTCTTAGATCAACTTCTACTAGGTTGAGAGCTTTGAGTAAAACATTGAGTACCTTCTTCCATAAATAAAAGGTTTTTGCAAAGTGCTTTGTACACACAGGGTATCTGTTTCGACATAGTTTATTGAAAATGATGTTCCCTACAAATATTCAAAGCTTAAAGAGTCTATTAAAGTTATGTAGAGTTACTTAGGCTACTCTTGAGCAAATGTTTGCCAAGACTCTCATCTCTGTGCATTGACAATAACTCCTCATAGTGGTATGAGAGCATAGTCATAGATTGGACATTGTGGGTCATGGATTTCCCTCAGCTATTGCCAAATTCAATCAGAGAAAATACTCAAGATGGTCTCCAGTGATGGAGGTTTACTTGAGAGGGAGAAAGTTGTATGGATGTATCTCAAGAGATGAGATTATTCATGTACGTAGAAACAAAGGTCAAAGAACTCAAGAGGAGCAGGAAAGGTGGAATACATGGTGTGCAAAGGATGCTTTGGGCAAGATCGTACATTCTAAAATCTATCTTTTATTTCTTACTTCCTCATATTATGAAATGTAAGACCTCTTAAGAGACATTGAATGCTTTGGAAGAATTCTTCTACTCCAATACCAAAGCTAGCAAAAACCAATTGTGGATGGATTTTACAACACTCAAGAAGATGCCCAAGCAAAGTGTGAGTGATTTTATCACTAAGATGAACATTGGGGATCAAATAAGAAGCATTGAAGAAATCCTTGATGAAGATTAAATTGTGATGCAAGTAATCAATGGAATCAAGGTTGATGGCAAATGGGAAGCTTTCACTATATTTATGGATCTACATGGATATGCAAGTGCTAGATTTCAACACACTTATGGGGAAACTCTTTATCCATGAAGTCAAACTTATGAAGAATGGTGAGAACTAGAAAGGTAACCCATCCTCTACCCCTTACATAGATAAAGGCAAAGGTAAAGATAACAAAGGAAAGAATAAAAACTGATAATGAAGGAAGCACTTTCCAAGCTAACTTTGCACGTAGAGGTGGAAACTTAAGAGGAAGAGGGACAGGAAGTAGAAAAGGCACGGGGAGAGCTCAAGGCTCTTCACCTTGTGCCATATGTATCAAATGACATCACGAAAAATTGATTCAAAAATCCAAGGAATTTGAGAGGAAGAGGATACAATAGACATGGGTATGGAACTTCAAGAGGTAGGTACAACAATTAATATGAATACAAAAATAGTCCCTACAATAGAAACTATTAGGGAGGATACAAAGGAAAGAGAGAATAGAATAGTTACATAGATGATCAAGCCCAAGAGGATTCACTTCTACTCATGAACATGACAATGAAGGAAGGTAAATCTAATAAGCATGTGTTCTACATTGATTCTAGATGCTCAAACCATGTGGCAAGAGAGGTAGCCTTGCTCGCAATCTTGGAAGATCCAAAGAACAAGCATGAGGTCTAGACAAGTTGTGACACATGTCACCATCTGGAGAAAATAGGGAATGTGAAGACCTCGAATGGTAATATAAATCTATTGAGCAAATCTCTTTATGTGTTAATCATTAGAGAAAACTTAAAAATTGTAGGTTAGATTGTGGAGAAAGGTTTGCATATGAGATTCTCCAAGCTTGGAGCCTATGTAGAGGATCCATATCAAGGATCCAAGAAGATAGCAAAGGGAGATAAAACAGGTATATTGTTCACATTTGAACTGCAAGACACCAAGAACATTGCATTGTTCAATTATGGCACCCAAACCTTGTCAAAGCTTGAGGTTTGGCATAAAAGGTTAGATCACATTGGAGAAAGAGCCTTCAAACACATCAATAGAGATCAGAGTGCCCTTGGACTACCTAATATCTCAAAGCAATAAATGATATACAAGTGTATATTTGCATGTCAATTTGGAAAATCACATAGGCAACCATTCACCAAGAAAGGATACATACATGGAGGCCTTCTAGAGCTTGTCCATATAGATCTTTAAGGACCAAGCAAAGAACTATCAATCTCTAGATCAAGGTATTATGTATGATTTATAGATGATTGTATCAAATGGAACTATTTTGTACTTCACAAAACATAAGGATGAAGTATTCTCATGTTCTAAGAAATATTTAGCTCTTGTGTAGAATCAAAGAGGTAAAACCCTAAAGAGACTACGTTCTAATGAAGGGGGAGAATATCTCTCCCACGAATTTGACTCTTACATGCAAGATAGAGGAATCAAGCAAGAGATTACTACCAAGTACACTCTTGAATAGAATGGAGTATCAAAGAGAAGGAATAGGAACATTGTTGAGGCACCAAGGTCCATATTAAATGAGAGTAAGCTACCAAATTATTTGTGGGAAGAGGGTATCTACTGCACCATACTTGAGAAATAGATTAACTTCAAATTTTTTGGATGGGGTGACCACTTATGAATCTTATAATCAAAGAATATCAAGCTTGGAGCATTGTAAAAGGTTTGGGTGCATTGCATGTGCACACATACCATTGAAAATCGAATATAAATTAGACCCTAAGGCAAAGAAGTGTGTGTTTATAGGCCACAAACATAATCAAAATGATTATAGACTATATATTCTTAGAAATGTAGGTTTTAAAATGAGTGGAATGTTGTGCTTGGTGAGAACAAATCATGGTTTGAAGATGATTGTAGGAAGATCAAGCTTTCATATGATCTACAAGAAGATTTCCCAACTCTCTCTAGCAGGAGTGCACATAAATGTGAAGCATCAAGTGATTCTGAAGATGATCAAAACACTTCAAGAAGAGAAATCAAGTCATGGAAACCGAAAGGCAAGGCCTAGGCACATGAGTTAAGGGATATTTTCGGAATCCTCTCAACAACTGCTAGAAGATCTACTAGGGAGAAGAAGAATTCAAAGAGGTATGGTTATGATACATCTCTAGTGACTCAAAACTCTACTTATTTAATGTAGAACTTAAACTTTGAAGATCCCTTATCTTATGAGGAGGCAAAGAAGAAGCCCGAATGGATGAATGTTATGGAAGAAAATGAAGCTTTGCAAGAGAATCACACTTGGGAATTGGTGCCTATTACTCCAACAATGAAGATCATTGGATCTAGATGGATATACAAATTGAAGACAAATTCTTATGAAACCATCAAGAGATATAAAGCTACACATGTGGCTAAATCATATGCTAGGACCCATGGAATTCACTACTAGGAGACCTTCACACCTTTGGCAAAGATGCCTATAGTTAGAGTCCTTATGATCATTGCACTTGCTAAGAATTACAAGATTTATCAAATTGATGTGAAGAATGTAGTTTTGAATGGAAGAATATCTGAAGAGGTATAGATGGCTCAACACCCAAGGTTTGAAGGTTCATATTTTCATGAAAATTTATGAAGGTTAAGGAAAATCTTATATGAACTAAAGCAAGCATCCAAGATATTGGAATCGTATACTTGTGACCTATTTATTGGGTAAGGGTGTCATCATTAGCAAAGAAGATCCTTCACTCTTCATCAAGAGTAATCATGGAAAAGTCACATATATTTTTGTATACAGGACATAATGCTCACACGTAATGATGATGCAAGAATTAGAAGGATCAAGCTACAAATGAAGAAGGAATTTAAGATCATTGACTTGGGGAACTCACATACTTCCTTAGTTTGCAAGGTGTGTATACCAAAAATGGTATGCTTCACTCACTTATTAAGCATGAAGATATAAAGACATAAGTGGAATAAGAAGCACAAAAAGACTATGGAACTTGGACGCCTAAAAATCATGCCTATATAAAGGGACAAATTCACACATGTAATATAGTGATGAAATTAGGATCAAATATAATTCTAGAAACTTGAGAATTACAAGTTTAAGAAATAGGAGCATGAAGACTCAATTTACCTAAGTTAATTTGATGGATCTAGACTATAACAACTCGATTGTAAGTCCAAATATAAAAGGGTAGTTGGGTTTTTTTCTAAGTAAGAGATTGTGGTGAGAGATCATTCATTAAAGAACATCTTTCTATGTCTATGAGTAGAATGATGCCAAGCCATTTTGAACACATCTTCTCCAATAGTAAACACATGTTTGTGCAGAAGGAATTGCATAGATTCTCATTGTGTGAAGAAATCCAAGTGATTTCATAACTATATGAATGACAGTTCGAAGTGACAAGTTTTTTGGTGCATATTTCCTTGAACTTATAAGAGTGTGATCTCAGAGTATAATGTAAAGTTTTTCATGACTCATAGTTCATTTGAAAGCTACCATTGTTAGCTAGAATAAAATGAAGATGATAGTGGACCAAAGAAAGAAGAGCTAGAAGCTTTAAAGTTATGGCAAAAGAAAGATGCAAATGCAAGAGCCTATATATATATATATATATATATACACACACACACACACATATATATACATATATATATATATATATATATATATATATATATAACACTATCATAGATCATTTGTTACCACACATCAGAGGCTTGGAAATAGTTGAAGATATATGGAATGCATTGGAAGATCAATTCCAAAGACTACTAAAGCTAGGAAAGTTAGCTTGTGGTCAGAATTTACAACATTGAAAAAGAAACAAAGTTGAAGCATTAGTGATTATTTCACTAAGATGAAAAACTTGAAAGATAGCCTTGGATCTATAGATGAAGACATTGAAGGTCATAGACTAATTTCACAATTATTTGCAGGGTTGTGAGGAGATGAAATGTGGAAAAACTTTTGTATTATCAATTGATCTTTCACTAAATCCTTTTGTACCAGATCCAAATCAATTGCTTGGATTGATGCTCACATTTGAGGAAGACTTGAAGTCAGATGGAGACTAAGGAGAAAGCTCTACTATTTGTGCAAAGAATAAGAAGAAACGAGATAAAGAAAAAGAAAAGGATGAAGAAGAATTGACTTCTTAGGAAAATCATGTAAAAGGAAGAGGTAATGGCAAAGGCAAAGATAGAGGAAATTGAAGCAAAAGAGGTAATTAGAATAGTAAGAAAAAGACATGTTTGATTTGTAGCTTGAGCAATCGTTCGTCTTATGATTGTTGGCAAAATCAACAAGGTTCAAATTAGAATCAAAGTAACAATGGCAAAGACGGAGGTGGAATATATAAAAATCCTTTTCAAAGAGAAAGGCAAAGTCAAAGAGGAGGCTATGGTAGAGGTGGAGGAAGAAATTGGGGACAAAATCAATCTTACAATAATACCTACTACATTTATGCAAATGACACACAGAATGAGAACCATACAACATCGATGATGAATTCAATAAGTACATGAGAGAAAGAAGATCTCAAGGTATTCTATATTGACTCTGGTTCTTCTAATCATATTCTAAGAAATATAGAATTAATGTCAGAAGTAAAAGGTATTTCTATTCATACAATTCAAACACGTGCTAACACAAGACAAGATGTACATTCAATTGGAAAAGTGAAATGCAGGAATGTAGTAGATTTGCTAACCAATGTTTTGTATGTGCTCACAATACCTAAAAATATGATTAGTGTGGGACAAATAGTTGAAAAAGTTTTTCAAGTCAGATTCACAAAGGAAGGAGTATTTGTTGAAGATCCAAAAAATGAATACAATCAAATTATTTATGGTAAGAAAGAAGGAAGACTTTTTACTTTAAAAGTGCGAGGGAATATGGGTCAAGCTTTCCTCACACGTGGTGAGGAAGTGATTACAGAACTAGACCTCTGGCATAAGAGGTTAGGACATTTCAATGAAAGAGGAATCAAACATATGGTGAAAAATCGATTTGTATTAGGATTATCAAATGTGGAGAACCAACATATGGTCCACAAATGTCAAGCATGCCAAATGGGGAAAGCACGCAAATTGCCATTTCAAAAGAAAGGATCCAAGCATGATGGACTAGTAGAGCTTATCCCTAGAAATGTATGGTGATAAAAAAAAAAGAAGTTTCATTCAATGGCTCTAGGTATTATGTTTTTTTTATGATTCTATAAGATGGATAATTCTTTGTCTTAAAGGAAAGATTAGAAGTATTTGGAGCTTTGAGGCACTTTCATGCATATGCAAAAAAGAGTACCAGGTCAAAAACTCAAGAGAATAAGGTCTTATGGAGGGGGAGGACACTTCTTCCAAGAATCACTACCTTTGGAATGTAGGTATTAAGAGGAAAATATTTTGCAGGTTCATAACTCAACAAAATGTGTGGCAAAAAGAAGAAATAGAGCTTTGGTTGAATTTGCAATCGCTATGTTAAAGGAAACGAATTCTCAAAAATATCTATGGGCTAAGGTTGTGAATATATCTACATACCTTGTGAATAGGTTACCATGTACAAGACTCAATGTAATAACCCCTTATGAAGCTTGGTGGGGTAAGAAACCAATACTAGATCATTTTTAGGTGTTTGGATCGATTGCCTATGCTTATGTATCATCACAACTCAGACATAAGCCTAAAACAAAGGCTGAAAAATATGTATTCATTGGGTATGATGAAAAACAGATGGGTTATAGATTATGGAATCCTCTAACAAAACAACTTCTTATTTTTAGAGGTGTAAAACTTGACAAACAAAAAAGTTGCTATGCAGAACAAAGTCACAAGATTGAAGCATTTGAAGAAGAGGTAAGAAGAAGTGAGAAAGGTAAATCAAATATGCAAGTGATCAATGGAGATGAAGATAACATGCAATGAAGTACATCTAGAGTTGGATCATCAAGAAGAAATGAAGATGCACATAGATTTGATGAAGAAGTGTATCCAGATACACACAAAGAGAATGAACCAAGAAGGTCAAGAAGATTAAGAAAACAATCAACAAGGTATTCTTATGATACTTCTTATATGACTCAGAAAATCTATGCTTATATGGTTAAATATGATGAAGAACCTCAAAACTATGATGAAGCAAAAGGAAAGAAATAATGGGAAGAAGCAATGAAGGAAGAGTTGCAGATGGGAGAATAGCCAAATATAAAGCTAGATTAGTGGTCAAAGGCTATATCCTAACCCATGGCATACATTATGATGAGACATTCAGTCATGTGGAAAAGGTGTCAACCATAAAGATAATTAATGCTATTATATCATCGAAAGGATGGACCTTGAGTCAATTGGATATAAAGGATGTAGTTTTTTAATGGATACATATCTAGTGAAGTATACATGGAGCAACCTCAAGAGTTTGCAAATTCTAGGTATCCAAATTATGTTTGTAGATTAAGAAAAGAACTCTATCAATTAAAGCACGCTCCAAAAGCTTGGAATTATAGGCTTGTGAAGTATCTCAATGATCTTGTATATCAAAGTTCAAAGGCAGATGCAAGTCTACTTATCAAAAGAATAGATGAAGGTGTAATCTACATTTGTATTTATGTAGATGACATTGTAATCACAGGTACCTCAAATGTAGGAATCAAGGAAGTAAAGACATTACTTGAGAAGGAATTCAAAATAAGTGATCTAGGGAAGTTATCATACTTCTTTGGAATGGATATATATGTAGCACAAGAAAGGTATTTTTTGAACCTATTGAAGAAGTTTAACATGGAAATTTGAAGACAATCTTCAACTCCACAAAGTTAATCATGAACTCAACAAATATGATGGTGTAGAATACAAAGACATGAGGAAGTATCATTCTCTAGTTAGAAGTTTGATTTATACTACACTAACAAGACTTGGTCTTAGTTATGGAGTGGGAGGTCTCTCACAATTCATGCATTGTCCAAAGGATCCACATTGGATTGCAGGTCAAAGAGTTCTCAAATATATCAAAGGAACTATAAAAGAGGGATTATGTTATCTTTTTACTTCATATATAAATTTGAGAGCATATAATGACTCAGATTGGGCAAGGAGTCAACATGGATACATAGTGTACAAAGGTGATAAGCGTGTGAAGTGGTGTTCAAAGAAACAACATACAATAGCATTATCATCAATTGAAACAGAGTACAAAGGGCTTATGGAAGCTCCTAAGGAAGTAGTGTGGATGCAGACCTTATTCAGAAGTTTGGGCATTGATCAAGGTATACCTATAATACATGGAGATAATATGAGTTCACTTTATCTTGGAGAAAATCTAGTATTTTATGCAAGAACATAAGATATAGAGATTCAATATCATTTCATGAGAGGAAAGGTAATGGAGAAGGAACTTTGAGTGGTGTATACTCCTACAAAGGATCAGATAATAGATATCATGATAGAAAGCTTCAGTTGGATGGAGTGAAGACAAGTAGATTCAAAGGAACTGTAGGAATAAAAGAGAAAGAGAATGTATGAAGAGTCAAAAAATGTTAATTAGTGATTGAGGGGGACCTGATGGGGCTTCACTCACTAATCAAGCATGAAGATATGAATATATAAGTGAAAGAAGAACAACAAAAGGACTATGGAAATTGGACACCTAAAAATCATGCCTATGTAAAGGGATAAATTCACACATGTAATATATGTAAGATCAAATATAGTTCTATGAACTTCAAAATTACAAGTTTAAGTAGTAGGAGCATAAAGTCTTAATGTATATAAGTTACTTTGATGTATAGAGATTATAATAGCTCAATTGTAAGCCTTGATGTAGAAGAGAGGCAATCAGAGTTTTTTTGGAGTAAGAGATTGTGGTGAGAGATCATTTATTGAAGAAGATCTTTCTATGGCTATGAGCAAAATGAGGCCAAGCCGTTTTGTACAATTCTTCTCTAATAGTAAACACATGTTTGTGTAAAGGGAATGGATTAGACCTCATTGTTTGATGGAATCAAAGTGATTTCATAACTATATGAATGAGAGTTAGAAGTGACGAGTTTTCTCGCATAGATTTCCTTGAACTTTTAAGAGTGAGATCTGAAAGCATAATGTAAAGTTTTTAATGAATAATAGTTCATTTGAAAGATATTATTCTTAGTTAAAATTGACCAAAATATCTTTAAAATGGGATGTGTGCTCAAAGAAATAAACTGAGCAGTGAAGGCATGCCAAATCAATGAAGGTTAATTTCTAATTTTAGACAGTGTAAATCTTGAAGACATTTCAAGTTATTTGCAAGAACTTACTTGAAAGTTTTTCTTGGAGTTTGTTGCTATATGTAAGAAGCTCTATTAATCATTGAGCACAAGAATCTCTAAGTTTAACGACAAATCAGAGAGAAATTGAAGCTAGAAGAAAACGTGCAACTACACGAAGAGCAAATGTTCACATTTACCATATAAAGTGTTAGAACTTTTGAAGTTTGAAGATTTGGTGAGATAATGATGATTGTAGAGGACTTCTAATATATTAGATTGGTTCTTGTGATGTTCATGCATCAACATCTATCTCACTATAAACAAATACATCAAGGATATGCTAGATAATTGCAAGATGGAAAATGCTAAAATAGTAGGAACACCCATGGATATAAAATCAAAGCTAAGTGCTCATGAAGGTGAACCAATTGAAGACGTAATAAGCTATCAAAGCTTGATGGAAATTTTTAATTAAAAAACTATTTAGACATCGATGATGAAGCAAAAGACCCTTTTGACATCAAGAACGCTTGAAGAAGTTGAGATGTACTTCACGTGTTGAAAAAAGAATTACAGAGGAAACGGGCTGTGGATGAGTGGTTAGAAACACGTTCATCTTCTTCTAAGCATAATATGATATGTCACCAAGTTTTTTTTTTGAGAGAATAGGAAAAAGTAAATTAATGAAGGAATTATACAATTTGTGTAGGGGGCAAGAGCCCATACATCATTAGATACTAGAACACATATTCAAGTGTTAAAATGGAGCAAAGATATCAAGTCTTAAGCCTCTGAGGCTCTACATGATCATGACGAGAAATGTAAAAGCCAAGAGAGTAAGGAATCTCATGAGATTAGGAGGCTAAATCCATGACTCATGTGGTAGGAAGAATTAAATCAAATCATCCCTAAAGTGTAGGATCCATTTTAGGTGAGGGAAAATTAAAATTCAAAATGAGTACATGTGTATAAATACGCATGCTTTTAGTCATGGGATATGAGAGCCATTCTATGAGAAATTGAGCTACATTAGTGAACATACCTTGAGCTCATCTCATGTTTGATTAGTTTGGTACACTTCCCTTGTATCATATGTTCATTAGCATATACATTTGATACATTTTTTCAAGTATGTCTCTATCTAATGTTCTCTCTTGGATCTTCATCATTAGAGTGACCATTGTTGACCTTCTAGGTGCTTGCTTGTGGCATTCTCCACACTATTGCATCTTTTTTTTTCCTCCTTAATTCCATAGCTTATAGTCCTTTTCCTTTTCATCTTGTTCATCATCTGTATCACTTCTTGGATCATGGACCTTTGTATCATTCTTGCTTCCTAATTCATGAGAATCACAATCAAGATCATAAGGTAGAGTTACCTCTTTTCTTGTCTTCATCATACCAAGACCTATGTTCTTCAAACACAACATCTGTACCTATAGTGAAGTGCTTGGTTGAAGGATTATAGAACATACACATCTGAGTTGAATCATACCCAATAAACACTACCTTTGTTGCCCTTTCATCTAGCTGACCTCTTATTTTTTATGGTACATGAACAGAAGCTAAACAAGTAAACACATTTCAATGTCCAAGACTAGGGTTTCCTCCATACCATGCTTCATAAGGATTCATACCTTGGAGTGATTTGGATGGTATTCTATTGAAAAGGTACAAAATAGTTGAAATAGCCTTTGCCAATAGATAATATGGACACCGCTTTTCTTCAAGCATTGTTCTGGTTAATCCAACCAATGTCTTGTTTTTTTTCTCTCTACAATTCCATTCAAGTGAGAAGAGTACCTAGTAGTCACTTCCCTCCTGATACCTTTATCCTGCAAGAACTCATCAAACTCTTTGGAGAAGTATTCTCCTCCTTCATCAGATCTCATATTCTTGAGTGATCTACGTGTATGATTCTCCACATGTCCTAGATATTTTTTGAAGCAATCAAACACTTCATTCTTACTCTTGATAAAGTACAAAATAGTCCACCTACAATGTTCGTCAATAAATATGACACAATACCTTGATCCTGCCATTGAAGGTTCTTGACTTAGTCCCCATACATGTATATGTACTTAGTACAATAAGTTGTTGTGGATGTAGCCTTTGTGGTTGAATGATTGCATTTGTGCCTTCCCAATCTGACATGCGTCACATATACTGCCTTTGAAATCCAACCATTTAGAAAATAATTTTTAACATCCATCTGATATACCTCCAATTCTTGGAAGATGCAGCACACATTAGTACTCTAATTGTAAGCATTTTTGCGAGAGGTGAGAATGTTTCTTCATAATCATTACCTTGGGTTTGTGCAAACCCTTTGGCTACAAGCCTTGCTTTGTACCTCTTAATTGAGCCATCAAAATTCTTCTTTACCTTGTAAATCTATCTTGAGTCAATGACCTTCATAGATGGTTTCTTGGGCACCAATTCCCAAGTTTGATTCTCTTGTAGAGATTCTTATGTTCTTCCATGGCACTTCACCATTTTGGCTTCTTTGTATGCTCATGGTTTATCAGAATTTGAGTCCTGTGTTATGTATATTGAATGATTAGTGACGAAAGAGGTGTCATAACCATACCTTTCTGGCTTTCTTATCTCTCTAGTAGATATTCTTATAGTTTGTTGAGATGATTCTAGCACAACTCTCATCTCCTCCACTTTGGCTTTGACTTTAGATTTCCAAGAGTTGATTTCCCTTCTTAGAGTCTTTTGGTCATCTTCAAAATCATTTCATGCTTCAAGTGTCTTCAATAGCCTCCTTTGTTGTAACCTCTTCCTCTTCCATTTCTAGGATTCTAGAAACAATTCTCAATAATGTGATTAATTAAGCCACATATTGCACATGGAGAGGAGCTTTGAGTTCTCCCACTGCCTTGTCTTCCTCCTCTATCTCTTCCGCTTCATCCTCTACCTCATCTTGCAAAGTTTGTTTGAGAGGTACTACTTTCATCATCAGATTTTTTACCTTTGCCTTTACTATCTTTATTCATTTTCTTATTTGTCTAGAGAGCAGAGGATTGACTACCTTTTGAGTTGTATCCATTCTTCATAAGCTTTGCCTCATGTGCGAATAGTTGTCCCATGAGGGTATTGAACCCACGAACCTACATGTCCATGTAGAGGTCCATGGTGGTGGTCAAAGCTTCCCATTTGTCATCTACCTTTAATCCATTGATCACTTGCCTTAGTATCTCCTCTTCAAAAATGTTTTCTCCAATGCTACCAAGTTGATATGCTATGTCCTTCATTTTGGTGACAAAATCAGTCACACTTTTGCTTGGGCATCTTCTTGAGTGTGGGGAACTCCATCCATAGTTGATTCTTTCTTGCCTTAGTACTTGATGAGAAGAATTCTTATAGAGCATTCCAAGTCTTGTGTGAAGTCTTGCAACTCCTAGTGGGTGGAGGTAAAAAATCAGAAATTTAGTTAAGAATATATGAGCTTGCTAGAGAAACCTTTGAGAACCATGTGGATAAGCTCTCTTGCTCTTCTTGAGTTGGTTGTCCTTTGCTTTTGAGGATTGTCATCATCTCATCTCTAGATATGTAACCATAGAGGCTTCTTCCTTGAAGATAAGCTTTCATTTTAAATGGCCAAGCTCAGCTTCTACCTCCATCCAATTTGTCCATGGATGAAGTAAATCCATCTCCCATGTTGATTTGTTGTTGCTCTAATACTACTATGAGGAGATGGATAGATGGGTTCCAAAGATGAGCTGGTGTTGCACAAAACCTGCTCCACACCTGCCAAGATACCTCCAGGGACGTTTGATATACTCCTTTATCTTCACAATAATGCATTTGGAACCACTAAGTCCTTTGGAGCATCATTCCCAAATGTTGCATCAAAACAGATAACTTGCATATGCAAGAAATGTGAAGAAACTTTCTATTCTGAGAATAGAAGTGTTGAGTATTATACTTAGAGCTCACAACCTAGTATGAATGGACTAGTGAGCTCTTGCACAAATCTAGTTGGACTTTGTGTAGCTAACTAATGCAAGTTATTTCATCAATTTACATATTCCATACATTGAGAAATGATTCTAACAAGTCACCTTCTATGCTTCATATCTCGAGATACTTTGAATCAAACTTGATGAAAATTGATGTGCAAGTAGTATACACTTCACTATAACTAGCCCAACCTAAAGTACTAAAAATGTGAGTACATGGAGAGAAAGCAAATCAACAAAATCATTGTATTGATGAAGATGGAGTAGAGAATAGTAGATAGAGATATACTTAAAGAAATGTATCAAAATGTATATGCGAATGAATATATGATACACGGGAAGTGTAGTGGACTACTGATACATGATGCATGCTCAATGTATGTTCATTGATGTAGCTCAATGTCTCTTAGAATAGCTATGTTCTCCCATGACTAAATGTATGTGTATTTATACACGTGTTCTAAGTTTGAATTAGCATTTTCCCTCAAGTGATCCTAAACATTAGGAACATGATTGTTTTGATTCCTTCACCAAATAATTTCTGGCTTGATTCTCCTAAATTTAGGAGATTCCATCTTCTTTTGACATTTATATTTTATCCAAAGTAAATATGCCCAAAAATGACTAGCATAGGTTCCTATGTAGTCCTCTCGTGAAGTGATAAATGGATGTGTATTCCTATGGCTTTCACAATGCAAGTAGGCTTTCCAACTACATAAGCACTTTTGTTATGGCTTCTATTGTTATTGTTCAAGTTATGTCCACCTTTGCCTCAATTGTTGCCATGTCCTCCATTTCCTTTCTAGATCTTCTCATTGAACCTTCAATTCTGAGTGGTGTAGTTGGTCGTATCACAAATGGCACAAGATTGAACATTCTGTCCTTTGTTCTTGTCATGCTTTGGTACTTTCTTCTTCCCTTTCCTCTTGCTCTTGCTTGCAAAGTTGGCTTGGGAAGTCTCCTCTTCATCTTTTTCCTTCTTCTTGCCTTTTAGCTTCTTGTCCTTATTATCTTCGTATAGAGCACTAGTTGAATTAGCATGATAGAATTTACCTTTCTTTATTCTATTGTTCACCTCTTGATTGAAGATTTTTCCAAGAAATATGTTGGTCTGGAGTTTGCACATCCATGATGAGATCATAGGCTGTGGTGAAAGATTGCAATTGCTTGTCACCTCTAATCCTATTGAGAGTTTGCCTCATGATGACCTCTTCTTCAATCAGCTCTCCAATGGATGCCAATTGATCAACAACCTCCTTCACCTTTGTAATCAACTCTATGATGGTTTGTTTTGGAATATTCTTCATTTGGTTGAACTCATTCCAAAGATGGTCTTCCCATTTTTTGTTCTCATAGAAAAGAAATTCTCTAGGGCATCCCAAGTCTCTTGAGATGTCTTCCATCCTCTAGTATGTGGTAATAGAAAATGGAAGATAGACTTGAGTATGTATGACCGTGATTGAGCATCCGTTGCACACCAATGTGTGAGCTTATATGTCTACTCTTTAGTATGTCCTCCTTTGGAGCTTGCAATAGCCAGTGCTTCATCACCTGATACAATCCCGTATAGATTTCTTCCTTGCAAATAAGCCTCCATTTTGATTTTCCAAGTAGAATAATTATGTCTATCAAGCTTCTCAATAATTGATGGAAAGCCATCTCGCATCTTGAAGTTGCTCACATACCAGTGAAAGAAGTTGAAGAAGCTTCGAGAGGCTTGGAAAGTTTAGTCAAGTGGTGAAGTTGGTCCAAGAAACCAGCATAGGACCAGCCTTAGCTCTTTGGATAAATAAGAAAGACCTTGTAGGCTTGTGGTTAGTGCAATAAAACTGAATAGGTACTTTGGAACATCAACAAGAACAAGTTGATGCAAGAGAGATAACTTGCACCTTGACTAGCTCATAAAAAAGCCTCTAAAAATGGATGGAAGATATGACTTCAAACACTAAGAAAATCCAACACAGTTACAATTGGAAAACTTCCTCTCAATTAGTTTCATACATAGGGTTGTCTTGCTAAAATTCATAAAAGACCTAATTTATATCAGCCAATAAAAGAGCAATCACCTTAACACTGATTGGATGTCATCGCGCTTTTGTAGAGATGTGTAGAAAATTTCCTTGCGACTATAAAACTTCGATTTCTCTGAAATTGGTGAATCATATCATTTCAACAAAATTCGTAAACATAAAATAGAAAATTGTACCTTTCCAATGAATTCTTAAACACATAATTTGGTGCTTTGTACAGAGATCTCCAATCTCTACAAGATGATTGAGTCTAAGGAAGAAGAAGCAAAGAATAGAAGTGGCACCGAGCAATGATCAAATAGTATATTTAGTGCTTTAAATCAAGACCCCACTTAATGTAAAAATGTTTTGTCGTCTTCACATAGACTCTTGAGGATATTACCATGCCTCTTCTTCATGAATTTGAATTCAAAATTAGGCAGGTTTGGTAGTTTAGTTTGATTGAAATCTTTTCCTACAATCTAGGAAAAGAGAAAGTTGAAGTCATATCCACTTCTCAAATGATTGATTGAGAATCAGTCTCAACCGATTCTAACTCTTGGTTATTATGCCTTTTACTTTTTACTTTTACAAATTTAAACATCTTGAACCTTACAAGAAATGATCATAAGTCATCAACCAATTAATACAAAGAAGTAATGTGCACTATGCAAAGTGCTATTCGTCAAGGTACATATATGGCACCATCCAAATGATGGATTTGATGTAGTTCATATCCACCTCAAGCTAAAGTATGCTTGAGTCTTCATTCTCTTATAGGTTGAATACCGTCCATAGCTTTGAATCTACAAAGGTTCATCCCATCAAGTGTCTTTGTCATCATGTCGGTGATTTCCTTCTGAGTAGGAAAAAATGAAATGTCAATTTCCTTTGTTGTACTCTTCTCTCTTACAAAGTGGTAATGGACTTCTATGTGCTTTTTCCTTGCATGAAAACTTGGATTTGTAGGTAGATGCATGGAACTTACATTATCTCCAAGTAAGTGAGGTTTGGAACTTACAAGTCCCCAATTCTTAAGTTGCGATAGTTAGAATTCTTTATTCTGCTTTAGTTGAGGATAAAGCAACTATTGGTTGTTTCTTGGAACTCCATGATACCAATTTTGAACCTGCAAATGCTAAGTATCCACAAGTACTTCTTATATCATCCTTTGCTCCTGCCCAATCTGCATCTGAATAGATTTTGATATTCAGATCTCAAGAGTAAGGATAATAGTTACCTTCATTAAGTGTCCCTTTGAGGTACTTGAGTACTCTATTTGTAGCATCCATGTCTGGCCTTCTAGGTGCGTGCATGAATTGACTAAGGAATCCCACACTATATGATATGTTTGCTCTTGTATAAGTATCATATATCAAGCTACCAACTAAGCTTTTATAATCTTTAGGATCATCAATCTACTCACCTTCATAAACACTTAGTGTATGACTCAACTCCAAAGGTGTACCTGCAAGCTTTACAATTAATCTTTATGAGTTAGATACATCCCTTCATCTGTATAAATCACTTGCATACCTATGAAATATGTAAGCTCACCTAGGTCATTGAGTTTGAACTCCTCTTCCATGTGCCTCTTGATCCTTTGGATGCTATTCAGATCATCACCTATCACAATAATATTATCTACATATACAGATAGATAGATAACCTCATTGTGATCCCTTTTGATGAATAGAGAAGGATCTAAGTTTCCAAGTTTGAACCCTCTTGAAGCTATGTAACCAACCTACAATTCCAAGCTCTAAGAGCTTGTTTCAATCCATACAATGTTTTCTTACGTCTGCAAACATAAGATATATGATTAGGGTTTTCAAAACATGGTGGTTGTGACATGCATACCTCTTTACTTATCCAGCCATTTAGGAATGCATGTTTCACATCAAGTTGGAGGAGCCTCCAATTTTGTGTAGTGGCTACACTTATCAATGTTCTCATTGTACTCGTCTTTGCAGCTCATGAGAATGTTTCCTCATGGTCTATACCATGCTTTTCTGAGCATCCTTTGGCAACTACTCTTGCCTTGTACCTACAAACTGATCCTTATGAGTTTCTTTGAACTTTATACACCCATTTGCAAAAAATTATCTTTTGATTGGATGACATTGGAACAAAATCTCAAGTGTCCATCTCCTTTAATGCATTTGTTTCTTCTTTTATGGGCTTTTCCCAATTAGGGTTTCCCTTTGCCTCTTCATAGGTTAAGGGTTCCTCAAAAATTGAGTCCTTTTCCAAGTAGATTGAATGCTTTGTAAAAAATCTAGAATCATATCCATTTCTTTCTATTTGTCTTTTCTCCCTTGTTGACCTTCTAGGTGCTTGATTGGAGCATTCTCCACAATGTTGCACTCTACTTTGCCTCTTGACTTCCATATCTTGTAATCCTTTTCCCTTTCATCTTGGAGATCATCTATATCACTTCCTTGATCCTGGACATGTGTATCATGCTTGCTTCCTAGTTGATGAGAATGAGAATCAAGATCATATGGTGGAGCTACCTTTTTTTATCTTCAACATACCAAGACCTATGTTCGTCAAACACATCTCTACTTGCACTGAATTGCTTGGTTTAAGTATTTGTAACCCATCTTAGTTGATCATACCCAGTAAACACTATCTTTGTTGCCCTTTCATCTAGCTTACCTCTTATTTGTGATGGTACATGAACATAAGCTTAACATACAAACACCTTGCAATGTGCAATACTAGATTTCCTTCCATACAATGCATTAGGAGTGATACCTTGGAGTGATTTGGGTGGTAGTCTATTTGTGAGGAGATGGAAAGGTAGGTTTCAGACATGAACTGGTGTTGAAAAATCTTGGGCTACACCTACCATGATAACTCTAGGGATGCTTAACATAATCCCTTAGCTTGACAATAATGCATTTAGATTTACCAAGTCCTTTGGGGCATCATTCCCAAAGGTTTGCATCAAAATAGATAACTTGCATATGTAAGAATGTGAAGAAACCTTCTATTTTGGAAATGGAACTGCATAGTACTATGCTCAGAGCTCACAACTTGGTATAAATTGACTAGAGATCTTTTGCAAAAATTTAATTAGAGTGTGCAGATAACTAATCAAGTTATTTCATCAACATAGCTATACCATACACTGAGAAATGAATTTAATAAGTCAAGGGGGTCATCTTGACTTTTGAGGACCTGGAAGGTGTGCAAATACAATCACCTTCTATGCTTCATATCGCAAGATTCTTTGAACCAAACTTTCTGCAAAATGATATCAAGTGTTAAGGAATTTAATCTAACTAACCCAAGTTAAAGGATAGCAAATGAGTGAGTACACTTGGAGAAATCAATTCCTCAAAATCACGGTAATGATGAAGATGCAACAAAGAACATTAGATAGAGATGTACTTGAAGAAATGTATCAAAATGTATATGCTAATGAACATATGGTACACGGGTAGTGTAGTGGACTACTCATACATGAGGTGAGCTCACTGTATGCTCAATAATGTAGCTCAATGTCGCTCACAATGGCTCTCATATATGGTGACTAAAAGTATGTGTATTTATACACATGATCTCATTTTGAATTTGAATTTTCCCTCACCTGAAAGTGATCCTATACTTTAGTGATGATTTGAATTGATTCTTCCTACCACATGAGCAGTGGTTTTAGCCTCCTAACTTCACCAAATTCCTTTCTCTCTTGGCTTTTACATTTATAAAAAATAACTATGCCGAAAATGACTACATAGGTTTACATGTAGTTCTTTCTTGTGAAGAAATGAAATGATGTGTAGTCTTGAATAATTAGCCAAGTACTTGGGCTTCCTAATTGTACCAACAACTCCTCCTAAAGCCTAAGATGCTCAAATCTTCAGTCCCTCATGATTTCTTGTAATCCAATAATTGATTTCAACCTATTCAATTTTTTTCCATTCAATGCTTTTGCCATCATATCTTTACATTGTTGATGTGTAGATACATATGAAAGTTGTATCTGCTTACACATGATCTTTTACCTGACATACTGATAGTGAACTTCTATATCTTTAGTCCTAGCATGATAGATAGGGTTAGAAGAAAGATGTAATGATCTAATATTGTCTCCGAATATATGTGGAGTTGAAGTATTTAACCCTAAATATGAGTACAGTGTTCTAATGTAGCTTCTTGTGTTGCATTTGCAAGTCCTCTGTATGCAGCCTATGTTGATAAAAACAAAACTCTAGGTTGCTTCTTGGAAGACCATGAGATCAATTTAGTACCTCAAAAGTAAGTTCCCCGATGTGCTTCTCCTATCATCTTTAGAGCTTGCCCAATCTACATTAGAAAAGAGTTTAACATCTATATCACATGTGTAAGGGTAGTACAACTCTTCATTGATTGTGCCCTTGAAATGCTTTAATAGTCTCTTGGCTGATTCCATGTGAGGCTTCCTTAGAGTGTGCATGAACTCACTTAGCAAACTAACTCCATAACAAATATCTACTCTAGTTAGAGTATCATAATTCAAGCTTCCAACTAAGCTTTGATAGCTAGTAACATCTTCAATTAACTCACCTTCATGAACACATAGCTTTACCTTTACCTCCATGGGTGTACCTACAACCTTTGTATTTTCCATCTTAAACTTGGGTGATCATATCTCCAATATACTTTCTCTAAGTTAAGAACATACCTTACTCTATATTTACAACTTCCAAACCTAGGAAGTAGGTGAGCAACCCAAGATCACTAATCTTGAACTCCTCCTTCATTTGAGCTTGGATCTTCTTGATACCATCTACATCATTACCTGTAATGATTATATCATCCACATATACACAAAGGTATATGACCTCTGGGTGATTCCACTTAATGAAGAGGGAAGGATGTGGCTTGCTTACAATAAGACCTTTATCCTGCAAGTAAGTGACAAGTCTATGATTCTGAGCTCTAAGAGCTTGCTTCAATCCATACAAGGGTTTCCTTAACCTCCATACATATTTTGGATATGATTGGTCTTCAAAACCAAGAGGTTGATCCATGTATACATCCTCTCAAATCCAACCATTTAGAGAAGCTTTTTAAACATCCATTTGATATATTTTCCAGTTCTTAGAAGATGCAACACTCATGAGTACTCTAATTGTGGGCATTTTTGCCACAGGTGAGAATGTCTCTTCATAATCAATACCTTGGGTTTGTGCCAACCCTTTGGCTACAAAGCCTTGCTTTATACCTATTAATTGATCCATCAAAATTCTACTTTTCCTTATTAATTCACCTTGAGCCAATTACCTTCATAGATGATTTCTTGGGTACCAATTCCCTAGTGTGATTCTCTTCTAGAACTTCTATTTCTTCTTCCATGGCACTTCTCCATTTTGGTTTCTTCTTGGCTTCTTCATATCTAGATGGTTCTTTAGATTTTAAGTCCTTAGTGACTATTGATCTATCATAGCCATACCTTTTTCGCTTCTTTTTCTCTCTAGTAGAACTTCTTATAGTTTGTTGAGATGATTTTGCATTTTGGAATTACCTTTGGAATTTGAAGAATTGATTTCCCTTCTTGAAGTCTTCTGATCATCATCACAATCACTTGATTCTTCATGTGTATGCTCATTCCTCTTTGATAATGTTGGAAGGTCTTCCTCTAGGTCATAGGGAAGTTTGATTTTCTTGCAATCATCTTCAAACCAAGATTTTTTTTCATCAAACACAACATTTATACTTACAATAAAACCCTTATTTCTTGGAATATATAGCCTATAACATTTTTTATTAAGGTCACAGACAATAAATATGCATTTCTTTGTCTTTGGATCTAGTTTGCCTCCGGTTTGTGAAGGTATGTGTGCATATGCTATGCATCCATAAATCTTGCAATGATCGAGGCTAGGTCTTATTCCATTCCATGCTTCATAAGGTGTCATGCCATCTAATGCTTTTGATGGGAGTCTATGGATCAGATAGGTGGCTGTGGATACAGCCTCTACCCATAAGTAGTTGGGCAACTTCTTCTCATTTAGCATTGACCTTGCAGCCCCCACTACGGTTCTATTTCTTCTATCTACTCCATGTTGCTTTGGGGTATATATGGTTGTAATATCTCTTTTCATTCCTCTCTCTTGGAGATCAAAATGAAAGTCATCGGAGAATATTCTCCCCCTCCATCTAACCTTAGCCTCTTCAAAGTCTTACCTATTTGATTTTCCATAGGTACTAGATATTTTTTGAAACAAGAGAACAATTCATCTTTATGCTTCATAAAGTATAGTATTGTCCATCTCCTACAAACATCAATGAATGACACATAATACCTAGATCCAAAGATTGAAGGCTCCTTGCTTGGTCCCCATGCATCTGTATGGACTAGCTTCAATAGGTCTCCAATAATGTATCCCTTCTTTATGAATGGTTGTCTTTGAGACTTGTGAAATTGACAAGCACTACATTTGTATATCATGTGTTGTTTGGATATGTTTGGTAGACCAACCCCACTCTGATCTCTACTGATTTGCTTTAGAGCCCATTCACCTATGTGAGCTAGCCTCTTCTGCAAAATTTCCAACTTTGATACATTTTGACTACCATAATTGAACAATGCAATGTTTCTAGTATCTTGGATCTCAAAGGTAAATATTCAACTTGATTTTTCTCCTCTTGCTATTCTCTTGAATCCTTGATGTGGATCCTCAAAAAATGCTCCAGTCTTTGTGAATCTGACTTGCAATCCTTTTTCAACAATCTAACCTACACTTATCTACAATCTGATAGTTGGCACATACAATATCTTGCTCAATAGGTTCATATTACCATCTGAAGTCTTCATATTGCTTATCGTCTCCACTAGATTCCTTGTGTCATCTCCTGTTTGGACTTCATGTCTATTCCTTGGATCCTCGAAGTCTGAGAGTAGAGCTACATTCTCTACTACATGATTTCAGAAACGTGACTCTATATAGAATACATGTTCATATGCCTTACCTTGCTTCATGGTCATGTTAATTAAAAGTACTAAAGCCTCTTGAGTTTGATCACCTACATAGTTGTTGTAGTCTCTCTTCCCTCTGTATCATCCTTGATAATTATTATTGTTGTATGAGTTGTTGTTATAGCCATTGTTCTTTTTGAATCTACCTCTTGAGCTTCCATAGCCTCCTCTATTGTAACCTCTTCCTCTTTGCTTTCTAGGATTCTTGAAACAATTATCAGTAATGGGATTACTTAAGCTACATATGGCACATGTAGAGGAGCTTTGAGTTCTCCCCTTGCCTCATCTTCCTCCTATTGGAAAACAATGTCACATTAGTCTAAAATCCATTTAGGGTAGAAACCCTAATTTTGGTACTTAGTCATGTTTGGCACAAAAATGGGTAAAATTTTTATGAGCCAATCTTGTAGAGCTTGAAGAGAGCTTTCCAATCCTATATGACATTTAGTCATCAGAGATCAGATTTGGAAGAAAACCCTAACCCTAATTTTTTGCTAATTTAGGGTTTTGACCTCATATGATAGCTCTCCGCATGAGGATCATAAAAATGTTGTCAGATCATTCATCAGGTAGTCAGAAGTGTGAAAAAGCAGGTTAAGAAGTTATTTTTAAAGTTAGCTAAAAGCAACTTTGAAAATAAAGCAAACTCACTTAAAATAAAGCAAAATCAATTTGACAAGCGATGTGATTAAAATAAAGCTCTTTTTTGTGAGTTTTTTGCATGGAGCTTTAAAACCTATGTAAGAGAGTCTTGGGTCACTTTGTTAGACATCACACACCAACTGGCAACGCCAGTTCTTGGTCCCTCAGTAGAGATGGTGCTCTAGCACACATGGGGCAGCCATGGTGCACTCTAGGAGCATGTTGAGGAGCAGCTATGGTGTACTTCTTGGAGAAGAGTGTGCTCACACTCTTGATTATGGAGAGGACTTACCCATCAGCAACTTAGTGGTTTGGATCAACCATCTACATAATGTATTTGAAGATTGTCTTCTACATGAAGATTTCAGTGTACTTCAAAGACATTGGAAGGAGCTTAACAGAAGATTTGCATCTTATGTTAACAATTCAGGTACATATTCTCTTTATGCACATAGGTGCTACTTGGAGCTTATGGAGGAAGTGGCATCCATATCAGGAGGAGTCCTATTCGGCATATCTAAAGGAGAATCAGTACGTGCATGCTACATGCATTTGGATGAGGTGTTCGAGAAGGTGTGTTCATATGAGTTTGAGGATTTCTGGCAGCAAACATGTTAGCATTCTTTGCTACTTTTGTAACTATGTGATCTTTTCACACACATCTGATTTAGGGTCTTCCATAGCCTAAGTTCAGATAAGGGTTTGCTGATTATCAGTTTTAGACTGATCCTTCCTCTTGCTCTCACTCATATTCAATCTTCTACAACCTATTAGGTCACACATCTCATACATATTCAGATTTCTATCCCTACTTGTAAACCTGGAAGTCTCGAAACCTAGGAATTTGAGAACTTGAATGCTCTGATACCAAAGCCCTAAAGCTCTGATACCAAATGTTGGAAATTTAGTAGGCCCATAACTAATACCACAGGTCCAAGTTCCATAGATCTAGTATCTACAACATAGAATCCAGCAATCTTCCAATATTGACACAACATGACCATACCACACTTAATCATACAAATGATGAGACAAAGATAGAGAGAGATTAGACAACATGTGTAAAGTGTTACATAAGCCACTGCTTACTCACACTATCATATATACAAATGTCAATTTACAATGTGGGAGTCAAAATCTCAACCACTCTATGTGAATAGAAATAGATGGATGAGTGAATATACAAAATTTACAAGAATATTTGACATTTGACATACACACTTAATCTAGATGAGTAGAGATTTGAGAATTAGACAATTCAGTCACATGTTTATTCATCACTGTGGAGTATGAAGTTGATGATATGTTAACAGTCCAATACTTTTGGGCAAGTATGAAAATACTTTAGAGAAGTATTGTTTGAAGATCCAGACTTGATGAAGAGAAGGCATTAGGGGAAAAAATGAACCATGCATGGGCCTTGTAAGGATCCCTAATTTTTAGGGATTAAGCTTAATTGTTGTCTTGTTTAAGGGGACAAAGTGCATTTAATAGGGCACTTTTTAGTAGGCTGGAGTAGGTTTTTTTTAGGCTTTAGTAGGCCTCTCTCTTTCTTCTTCTAGAGAGAGAGAACGAGGATCTACTTTCCACATCATCAAACTCGTGCATGTATTTGAATAAAAAAATGAGAGTTTTTTTAAGTCTCATTTTTAGTGTATATTAACTCAAAAGGGTCAGAAGTCACTTTTTTGGGCCCATTTTTTGAAGTTTCTTTTAGAAAAAGTATAATTTTCAAACTCCCTCCGAAAGTAAGTGCCACATCATCAAATCCGTGACTATGCTTCCCCCAAAAAATGATGTTTTTTCAAATTTCATCATTTTCAGCCATACACAGTGGAAAAATACACTTTAACCCATACACATACATGAAAACACATTTTTTGAGCAAAACATATGCTTTAGAGTCCCTTCAAACCAGTTTTTTATCTTTGTTTTTGATATTGCTGGTCATTAGCAAAGATGGTGTTGACATGTATCACAAACTTCACAATTGAACGTCCTCATGCTCCTGCATCAACAAGTATCCATGTTCGTGTGCCTAGAGAGTTTGCTCCAAATACACAATGCAACAATGATGCCAATTCTCAAAATGAACGTCATGCAGCTAGAGAAAAAAGTATTGCTCTTTGGACTTATGGTTCACTATATCCTCTTGATCCAATATCTTCTTACCATCCAACATTCCATAACCTCTCAACTTTACTTCAGTTCATTGGTGCAGGTGAAGTTGGACTATTAGGTTACTGCAAGCGATTATCTACACATTCACATGCTATTGCTAAGTATTGGTTCCAACAATATCAGCTCCATCATATGAGGGTGGTCACTTTAGAAAGCACAATCATATCTTTACAAAAACAACTTGTAGATTTGGAACAGGATATTGAAGTAAAACAAAGCACAATTTCAAAGTTAATTGCCAATCTCCAGCAGCTAAAAGAGACTCCAGTTGGTATGAGACATAGGAAAAGAGCAATGTCATCCTTTGAAGCTCTTTCAAATGCCAGCAAGGTGAGTGTTTGTTTTACTTTTATATGTTTTAATGAAGGTTTATAATGAAATCTTTCATTGTGTAGGTCGTTTATTCAAGACATAACTGCTTCATTAACAACAGAAGACCAATTCAAGCTGATGAATAGCTGTATAAACACCAAAGAAATCACTTCTGCTTTAGACTCATCCATTGGAAAGTGTATTAGAGTTGTTGTTGAGGCTGAGTTTTCAAAGAAGTTAAAAAACCTTATCATAGTGCAAGATGTGCAGACAATATGTGATAAAGTGGGCATCAGTAGAAATGGGTATATTGCAATGTACACCCTTCTGAGGCAAGCCTTACAAGCACAAGGTATTTCTCAAAGTATATTTCCATGCCCATATAAAGTGTCTAACAATAAAAAAAACTTCAAATGAGGATGTGACACGTACTATTGGACAATATTTATTCATAGAAGACATTATGCATGCCTCTGTTTATCATCTAGATATTCCCAAGAAGCAATAAAAAATCCTATCTACACAAGGATTTACTTACACTTAAATTCAACAATATATTTGTGGATCTTCAGAAGCTTCAACAAGCAATGGTTCGCTTTTATAGTTCAACAATCAAAGATACCCCTACTACATTTTATTTGGTGTTGAAGTTTTATTGCATTCAAGTTTCATATTAAGATAGTGTCTTCTCTTTTGTGCAGACTATAATGTTAAGTTAAAGTTCATACTAAAGTTTGATGAGTGTCAAATCATAAAGGGACGGCGACTAGAAAGGTTGAGTGTGACGCTAATGAATGAAGTTATGGACCATGCAATGAGTGATGAAACTTTAGGAGGGAGGGACCATTTGACTTACAGTGTGCAATCAAAGAGAGATATCTGGTGGTTAGCTGCTATAGAAGTTCCCAAAGAAACAAACAATGTTATTTCGTGGATTTTTAGTAGGACTCCATGGATTACGAAAGTAATCTCTTCTCAAATACATGGGCAAAAGCTTTCTATAGATGATATAGGTGATTTTGAGGTAGAATGACATTTGGGTGGAGACCTTAAGAGTATAAAATGCATATTAGGTTGTAAACAAGGAGCATCTTCTCTCTATCCTTGCCCATATTGTACACAAGGTTACAAAGGATCTAAGAGACTGTCTAAACCTGCAAGGGCATTGATGAGAGGGAATGGGAGATATCACTTTTGAGGTGTCCAATGTTACAAGAACCGACTCGTGATAAAATAAGCAATGATTGGAACCCCATTATTCCATTTCCATTAGTCAATGTTCACTTTTGTACTTTGCATGCATTCATGAGGATCTTTGATAGGCTTTTGAAGCTCCATGTTGAATATACATTTGCAATACCACTAGAGAGGTCTACAATAGCAATCCAAAAGATAGAAGATCCTTTGAATTCTATAGGTTGGCATGGTGGCCACATATCTTTAGTTGTTAAGAAGTATGGTGAGTCTCAAGAGATTTTACAACAAGTTTCAATGACTGGGAAGAAGGCAAGAGGTTTCTTTAAAAGAGATGTGAATAGTCAAGATGATGGGAAATGGGAGCTTTGGAAGGACCTCTGTTCAATTACAACAAACAATGATAGTCAGGTTGATCTCATTAACAAGCGAAAGAAGGTTTGGTCATCGTTCGATCAATTGTTACATTTGATGTGTTTGGTTTCCACTAATGCTTCACAATGAGAATTATTCCAAGTGATTTTGAAGGAGTTTACACAATCATTCATCTTATCTTGGGGAGAAAGCAACATTACACATTACATAGTAAGTTTCACTTACATTTTTTTATTTGGTCTTAAACACTATGTGTATATCTTATTCACTAGATCATAGCATATTCTTTTTGCACATGGAGCATATTTTATGAATCAATGTGGGTCACTAGACATTTTTAGTACACAAGGAATGGATAAGTCACATTACAGGGCTAGAGGTGTTTACTTTAAAAACACTCATCATGGGGGTGGTCTACTCCAATCAAACTATTTAGAAGAAATGTTCAATTGGGTTTTTCATGCGACATTCGCTAGAAAATATGTAATGGAATGAGCATATGAGTCACAAATAGCAAAGATTACATGAAAGCTACAACATGATGTTGCAAGAGTGAAGTGGATGTCATCATCAAGACCCCTACATCATGCCCAATGGCGTGCACAAAGAGTCCGTGAGGGTTCTGCTTGGAAATAGTTTCCAAAATCTTAAAATGCATTATTCTTTTCAAGGTTTTTATAACTCCTTTCACTTCAAATAAAATTTTAATGTTCGTGTGAATATACTTTTAATGTCTTAAAACTAATTTTTATCCATTTAAATGTGAACATGACAATTCTTAAGTGAAAGGCTATAAATAGAGGTGTCCTTCCTCATTTTACCACTTTACAACCTAAGAGAATGGCATGCACAAAGCAGACTGCTAGAAAGGATCATGTCGTCTACCCTAGCCATGTGGAAGGTACTCAGCGCCCAACATGGATGACACCCCAAAAGAAACGTCGAACCACAAGCCACTCTTCTAGACGAAACTTGGGTGCAGGGACACACTCTGGTAGCATTCCATCGTGGGGGGATGAATCTTCACAAGAGAGAGATGCAACACAAGAAATAAATTATTCCCCTCCCACATCTAGTGATGAGCCCCCACTCAGGACACCACTCAAGGCAAGGCCCAAACAACGAGGACAGAGGTAAGTTGTGATGGAGACATCAAATTTAGCAAGTTCCTCAGATGAAGAAAGTATAAATGATCCACCATGGAACAATGATGATATCTCGGTGAACCATCGAGTAACACAAGGAGGCAAGACACTCCCTGCAGGACAAGGACAAAGACCAACCGATGAAGAAAGAGAGCAAGGTCGGGCAGAGGAAGTAAATGATGAGGCAAGACCATCTAGGCGTGCTCCAAGAAGAAAGAAGAACTATCAACCACATCGTAGACCACAACCACCACAACCCAACATCCCCCCAAATGCAAGAGCACCACAAAGGCGTAGAAAGCAAACTAAAGCCTTTGCAGAGATTCGACACTATCAAAAGTCTGTGGAGCTTCTTATTCCACGAAGGTCATTTGCAAGAGTTGTGAAGGAAGAGATCCAATGCTATTGCACTGGACTTCGTATCCAAGGGATGGCCATTGAAGCCCTGCAAGAAGCTACAGAGGTGTATCTTATATCAATGTTGGAGGACTCTAACCTGTGTGCCATCCATGCAAAGAGAGTGACAATACAACCTAAACATTTGCAGCTAGCTAGAAGAATTAGAGGGAGTAACCCTTAACAAAAATTTGTACTCCCTTGTTTGGAGGACTTTTTGTATATCCCATATGATGAATATTTTGTAAATCCCAAATGATGAATATAATCTTTCTCTTCTTATATTTGCTCTCCCAAGTGTTTATCTCTTAGTTTACATGTTTTGAAGTCCATTTCTCCTATGTATCTAGGTGTCTTTTCCCAGTACCTCTTTGAAGTGTTTTGCATAGTTTAATCACTCTTTTTAATGTACTTATTGTAAGTGGTAATGCTATATAATGCATTTCATGGCTTATAAATGCCAAAAAAAGTCTTGCCATAGAAATGCGGGGATACGCCCTGCAAAACGTTTGCACGGCCTATCACCGCATTTCTGTGGTAGGCCTTTTTTGGCATTTATAAGCCATGAAACCACAAGCCATGCACATTGGGGCATATGATTGGCCTAAAATAGAGTGCACTGCATGCTAACCCTCTGACCAATAGCTAAACTATGTTGATGAACATACATGCACTTATTTACTACTGCATGCTTATATGCACCTAGAGGAGTCTAAACTTTCTCTAATTATTGCACATAAGAAGAGTCTTCCACAATTCCCCAAGTGTAGGTTGTAGAATGTGCAACATTAGTAGATTTTTGCTTACTAATGGATGAGCTCCATTTACATTTGCCCTTTTGACTAGCTAGGAGAGCTTGTTCTGCAATACACATGATGGACCTATTTTGCCTAGACTGATCTTCGTGCAACAAAACAAAGAATAACTCCTCAAATTTTTAGGCATTTGGATGGACTTTTATCATTAATCAAAGAGTAGAAGCAAAGCTCTCATATGAATCTGGAAGACCACTAACAATAGTCTTCACAAGTGAACTATCTAGAAAGATTTCATCAATAGAAGTCAACTACTACTTTAGATATTTGAACTTTGTGAAAAACCTATCCATAGAATCTCCTTCATTCATGTGCTCACTCTCCAAATATTTTTAGAGGTAAGCAACAAGAGCCTTGTTTCTTGACTAGTATAAGGTTTTAAGTGTATTTCAAGCATCCTTTTTTATCTTGCAAGATCAAAACTGAGGAATAATGGCATTTTTTACAAACAAGGCTATCAATGCATGTGCCTGAGCTTCTCTACCATCCCAAAAATGTTGCTCTGCAATAGGTGCAATAGGAACTGCAGCACAAATAGGAATCTGAAAATCATCATCTTCAATGTCATCCACATCACCTTCAATATGAGGGGAAATGCTTTGAAAGATTTGGAGGGAGCGATGTGCCAACAACTTTGGACACCATCCTAAAGAGAGGTCGATTGAGAAGTCTCTATCCCTTCTTGGCAAAAGAATCACCAACTTGAAGAGTTCCCTACCCTTTAGGCATCATAAAGTGTTTTTCATCAAGAACAACAAGGTTAAATGAAAGTCGGACCCGCATAAGGGAAACGAGAGGGTTATTAACCTCCTTTGTAACACAGTCTAGAGCCAAAAGTTATGTGCCCGATTTGTGGGATTAGGGAGGTCCCAAGGGCACTAGTCCGAGTCACTTGTAACTTTTGCATCTATTTTAATTAAATTATGAGAGAGTAGGTCAAGGCCAAAGTTCCTTTGATAGGAAAAACTATATTCACAAGTGTAGTAGGGTGATTTTCAATGCCCTCCACAATATTCCAAAACCTTTTTAGTGCCAATACATGATGCTTCATAGATGCCCATAACAGGTAATTAGTACCATCCAAATTTTCCTCAACAACCAACATATAGAATACATCATTGGTCTCAACCATAGCCACTGAGTAAATACCATGATGTAAAAACTAAGTGTATCTGAAAATGTTTAACAGAATCAACTTATCAAACTCTCCTAAACATGTAATAGACTTCAAGATGCTTGTAGTGGAGAACTGAAACCTTGATATATATTCGGCACAAAGGGACAAGATTTCCTAGATAAGTGCTCCTATAGTACATTCATAGGTTGAAAGGAGCTCGTATCAAAATTATGATGCCACAAAGTGAAGCCGTTCTGAAATCCTAATCACCTTGACTATGCTCATCAATTTTTGTGTGATTCTAAGAGTGTGACCAAAGGGGTGTGGAGGATGACCCAGATAAAGCTTGCATGTGCTCTAATACTAGTTGTTCAAGTTTGAGGTCGATGGAAGCACACAAACAACACAATGAAGAAGAAGAAGATTGTAGCATAACATAACAAAAAATGGCTTACAAAGTGAACTTACAAACATAAGTGACCTGTTAGGGTTATAGATGTATATAAAAGTTAGGGAGAAAACATGCTAAAGATGGTCCTAAGTGTGTTCAAATGCATCACTATCAAAATATATCAATAGCCATCAACTATAATCTCCTACCATACCTTGGCATTAAAAAAGAACATTTAATGCTTTCACTTTTAATCCTACGCAAAAGAAAAGTTAAATACATGCATGTATATCTTGCTCCTTTGATTCACGATCTCTAATAGTTATGTAGAGGTATTAATATCATTGATGTATCAAAAAAATTGATTAAAGATACATGATGGTTCATGGAGTTGTGGCTTCGACTATACACAATTTTCTAGGATATGACGTCTCTTCAAATAATGAGGTAATTTTTTTATTTCTTATATATACATTCTTACTAGGTTTTCATGCATGGAGGAATATCTAATAAGGAATAAAAAGATTTTATTTACTTTGGTGATTGGTTGAGATCAATTTGTAGTAAGAATCTCAACAAAAAAAAATTATCTTTGACAACAATGGTTCTTTCCTGAAGATCATCCATTACAAAGCAGAAGAGAAGAAATACATTTAAATGGAAAGATTAAAATAGGTTAGTATCAAAAACCAATGACATCTATGGATTGGTATTGGAAATGGACCAAAGGGCCTATTGTAGATGCATAATCTGAAATCTTTAGTGAGAATGAGGATGATGAGAATGTGAAGATTAGAGGTAATGGAAAACTATCAATAGTAGAGAAATTGTCGATATGATATGGTTTGAAGTATTTGAGAGATTTCAAGTTCTATCATCTTCTTGATCCTATGCATATATTCAAGCATGTTGGTTTTTCATTATTGCAACATCTTCTCAAATTATAAGACACTACAACATCAATAGATGATTTAAAGGATCAAAACTACAAACAAACTTTATGGCCAATTTATAATAAAATCCATAAGAAATAGCTTGTGAATATGCTCCTTGGATACTTACCACAAAGGAGATGCAAACTATCAATAACAAGATTCAATTGATTCACATACCTATAGTATATGGAGCACTTTTTTAAAACATTTTCACTTTGGTTGAAAGAAGCTTATCTAGCGTGAAGGCACATGATTGGCATGACTTTTTGAAGCACATTCCACCTCTTTTTATCAATGGATGTTCAAGGAAAGGAGTACGAGCTGTGATTTATCATCTTGGATTTCTTATAAGGTAGTTAAAATACTTTTAGGTTTAATATATATATATATATATATATATATATATATATATATATATATATATATATATATATATATATATATATATATACACACACACACATATATATATATATATATGTGTGTGTGTGTATATATATATATATGTATATATATATATATATATATATATATATATATATATATATATATATATATATATATATATATATATATATATATATATATATATATATATATATATATATATGTGTGTGTGTGTGTGTGTGTGTGTGTGTGTGTGAAATCCTATAACAATGAGGAAAAAATATACATGGCATTACTAAGGCTTTACCCATTAAAAGAAAAACTTTCCCTCTATCTCGCTTTGACAGCCTGCCAATCCTCCACTTTCCTCTAGCAATTTCACAAGATTCTTTGAATAATAAAGAATATCTCTACTTAGTTTCTTCTACACTCATACTCCTTGAATAACATGAAATGATATGAAGTCCTTTCTGTCATATGAAACATAGAGTAGCTTTCCATTTGAATGCAAAATATATAATAGTTTTGTTCGGTGCTCAATGATATCATCAATGATGTCCAATATTTTGGCTCTTGCTACCTTGCTCATGAGGCGGATTGCTTTCTCTTCATGAAACAACCAACTGGTTGAGGCTTGTCTACTATGCACCTCTCTCAGCAGTAATTGTCTATGTCAGATGGTAGAACTTTAGTTAATAAAAGGGATCAAGCATCTGCTTCTTTGAACATGGCATCCAATGTCCCTTTGTAATCAAGTTTTCAATCCCACTTTTTTGGTAGCTTTCGGGGAGTGAGCCAAAACTTTTGTGAGTCTACGAGCTTTGAGTTCACCATCTACGAAACATCAATAATTGTTTCTTGAAGCACCATCTTGTTGTTCAGATGCACAGAAGGCTAGAGTTGTTCCTGTATCACTCTCTATATAGGGTTTGAATGTATATTCTCCTCAGCCATTCAAGACATCCAATAGGGTAAACATGCATAATAATGAAATCATTAACTAACATCTGCATGTTTACCTCCTCTACAACAAGCAGAACCCACCACATCTAGTTATCTCTCTCTCTCTCTCATTCTTTGTGGTAGTGTGTGTTGAAGGTGGCCTTTGTCATTTTCATTGAAGTGAATCTGAAGCACAAAATATTGGTTTGCAGGTAATCTCATGTAATGATCAAGTGGTCATTGCACCTCTTATATTAAGGACCACTTGAAGCTATGAGCTTTGAGGCAAGCTTTATCTATGATAGAGGAGGAGGTTAATGGGGGGGGGGGGGGGGCTCTTTATTGGCCAAAGTAAGCGAACACTATGAGCTTTGCATAGAGAACTATCTCTTTGACAAAGAGAAAATTGGTACCTAATGCCTAAATCCTACCTTCAAGAATGATAGGCTATCCCTCTACAGAGAAATTCGACATTGAAACTAGGATCATGTGAGTGGATTGAGAGAGCTCACCATTGATAGTATCTTAATTTGTGCATTTGTTTGTTCCTTGCACTCAATAGATTTAACTATTGTTGTGTATAGTGGCATGATTCTGTTATGGAAGGATTCCATAGCCTTCACACAACTGAACTAAAGACTAACTAGCAAGGCCACACACTAGGAAGAGAGACGTCTTTCCACCCAACCAACCCCTCCATTATATAGCTCCAAGTCCAAGGGGGTAAGTCACTCTCAAGGGAACATGTGTACCTTCCATCACATCACATGGTTTCCAAGCTTAGGAAATCACATGAAATCACATGGATTCTAAAAGAAGACTCTCCAAGCTCTCACGTACAAACCAAGTGGCTAGAAGAAGCTTCCAATCAAGCCCAAGGTACTCAACCTTAGAGAATTAGCCCTAAGGTTCAAGACCCATCTAAAAGGGGTAAATAAACCATAAATCCAAAGGGTTTCACACCTAGAAACCAAAGGGTTATACCCCTTAGACCCATGTAATTATACAATGTTCTCCCCCCCTTAAAAGCATTTCCGTCCTTGGAAATGAGTGGAGATATATACCTTGGGGTATTCCCCCATGCTCCATGATCAATCTCAAGCATCATGGCTTTCATCTCTCTAAGTTCGCCTCTTAATTCAAAAGGGGATTTCTACCCCGATTGAATCTTAAAAGAGGAGAATCCATGTGTAGTCTAACCTTGCCCTAATCATTCAAAGTTCCATCTAGTTTGCATACGAAAAAGAACTGAGTCGAATGCAAAGTATGGAAATAATGAAAAGGGTGAAAGAGAACATCCTTGCCTATTTCCTTGTTTAAGCCATGTGCCATCTTGCTCTCCATAGCCCAAACATGTGAATTAGGTGGATACAAAGTAACTTCATCTAAATTACTACCTTGGTCCTTTGCTTTGCACCACTTGTGCACGGACCTAGCAAAATAGATGAATGCTACTTAAGGTTTCCTTATCAGATTCATCTCTCAAGTTAGAATCCAACTTGTTCTAAAAGGAAGATGAATCTTATATAATCCCTGCCCAAATCACTCTACTTTAGTGAAATGGGTGGATTTTCTTGTTTGCAATTCGCCTCCAATAAATCTAAACAGAGGGGAATTTCATTATATAATCCCTACTTAACCAATAGAATGGTAAACGTGGATTATCTAGATTTTACAAGGATATAACATCCTCTTTATCTTCAGAGAGAATTTTAATTAGCTTACCAAAAGTGGATTCAATGTTCTTTCAAAACTTTACATAGTTTTGAGAATCCACTTTAAGGGACTATAATCCATAGGGATTAATCCAACTATTGTAGACTCCAATTGATTGAAACCTATTTTACTTGTTCTTCCAAAAAGATTAAGATCTTTATAACTATATCCCAAGATGGGAACTCATAGTGTAAAAGAGCATGTTATCTTTAAGGTCATAAGTAGAAATAGACTATTCCAATCATTTCTTCACTACTTAATCCTTACAGATCTTTAGTTGGATCTCAAACCTTAAAGGTCTTCTTGATCCCTCCGGAGTTCTCTCTCTTTTATTCTAGATCTATTAAAGATGTCCTATGTTGACATCTTAATTAGATCTTTCTTATTCTTTAGTTAACTTGAATTATCAAGTATCCGAAGATGATCTTTCTGAGCTTTCTTTCAAGCTTGACTTAAGGTCATCTTTATGTTTTTTGAATTTCAAGTTATGCTTTTGGATGAAGCTTTTAAAGCTTCATCCTTTGGAGGGTACCTTGAAACTCAAAGAAGTTAATCCTCTCTTTATTTCTAACTCTCAATGAGAGATAGATCAAATCGTTTTGCATCTTGTTAGAATAATTATTCACCTCTTTGAGAGGATAATTGAAGAGGATTATTCCTAGACATTATCTTCGTGACGTATTCCATTGGATCATGAGTCCCTTTTTCTTCTGGCCATCAAGAAAAAGTACTCAACACGATTCAGTACCCACTGTCCCATACCAGTGGGTTCTTCATCCAATCCACATAACTTTGTCTCTATGCTTTCTCACCTTTTCTGTCTCTATACTTTCTCACCTAATCTTACTTAAATATTTGGTTAACCATTAATGTGGTGTGACTTATATTATCAAACTTTAAGTTTGACTTGATCTTTGCCCTACTTGGGTCTTTTGGCTTTCTTTTCTTCTTTAGCCAAAATAAGAGATAAGACTAGGTCTTTCTCAAATAGATCCCTTCATGCTTCAAAGCTTTACCCATGGATTTTACTTAGGGATCTAGCTATTATGCTTCATATAAGAAGTCATATTCCTTAGGTCTATATTACTGGAATCCATAACGTATGTTATGTTATCCCTATGAAGCATTAAAATATCTTTAGGTTTATCCTTTATAGTTCATCCAAATTCTTTTCCTAACCTACTTAGGATTTATACAATCCTTATGGTGTACGCAAGTCTTCTCTTGTATTGGGGTTCTTTAAAAATCCCCAATTTTTGAGAACATTTAATTGGAAGATGTAATAAAAGATATATGAAGTACTAGAATACGAGGAAGTACTTCAACTTTATTTATTTCTTGCATATCTTTTACCTTGAAATACCCTATTCGGTCTTTTCAAGGCATAAGATACAAGTTCTCGGGGACTTTCTCCCCTCCTTAAGAGTTTTCGTCCTTGAAAACTACCTGAGAGTAAATTTGAAAATTGTGCTCTTCCATAAGTATTTGAAAGAGTTTATTTTCAATATTTTATTGTTCCTCCTGGTTAAAAGAACTATTCAGAGCTTTTTTGCTTTCTCTTCTCCAAGCATATAGAGCAAATTTCCCAAGGTTCAAGTTTGGAGTTACCTCTAAATTCGATGTCCCATACCACCGAATCAACTCCAGTGGTAATATAAGCCTAGATGTCCCATACCATCCGACTTACACTTGCACTTAAGTAAAGGTAAATTTAACTTGAATTTTGGGATCAAAACTTCTTCTCATCAAGTAAGATCTATTACTTCTTGGACTTGTAAGTGTAACTTCCATAGCATGTTTTGGTGCTCAAGAAAATTTTAACTTACCAAGTCTTAATTGTAATTTCAATTTGACAAGACTAGTCTTAAATTGACTTTTTCAATTATTCCTTGATTCAGATATACTACAAAAGATCCCTTTTATGCCACTTGATAATAGAGTAGTTTAAATCTCAACTAGATATTATCTCTTATGACATATCTCTTATCCTACTTAAGCTTAACTTCAAGAACTTAATCTCCCTCTCAACTTGAAAACCCATGTAATGTATTCCAAATGCATACTTTAGTGTATGCCAAAACATTTACACCTTTATTGGAAAAGGCATTGCATGCATAAGGTTCAGAGGTTGAACCCCTCCTTAAAGCATGCAAAAGTTCCAATTCAGAACTTTTTTTATTCAAACGATGGTGCAAAATTTTCCATGCATCTTTCTTTTTGTGCATCGGAGTTGCCATAATAAAATATAAACATAATAAATCTTTCTTTTCTGAAACTTTATGAATTTGATGCATAGTGAAAATCATTTCCATGACTTAGTTGTGTATGTGACCAAACAAATAAGTCCACCTCATTGTATGCATCCTTTTTTCAAATTCATGTCCATTATGACATGCATTGTATGCTCTTTAGTGTGCAAGAAAAAGAAAGGTGTGCAAATAGTTACCTGAAGATTAAGCTTCATCCATCCTTTGACTTTATTTTAGGGTTCTCAAGATGATGAAGTAGGCTTGGGACATTGGACTCCTTCCCTTCCATCTTGGCACTTCATACGTACTTGAGTGTTCTCATGTTGATGAAATAGGCTTCGACCAACCCATCTCGTCTATTTTAAAGTCTTTCGTGAGCACTTGATACTTACTTATGTGCCAAAAATATGCATCAAATTTGAAAATCTCCCTCTATTCTATCTTTGCATACTAAAAAATATGATCTTTCTTTTCCATACACATAAAAAAGAATCTTGCTTTTATAAATGCATACACTAGCATTTTCCGTAAAATTGTTCTTAATGTATTAAGAAGTTATCCACATAAGGCATACTCCACTATGTATTGGGAAATGAATGATACTTAAAAATATAGGGTGCACTAAGGATCAAAAAGCAACATCACTATGAACACTTGGCTACCATAAGCCAATTATCCTTTGGATAACTATTCTTTGACAGCTCTGGCTTTAGATTCCTTTTGTTCCACATGAGATTTCTATTCTTGTGGAGCTCATCTTAGGACACCTTATAACAAAGGTGCCACTCCGGCTAAATTCCCCACCTAAAAATGTCTTCTATGTGGATTGGCATGTAAGCACATTTTAAGAGTAGACGCAGGAGCAAAGCCCTACCTCCACTTCACAGAGTAAGTAAAATAACACTAAAAGTAGTGGTATTTCATTTGCACCCAAGGCTCCCACTTATTCTACACCTCTCAAGTCAGTTTACAAAGTTAGACTAAAGTCAAACTCAACATTGTCTTCTTTCTCCGATGATTTTTCCAAGCCCGATCCCTTGGCTATGGTTTTGCTAGATAGTAGATAGGGAAAGTGGGAAGACATTCGTAGGCCAAAGTTTTGAATTCAAAATGCACATTTGAAGACATTGTCTCTATAATAAAATCATGCAAAGAATGAATAAAGAAATAATAAAATACTTCCCCAAGTTAATATGTCCAAGAAACTCCATGGATTCTTCATTGACCCTTGTTCCAAGAAGATCCATGCATTCTTTCATTTAGGAATTCGTGAGGTCACGAGCCCTCTACTTGCGTCCTTTTGATCATGAAATGTTGAAGAGAACAAAAAATCTGGGTGGCTGAGGCAGGAGTCATCAGCTGAGGCCAATATATCCCATATAGACGAGACATGCGCGCTGTGAAGCTCTTGATATAATGAGGCAATTCGACTTCTTAATCAACCAACACGTACAGTTCGTCTCCTGTGTTCTCACGTAGAGCCGCACGACGGCTCCCTAGCCACGTGTACTATGTTAGCACGTGCACAACGGGTCGGATCGGCAACTATAGCGCCTGCCTATTGGACGGGTAAATCTTTGCATAAGCGGGGGGTCATATGCTCTCTGCATTTTGCTCTCTAAATAAAGACTTCCACCAACTGCCGGCGGCACTCCAGACTGCCATGGCCTATTCGTGGCACTCAATACGGCCGACAGCCTGACAGCACTCAATTGCCCACGCAAAGACATTCGAAAAAAAATGAAGCTAAATGTTCAACCTAGCTCTGATGCCATAACCTGCATTTTGCTCTCTAAATAAAGACTGCCACCGACTGCCGGTGGCACTCCAGACTGCCATGGCCTATTTGCGGCACTCAATACGGCCGACAGCCTGACAGCACTCAATTGCCCACGCAAAGACATTCGAAAAAAAATGAAGCTAAATGTTCAACCTAGCTCTGATGCCATAACCTGACAGCCTGACAGCACTCAATTGCCCACGCAAAGACATTCGAAAAAAAATGAAGCTAAATGTTCAACCTAGTGGCATCATTCGAAAAAAAATGAAGCTAAATGTTCAACCTAGCTCTGATGCCATGTTATGGAAGGATTCCATAACCTTCACACAACTGAACTAAAAACTAACTAGCAAGGCCACACACTAGGAAGAGAGATGTCTTTCCACCCAACCAACCCCTCCAATATATAGCTCCAAGTCCAAGGGGGTAAGTCCCTCTCAAGGGGACATGTGTACCTTCCATCACATGGGTCCCTAAGGTGTTCACATGGTTTCCAAGCTTAGGAAATCACATGAAATCACATGGCTTCTAAAAGAAGACTCTCCAAGTACAAACCAAGTGGCTAGGAGAAGCTTCCAATCAAACCTAAGGTACTGAACCTTAGAGAATTAGCCCTAAGGTTCAAGACCCATCTAAAAGGGGTAAATAAACCATAAATCCAAAGGGTTTCACACCTAGAAACCCAAGGGTTCTACCCCTTAGACCCATGTAATTATACAATAGATTCCTATTGCAAAAGTTAGATAGGTAATAATTTTCTTTGAGCTCTGATACCATGTTGAGAAACATGGCACAGATGGACACAACCCAAGAACAAGCTATGGAGGCTCAAAACAAACTTGAAATGAAATAGTGACAGAACGAAATATGCATGCATATATGTATGCATATGTGTATGCATGTGCATATGTATATGAATGTGCATATGTACGCATGTGTTAGTATGCATACCTCTGTGTTTTTTGTCTATGCATGTATGTGCATGTGTGTGATATATGCATGCATATGGGTATGAGCATATGCGGATGTGTGTATGATGTGTATGTAGCTGCTTGTGTGTTTAAAAATGTGTATGCATGTATTTATGCACCCCTATGTGTGTGATGTGTAACTATCTCTATGTGTGATAAACCCAAACATTTCTAGTAGCATCATCCGTGAAAGTGGCAAAGTAAAGAGAAGCACTTTATGACCTTGTGGGCAGAGCATGAGTCAGATTCATATGAGCAATATCTAAAGGATGAATTCAGGAGTCAATGTGCATCTTATGCACATTCCCAATTTTTTGTCCACATTGAAAATGCTTATAAAATGAAAAATCACAAAAAGATAACACATTTAAATAGCCAAAACAAGAAAATATATTCCATTCCACTACGAGATATGTAGCCCAAAAGGCAATGCCATATACAAACCATAGGCTATTCAGTAATAGCTAACAAGTGTTGCCAAATTTTCTTCTTTTTGTAATAACTATATTGCCCTTTGATATGGGAAAGGACTAAGAATAGAAAAACACCTTCTAACCAAGGTCATCAACTTGACTAACTAAAACCAAGCTATGTGATAACTGAGGTACATGGCATACATTATGGATAGTGAATTTCTCTGAAGCCTCTAGTATGTCTTCTATTTGCTTGAGTTTGATCTTGCCTCTTAACTTCCAAGCCTTGAAGTCAGTCTATTCTCCATCCTCTGAATTGATATCTTCTAGTAATTGTTGGTCTTTGTGAGTGAGGATTGGGAAATCATTTTCCAAATCATATAGTAACTTGAATTTCCTACAATTATCATCAAACCATGAGTTATTTTCATGAAACACTACATCCCTACTAACTATAAATGCTTTGTTAGTGGGATTGTACAACCTATAGCCCTTTTGGTTCTGATCATACCCAATGAATATACATTTCTCAGCTTTAGGTTCAAGCTTTTCTTTGATTTGTAAGGGGATGTGTACATAACCAATGCACCCAAATATTCTGCAATGGTCCAATGAGGGTCTCCTACCATTACACGCTTCATAGGATGTCATACCATTGAGAGATTTGGATGGAGCCTACTGACCAAGTAAGTGGCTGTGGAAACAACCTCTCCCCATAGGTAATTAGGTAGCTTCTTTTCATTTAACATAGACCTAGCAGCTTCAACAACTAAATTGTTCCTTCTCTCTACCACTCCATTCAATTCAGGAGTATATCTTGTTGTTACTTCCCTCTTTATGCCTCTATCCTATAGAAATAAATCAAATTCATGTAAAAAGTACTCACCACCTCCATGAGATTTGATCCTCTTCAAGCTCCTTCCTCTTTGGTTTTCAACTAGTGCCAAGTACTTTTTGAAACATGTAAATAACTCATGCTTATGCTTCATGAAATAAAGGATTGTCCATCTACTATAATCATCAATAAATGAAACATAGTACCTTGAACCTGAGATTGATGGATCTTTGCTACGACCTCACACATCAATGTGTACAAGCTCCAAATAGTATTCGTGAATGTATCCCTTCCTATTGAATGGTTGCCTATGAGCTTTGCCAAATTGGCATGCTCCACATTTGTATATCATATGTTGCTTGGTCACATTAGGAATGTCAAGCACACTTTGATGTGTCCTAGCCTTTTTGTGCCATATTTCTAACTCAGATAAGGTTTGATATCTATAATTAGATAGTGCTATGTTCCTTGTGTCTTCAATCTCAAATGTAAATAATCTACCAGACTTCTCACCTTTAGCAATCCTTTTGAAGCCTTGTTGAGGGTCTTCCACATATGCTCCATGCTGAGGGAATCTGATGTGTAAACCTTTCTAAAAAATTTGTCCAACACTAATTAGGTTTTTGGTTATAGTTGGCACATATAGAACTTTACTCAAAAGGTTCATGTCACCATCAGATGTTTTGACATTTTCAATTTTCTTGAGTGAGTGTTTAGTATCATCACATGTCTATACTTCATGCTTTCCTTTGGGTTCTTCAAGGTCAGATAATAAAGCTACATTTCGAGCCACATGATTGGAACAACCTGAATTAATATACAAGAGATGATGATCATCTTTACCTTGCTTGGATGTTATGCTCATGATGAGTAGTGAATCTTCCTGGTCTTCAGTATAGTTGTTGTAGTCCCTTCTTCCTCTAAAATCACCTTGGTAATTGTTGTTGTTGTAGCCTTGATTGTAGTTATGGTTGTAGTTGCTTCCACCATTGTTGTACCTACCTCTGGATTGTCCATAGCTACCTCTATGGAAGCCTCTTTACCTTTGATTTCTAGTATTCTTGAAGCATTCTTCTGTTGTGTGGTTGGTAAGGCCATAAATGTTGCAAGATGGATTGTTGTAGGATCTCCCCCTACCTTGCTTTCCTCCTCTGCCCCTTCCTCTAGCACCTCTTCCTCTTCCTGCATAATTAGCTTGAGAGGTGCTAGCCTCTTCTTCATTCTTCTTGATTTTACCTTTATCCTTAGCTTTATTCTTATCTGTATAAAGGGTAGAAGATTGATTACCTCTAGAGTTGTTGCCATTCTTGTTGAACTTTGCCTCATGGGTGAAGAGTTGCCCCATCAAGGTGTTGAGGTCAGGTATTTGCAAATCCATGTAGAGGTCCATTGCTATGGTGAAGGACTCCCACTTATCATCAGCCTTGATCTGCCTTATTATGTGTTCTTCTGCTATCTCCTCTCCAATGCTTGCAAGCTGGTCACCTACATCTTTCATCTTGGTTACATAATCAGCCACTCCTTGATTTGGTTGTTTCTTTAGGGTTGTAAATTCCATCCATAAATGATTCTTCCGAGCTCTTGTATTTGATGAGAAATATGAGGAGAGCACTTCCCAAGTCTCTTGGGAGGTCTTGCAATTCCTAATATGTGGTAACAAGAAATCAGAGATTGACTTTAGTATATATGACCTGGCAAGAGCATCCTTTGCACACCATGTGGTCAACCTTTCTTGCTCTTTCCTTGTAGGTTGATGTTTGCTCTTGAAGATTGGCACTTCTTCATCTCCTGAGATGTATCTGTATAGACTTCTCCCTTGAAGGTAGGCTTGCATCCTTAGTGACCATTCTGAGTAGTTTTTTCTATCCAATTTGTCAATGAAGGATGGTAATCCATCTCCCATCTTGCTTATTGTTGCTCTAATACCACTGTTGGAGGAGATGGTGGATAGTCACAAGAGATGAAGTGGTGTTGCTAGATCCTGCTTCACACCTACTAAGAATGATTGCAGGAGAGTTTATTGGGCCTCTTTAGCTAGCTAATGATCACAAATAATCATATATGTTGCTTGGAACATGATCCACTAATCATTGGATCAAAATAGATATGTAGGAGTTGATCCAAGAACAAAACACTTGCTATTTTTGTTCTTACACTTGTTCAGTGTTTTGGACAATTCTTTGAGTGCAACAACAATTGGCTTAATTCCTTTTGGGAAACTCTAACTAACCTAGTAAGCTATCAATCATTAGTGATTTTATAAAAAATGATGGACTACACACAGAGAAAGATGTTTAACAAATCACAACAGCATCCTGAAATTTATGGGGTGCAATAGTCAACAGACCAGTGAGGAAAGATATATTTATATCTCACAATCCCGAGATGCAATGCTAATGAAATTTTGTAGGCATGTACTAGACAGTATGGTGAATCTACCATGCTTTAAATCATGAAAAATGATCAACTATACATTGCGTAAAAGCTGTGGGAAGATCTCTATTTTGATGGAGTTATACCAAAGATCAAGGGAAATGATAATGTAATGATCATATATGTATCGAATCATACACAAATACAATGTCATTGGCAGCAATACATCGCTCAATGTGTGAGAGGTGAATGTGCTATCAGAAACTTCCTCAAAATGATCTCATGGGCTCAAGATACACACGGGTCTTTTTGATCATCTTCTTAAAGTTGTACTTGGAGCCAAAGTTTGAATTTAGATTCAAAGATCTACCTAAAAGATGAATCCTAAAGTATAGGATAAATTCTCTCATCATTCAACAACCAAATGATTCGTGATTTAGAGCTTGCTAACTCCTCGTGGATGTGTATCACTTTTAAGAAGGTAAATGTGAAGAGCTTTTTTTTACAAGAAGTTGATCATATGAAGCTTTGCATAATAGATCATGTATGAGCTAATTCACGAAGTATGTGGGCTTGGTTTTATTTGCACCAATATTTCTGATCTTGTGGATGAAGAGAGGAATATCATAAAAGTGGGCTACTAGGTCAATGCCAACATTAACTTGGAAAACATCTTTCCCTCTCTTGGAAGCAATAAAAAAAAATCAGTTGAGAAATTTAGGGCCAGATGCAAGTTTGGATTTTCTAAACGATCCAAAACACTAGTTTTATTATTGACTATCGCATGGAATCCTTCTTTTTATTTCCTTAAGGAGGTAAAGGATATGTTTTTAAGGTATATCTAACAAACAATAATTCTCTATTGTGGACAAGGGAACTACTTGCAATAAGGATGTCTTCTTTCTTGCGAGCAACCTTAAACTCATGAGGCCTATGGCATTAGGGTTTAAAATACGTGAACTCATTTAAAAATGAGCAATTTCGTAAATACTCATAGACCTTTCCTCAATAGTTATTTTCTTGTACCTATAAAAGATCTCTTGGATGCAGGCAATAATTGATCCAAGGATTGCAAGAGGAGGGAAAATAATCAATTTTTGTTTTCAAGATGGAGATTTTCTTTTCTCATGCATTTGGGTTTAAAGAAAGTACGGTTCAAGAGGTGCAAAGTTCATTTCTGTTTATATCTTTCTCTTAGATATTCAAAAGGCACATGCTAAGTGGAGGTGGCATAGTGCAATGGTAACATTTTGAAGCTCTGGACCAAAACTCGAAGGTTTTGGGCACTCAAATCCTCTCAGTGGCTTGACATGAACCCCTAGAAGTGTAGAATAAAGGAGTCCTTTGGGTTTGTGTTGTTCTTTCAAAATTAGAACTATAAGGAGAGTAGTTTGGAGATCAAACTCCCCCCAAATAAAGCACATGCTTGGGAAGAGAAATCCCCGTACAATAAAGAAAAATCATAGCGTTATAAAACACTTGCAATCATGTAAACCTTCTCATTAATTGGAGCCCAATTAATCGGCTCTATGATTGACCTTTGGCATCAGATCTCATACCATTTTCTGTAGCATCTTCCTTTCTCTTACCTTTCTAGTAGCTGAGCTTCTCTCTTGCCGTTGACATTTCTATTCTTCGATCTCCATATTTTTCTCTTACCTTTCTAGTAGCTGAGCTTCTCTCTTGCCGTTGACATTTCTATTCTTCGATCTCCATATTTTGTTGTTGAGCTCTTTATGGCACGTTTTTTCATGATCCGTCTTCAAAGTTAAGGCTGTGTTCTCTCACATGAACGTCCTCACAGACTCGAGAGCTCACCTACAGGCTAGTTCCTATCGTGAACAAGCGCGCCACACTTTCTTCCGACATTAATGTTTGACAGAATGGCGGTGAGTAAAATGTCATGGGATTGTCTGAACCGTCAAGAGCGGCGATTCTGGGCCAGTGGTTCAAAGACAAGTGCCTCAACCCTGATTTTATGTGCTTACAAGAGATTAAAAACGACGGAGAAGATCTCCAGAAATGGCTTAAATGCATTTCTCGAAACCAGCTTTGGTTCTCCACTTCTCACCCTAGGGGGGCGAGGGGGGGGCTGCGATCGGTATTAGTCACTCCTTGTCTGGCAGTGTGACCTCGACTTCTGAAGGTCGCAATCATCGTTGGATTGCTGCCTCTATCGGGTTCCTTTTTCAGTTCACTATGGTCTCAATTTATGCCCCTAATGGAGAAGCGGATAGAATTGATACTTGGGCTTCCCTCGACTCCCCCTCACATAATGTTCTGATTTGTGGGGACTTTAACATGGTTGAGTTTCCTGCGGACCGATGGAATAACAAGGGAAAAATTATTGACGGCCAGGAGAAAGAGATATGGGATAAAATCAAGCTCCATCTCGACCTGGTCGAGGTGAAAGACATGAAGGGGTTCTCTTGGTCAAATCTCCAATTGGGGGACTCTTTGAGGAAAGCAAGACTTGAAAGATGTTACATCGACCAAAACACCATCCTCCAGTGGGGTATTCCTTTGATTTCCCAACACATGGACCTGACTATCTCGGACCACTACCCGATTACTCTGTCTTTCAAGCCGATTCCATGCTCCAAAAAGCCCCTTGGTTTCATGCTTGTCAGACATCGTTAATTTCCCTCCCCTCTGTCCCCCAAGAAATTTCTGCAGTGTGGGTGGAAGCCTTTGCCTACTGTAATGAACCGACTAAGTGCTGGAGAAGCACGGTGGAAAGGACTCGAAAAGTTCTAATCAGGACTCAAAAGGCTATAAGAGACATCCGAAAAAAAAGAAGAGAAACGGTGTACCGGAGGCTATCACGGCTTGAAGAAGAGGTGAACAAAGGTAATTTACAATGCCAACAAGGTCCCTTGAAAATCAGGGGAAGACTAAGAATAGAGGAGGAGGTTCAAAGGAAAAATCTTCAAATATTCTTCAAAGAGTGTTGGGTAGGGAAGGCGGACAAACCACGAAAGAGATGTGTAACATCCTCAAAAGGAAGCAAGCTAGGGAATCCATCCCCTTTTTGGTCGATAACAATGGAACCGAATGTAGCACGGAAGTTGAGAATAGATATATCATTGTCGAGCACTTTACCCATCTTCTTGGGGTCTCGGCTCCTCTTTTCATGCACATGTGTGACTCCATGGCAACCATCTCAAGGGTTGCTCAATCTAGAATCCCACAGAACTTGACTTCTCTACTAGATGCTAACATTTCCGAGAATGAAATTATCGAGGTTATTGATGCTCTTCCCAATCGAAAAAGTCCGGGTCCTGATGGCCTCACCAATGAGTTTTTCAAGTCCTTCAAACATGTGGTGGCCACCCCATTGCGTCAGGTGTGGCAAGAGGCTCTCTCCTTCGGTGCCCTCCTTGAGTGTCTTAATAATGGCGTCATGAAGTTAATCCACAAAAGGGGAGATAAGAACAAAATGGAAAACTGGCGACCGATTACCATGGTCCAAAGAGGATACAAGATAATTGCAAAATTTATCGCCATCAAAATCTCTTGTCATTTAAAGTCATGGCTTTGTGAAGACCAGAAAGGTTTTATCAAAGGTAGATCCATACTTGAAGCAATTTTCGATATTTGGGAAGGCTTTGCATTTGCGGAGGATTCTACACAAGATCTCGTATTCATTAAGATCGACTTCGACAAAGTGTATGATAGATTGGAATGGGACTTTATTCTTCAATCATTGAAAGACCTTGGATGCATCCAAAAAATTCACAAAGATGGTTTCCACTCTTCTTGGAAACGCTTCAACTAGAATATATATCAACGGTAAGCTCTCTGAGCCCATTTGTTTAAAAAGATCAATCAGGCAAGGTTGCCCTCTAGCTCCTACCCTCTTCGTTATCGCCTCGAATGGGCTCAGCCGCCTATTAAAGCATCACATGGATGCTGGCAATCTCAAGGGTCTTTCCCTACCTCTAAATCACGGCCAATTGATTGCAAGACTCTTTGCCGATGACATGAATGCCTTTGTGCATAACGATATAAACAACATTGAGGCATTTTGATGGTGCCTCCACACCTTTTGCATGGCGTCAGGCTCAAAAATCAACCATGCTAAAACTGCTTTTAGAGCAATCAACAGACCTACACCCCAATTGTTGTTAGATCAGGGGTGTCAAGTTATCCCTAGAGGTCAAGTCTTCCGTCTCCTCGGCATTCCGGTGGGATTCCACATCTCAATGGACCAACGATGGAACTGGGTGCTATCCAAGCTGGATAGCAAACTAAATCATTAGAAATGTATGCAAGTCAACTTGGCAGGGCGTGCTATGGTTGTTAACACATTTATGCTGGCTACAACTATTTACTTTATCTCGTGTTGGAGACCTAAGGAGAAAGACTTGGCCAAAGTGGAAAGAATCTGCAGAAACTTCCTTTGGACTAGGGATCCCAACAGGAAGGGGATTCCCAAAATCAAATTGGAAACTTGTATTAGCCCGAAAGACTCAGGGGGCTTGGGAATTTTGGATATCGGTGGGTTGGCTCACAAGCTGGTGGCAAAGTGGCTTATCTAGGCTTGGAGTAATAATGAGTCCTCTTGGGCTAAATTGATCATTAGAAACATGGAAGAACTTACCTTTTTTGGCCATCCTCTTTGGAAGGACTTAGGGATTCTCACGCTTTTGTTCTCCCCTTACCCGTTGTCCCCTAAAGGCTCTAGTCCCGTGTGTTCTTTATGGAAGAGTTGGAACAAGGCCAAACAATTCATCAAAATCAGTGATGAGTGGAAGTGGGCGGCTAGCATAAGACAAAATGACTCCATCTGGTTCGCGATCGACGGAATTAGGGGGGTGGAGTCTTGGAACCTCCAAACTGCAAAGCGGTTATGGAACAAGGGGTTCAAACAGTGGAGACAACTCTGGAAACTAGATTCCAGCTAGTGGATTAGATTTGAAGACTTGGACCCTAGACATAGAGTTACCCTCGAGGAATGGACTCTTCTTCAAGGCAGGTGTTTAGCATGGGACCTCTCAACTACCTGCCTTCTCTACGGTTAGGATCTTCCTTGCCTGGAGGGCCTCAAATGGAGCAATGGTAAGAAACTATCCAGAATTCCCACCTTGAAAGAGAACTTAGATGTTCATCACACTCTTAACAAGAGATGGTGCCTTTCTTGGACCAAACTTCGATGGGAAATAAAGTTCATGTCTATTTGGCACCCCCTAATTGAGATAAAAAAGTCTGTTCTTATGTGGCAGATCTTGCATAAAGGTATCTGGTCCAATGCAAGGGCTAACAAAATCTGTGGTGTGCCTCCATGGTGCAAGCATTGCCATCGATGCATCAAAGATTTAGCTCACATGTTCTTCGATTGCCCCAAGTCCCGAGTTATCTGGCGTGACGTGACCCGGGTATTGAGACTCACGAACCAAATCAATTGGCAACAGGTGCTGTTGGGTGAGACGGTCGGCTGCTCATCGAGGCTGTGGAATGCCATCAGGGGTGAGACTCTTTGGAAGATTTGGAGGGAGCAATGTGCTGTCAATTTTGGCCAAACTCCTAAGGAATGGTTGATCAAGAAATCCTTGTTTCTTCTAGGTAAAAGAATCTCTCGAGATAAGAGATCTCCACCGTTTAGACATCACTGTATTTATCTCCTCGAAAACAACAAGTTGAAACCCAAATGGGTCCCACATGGGGGTGATGATAGATTTATTCGCCTCATTTGTAATGCCCTCTAGCTTGCCATACTCCTCCCCTGCATTGTGGGATTTGGGGGGTCCCATGGGCACTAGTCCCATTCACTTGTAACTTTTCTTCTTTATTTTAATTAAAGTCCCGGAGAATAGGCTAATGCCGAACTTCCTTTTATTATAGAAAAAAAGTCGTTCTATGGCCGTCTATCGCCAGAGATCCACACTTTCACAGTGAAAAAAGCACCTACCAGAGTTCGATGAATCCTTGTACTCTTCCAAACTTCGGGGACTCATATTCATAGGCTCTCTCTCTCTCCCCCCTGCGAGATCAGGATATTTGCATCGTATCCTGATTCCTCAGTGCTTACTCTCTTTACCATATACAAAGAAATCGTTGTCTGATTGAAACATCAGATTATCTCAGCAGGTTCCGTCCAGAAGAGGTGGCAGCTCGCAAAGCTCTCTGTCAGTCAACCCCCCTTCCCCCTTGCGTGACGTTCCTAGTTTCCTCTCTCTTCTATTGCTGATGTGCGTGTCTGATGGATAGTGCATGGGTGAGTAAGCCGCGGCATAATCTCCCAGCAATGTTAGTCAATATATATCTATCATGTTGTCAACGTTTAGTCAGATGAGGCGGTAGCACTCTCACTGAAGCTCTGCCACCTCAATGGTCACGACAAAGAACTACCAAAATCGTCCTTGGGGAGTTCTATGATTACATACTTCAATCATTTGACAGTTCGTTTTTAATAAAAGCTTGATGGACGACGGCTTGTCGAAAGTCGGAACGATCCTCGCAAGTTGCCGTACTTCTTACGGCTCCCCCCAGAGCTCCTTGCCATCCTACTCAGGCTTCGCTGTTCTTCATATTTCTTTTTAAAAAATGGAGGTTCAGCGGAAGCCTACTCCCTCACCTTTAACTTTAAAAATGTGATTGTACAAATGTGATTTAACTTTAGCATAGTATTCGTGGGACCTCTCCTATCTCAAAGACTACAGGGATTTTGTCCCATGCAATGCTTTCTCCCTATGTTGTAACCAATTAATGCTTTCTTCCTATGTATTGCTTTCTCCCTATGTTCTAAACTCCTGTGTTGAGTCCTGGAGCTGTTTGGGTCTTGCCCCATGTAATGGGTCATGGGTCTTGCCCCATGTATTGCTGTTCCATGTGTATTTTAAGATCTCGCCCCCTTCACAGATTAAAAAATTAAAAAATTCTTCATAAATTAAAAAAATAAAAATTAAATTAAAAAATTCTCTATTAATTCAAATTCTCTTTCTTATGTGCTAAAAAACCGATGCTCCTCAAGTTTTGTACACTTTCATAGAAGCTCGCACTATGAAATCTTATAATTTTTGTCACCCATAGCTCTTGGTATTGTTGTTGTCGTTGTCGTCCCAGAGATTTCTTCTGTATGTGGAGCTCGATCGCCTCATTGGCCCCATTCACATTGAGCAGCATTTATCACCCACCATGTGGGGGAGAGTCGAGACTCCCAATTTCCATTCAGACAGAGGAGTCTCAGGAGCTTTTGAACTCCATGTCACGGAACAAAAAACATATCTGTCTTCCCACCCTCCCTCCACCCCCAAGCTTCATTCCTTGCGAGTTGCGACATCAGACTTTCGGTACATAATCAAAGTTGGGGCTCCGTCAACTGTGTGAATGGATGCGAAACTTCTTTCAGAATTTCCTGTGTTCCAGTAAGATCAACCTCGAATTTAGGCTTGATTGCGGAGGAGTTGTCTGAAACCGGCCTTTTTTATTTTATTTTATATTTTAATAAAGGAAGTTCGACCTTAGCCTAATCTCCCGGACTTTAATTATAATAAAGAGAAAAAGTTACAAGTGAATGGGACTAGTGCCCATGGGACCCCCCAAATCCCACAATGCAGGGGAGGAGTATGGCAAGCTACAGGGCATTACAAATGAGGCGGATAAAATTATCATCACCCTCATGTGGGACCCATTTGGGTTTCAACTTGTTGTTTTCGATGAGATAAATACAGTGATGTCTAAACGGTGGTGATCTCTTGACTCGGGAGATTCTTTTACCAAGGAGAAACAAGGATTTCTCGATTGACCATTCCTTAGGAGTTTGGCCAAAATTGAAAGCACAACGCTCCCTCCAAATCTTCTAGAGAGCCTCACCTCTGATGGCATTCCACAGCCTCGATGAGCAGCCGATCGCCTCACCCAACATCACTTGTTGCGAGTTGATTTGACTCGTGAGTCTCAATACTCGGGTCACGTGATGCCAGATAACACGGGACTTGGGGCAGTCGAAGAACAAGTGAGCTAAATCTTCGATGCACCGATGGCAACGCTTGCACCATGGCGGCACACCACAGATTTTGTTAGCCCTTGCATTGGTCCAGATACCTTTATGCAAGATCTGGCACATGAGAACAGACTTTTTGACCTCAATTAGGGGGTGCCAAATAGACATGAATTTTAGCTCCCACTGAAGTTTGGTCCAAGAAAGGCACCATCTCTTGTTAAGGGTGTGGTGAACATCTAAATCCTCTTTGAAGTTGGGGATTCTGGATAGCTTCTTACCATTGCTCCATTTGAGGCCCTCCAAGCAAGGAAGATCCTGACCGCAGAGAAGGCGGGTAGTTGAGCGGTCCCAGGCTAAACACCTGCTTTGAAGAAGAGTCCATTCCTCAAAGGTAACTCTAAGTCTCGGATCCAATTCTTCGAACCTAATCCACTGGCTGGTCTCTTGTTTCCAGAGTTGTTTCCACTGTTTGAACCCCTTGTTCCATAACCGCCTTGCAGTTTGGAGGTTCCAAGACTCCACCCCCCGAATGCCACTGATCGGGAACCAAATAGAGTCATTTTGTTTTATGCCAGCCGCCCACTTCCACTCATCACTGATTCTGATGAACTGTTTGGCCTTGTTCCAATTCTTCCATAAGGAAGACACGAGGCTAGAGCCTTTAGGGAAGACTGGGTGGGGGGAGAACAAAAGCGTGAGAATCCCTATCTCCTTCCAACCAGGGTGGCCAACTAAGGTAAGGTCTTCCGTGTTCCTGAAGATCAATTTAGCCCAAGAGGACTCCCTATTGCTCCAAGCCTTGATAAGCCACTTTGCCGCCAACTTGTCAGCCAACCCAACAATATCCAAAATTCCCAAGCCCCCTGAGCCTTTAGGGCTAATGCAAGTTTCCCATTTGATTTTGGGAATCCCCCTCCTGTTGGGGTCCCCAGTCCAAAGGAAGTTTCTGCAGATTCTTTCCACTTTGGCCAAGTCTTTCTCCTTAGGTCTCCAACACGAGATAAAGTAAATAATTGTAGACAACATAAATGTGTTAACAACCATAGCACGCCCTGCCAGGTTGACTTGCATACCTTTCCACTCATTCAGCTTCCTATCCAGCTTGGATAGCACCCAGTTCCAGCGTTGGTCCATTGAGATGTCGAATCCCATCAGAATGCCAAGGAGACGGAAGACTTGACCGCTAGGGATAACTTGACACCCCTGATCCACCAACAATTGGGGAGTACGTCCGCTGATTTTCCACCCTCCATCTTGTTATCAATTTGCCCTATGTGCATCCTTCGGGTACCTTCAATTTAAGAAGAATCAGCGGATGCACTTCATTTGGAAAATTGGTTGCTCTTGTCGAGGATCTGTGTGTAGTGATAAACACTTTGGCCCTCAAACTTGGAGAGCGGCCAGCTTTAACTTCAAAAAAGAAGAATGCCCTTCCTCTAATACCTCTCCTGTGCTTCCTTTTCTTGTAAAATCTTTACTTTTTTATTAAGTGTGGGGAAATTTAATTAATAAAAAATAGTTCAACTATCTATCATCTCAAAGCATATGTAGACAGAAGTCATACATAATCTTTTGGGTAAAGAGATCTTCAGGAGGGACTCTACATAATCTTTCAGGTAACGAGATCTTGAGGAGGGACTCCCTCCAAATGGTAGCAGAGATCTTATTGTTAGATATGCGCAGTGCCTCCACCTCATGAAGCAACACCAATACTCTATTTTGTAAGGTCCTCATTAAAAAAAACCATGTGAGAGTATTGGTCATCCATAGGTTCTTGATTAAGTAAGATAAGTAGCACATGAACTTCATTATTGTTTGACAACCCTTTGAGGCTATGAGATTGGACTCCTAATGGCATGTGGTTCCCCTCTAAGGTCTTCTTTCATTGGGGGACGTTCAAAGGCCTAGAGGTGTTGATATATTTAGCTAGTGATGTGTGTGAACACTCTAGGACCATTGGGGCACTTTTTTCCCTCTTGAGAAGGTTTTTTCCCCCGCCTTGTATATATGCCTACTTCCCTAATAGGTTACTTATCTTTGTACATTCTAGCGGTAATACATTCAGTATTGTGTGTTGTGCTTGTTGGAGTTAGACGTCTACGGAAGCACGCAAACAACACAAGGAAGAAGAAGAAGCTTGGAGCACAACACCAATACTGAATGTATTACTAGAGAATGTACAAAGATAAGTAGCCCTTTAGGGCAATAGGCATATAAACAAGCCGAGGGAAGAAAACCTCCTAAAGAGGGAAAAAAGTGCCCCGGTGGCCCTAGAGTATTCACACACATCACTACCTAAATATATCAACAAATCCCCCTGGGAGTGATGCGGTGAACAAGGAGATGGCACTCATGTATAAGGAAGTGCCAAGCTATGTGAAAATCACTCCACAAAAGGAAGTAACCCCAAAGCTTTGGGGAAAGCTTCAAACTTCTCCCTAAATAGAGCCTTTGTGAAAAGGTCTACAATGTTCTCCTGCGTGGGCACATATGCCAAGCTGATCTCCCTAGAAGAGAACCTCTCCCTGACATAATGATAATGCACCTCAATGTGCTTAGTACGGGCATGGAACACAGGGTTCCTCACAATTGCCAATGCGCTCTGACTGTCAGTGAAGATGGTGGTGGCAGAAGACTGGCCGACACCCAAATCAGCCATAAGGCATCTGAGCCACACACACTCAATAGTCGTTGTGAAAGCTGCCCTATACTCAGCCTCACAACTGGAAGTGGCCACAGAAGGGTGCTTCTTGCTCAACCAAGATATACATGAGCTACGAACCATGAAGTAAAAGCCACTAGTGGACACACGAGTTTCATAGCAACCAGCCCAATCAGAGTCTGAAAAAGCATGCAAATCTGGCGGTAGTGATCCCCCCTTGGGATAAAACAACCTAAGTAGCCGAGTACCACTCAAATAGCGAAAGATGCGCTTAACTGCCTGCCAATGCTTGACTTCTATGCAATGCATAAAACCTGCTCATCTGTGAGACATCAATCTGAATATCTGGCCGAGTAATGCATAAGTAAATCAAGCATCCAACAGCCTGCTAATAGAGAACAACGTCAAATGCATCTCCAACATCATGAAGACTCAATAGTAAACCTATCTCCATAGGAGTGGCAATACAGTCTTCAAGGCTAAAACGCTGCAATAATGTGTCAATATATTTCGTTTGACACAAAGCCATTCCACCATCAACATGCATAAACTGAATGCCCAAATAATGATGCCAATGCCCCAAATCAGACATCTCAAATGAGGCATGCAAATCAGCCTTAAAATCAGCAATATGCATCTCAACAGGACCAGTGAGCACCATGTCATCAACATCAACCACAATGATCAGAAGTGCATCATTAGCATGCTTAACATATACGGTGATTTCAATTGGACTGTTCTCAAAACCATGTGCAATCAGATAGGCATGTATCTTCTCATACCAAGCACCTGGTGCTTGCTTTAAGCCATATAATGCCTTCTTTAACCTACACACCTAGTTCTCATGCCCTTTCTGCACAAAGCCACGGGGCTGAAAAACATACACTTTTTCATGCAAGTCACCATTGAGAAATGTTGTTTTAATGTGCAACTGATGTACATTCCAACCATGATGAGGTGCAAGTGCACAGATGCTTCGAACAGTAGTCATACGGCATGTAGGTGCAAAGCTTTCATCAAAATCAATGCCTCTTTCCTATGCATAACCCTTTGCAACAAGCATACGCTTATACTTGTCAATTATACCATCAGGTTTACGCTTCAGCTTGTACACCCACTTAGTGCCAATGGCCTTCTTGCCAAGAGGCAAGTCACATAAAGACCAAGTACCATTCTTCATTATAGCATCATATTCAGATTGCATAGCAGCCATCCAATTTTTTTTGAATTTTGTGCTTCATCAAACGAAATAGGCTCATTCTCATCACAGAGACTAGATACAGCCATAGCATAGCAATCTGATGCAAAAGAGGCACTATGAGAGCCTGAACGAGTACGATATGACAGAGGTGCATCTAATTTGCTATCATGCAAGGTCTGCACCCACCATTTTGGCATAGTTCTTGCTTGCTCAATATCAACTCTATCATCAATAAGTGCATCATGTATATCTGCATCAGAAATGGAATTATCTGTATCATCACATGAAACCTGTAAAGGCTCAGAAGTTGCCTCATTAGGACCAACACTAGACTGTCCACCTGTAAAAAGAGGCAGCAAAGTATCATACATGTCTTTGGAGCTAACAAATGTCTCCTTAGTACATGAAAGCAATGGCTGAATAGCATCTTCCACAAAAACAACATCACGGCTAACCAGAATGCGTTTAGTCTGTGAATGATATAGACGATAGCCTCTACTTTCAGAATTGTACCCAACAAAAATACATTTTACTGCTTTATCATCTAATTTTCTGCGATGTTGTTCAGGCACTAATGCATATGCCAAACAAACAAAAACACGTAGATGCGCACACATGACAACCTCAAGCCAGAAATTATGCGGTAAAGCCTGACTCTTGACCATACACCTCGCCATCTCCATGAGTGACATGTTCCTTTGTTCAGCAACTCCATTCTGTCGAGGTGTATATGACACTGTACATTGGTGTTTTATCCCATGTTCAACCAGAAATGCATTAAAATCAGAAGATATATATTGCCCCCCTCGATCAGAATGGAGGGTGCCCATTTTACATGCTGACAGATTTTCAGCCAAAACCAAAAACTGTTTGAAGCACATGAACACTTCGGACTTTGCCTTCAATGGATATACCCATGCATGCCTGGAAAAATCATCGATGAAAGTCACAAAGTAAAGATAATTCCCAAAAGAAGGGGTCTGCATAGGACCACATACATCACTATGTACAAGCTGCAATTTCTGAGTAGCCCGAACTGAACCATCTTTTGGAAAGGACGAACGCTGCATTTTGCCCAAAATACAGCCTTCACAAGCATGTTTTCCAGGTGCCTCAAGTTTGGGCAAAGAGGACACCATTTCAGATTTGTGCAGGCATAGCAAACTAGCAAAATTCAGATGACCAAAGCGTGCATGCCAAAGCTTTGCATCTGACATAGCCTGAGAATCATTTACTGCCATGCCAAATCATTTACAGATCTTTCATAGTCTATGAGCTTATACAACCCACGAAATGCGAGAAGCAATAATCACATCGCCATTTGACAGATCATGAACTGTACACCTGTCATCAACAAATTTCACAACCAAGCCAATCTTGGCTAATGCAGAAACTGATAACAGGTTCTTCTTGATCCCTGCCACAGATAAAGCATTTGAAAAAGTAAAAGAACTACCATAAGCAGTAGTCAAAATGATCTTACCAACTCCCATAACAAGATAAAAGGAGTTGTTGGTGCATGTAACAGTATTCCCTATAGGGGCAGGCTCGAGTGAAGAGAAGAAATTGCACTGCAAGGTAATATGTTTGGTCTCCCCACTATCAAAATACCTAACATCTGAGTCTACTGCAGACATGCACTCCTCATGAGAAGATGGGTCAAAATTGTAGACAATAGTAAACGCCTATTCTTCTTCCTACACAAGATTAGCAGACTCTGTTTTTGGTGTAGAGGCCTCTGCATCAACCATCCCAACCTCTTTCTTCTTAGCCTCTGTAGCAGAATGTTTTGGACCGTTCTTTAGGATATGATTGTTTCCTTTACAGTACTTGCAAAAAAAATTGTGCTTTTCTGATTTATTTTCCTCTTTCTCTTCCCTCTTTGATTGTGCAGCATTAGCAGATTTCTGCTTACTAGTTGAAGAGCTCCATTTTCCTTTGCCCTTCTGATTAGCCAGGAAAGCTTGATCTGCAACATGCATAATGGACCTGTTCTGCCTGGGCTGATCTTCCTGCAACAGAACAAAGACTAACTCCTCAAATGACAAGGCATTTGGATTGCCTTTCATCATCAACCGAAGAGTAGATGCAAAACTCTGATATGAATCAGGAAGACCATTCAGAACGGTTTGCACAACTAAGCTATCTGGTATAACCTCATCAGCAGAAATCAACTGTTCCTTTAGGTCTTTGATCTTTGTTAGGGAACTGTCCATAGAATCACCTTCATTCATGTGCTCACTCTCCAACTATTTTCGGAGGTAAGCAACACGAGCCTCATTCGTAGCTTGGTACAATGTGGTAAGTGTATCCCAAGCATCCTTAGCTATTCTGCAAGAGGGTATGTGAGGAATAATGGCACGCTTGATAGACAAAGCTATCAATGCATGTGCCTGGGCATCTCTGCCATCCCAACAAATCTGCTCTGCAGTAGTTGTAGCAGAAACCGCAGTACCAACAGGAATATGCAGAATATCATCATCTTCGACACCTTCTGCATCAGCTTCTGTACTTGCTGTTTCTGAGACTGCAATCGGAGGAGTGTCGACGGCACCCTAGATGAAGAGACGACCTGCTCTGATACGAATTGTTGGAGTTAGAAATCTACGAAAGCATGCGAACAACACAAGGAAGAAGAAGAAGCTTGGAGCACAGCACACAATACTCAATGTATTACTAGAGAATGTACAAAGATAAGTAGCCCTTTAGGGCAATAGGCGTATATACAAGCCGAGGGAAAAAAACCTCCGAAAGAGGGAAAAAAGTGCCACGGCGGTCCTAGAGTGTTCACACACATCACTACCTAAATATATCAACAGTGCTCCAAGCTTGTTCTTCTTCTTTTTGTTGTTTGTGTGCTTCCCTAGACATCAAACTTCAAAAATTAGTATCAGACTAGGTCACCACTTCATCTAGGGCATCTTTGACACCCCTTCAATCACAATCTCACAATGGCACAAAATTCGGTGAGCATATCGAGGATAACTTACTAATAGTCTATCTTTTATTTTTGTAGAGATGGCATGTAAAATAAAAAAGGAGGAGTGAAATTTTTAGAAGAGTTTGTGTGCTCCTACATGTATCGAATAAGAGAAGATAAAATCACTATATCCATGGAAACATCTAATTACAAAGATTTCATTACGAAATTATCTAGATCAACATTTATTGATATTGAAGATAAATTTGGCAGTGTGTCTGGTGGAGCACAGGTATTAGATGAGCAAATGTCAAAAGAGCTTACGCGTATCTTTCGACAAATCATCAAAGTAGCAGAGTCATTGGTGGTGGATATCACCAGTATGCCCAAATTCATCGATAAAATTAAATTTATCGATTTACATTATCAAACAATGAAGAGAAAAAGTGATTAAAACCAGACATGATTGAACACCTTGTGAGAGCACAGGTAGATCCAAATACAAGAGATACATATGCGAATATGGGAGATCAAACATCGAACAAATTTTTTTTGCTACCATATTGCTCTATTCTTTTTGAAGATGCAGCTCTCATCGGGGAAGAACAATATGGAATGACCCATAAAGTCAAAATATCCCACCCGAGATTCAGCAATGAAGTATTTGTTGCCAAGTTATTCAAATTACATGGTGGTGGCTTACAAACATGAGAGAATGAAGCCATGAATGAAGCCACAATGTTATCTATTACGCACACTAAATTTATTAGTCCACTTGGTTTAGTTAGACACCATAGCAAAAGCTTGTGCCTTATTTTCAAATTTTGGAATGGTGGTAGATTGGATATGTGGCTAGAAAGAATGAAGAAGGAGTACCTAAACGTACCATGAAGCAGAGGTGTGAAGGACACAGAAGGAGACATAACAACCATGAAAACAAACATTTGGAAGCTGATCAATGGCTTAGTACAAAAAATATCATTTTTACACACTTATAATCTATTGCAAAACAATCTCAATCCATGCAACATCTTGTTGCATTTTGAATATCAACATGCTTATACCAGATTATGCGATTTCGGTAGAGAGACATATTTACCAACAAAAAAATGTTTTCAAAATCATTTCTTATATGTGGAGCAAATGAAGTGGTATCATTTGAGTTAACTGGATGAAATGAAGTGCAATCATTTGTAATATGTAGAGTAAATGAGCTGGTATCATTTGAGTTAAATGGATGAAATGAAGTGTAATAATTTGTAATATGTGGATTAAATGATGTGGTATCATTTGAATTATGTGGAGTAAATGAAGTGATATCATTTGAGTCATGTGGATTAAATGTTGTGATCCATTTAACATATGTGAATTAAATATTGTGGATTCATTTAAAATATGTGGAGAAAATGAAGTGGTATCATTTGAATTAAGTGGATGAAATGAAGTGTAATCATTTGTAATATGAAAAGTAAATGAAGTGGTATCATTTGAGTTAAGTGGATGAAATGACGTGCAATCATTTGTAATATGTAGAGTAAATGAACTGGTATCATTTGAGTTAAATGGATGAAATGAAGTGTAATAATTTGTAATATGTGGACTAAATGATGTGGTATCATTTGAATTATGTGGAGTAAATGAAGTGATATCGATTGAGTTATGTGGATTAAATGTTATGGATTCATTTAACATATGTGAATTAAATATATTTCACATACATATACTATTGTGAAGTAAGAATCAATGTTGAGTCAAACAATCACAAAAGTTTAAATTATTTAATATAGCAAAAATTTATACCTTGTTTTCTCTACAACACTTTAAGTTCATAAAGAAGGAAGTAGCTTTTATGAAAAATGAGTATAGTTCTATTTTTTTATAAAATATTATTGGATCAAAAGGTTTTCGCTAGAAAGCACTTTTGATAAAAAAAACTATCAAATTTCCATGAAAAAACTATTCGGGCGTGTTCGAATATCTCTTGGGGGCTCTCACAATTCCTAATATGTGGTAACAAGAAATCATAGATTGAGTTTAGTAGATAAGTCCTTGATGCTTGCTTGTGAAGGTTGCCATTTTTTCATCTCTTGAGATGTATCCATATTGACCTCTCCCTTGAAGGTAGGCTTGCATCCTTACTAACCATGCTAAGTAGTTGTTTCTATCTAGTTTGTCAATGAAGAAAGGAAATCCATCTCCCATCTTGCTTGTTGTTCCTCTGATACTAGTGTTGGAGGAGATGGTAGGTCAAAAAGGCAATGCAAAGTCTAAGGACAAGGGCGAGCACAATTTTACTTTTAATTTTTGTGGCAAGCCTGGACACATTAAGAAGTATTGCTTCAAGGAGAAGAACAATGATATGTCTAAGTCTACTCCAAAGATTGAACATCACTCTCACTACACAAGTAAAGATTTCTTTCACACAACTGAACACAAGGCACTTGTCACATCCAGTCCTAGCGAAGAATGGTTTTTTCACAGTGGGGCTTGATCTTAGATCTGAAATGACAAAGATGATTTTCATGAGTTTGAAGAGCACAAAGGTCAAATTTATCTTGGAAACAACAAGTGCATTGAGATCCAAGGAAGAGGCAAAGTTAGAGTCATAAACCATTACAATGGGACTAAGTCCCTCAAAGATGTTCTTTATGTACCAAGCCTTTGTAAGAACCTTCTTTAAGTGAAGGCCATTACAAATTGGAACATGATGGTGCAATTTGATCACAAAAAAGTCCAATTCATTGATCATGAATCCAATGAAGTGATAGCTCAAGGATTTGAAAACAAAGGCCTCTACAAGCTTTCAATTCCTATGGCCAAAGATTCAAAACTTAGCCTGTGGCATTGCACATTTGGACATACCTATTCCTTAGCAAAGATCTCTTCCAATCATCTTTTCAAGGGTTTACCCAGGATCATGTTGGCACATCAAGCTTACACTATGATTGAGGTAGATTTTATCTACATAAAAAAGGCTATGGTTTGGATTATGCCAAAATATCCATTGACGCGTTCTTTTACCTATGCTCATTTATTGTATTTTTTTAAAAACAATTCATGGATCTTTTACCATTGTAAGATCCTTGAGCGTAGAAAAAGAGAGATAATCTTACATGCATTTGAGGTGGTTGAGTTGCAATCAATGAATCAATCAGTCAGCTAAAAGTAGATCAAACTAGATCTTCACTTTTCTTAGATTGTAGGAAAGTGAATTCATTCTCTCCAAGAGGTAATCCTACCTTTATTTGCAATCAAAATCCACTTGTAAATGTCTTGGAGCAATTCAAGATATATACAAAGACTTCAAATAACGTTTACATTACATGGAAGCACTATACATATACTTGTGGCCATCATTGTCTTGCTCCATTTTTCTACATCATCTTCTCCAACAACAATAAGCTTGCAGAGGCTGTTGCTCTCTCTATAGAGCTCCAAATTGGATGCATGAGCACTCATTGGAACGGTATTAGCGTATAGATTATTTATATAAAGTTTCAAAGTATTTGATTCTATATATTGGTAGGAAGAATAGTTTTTCTATCTTAGGGTATATCTCTATGCATTCCTAACAAATAGGAGGTACCACTGATGCGTTTTGATTCATCCCAAAAGAATATATTGCTTATTTCTTGTAGTCTTGTGAATTCTATACACTCAACCCTATTTTTAGCACTCCTCTAGAAGGATTGTTTGTAATTGTAATGTTGTTGATTGCTATGAGCACTTGAAGTTGATTGTCTCATCCAAAGATAGTAACTTTTTTGAGCTAGCCAATGCGCAAATCTATCTGTTTTGTATCGACTCTTTTTCCTTGATGCTCCAAAGTACATAGTGCATTTTATTGCACTTATTGCATGCCTATAAGGTCTATTTGACGGTGCCATAGGCTTAAGCGCTGGTCTTGTGCCGTTTGGCTGGAGCGAACTTCGTTGCTTTGCAACTCACTTTTCTACCTCTTAGATGCTTCTCCAAGCTCTTTTAGTAATATTAGAGCTAGATCAATATGGGTGATGGCTTTCCCTCAATGATTGAGAATCTTGATCAACACAACTATGTAGCTTGACAAATCAAAATGGAAAAACCTGTTTGCAAGGCAGAAATCTTTATGGAATTGTAGCAAGTGATGAAGCTATGCCTATTCCAAGGTCCAAAGGAGGACCTACACAACAAGAGACAGATAATCTCACACTTTGGTGTGCAAGGGATGCTCAAGCAAGATCGTACATACTAAACTCTATCTCTAAATTTTTATTACCACATATTAGAGGATGCAAGACATCTCAAGAGACTTGGGATTCCTAGAGACTTTCTTTTTATCTATTACCAAAGTAAGAAAGAATCATCTTTGGATTGAGTTCAACCAATGAAGAATAAACCTAAACAAACCATCATAGATTTTGTTACCAAGCTCAAGGAGGTTGCAAATTAGTTAGCATCCATTGGAGAGCCGATTGAAGAAGAGGCTATCATGAGGAAAATTCTCAATGGAATTCAAAGTGATAAGCACTAACAATCCGTCACCATGGCTTATGATCTCATTATGGATGTGCAAACTCTGATTGACATAATCTCCAACCTTTACATGCAGTAATGGTGATGAGTGTCTTGATGGTTGTCATCTTTTCCATAGGCCTATAGGTCTCATCATAATCTATACCATATGTCTGAGCAAACCCTTTCACAACAAGTCTAGCTTTATACCTAGACACACTTCCATCTGCATACCTCTTTGTCTTGTAGACCCATTTGCATCCAATGATCTTTTGACTATTTGGTTTAGGAACCAAATCCCATGTCTCATTCTCCATCAATGCATCATACTCTCCCTGCATAGCTTTCTCCCAATTTTCCTTACCTTTTGCCTCTTCATATGTAGAAGGGGCTTCATCTGCTTTCACCATGTAAGCATAGTCTTTGGTAGTCAAAAAAGAAGTTTCATAGCTATACCTTGTAGGTTGCAATTTATGTCTTGATGACTTTCTGAGTTCTCCACTTCTTGAAGTTTTTGGTTCATCACATGCTAGATCAAATCTTGGCACTTCTTCAACTTCAACTTGTACTTCATTGTTCTCTTCTTCATCAAATATCTGAACCTTTGATTTACCTTTCTTTTGATTCAAAACTTTTTCATCACCTACATGATTATTGATTGCACCTGAATATCATGTACCTTGCTCATCAAATGTAACATCCTTTGATACAAGGAATTGTTTTGTGGATGGATTCCACAACCTATATCCCATGTTCTTATCATCATATCCAACGAACACATACTTTTCAGCTTTAGGTTCCAATTTATGCCTCAATTGAGATGGCACATATGTATAAGCCAAAAATCCAAATACTTTGCAATGATCTAAGGTAGGTCTCTTACCCCACCAAGCTTCATATGGTATCATACCTTGCAAAGCTTTACATGGTAACCTATTAACCAAATATGTAGCTGTATTTACAGCCTCTGCCCACAAATAATTTGGACAATTTTTCTCCTTCATCATTGACCTTGAAAACTCAACAAGAGTTCTATTTCTCCTTTCTGCTACACCATTTTGTTGAGGAGAGTACCTAGAAGTAACTTCCCTTTTTGTACCTACATTCCATAAGTAATCACCGAACTGATTAGAGAAATGCTCTCCCCCTCCATCTGACCTTAGTCTCTACAACTTTTGACTTCTGCATACACATGATAATGTTTGAATGTATTAAATACATCTGATTTATCTTTGATCACATAGATAGTGATCAACCTGGTAGCATCATCAACATAAATCACATAATATTTTGAACCATTAATACTGAAATCCTTTGAGGGTCCGCACACATCTGTGTGTACCAAATCAAGCTTCTCTGAATACATAAATCCATGCTTATTATATGATTGCTTATGAGCCTTACCTAATTGACATGCCTCATATCTGAATGTCATATGTTGACCTACAACATTAGGCAATCCAAGCACTCAACCAATTGTTAACCATATCCTTAATACCTCTTTCACTCAAATGTCCAAGCCTTTTATGCCAAAGATCTAACTCAGAGATCTTATGTCCTCCATAAGTAAACAAGGCATGTCCAATATTACCTTAAATCTTCAATGTGAAGAGCCTTCCTTCTTTCTTCCCTGAAACAATTTGTTTATACCCATTGCTTGGGTCTTCCACAAAAACTCCATCATTAGTGAACCTTAATTCATAAACTTTTTCAACAATTTATCATACACTTATCAAATTCTTTGGAATTCTAGGAACATACAAGACCTTACTCAGGAGAGTACTTCCATCCTTGGCCTTCACTGATCTAATTGACTCCACATTGTGCTTTGTATTATCATTTGTTTGAACTACATGATTAGTTACCTTATTCTCCAAATCAGTCATCGAAGCTATGTTACCACTCGGGTGATTGCTACACCCTGAGTCAATGTAGAAGACTCTTTGATCTTCACTTTGTCCTTCACAAGTTGCATTCATGATTAAGGTTGAATCCTCCTTCTGATCTAGAAGCATAATTGTAGTAGATATTGTTGTAGGATTGACTTTGGAAACCTCTATGTACATTTCTTCCAAAATAACCTCTACTACCTCTACCTCTGAAATTACCTCTTTGGTTTTTGCCACCTCTTCCTCTTGAATTAGAATTCTGATCATATCCTCCATTATTCTGATTATTATGCCAAAAATCATGAGCTAAATGATTTGTCTTACCACAAATCCAGCAAGCTTTAGCATCTTTATTGCTTCTACCTCTTCCTTTACCTTTGCCACCTCCTCTTCCTCTTAGGAAGTTGGCTTGCTTAGTTGTACCTTCTTCTTCATTTAGTTGTTTCTTGCCTTTGCTATTCTTCTTCTTATCCTTTGAATACATTGCTTGACCTGCACTCTTATCACCATAACCTTTGACATCCTGCTCAAAAGTTAGCATGTGTCCTAGCAACTGATTTAAATCAGGAGTGAAATGATCTAGTGACAATTCAATAGACAATGAATGGCTTCCATTTCTCATCTCCACTCAAACCTGTGAGGATTTGCCTTACCAATTTATCCTCCTCAATATCTTCATCAACTGCTCCTAATGCATCTACAATGTCCTTCATCCTTGTTACATAATCAAAAGTAGATTGAGAAGACTTCTTCTTGAATGTGGTAAACTCTGCCCACAAAGATTCCTTCCTTGACTTTGTAGTGTTTTGGAAATGCTCCTCTGAAGCATTCCATATATCACTTGCACTTTCAAGTCCTCTAATATGAGGTAGCAAGTAGCCATTGACTCCCATGTAGATAATGCTCCTTGCTTGAGCATCTCTCTTCATCCAAGTCTTCAAATCAGAGAGTTCATCCCTAGTTGGAACACTAGGATCACTGAATTGTGGTTTTTCTTCTTCACCTATGATGTAACCTATCAGGTCTTTGCTCATGAGATGAGCTTCCATCCTCATTCACCAAGCTGGATAGTTTTCTCTATCCAATATCTCTATCTGGAGAGAATCTCCTATCCTTTCTTCACTTGTGTATTAAATCCTTCAAGCTTTATGAGGGATAAGTGTACCTTTACTTCGAATGAAGTTCCTTTTCATCTTCTTGATAGCTTCAGCCTCCTTCTCAAGCTTTCCCTTTAAGCGTTCACCTTTTGAACCTTCAAATGTAGACTTCTGTATGACTGCAGCAGTCCGGGTCCTCCTTTCTTCTATTTTGATGATTCCTGCTTTGATACCACTAATGGAGAGTGTTAATCTCCAAAAGAAAAAGCTATTCTTGATGTTAGAGCACCTCTATATCAAGAAAAAGTCAAAACCTTTACCAATTTGGAGGATCAATACTAGATTATCAAAATCTTGAACTAACTATGAAGAGAGTCACTACTCAAAAAGTGTGTTGCACTTAGCTCACTCATTGACTAATCAAATGTGTAAAGTTTTTTATAAAAATTTGCATAAGGTGTTGCCTAAAGATTGTGAACCTTCTCCAAGTTAAATCTTCTCAAAAAATTCAGTAGATCTTGAGAAATGAATCAAATAGTTTACCTATGTCTGAAACTGTTCTCCTGTACAGTCGATTTTGACACCTACAACTTCTAACACATTGTTTTCCCAAAGTAGAACCCGTTTAAGCAAATGCTTTTACATGATGTCATGAATGATGAGGACAAAAGAAAACATTCACATGGATCAATTCGGAAAGGAAGAATGGTCCAAAAATATGGAGCTTCTTAAACACTTTCCAAATTTAATTCGCATTCATAGGTTCTTTTGAATGGAATGAATGCATGATGAGAAAAAAAATCAAACCACACACATGAATCAACTTTTGAAAGGAAGAATGGTCCACGAATGGAGCTTCTTATACACTTTCGAAAATCAATTCATAAGCATGGGTTTTTGTGGGTGGTATGAATGCATCTGGGGCATGGTGTAAAACATGAATAGAAACTTATTCTCTCAACCGTAATGGATCATCCTCACTGGTTCAACGCAATACTGCGGAGCCTTCTCACACATAGAAAGAGATAGAAGATGACATGTAAAAACATATAAGAGACAAAGAGATAAGAGACATGAGATGTGAATTAGAAGATATTGTTATGACAAACATATACATGAAGTGGTCCACACGACCCTCTCACCATGACGGTTCAACCGAATGTCACACGTAAGAGGATAGGTCCCACTTCATTGACCCTATGTCTTTCTAGGATCGTAATGTGTTTCTAAAGAACTCTAAGACATGTAAAACCAGCTCAAACTCACTCACACGCTCCACAGAGGGTGAGCAAAGAAAGAGAAACTAGGTTTATGAGCCTATCCTAGAGAGGAAGTCTAAAAATTGAATCTAGGAACTATGCTCTTACTACCCCACCTTGGATCCTCACACGCTCAACTGAGGGTGATCGTCTCAAGGAAACCATGTGCTAGCAAGGGCCCTATGGATGCCTAACCATGATGCTCTAGGAGTTTGGAGGGGGGTTTTATATAGTTTTTTGAATGGATTTGGGCCCTTGGATCTAGAGAAATCAACTCTCAACCCTAAGATCAACTTCTTTTGATTACAACCATTGGATTTATCAAATGTATGGTTAGGATTGGTTCTTTATATGATATCTAGGGCAAAGGGGAGGAAAATAGGCGCCTTCATTCTCCACCATTGGATCTGGGGCTGATCTGGACCTTCGGATGAGTGCTGACATCAATTTGGATAAGATAAGCCACTATTTTTGGAGAAACTTTGCATTATTGATCTTTGATCATCAAAAAAAGCTTATCCGGTGAAAAAACTCATGGCTCCTCCTTCCTTTATTCTTTAGTGCATCTCCACCCTTGAATATGAGCTTAACTTGACCATACAACATGGTTCAATCATTGTTTGCCATGTGGCAGTCCTTCAAGCCTTCAATTTTCTTATTCTAGGAAATTGCAATGACCTTGGAAAGTCGATTTTGTGCTCTTTGACCCTTCAAATATCCTTTCATGAAGATAAAAATTTGTGGGGCTATGTTTGAAAGGCCTCCTTCAGGAATATGCAGAAAAAACTCCCATTTGAATCTCCCTTGTACAAGTTTGACTACATTTGGAAGCTTCCAAGGAGGCATTAAGGTCTCTAGGAAGCTCTGCTATCCTTGAAACTTTGTACAAATATGTAGGCTCATATGCTCTTTATACATGCCAAACCATATGGCTAACAAAAATTCCCATACAATATTTTGTAGGGTCTAAGTGGAAAAATTACATTTTTTACAAAATGCACATGGCATATCAATGTGCTAGAAAATCCATTTTCATGTGAAATTCGGGCTATAGAGTGCCTTTGGTAGGCTTTACAAGTATATGATTTTTCATGTGATTTAGAGACATTGAAATTTTTGCCCTAATTTCCAAAGTTTGACCACCTTTGACCGCTGCCCTAGATTTGCTCGATTTCTTCCAAAGTTTGCATGTGAACTCCCTTTGACATCCTTGATGCATCTTGGACTTCTTAGAGAATTTTGGCTACCTTCACCGAATGTGTTTCCTGTAGGCCTTCATGAGTGAGAGAGGAGAGAAAATCTCGACGATAGCATGTTTTTGGTTGTTTACAAAAAGCGTCGATTACAAAAGAAATCTCTTACAAAGCTCAAATCTACATCAAGATAACCCCCAAAATGAGCTCTCCAGCCCTTTTTATAGTTTTTGAGTGGTTTTGGCCTTGTCCAAACCTAGTGTCTGGCCTAGCTAAAAAATAGGTTCCAGGGCTTATTTGGGGGCTCAAACAAAGCCTAAAAATTACGAAAATCGGTAGGATGATAGTTCTAATACTCCTCAAGGTTGAGGACTCCTTGGCTTGAACAGAATGGAGTTACAAAAATAGAAAATGGTATTTACAATGGTTTTTAGTGATAAAAATCACTATTTTTATAGGGATTTCTTCTGAAAATTTGACATGTGCTTCTTGGAGCTCCCTACATGCTCCTTCCTCTTGTGTGTCCACTTCCTTGATGTGCTCCTATGCTTGTGCCTCACCTTGACTGTCAACACTTCCCCCCCTCTTGAGTCTGTCGTCCCTGACAGACCCTTGTTGTAGTGGTTGTTCCATGTAGTACTTTGAGAGGTAGAGTTCCTCATGTCTCCATCAGAGCGGTCTGTGTTCCACTTGTAGCGGGTTTGCTTGTCCCATTCTTCATGTTTAGTCCCTCTATATATACTTCTTCCTTGATTCCAGCATGAGAGTGTATTGTTGAGCTTTCAAATAGTGTGAGCTGCTCAAAAGAGGTTATCATAATTGATTGTGAATAGCTTTTGGCGGTGGATTGCTTCCTTGCTCTTGCTATTGGCACCTTGATGTCCTCTGGTTATGAAAGATGGCTTCCCTAGTTTTCATGCCAAGTACGCGTGACCCATAATGACTGATGGGTAAGTGCATTAATGCATGGGCTGGAAGAAGAATGTGCATTGTGCATGGCCTTGTAATGTAGCCCTATGCATGCATACTTGGGGAATGCATTGGAGGAAGTATGGTGCAACAAATGGGGTCTTGAGAAAAGTGCTCAAGGGTATGCTGACGAAGAGGTTTCCTAATCTATCATGGTTATATTATTGGAGCATACAATTCTGACCATGGTGAAAGGTCTGTCAATAGTCATCTCTTTGTGTTGTACTCCCATCATGGTGATTGACCATGGGCTTGTCCTTTGTTGCGGATGGATGTCCTTGTTGATGATCCATTGGTGAGATTCTTGGATCACCTGGTCCTATTTCTTCTTCTCGTCTCTCTCTCTCTCTCTCTCTTCTTAATTTTAACAATGGAATAGAACAAGAAGAAAGATGTTAGCATCAATAAAATATTTTACATATGTCAGATGTGTCGCATGTGTTTGGGATTCTCAATTGTCTCTATGCACGTCCATGTAAGGTGGCCCTATATTGATGCATACTTTGGAAGTGGATGACCTGAATGGTGCAAAAGACAAGGTTATGCCAAAGGCACATGATCGTTGCACGTCGAGGCATTCAAGGTTGCCGGTGGATGTTGATGCAATCTTTGTTTGGAGGTCACTAGTGGACCTTGAAATGATGTGATCAGTTAATCATGAGATGATGATTGACCATTTCTCCCTTTAGGGATCCATTTGAGAACAGTGTCCGACTGCATAGAGATCAACTTTGGCTTCTTCATCTGTGGATGGTTGCTTGAATTTTTTAGCCCTCTTGGTTGGCGCTTCATTTTTGTGGGTGCTAATGGTGCTTTGGGCTTCCAAACCCATAACCTTGTTACTTGTCTTCTTACTATTGTTGAAGAGTTGAGTGTATCTTTTTTTGATCTCTGTGCTCGGTTCTTACCCTTTTCTCTCCTTGGCTTCTTTTTTGAGACCTTTTGCATGGTGGGGAGCCTAGGCCTTTGTACATGTAAGAGTTCTTTGGGAACCCACATGTGTAATCACCCTCGTTGAGCTGCAGCTATTTTTTTTGGTACCCAAATGTGTCGACGGCCTTCTCGTTGAGCTGGTCGTGGTAGCTTGGTTCTTGTCTTCACATGGTTAGCTTGCCAGGGTGGGACTTGTGTTTGCAAAGCTGGTGGTTGCTCTCCTTTTCATACCCAGATTTGCTTCATGCCCAAAACTACTTTTTGCTTGAAATCTCTTTGTCTATTTCATATAGTGGTTGTCATGTACTATTTTGCTTGCCTTTTTGGTTGAGTTATGGTGATGGCATTAGTCTTTGCACAAGAAGAGGAGTTCACTTGTCTTTGAGCCGGTTCTTCGATGATTGAGTCCTTCTGGAACATAGAGCTTTTGACACATACCACATCTTTTTTGTTATGATTAGTCTAGAAGAACTAGGAGAATGTGTGACACCTGGATTTGTGAGCATGTAATTCTCTAGTTCTAATGTAATGCATTGTTCTTGTACCCAAACTTGAAGAAGTTGACTTCTTAGGTTCAAGTTAACCGCATGTTCATAGATCCAGTCTTGACCCAAGACAAGTGGTTCTGTAACGTCCTCATCTTGACACACTAGCATTTTGACTTTCATTGGAACAACTTGAAGGTAGATGGGAAGTTCCACCTCGCCCAAAGAAGGGGTTTCCACACCTCCCAACCCGATGAGATAGGATTCTAAAAGCTCCATGTTCAATTGCAGGTCTTGGCAGTATGAAAGTCTAATTGCACTAGTTGCTACACGTGAGTCAATCAATGCTCTCACAGTCCTTACAATCTTTCCTCGTCCTACCTCCAAGGTCGCAAACGGGCGTCCGTCGACTATTTGAGAAGTAATTATGCTAGATTTTTGGCACATGTCAATGTGATATTTTGGGGCTTTCGGGTTGACATCTAGGCCTAGTCGTCTTAACTTATTTCGCCTAATGCGCTCTCTTGCCTCGGCCTATGCTTCTTCTTTGACTCTCAACTCTTCTTCTTTTCGCTTCTTAGCAGTGTTGAGTCTCATTAGCATATCCTCTATGAGAGGTTCCTGATATAACTTGACTCGACAACCATTGATATAGTTTGGCAAGATATCGCCTTCTAAAGTAGCCAATTGAACCGGACCGCTAGTGGAAATTCTATTAATGATCATGGGTCCATATCCTCGTTTTTCCAACTTACGGGCATGTTGCTTTAGTGTATAAACTAGAACCAGATCTCCTTCCTTCAATCCTTTATCCTTTACATGGGCATCAAAGTATGCCTTTTTCCATTTCTTTGCAGCATAAATGTGTGCTTCTGCTCGTAGCCTCGTGTCACCTAAGCATTCTAGATCAAAGATCCTAGAGGAGAACTCATGTCCATTCCACTCGTGCTCTTGTGCTACTTTCAAAGCTGGGATTAGGAAATCTAATGGTAGCACAACATTTTGTCCGAAGACCATCTGAAATGGGGTAGCATTGAGCACTATTTTGTAAGCAACTCGGTAAGCCCAAATAGCATGATGAAGCTATTTGTCCCAATCAGAGTGTTTGTTATTTACCAGTTTTGTCAACACATTACATAGGATCTTATTCGTGCTCTCGGCTTGCCCGTTGGCCTGTGGATGATAAGGGGCAGATTTCTTATGTATCACCATGAATACTTGAAGAACATTGTCAATGACCTCATTCAAGAAGTGTGTACCTCTATCATTGACCAACTCTATTGGTAACCCATATCTGGTGAACGCGTTCTCAAATAAGAACTTAGCCATCGTTTGAGGATCATTCGTTGTTGTGGCTTTTATTTCCACCCATTTTGTAAGGTAGACTATGGCTACAATAATGTATTTTGCATGGGAGTCTCTAGCTGGGTGGTTAATAGGACCTACAAAGTCTATACCCCACTTCGAGAATGCACGTCCTCCCATCATTGGCCTCAAAGGCATCTCATCTTTTTTGATTGGATATTGTGCACGTTGACATGTGTCACATTTCTTCACATAGGTATGTGTATCCATATGAAGAGTTGGCCACCAAAGTCCTGAAAATAATATGGTCTTGATTACTCGATCAGGCCCAAAATGTCCGCCTGCAACACCACTATGTGCAGTTTCTAAGACTTTCAAATAATCTGATTCGTGAACGCACAGTCTTAAGTAACCATCTTTTCCTCTTCGATATAAGTTGTGGCCTACTAAGTCATAGTCTTTAGCCTCTTGCTCCATGCTTCTTTGGCTTGCTAGACTAGCCTCCTTGGGTAATGTTCCCAATCTCATGAATTCTACCAACGGAGCACTCCAGTCTAGAATTAATGACACGTGATAAAGGGTGGCATGCTCCAGTGGGGGTCTCTCTTTGCACATTGGACAATTGTCAATCCACTCATGAATTTCTTTGTCCATACTAGGCCAATACACTCCTAAACATTTGAGATTCTGCAATGTTCGTTGTTTAGAGTGGTGATTTCCTAGCAGTCCCTCATGGGCTTGTTGCAACCAACTAGTATGTTCATCGTCCTCAACACAACAAGCTAGTACACTCTCTCTACCTTGCTTGTACATACTTCCTGCCAATATTTGATATTTTTGCAATTTTACAATTTCCTCTTTCTTTGTTTTCACCTTCTTGTTTGCAGGTCCAAAGGTTAGGACTTTTGGTACCAACTTATTTGCCCATTTAGGAACAACTTCTAAATTGAATAGATAAGCGTCAGGCAATTCATCTGACACTCCTTGCAGTGACTCTCCTGAAGTGATGCGAGAAAGGTGATCCGCCCTGAGGTGGGTCCTACCTTTCCTGACAACAACTCAAAGTCGTATTCCATTTGTAAGCGGAACCATCTTACTAAGCAGACTGTATTGCAAGGTTTATTGACCAAATATAGTAAAGCTTGATGATAAGTGAAAAACTGGAACTTATTGGCCAATAGATAGTGTCTAAACTTCTTCACGACATATACCATGCCTAAGCCTTCTCTTTCCGTTGTGGTATAATTTTGTTCGGCTGCGTTCAAATGTCTGCTAGCATATGCGATGGGTAAATCTCGATTTCCTTCACCTGTGGGTTGTGCTAGCACACATCCTATTGCATGATTGGAAGCATCTACATGGACATGGAAGTTTTATTCCAATCAGGAGTGGTTAGTATTAGTGTTGAGCACAAACGCCTTTTTAGCTCAGTGAAGGATTTTTCACATTCATCGTTCCACTCAAAGTTTGTTAGCAGGGCATAAAGAGGTTTGGCTATGATTGCATACATGTAGATGAACCTGCGATAATATCCACAATGGCCCATAAAGGCTTGAACCTCTTTAACGTTCCTTGGCCTCGGCAATTCTGCAATGGCTTTTACTTTGTCCACGTCTGTGGATATCCCATTCTTAGAAACAATGTGACCTAAGATTTTACCTTGTCGTACCATGAACATACACTTTTCTGGGTTCAGACACACTCGATATTCTCTACACTTGTTGAAGATCTGTCTAAGCTCAGGGATGTGGTATCTTCTTTCTTGGGAATGAGCACATAAATCATCCACATATACTTCTAAGCTCTTTCGCAAGAACTCTTTGAAGACATGACACATGAGCCTTTGGAATGTTGTAGGTGCATTGGTGAGCTCAAATGGCATCGCATGAAATGCAAAGATTCCCCATTCTGTGGAAAAAGCCGTTTTGTGTTGATCTTCTGGGGCAACGGCTACTTGGTTGTAACCAAAAAATCCATTAAGAAAGCTATAAACTTCCTTGCCTGCAACATGCTCCAATAAATGTTCAGTGATTGGGAGCGGATAACTATCTCTGATCGTAGCAGCAATAACTTTTTTAAGGTTGATACATACTTGCAACTTTCCATTCTTCTTGGGCACCACTACAATGGGGGACACCCATTCAATATGCTCAATTTCATAGATGAATCCAGCTTCAATCAACCTGTCAATTCCTTCTTTTATTTTTGCAGCATAAGTGCCATTATATGTGTAGGGCCTTTGTTTGGTGGGTTTGGCATCAGTAGTCATGGGGATAGTATGAGAACAAATATTCGGATCTACTCCCTTCACGCCTCTATAGAACCAAGCAAACACGTCCCTATATTCCCTTAATAGAGCTACAAGCTCTACTTCTTCTTCTGCACTTAGGTCATCTCCTATGTATGTACATCGCTCTTCGTTCCCTTCAATGGTTACCACAATCTTTTTAGTTTTTTCTTTATTATCATATGATTCTCCTATGGTGGCCTCTCTCTTAGGCATTCGTACCAAAATTTTTCGATCTTCAACTTCATATTTCTTGAAATTGTCTGGTACCTCGAACAATGATTCCTCCTCTTCTTGATTCACTGCTTTTCTTTTCTTTTTCTTTTGACCTCCTTCACTTCCATCCTCTGAATTTACAGTTTTAATGCTTGTGAGAGGTTCTTCTTCTTTTTGAGTCAATACTCCTACATCTTCTAGATAGTGCTTTTCCGAGTTAAAGCAACTATCCACCACAATGGACTCTAGATCATCATCATTTTCTTCTTCTTCTATGACATCACTACGGTCACATTCTTCCAACAAGGGCTGACAAATGAACAGTGAAATATCATAACCCTCCTCATCATAATGAGGTGTCCACTGTTCTTCATTGACTACAATGTCCATGGTAGCTAAGATTTCTGCCCAATCGTGAGGCTCGAATTCCTCATCTGGAAATATCATTGGTGTATAGGCTAGGTCTTTAACTGGTCTATCTCCTAGGGAAGTTCCTTCTTCTCTCCCTTTTAGGCATCTCTCCTCTTCCTCTGCAACCTTGCACATCCACAAGTGAGTATCTTCATGCAGCCATGATGGATCAGGTGAACTTCCTGAATACACAGAGATAGAATCTTCTTTCGCTTTGTGGATGGGATTCCACTATAGGGTTGGTACATCTTTGAAGGTGTAATCCTTCAAATTGACCTTGGTGGTGACCACTAAGTGCTATAAGTACAAGGAGTTGGTTCCCCAATCCTGTACTATTTGCAGTTGTCATAGGAAAGGTCTTCCTAGGATCATCTCATAGACATTATTTTTCTCAAAGTCACATATAGCAAATGTATGTTCAAACTCGACACCACAAGTGGTTAGAGTTATCCCTTCAAGCAATCGTAGAGGTCTTTCAAAATGACCGTCTGCCATTTGAAGCTTCATTCTTGTTGGTCTTAATGTGGGTTTGCCCCATCGCTTCCACAAGAAGGTGGTCGCAATAGCAACACCAACACCTGAATCTACGATTGCTTTGGTTGTGTAACCCTGGTAGGCAATTGGGAGATAAGTATTACCTTCTTCACCTTCGCTCATGTCTCCTATTTTATCGAGAGGTATCTCGGAACTTTCTGCTTAGAGCCTACTTTCAACAATTTGGAATCAAGTTCTCGAACCTGATCCTTCACATGATTCCATAGCTCAGGTTTTTCCTTGAGCATCTCTTCTACAGTGGGATGACACTTAACCTTAGTGTTCTTCATGACGTCAGTGTTTCTTGGAACTACTGAGTCTTTGTTTCTTACCAGTATTGTGGGAGTTCTAATCTAAAGAGATTCAGATTCCCATGGCCTGTGAATTGTGGCAACTCTTGTAAAGAATTAGATTCAAAATCTAATCTTTAATCTTCTTGTTTCTCTGCTTGGTCTCCATAAATGGATGGTATGTCTTGGGGAAATTGATCATGAAGGTCATGAATTTCAGGAATAGGAGGGGATTACCCTTCTTCTTGGCCCATTTCTCCTCTTGTATTTCCCGCAAGGACTCTTGAGAGTACTATTGAATTGAAAGAGGTGCTCCCTCATCCACATAAGCTTTCATTGGTGGTGAGCTTTCTCTTTCAATAATTGGTTGAGCCTGTGGAGGTAAAGAAACTTGGGGCTTGTTTACCAAGTGCTCTAATCTCTTTAGTAAATCTTGGAAATGTAAATCTGGCTCGATAGAGTTTATCTGATTGAACTTTTGACTAGTCTCGAGCATAGCTTGAGCTACTTCTACCATTTTCATGCACATTCTTTTCCGCTCAATCTCTAAGTCTGCTCTAGGGTAACTCTTGTCCAGGTTTGTAGATGTTGGCCCTTCTTGAAGTCGAGCCTGGTAGGCCTTGAACATGAGATCCAAGCCTTCTAGGGTTGGATCGGCAAGAAGAGACCCTGGTTGTGGGTTATTTACAATGGGTGGTGGGGTGGAATGAGGTGGTGTGGATGGAGCTTCGGCATGCGAGGGGCTTTGAGATGCAATTTCTTCTATTTTTGTTTTGGCATCTTTTAGGCTTTCTTCTATTTCAGATAACTTTTTATTCCACTTGCGATTGGTTCTCTCCCTAGTATCCTTTCATGTTCTTTTTTTCCTTTTACTAGGCTCTCTTGACTCACTTGGCTCTGACTGCTCAACTGGTTTATCTTCTTTTAAGGCTTGCGCCCTAGTAACTGCTTGCACAGGAGCCATGTGACCACTACTTGCACTTGACTCTGCCACTAAGCCTACCACATTAATGGGTGTAACCTTGGGTGCACTAGACGGATTCCCAGGACACTCTCTTGGAAGATGTTCCTTGCTGCACTCAGGACAAAAGCCTTGTATTGTGATGTTTTGTCCTTGTCCTGGAGTGAGTGAGTGGGGACGTTCACGAATGAAATGGTCGCCCCGACATCTAAAGCATGGTCCTCTAGGGGCTTGTGGTCTTACTTGTCTCGATTGGGGCATGGGGTTGGAATTTGTGTACATGACATTGGAGTATTCTTGCTCCCAATTTTGTTCCATAGGTGGTGCCTCATATTGATACGAATAGGTCTCACTATGCTCAGGAGACTCTGTGTAATAACCATGTGGACTACCTTCATGGGAGTAGTCTAAATTATGAGCATGAGAGTCATTTTCTAAGACCAAAGGGGTTAGTGGCACCAATGCTCTATTAGGGTTCTCCTCTGCCATCGTATACTTAACGGTCTATAATATGGGTGTTGGTAATGATTCTGATACCTACCCTCCTGGTAAGGTTGCTGATAATTCTGTCTGATAGCTTGCCTATTGTAGGGACAATCTTGAGCCGTGTGGTTTGTGTATTTTCTCTCAATAGTGCAATATGGAGCATTAGGGTTCCCTTGGGGTTGAGCCATCATTGGGAAAACATTAGCCATGTGGTCTCCTCCACAATTGTAACATCACTTCAATGAGATGACCCTTGGTGTTTGTCTATTTTGAACTCCTAGTTTCTTTGCAACCTGCTCAGCTATCTCATCTATCTCAGTGGAGGTTCTTGAGGTATGACTAGTAGAACTGTTAGAATCATTATAGAGTTTGGACAGTCCTAACTCCTCACCCAAGTTGTCTTCTATGTCAATGCACATCCGCACACACTCTTCTATGGATCTAGGCTCTTTCAAGTACACATATGACCTTAACTTTGTGCTCAGTAAGCTATCTAAAAACAAGGCCACTTGTTTAGCTAGCATGGGCAACTCTGGAATGGGGCATCTTTCTAAGTACTATCTAAACATTCTTCTTGCAAGTCGCACGGTTTCTTGGGGTGTCTGCTTGAAGCTGTGGATCAAGGATAATGTATTATGCCTAATACCGCTTTTGGAAAACTCTATAATGAATTCTTCTAGCAGTTGAACTACCTCTTGGTAGTTGTGACTATTCAGGGGTTGAAACCAGGCTAAGGTAGTACCCTTGAGAGTCAAACCAAATGCCTCAAACTGGGTGAACAGGTCCTCTACTTGTTCAGCTCTTAACACTTGTTTGAACTCGGCCACATGATCATAAGGATCTCCGAATCCATCAAAATAGTTCTTCATTGCCTTGACAACTTGAGATGGTCCAAGGGTTATTAGGTGTTCTCGGGGTCTAGGCAATGGAAAATCATGTTCATCTCTTTGATGCCTATGTACTCTATGTCTCTCCCTTTCAAGTCTTTCATTTTCAATTCCTAATCGGTCTCTACCCGCTGTGTTTGCAAAGCTTACCTCAGGTCTCTCTCTGGTTCTTTCTCTCTGGGTTTCATGAGCCTTGGATGATCCTGCTCCTTGGAGGCGATGGGAAACATTAGATCTTGGTGGAGGAAAAATTGATTCACCTTGCCAAGTGTATGCATGCCTATCATGCTCTGTCACCAATAACATTTTCTTAGATGTGTGATCTAGGTACAAAACTTTCCCTGGTGTCTCTAGATTCTTGAATTCATAGACGGTGACTACTGGGCTCGGTCAATCTGGCCTGAATCTCAAACGCTTCCTCTGTTTCTCTATTCAAGAATAGTTCTATGCTTTTGTTACCTTGAGGGATCCAATCTAGAGTGATTAATCTAGTCAAGTCTGACTTACCTCTAGGAGTCTTAGGTTCTCCTCCTAGGTCCCCTTGCTCTAGATCTCCTAGCTCATTCTCAGGAATGATGTTTCCTAACTCATCTATCCTATCTAATAGGCTGGTAACCACATACATGGTTCCTTCCTTATCAATGTATGAACCCTGTTCGATCTTGACCACTGGGTGTTCCAGTCCAAAGGGTTGATCTGGATTTTTGAGTTGGACCACTCATCGTCTTAGGCCATCCTCATAGATGCATGCACCTAGTTGGTTGGTCCTGATATACTCCAATTGTGTTTTATAAGGACCTTTTGGTGTCTGTAAATAGGAAGTACCTAAGCTACGTGTGGGTCTCTCCATGTTGAATGACATTTCTGAGTCACTTGTGTCGGAACTTAGCAGGTAGGGATAACCACTTAGTTGTTGCACCCAAGACTTAGTTGTATGGTTGACACTAGCCTCAGATGATCTAATGCTTTGCCTATCCTTGCCTAAGCGCCTACCAGATCTTAGGTTCATAAGCTTTGTCTACAAGTCCAAAATTTCCCCTTATATTGCTCAAAATCCTTTGAAACTCCTTAGTTTCCTAGTCCTCCTGAGGGTCAACTTCAAAACATTATATCTAATAATCCACGTATCTAATAATCCCCACGAGCTTTCCAACAAACCCAAAATCATAGCAAACCGATTTTGTATGAGAAAGTTATGCCAGTTCAGGGTTCTGGGGTTTAAAACAAGGAAATAGGACCTTTGTGGGATTGCTTAAAAACAGGCAACACACGACACTTAGTAAGTATCGATGATACTTGGGAGTAGATGATACACGATATTTGGGAAGTATCACGACACTTGGAGTAGGCGACACTTGACAACGAGGGATATCGTGACACTTGACACCTAAGTGGTCACGACACTCGACATCTGGTAGATGTCGCGACACTTGTCAAATATCACAACACTTGAGGTCCGGCGGCACTCAACACTTAGCAGATATCACAATACTTGATATCCACGACACTCGATACCGACGGTGATGACACACGACACTTGGTAGATGTCGCGACACTTGATGTCCACGACACTCGACACTTTGCAGATGTCGTGATACTTGATATCCATGACACTCGACACCTGATGGTCACGACACACGACACTTGGTAGATGTCGCAACACTTGATGTCAACGACACACGACACTTAGCAGATGTCGCGAGACAATCACGATATTTGACACTTGTGGAATGTCGCGATGCAACCACGATACTCGACACTTGTCAAATTTCACGAGACAAACACGATATTCGACAAGGGTAAATATCGCGATACTCAACCGAGGGAAATCACAACACCTAAGTGTCGCGACACTCAACCGTGGGAAATCACGACACCTGGATTTTTTGGAGTCCAAATTCAAAAATTTTTGCAAGCATGAGTACCTTGGGTCCTCCTTCTCACTTCTATGTGTCTGTAGATGCAAAATCTCTCTTCAAACCCGTGATATCACACTCATGACATTTGGCATAGTTCTTATCACGTCCGAGACTTATCACTCAATTTTTTGGCTATTTTGGTAGTATTCCTCAAGCATTTCAGCTCTACACCCCCTCTAAGCTTCTTGCTCGTAGCCACAAATGAAGAATGAGGTGAATGTCCTCTAGAAAATGGAAAAAATTGAGAAGATGAAGGTGAGTGGAGATGGTGATGATGATGAAGATGAAGGAGAAGAAAAACTCAGAAACTGAACTGAAAATGGTGATTTTTTTACATTCCAACGTCGCTACACTACGTCTTACCATCACACGCTCGTCCTCCAAGCTCTCTCCCTGGCAATGGCACCGAATTCGGTGTCACTCTAGCACAATGGAAAGTACCAATGTGAGGAGCTTCACCTCATGAATTTCAATCCATGGAGATGTGAAGAATCATATGAAGACTATGAGCAAGTGATGGCACAAGTGCATGAGTGAAAGCACACAAGCATGCACACACATACACACACACGTGCACAAGGTAAGAGCAAAGAGTGGAACAATGGAAAGCTTCGATTACGAAAGAAATCTCTTACAAAGCTCAAATCTACAACAAGCTAACCCCCAAAATGAGCTCTCCAGAACTTTTTATAGTTTTTTGAGTGGTTTGGCCCTGTCCAAACCCAGTGTCCGGCCTAGTTAGAAAATAGGTTCCAGGGCTTATTTGGGGGCTCAAACGGAGTCTAAAAATGATGAAAATTGGTAGGATGATAGTTCTAATACTCCTCAAGCTTGAGGACTCCTCTGATTGAACAAAATGGAGTTACAAAAATAGAAAATGATATTTACAATGGTTTTTAGTGATAAAAATCACTATTTTTTAAGGATTTCTTCTGAAAATTTGACATGTGCTTGCTGGAGCTCCCTACATGCTCCTTCCTCTTGTGTGTCCACTTCCTTCATGTGCTCCTATGCTTGTGCTTGACCTTGATTGTCAACAACATGTATGATACTTTGCTACCTCTTTTTACAGGTGGACAGTCTAGTACTAGTCCTAATGAGGCAACTTCTCAGCCTTTGCAGGTTTCATGTGATGATGCAGATCATCCCATTTCTGATGCAGATTTACATGATGCACTTGTTGATGAGAGAGCTGACATTGAGGAGGCAAAAACTATGCCAAAATGACTGGTGTAGACTTTGCGTGATAGCAAATTAGATGCACCTCTATCATATCATACTCGATTGGGCTCTCATAGTGCCTCTTTTGCATGAGATTACTATGCTATGGCTACATCTGGTCTCTATGATGAGAATGAGCGTGTTTCATTTGAGAAAGCACAAAATTCAAAAAATTGGATGGTTGCTATGCAATCCGAATATGATGCTATAATGAAGAGCAGTACTTGGTATGTGACTTGCCTCCTAGCAAGAACGCCACTGGAACTAAGTGGGTTTACAAGCTGAAGTGTAAGAATGATGGAATAGTTGACCGGTATAAGGCTAGGCATGTTGCAAAGGGTTATGCACATGAAAGAGGCATTGATTTTGATGAGACCTTTGCACCTACATGCCATACGACTACTGTTTGGAGCATCTGTGCACTTGTAGCCCATCATGGTTGGAATGTACATCAATTGGACATTAAAATTGCATTTCTGAATGGTGACTTGCATGAAGAAGTGTATGTTTTTCAGCCCTATGGCTTTGTGCAGAAAGGGCATGAAAACCAGGTGTGCAGGTTAAAGAAGGCATTATATGGTTTAAAGCAAGCACCACGTGCTTGGTATGAGAAGATACATGCCTATCTGATTGCACATGGTTTTGAGAACAGTCCAACTGAAAGCACCTTATATGTTAAGTGTGCTAATGATGTGCTTCTGATAATTGTTGTCTATGTTGATGACATGGTGCTCACTAGTTCTATTGAGAAGCATATTGCTGATTTTAAAGCTGATTTGCATGCCACATTTGAGATGTCTGATTTGGGGCATTTGCGTAACTATTTGGGCATTCAATTTATGCAAGTTGATGGTGTAATGGATTTGTGTCAAACAAAATATATTGATACATTATGGCAGCATCTTGGTCTTGAAGACTGTAAGCCTATTGCCACTCCTATGGAGAGAGCTTTAGGATTGAGTCTTCATGATGTTGGAGATGCATTTGATGTTGTCCTCTATCAACAGGCTGTTGGATGCTTGATTTACTTATGCATTACCTAGCCAAATATCCAGTTTGCTGTCTCACATATGAATAGGTTTATGCATTGACCAGGAGTCAAGCATTGGTAGGCAGTTAAGCGCATCTTTTGCTACTTGAGTGGTATCCGACTACTTGGTTTGTTTTATCCCAAGGAGGGATCACTACAGCTAGATTTACATGCTTTTTTTGAACCTGATTGGGTTGGTTGCTATGACACTCGTTTGTCCACTAGTTGCTTCTGCTTCATGCTTGGTAGCTCATGTATATCTTGGTTGAGCAGGAAGCAGCCTACTGTGGCCACTTCCAGTTGTGAGGCTGAGTATAGGGCAACTTTCACAATGATTGTTGAGTGTGTGTGGCTCAAACGCCTTATGGTTGATTTCGGTTTTGGTCAATCTTTTGCCACCACCATCTTCATTAACACTCAGAGCACATTGGCAGCTGCGAGGAACCCTATGTTCCATGCTCTCACTAAGAACATTGAGGTGCATTATCATTACGTTAGGGAGAGGTTCTCTGTTGGGGAGATCAGCTTGGCATATGTGCCGATGGAGGAGAACATTGTAGACCTTTTCATGAAGGCTCTGCCTAGGGAGACGTTTGAAGCTTTCGGCAAAGCTTTGGGCTTACTTCCTTTTGTGGAGTGATTTCCACATAGCTTGGCACTTCCTTATACATGAGTGCCAGCTACTTGTTCACCGCATCACTGCCCAGGGGGGATTTGTTGATATATTTAGGTAGTGATGTGTGTGAACACTCTAGGACCACCACGACACTTTTTCCCTCTTTAGGAGGTTTTTTTTTTTCCAGCTAGTATATAAGCCTATTGCCCTAATGGGATACTTATCTTTGTACATTCTCTAGTAATACATTAAGTATTGTGTGTTGTGCTCCAAGCTTCTTCTTCTTCCTTGTCTTGTTCACATGCTTATGCAGACGTCTAACTCTAACATGTCTTTGGTTGTCAGGTACTTGTTCAAAAAAATATTTGTTGTAGCTCCTTTCCTCTTTTTTTATCCACATAGTGTCCTTACCCCAATCATGTAGCACATTAGCATGCCTTAATCAAGGTCTCCCAATCAACATTGGGAAACTTCCATCTACCTGTAGTAGCCTTAAGACAAAGAAATTGAGGGTGAAGATGTTACTTTGTATCTCAACTAGGACTCTAGGGACCACTCCCACAGGCCTTACTATGCTTTGATCTGCCAATGTTATAGTGAAGTTGGCAGGTCTTGAAGGCTGGAATCCAAGCTTTTTCATGGTATGTTCAGGCATCAAGTTAATGCCATAACTTCCATCCACAATAACCCTTTGTAATTGATGTCCTATGATAGTGACTTTTAGGCATGAGATCTTATAATCTGTGAGAGAAAATTCCCCTGCAAATTTATAATTATTCATAGCAGTAGTGTAATAAAGTAATTCTATGATCTAAGGGTCGGACCAGTTGAGATGGATCTAAAATATAACATTGTTTGGTCACTCGTGTGTATGACCAAAGATCTCAAGTCTACACTATGGGAATTATTCACTCAAGTTCCATTTATCTAATGGAAAATCGTGAAAATAGTAAGTTGTTCCAAGTCTAAATAGAGTGAAGAAATTCCAAGAGTGTACTCTACAACTGTGAAGATGATAATTAAGTTTGTGGAAGGTAAAACATAATGTTTGCCTATCCTTAAAGGGATTTGGATACAAATCCAAAAGGCATGAGTGGATGCTTAGACTTAAGCAGTAAAGAGATTCTTGTAAAGTCTCGCCCAAGGTAGGTACCTAAAGTATCAGTAAAGAAGGCATCTAAAGACAAGAACTCAAAAGCTCTGGCCACTACAAATTGGTTAAGAATAAACTAATTGAACTTGAATTTGTGAAAATTCAAGTACTTGGAATTCTAAGTGGTTTTCATTTGTAAACCCTAGAAAAGAGGAATAGAGATTCCATCAAGATGTTTTCAAGTTTCCAAGGCAAAGCGTGTGACTCTATGACAATCATGTGAAGGAATCAAAACCTAGAATATCAAGTTAGAGGTAATGCCTAAAACTTCAAAATTATTTTAAAGATTGGAAGTGAAAAGGTACTCTACCAAGATATGTTTTGACTTTAGGATAAGTATCACCCGCACATTAATGTGAATATAAATTAGGGTGGTATGGGACACCAGATTTTATACTCCGATTGATGTAGAAAAGATAGTATGGGACATTGGACCGTGGAATGATAATTACCTTTTAGTCCTAGATTGGATCTTGAAGTTAGGTTTGATCCTCAAGGGAATTAAAACTTCAAAGAAGTAATTTAAATTTAAGGAGGATAAAAGTAGTATCTCGAAATATTTCAAAATACTTCAAGATCAAGGAAGTAGAAGATATGAAGTAAGTAACTTCGAAGATATTCTTTTTCAAATAAAGGCAATAAAGAAACACTTCAACATAAAGTGTTGATTAAGAAATATTTAATAAATTTTTGAACAAGTAGGACTCATGACGTTGACATGATTCTTTCAATTAAGGAATAGACTTACTAAGTCAAGCACCAAGTTCCTAGTGTAAATTGGTAAATTCAATCCTCTCACTCAAATAAATGCACAAGAATAGCATTTCCAGTAAGGAGTCATAAAGATTGAATATAGGCATGAACGTAGTCTCAAGTGAAGCATTGTTTGAGTAAAAAACAAATCAATAGAACATTAGTGGGTCGACACACTGATGTTGGATACCACACTAGTATCTTGTGGTTGGATGATGTTTTAGATTTACTCTATGAACCAAGCCCACATATTGGGTTGATTAGTTCATACTTCATTTATTGACACAACTGATGCAAGGCTTCATATGATCAACCTCCTGCAAAAGTTCTTCACATTTACCTTTTGTCAAAATGGTAGACATCCACGTGGAGTTAGGAATCTCTAAAATCATGACTCATTTGGTTGATGAGTGATGATGGAATCTATCCTATACTTTAGGATTCACTTTTAGGTAGATCTTTGAATTTGAATTCAAACGTTGGCTCCAAGTACAACTATAAGAAGAGGACAAAAAAGACTCGTGTGCATCTTGAGCCCATGATATCCTTTTGAGGGACATTCATTGTGAAGTGAGAGGTTACCTCATAGCTCATTCACCTCACACACATTGAGCAATGTATGATTGCCAATGACATTGTATTTGTATATGAATTAATACATACATGATCATTACATTCTCATTTCACTTCTCTGCGATAACTCCATGAGAACAGTGATCTTCTCAGAGCTTGTTCTCACTGCATGATTGATCATTTGTCATGATTTAAAGCATGATAGAGTTTCATTAGCATTCATTTTTTGGATCCCAAGATATTAACTCATCTTTTCTCACTAGTCTGTTGATTGTTGAACCTCGAGATTGGCATGATGATCTTATAATTTGCTAAACATCTTTCTCTATGTGTAGTCCATCATTTTTTATGGAATCACTCATGATTGACCACTTACGAAGCTAATTAGAGTTTCCCAAAATCAATTAAGCCAATTGCTTCTGTGCTCACAGAATTGTTCAAAATATTGAACATGTGTCGAGACAAAAATAAGTACTTTTTTGTTTTTGCATAAACTCCTACCTATCTGTTTTGATCCATTGATTAGTGGATCATGTTCCAAGCACCATATATTATTATTTATGATCATTAGCTAGCTAAAGAGGCCTATTGCACTCTCCAGCAATCATTTTTAGTAGGTGTGAAATAGGATCAAGCAACACCACTTCATCTTTGAAGATTATCCACCATGTCCTCCAACAATTGTACTAGAGCGATAACAAACAAGATGGGAGATGGATTTCCATCCTTCATTAAAAAATTGGATAGAAACAACTACTCAGCATGGTCGCTAAGGATGAAATCCTACCTTCAAGGGAGAAGTCTATATGGATACATCTCAGGAGATGAAGAAATGACAATCTTCAAGAGCAAGCATCAACCTACAAAGGAAGAGCAAGAAAGATTGACCACATGGTGTGGAAAGGGCGCTCTTTCCATGTCTTATCTACTAAAAGAAATCTATGGTTTCTTGTTACCACATATTAAGAATTGCAAGACCTCCGAAGAGACTTGGGAAGTACTCTCATCATATTTCTCCTCAAATACACGAGCTAGGAAGAATCAATTATGGATGGAATTTACAACTCTAAAGAAACAACCAAAGTAAGGAGTGGTTGATTATGTCATCAAGATGAAAGATGTGGCTGATCAGCATGCAAACTTTGGAAAGGAGATGGAAGAAGAACACATAGCAAGGTAGATGATTAATAGTATCAAAGCTGATGATAAGTGGGAGTCCTTCACCATAGCAATGGACCTCTACATGAATATGCAAATACCTAACCTCAACACCTTGATGGGGCAATTCTTCACCCATGAGACAAAGCTCAATAAGAATTGTGACAACTCTAGTGGTAATCAATCTTTTGCCATTTATATAGATAAGAATAAAGCTAAGGATAAAGTTAAAAACAAGAAAAATGAATAAGAGGCTAGCACCTCTCAAGCTAATTATGCAAGAAGAGGAAGAGGTGCTAGAGGAAGGGCCTAAGGAGAAAATCAAGGCAAGGGAAGATCCTACAATAATTCACCTTGCAAGATTTGTGGTCTTACCAACCATGCCATAGAATAATGTTTCAAGAATACAAGGAATCAAGGGGAAGAGGCTTCCATAGAGGTAACTATGGACAATTAAGAGGCAGATACAACAATGGCGGAGGCCACTACAACCATAACTACAATCAAGACTACAACAACAAAAATTATCAAGGAGGTTTCAGAGGAAGAAGGGACTACAACAACCATACTGAAGACCAAGAGGATTCACTACTCATCATGAATATGACATCCAAGCAAGGTAAAGATGATGAACATCTTTTCTATATTGATTCAGGTTGTTCCAATCATGTGGCTAAAAATGTAGCTTTATTATCACACTTTGAAGAGCCCCAAGGGAAGCATGAAGTACAGACAGGTGATGTTCTAAACATTTAGTCAAGCAAATTGGAAATGTCAAAACATTTCATAGTAGCATGAAACTTTTGAGTAAAATTATGTATGTGCCAACTATAACCAAAAACCTAATTAGTGTCAGATAGATTATTGAGAAAGGTTTACAGGTCAGATTCACTAAGCATGGAGCATATGTGGAAGACCCTCAACAAGGCTTCAAAATGATTGCTAAAGGTGAGAAGTCTAGTATAATATTCACATTTGAAATTGAAGAAACAAGGAACATAGCACTATTCAATTATAGAGATCAAACCTTATCTGAGTTAGAAATATGGCACAACAAGCTAGGACACATAGGAGAAAGAACTTTGAAACAAATATGCAGGGATCAAAGTGTGATTGGCATTCCCAATGTGACCAAGCAACATATGATATACAAATTTGGAGCTTGCAAATTCGGCAAATCTCACAGGCAACCATTCAACACGAATGGATACATTGATGAAGACTATTTAGGAGCTTGTACACATTGATGTGGTGGGTCCAACAAAGATCCATCAATCTCAAGTTCAAGGTACTATGTTTCATTTATTCATGATTATAGTAGATGGAGAATCCTTTATTTCATGAAGCATAAGGATGAGGTATTTACATGTTTCAAAATGTACTTGGCACTAGTTGAAAACCAAATAGGAAAGCGCTTGAAGAGGATTAGATTTGGTGGAGCTGATGAGTACTTTTCACATGAATTTGATTCATTTCTACAAGAGAGAGGCATAAAGAGAGAAGTAACAACAAGATATATTGTTGAATTGAATGGAGTGGCAGAGAGAAGGAACATGTTAATTGTTGAAGCTGCTAGTTCTATGTTGAATGAGAAGAAGCTACCTAATTACCTATGGGAGAGGCAGTTTCCACGGCTAGCTACTTGGTCAATAGGTTCCCATCCAAATCATTTGATGGTATGACACCCTATGAAGCATGGAATGGTAGTAGACCCTCATTGGACGATTGCAAAATATTTGGGTGCATTGCTTATGCACACATTCCTTCACAAATTAAAGGGAAACTTGACCCTAAAGCTGAGAAATGTTCATTCATTGGGAATGATGACAACCAAAAGGGCTATAGGCTATGCAATCCTAATAAGAAAGCATTTATAGTTAGTAGGGATGTAGTTTTTGATGAAAATAATTCGTGGTTTGAAGATGATTGCAGGAAAGTCCAGTTACCATATGATTTGGAAAATGATTTTCCAAACCTCACTCAAGAAGATCAACAATTAGTAGAAGATATCAACTCAAAGGAAGAAGAGCAGATTCACTTCAAGGCTTGCGAGTCAGGAGGCAACATCAAACTCAAACAATTAGAAGACATATCAGAGTCTTCAAATCAAGCACTTAGGAGAGCACAAAGAGAAAGAAAAAAGCCCATAAGGTATGGCTACGATACATCATTATCACCACTAAAGACTCTATGACAGAAGAGCCTTTTTCATTTGAAGAGGCTAGGAAGAAGAAAAAATGGAGAGAAGCCATGTAGGAAGAAGTAGAAGCACTTCAGGAAAACCATACTTGGGATCTAGTTCCCAAGAAGCCAAGCATGAAGGTAATTGGATCCAGGTGGATATACAAAATCAAAAAGAACTCAGATGGCTCTATAAATATGTACACGCCAAGGTTGGTGGCAAAGGGATTTTCCCAAACTCATGGAGTGGAATATGAAGAAACCTTTTCACCTGTGACAAAGATGCCAACAATTAGGATTTTGGTAAGTGTTGTTGCTTCTAAAAATTGAATCTATATCAGTTAGATGTCAAGAATGCATTCTTAAATGTATGGATATCAGTAGAAGTGTATATGGCACAATCACGAGGATTTGAAGATGAAGATAAAACAAGGTATGTATGCAAGCTAAGGAAGGCACTCTATGGTGTCAAACAAGCTCCTAGAGCTTGGAACCATAGGCTTGTTACTTATTTGCAAGACCAAGACTTTGTGGCTATCAAGGTAGATTCTTCTTTATTTGTTAAGAAGAACAAATCAGAAGTTATGTACTTATATGTCTATGTAGATGACATTGTCATTACAGTGAATGATGCTAATGACATCAAGGACGTTAAGGGTCAACTAATGGAAGAATTTAAAATCACTGATCTTGGTTTATTAACCTACTTTCTTGGCTTAGATCTTGTGTACACAGATTTTGGTATATTTATTACTCAAAGAAAATATATACATGATATGTTGGTCAAGTTCAAGATGAAGAACACTAAAATTGCAGGTACTCCTATGGAACTCAATTGTTACCCGAGTTCTCATGAAGGAGAACTACATGATGATGTTATAGGTTATCAACAACTTGTGGGAAGTCTCAATTATTCTACTCTAACAAGAGTAGACGTTGCCTATGGAGTAAGTACATTGAGTCAGTTTATGCATGCACCAAGGAAGCCTCATATGGAAGCTGCAAAAAGGGTGCTTAAGTATCTAAAGGGTACAATGAATGAAGGGTTATTCTATCCTTTCACTTCTGACATAGATATAAAGATGTATTCTGATGCAGATTGGACTAGCTCCAAGGATGATAGGAGGAGCACTTTAGGGTACATATCCTTTGCAGGTTCAAAGCTCAAATCATGGTCATCTAAGATGCAACTATCTATGGCCTTATCTTCCATAGAAGCAGAATATAGAGGTTTGGCAAATGCAACTCAAGAAGCTATGTGGCTTAAGCAACTATATGCAGATTTGGAGATACACACTTACACTCCAATAATCTTTGGAGACAACACTAGTTCACTTCATTTGGCTGCTAATCCTATATATCATGCAAGGACTAAGAACATTGAAGTGCACTATCATTATGTGAGGGAAAAATTACTTAGTAAGGAGATTCAACTATCTTATGTATCAACTCAATTACAATGTGCAGATATACTCGCAAAGTCATTGGATGGAACAAAGATGAACATATTCAAATTGATGATTGGTTTGTAGGAAATCAAGGAGGAATGAAGACCAAGAATGTCAGGCTTGAGGGGGAGCTGTTGGTGCAATTAAAACCAAGACCACATACTTGGTTCATTAGTTCATACTTGATTTATTGAAATAACATATGCAAGGCTTCCTATGATCAGCCTCTTATAAAAGTTCTTCACATTTACCTTTTTTCAAAATGGTACACATCCACATGGAGTTAGGGAGCTCTAAAATCATGACTCATTTGGTTGATGACTGATGAGGGAATCTATCCTATACTTTAGGATTCACTTTTAAGTAGATCTTTGAATTTGAATTCAAACTTTAGCTCCAAGTACAACTATAAGAAGAGGATCAAAAAGACCCGCGTACATCTTGAGCCCATGAGATCATTCTGAGGGACATTCATTGTGAAGTGAGAGCTTACCTCATAGCTCATTCACCTCTCACACATTGAGCAACGTATGATTGCCAATGACATTGTATTTGTATATGAATTAATACATATATGATCATTACATTCTTATTTAGTACATGATTTTAAAGTTTCATTAGCATTGCTTTTTTGGATCGCGAGATGTTGACTCATCTTTGCTCACTATTCTGTTGATTGTTGAGCCCCGAGATTGTCGGGATGATTAATTTGCTAACCATCTTTCTCTGCATGTGGTTCATCATTTTCAATGAAATCACTCATGATTGATAGCTTAGTAAGTTAAACAGGGTTTTCCAAAAGGAATTAAGCCAATTTCTATTGTGCTCAGAGAACTGTTCAAAACATTGAATAGATGTAGGAAGAAAAATAGAAGGTTTTTTGTTCTTGCATCAACTCTTACCTATTTATTTTGCTCCATTGATTAGTGGATCATGTTCCAAGCAACATATATGATTATTTATGATCATTAACTAGCTAAAGAGGCCCACTACACTCTCCAACAATCATTCTTAGCAGGTGTGAAGCAGGATCAGGCAACACCACTTCATCTTTGAAGACTATCCACCATCTCCTCGAACACAGAAATGGACTAGTAATTTGGATTACTTAGCTCACATGTTTGTGCCAAGATCGCACTTAGTAAAAAGTGGGAACTGGCCAGGGATGTTTTTAGATCCACCCTTATTATTCATTCACTACTTTGTATGTTAATGAGTTTATCAAAGTGCAAAGCAAGACAGTGTTTTGAATCATTTGGGCAAGGATGCCACCACAAAGATGAGACATGTTCTTCTAGTTTTAGAACATGACCATGTTCATCCGATTTTAGAACATGATGCTCGAGGGTTGCCTATAGTGTATATATATAGCTCTATTTTTGAGGAAGAAAATATTTTCCAAGGGGGGAAGAATTTAATAAACTAAGTCTATTATCTAAGGGTCGGAATAATTTAGCCAAATCTGAGATGAGACTCTGTTTGTTCACCCATGCGTATGACTTACTAGGAGGACATGTGCTCTTATAAACAAGTAATTAGCTTAGCTTAGTGGTTAAGTCTCAAGGGTATGAAGCAGGAGGTGTTGGGTTCATTCCCCATGAGGTACATGGGGAGAGTATTTTGCCCAAAGAGATCTAGAGCCTTCTAGAAGCATCCACTTGAGTTAACTTGAGTTAACTGGGACACTTGGTGCACATGTAGTTACATGGCCGATGCATGAATGGTTAGTATCCACTTGCCCAAGACGGCGATCCCATGGAGAGAGCTGTATATAGAGGCATTTGGTTGGGAGGAGATTCATCTCTCTTGCACATGGTGGTGGTTGTAATAGTCATTCTCTTGCAAGCAGCCTTTGCCACTACAGTGATTGTGGAGTCCTAATTAATGATCTACAAGACTTTTGATCTAAATTTCGCATCCATATTTATTAAATAAAAAAATACTAACCTCTATTTTTAAAGATTTGAATAATCTTAAAGCTTTGGACTCCCTAGGATCATTTTCTATGTTTGACTTCTCAACTTCCTTGTGGGCCCTATTGAATGGATTCCCAATGGCATCAAAGGTATCTCTAAGCTCTTCTTTTTGTCATGTATCTTCACATGGAGTCAAGCTCTCCTCATGTATCTTCTTGTGCTTGTTCCTTCCAATATTACATGACCCATGTTTCTTCTTGAGTTTTCCCTTTATTCATTGTCTACACAACCATGGAGTCGATTTCTTCTAAGTGTAATACTTTAGCAGATGGTGATGCCACAACATTGACTTCTTCTACTACTCTTTGTTTATTTACAAAGATCCTTTGGATCTGGGGCCCTAATATAGATGCTTTGTTTTCTTGGAAAAAAAAATTGAAATGCTCTTTGGCATCTGGGCAATTCTTGCAATGGGGGGAGGGGGGGCATTTTTTGTTAGAGTACATTTACTCTCATAGTGCCAAAATTCTCCACACTTGAAACAAATAATTGGCCTTATAGGCCAATTTCCAATATTACCCCTAGGTCATTGGTTATAATTGTTATCTTGACTGGGTGCTACTTCCATCATATTGGTTGATAGTTGAGCTCCTCGTTGTCCCCAATATGTTTGTGCAGGCATACCTCTTGAGTGACATTCATGAGCTTCATGTCTAGATTTCCTGCATAACTAGCAAGTAATGCTTAGAAGAGGGCATTGACTTACCACATGTCCTTGTTTGCTACACATAGTTCACTAGAGTCGATTTTTTATGCCCCCACCATGTAGTTCGTGTAGTTCTTGCTGTAGTTGATCTAACTCCACTACTTGGGCCTCTTGTTCTTTTTGTAACATTAAAGCTTCAATTTCTCTCCTCAATTGAGTTGCTACATTTTGTTCTTCTTTTTGGGGTTTATTCCTCCTTAACTTCTCAAATTCCTTTTTCAACTGTGTCATTAGGTCCTTATGTTCCATATGAAATGGTAGACTAGAAGACCCTATTCCATATTGGTATCTAATTTGCTCTATCCTTTTTCTTGTAGAAATAAATTCCTGAATTGTTGCTATAGGCAACCTGAAATCCTTATTTTTGCATTGTGGTGAAACTGGATGTGGTTTGGCTAGACACTTCTTAACAAACAAATCATGAGGGGGGTCCGGTAATTTAGCCATGAGGGCTTTTGCTCTAGTGACAAACTCTGGAAACGTTTCCCTACTACCCAATCTTAACTTCTCTAACTCTTCAATAATATTCTCTGTTGTGTTCCCTTGTTGGAACGGAGCCTTAAAATCTTCCTTCATTAAGTCTCATGTAGTGAACTGATTATCAACAAATTGACTAAACCATTTTAAATCTACTAACCCTTCCAATGTTACTAGGAAAAGAATGAAAAATGCATCTTCTATTCCCATTAGACCCCTTGTCTTGCATAAGGCCGAAAACCTTCTAATATATTCATCTCGGTCTTCTTGTGCTAATCCCTTGAAAAATGGAAATTGGATATTTAACTTGGCGAGTAGAGTTTCTAAGTCTACATGAGCCACCATATTTCTTACTGATGATGTTGATGATAGAGGGTTGGTTGACCTTTGAATAGCTTTCTTGTCATTGCTTTGCAAGGGACCCTCAAAGTTGGAGACTCAATTGCGATCATGAGCTACTCATTCTCCATCTTAGGCGAAGATAATTCCAAGTAACAAAAACATTACCTCTCAAACCAGCACCATCGGTGCTCTTGCACTTCTTCAATCAAATGTATTTTTTGATTCTAATGCTTGATGATTCTATGAAATAGGAAAAATTCTTGGAAGACCTTCTTCATAAATATATCTATAAAGATAGAGAAAATCTATAGAGTTTGAGAGATTTATTTTATTGAGGAGTGAGACTTGAGTGTTGAGTTAAATGTATTTTAGTCTTCTTTTCTACTCTCCATTATTTGCACCATGTTTCACATATGTTTATTTCTTTAGCCTGCACAATCTACTTGCACTTGTAATTAAAAAGAAAAGGAAAAGAAAAAAAAAGAGAGACATCCAATTTAAAAAGAGACATAAAAAATTATCATCAACATCCTCTTACCCCTTTTGCACCATGATTATTTTGAAAAATGCACTTAAAGTATGCATGATAGGGTCTCACTACATGACCTTGCATTTAGGCACGTATTGAGATTAACCTATGCACACAAAGTGATTGTAAGGATTGATGTATGTGAGTGAGTGCACAAGTTTCATCATCAAATACTTTTCATCCTAATATTTGCACATTAATATGTATGTGAGTGAGTGCACAAGTTTCATCATCAAATACTTTTCATCCTAATATTTGCACCATGTTTGTTTACTTATGCACCTAAAGTGTGCATGATAGGGTCTCACTACATGACCTTCCATTTAAAACAAAAACATACGCGAATAAAGAAAAACAAAAGCATCGTATTGTTTTCAATAAAGCCATCGCATGGAACTTCTAAAACTATTTAATGGAATTCTTGGCCCGTTGTTTATCAATCATCAATTGAAGAGGATTATACACTTGCGTTGGTTGAACTTTTGAGTGATCTACCTTGAAGGATGAAGATTTGGAGGAGTTGAAGGACAATGAAGCTATACACATATCTTGAAGGAAGGTCATGGAGGTTCAACTTTATGAAGAGAATGCTCTACACACATGCTTAGTAGAGGGTTTTTGAAGATTATTATTTTGATGACTTTATGATTTATGATTAATTGGTAACTTGTATCTTTTTTATTATTTTCATGAGAATTGTATGAACTCTTCTTATTATGAACCAATTACTTTCTCCCATATGCTGGTATGTCTTATGAGTGATCTGAACAATTTTGTTTCATAAATATATAGAGAATGAAGGATATATCAAGATATAAATTTCAGAAGGATTGCCTAAATCTTTATGTTACTGTATAAAAGGCTTATGCCAAGATTTTCGAAAAGGGGAGACAATTAGAGTGCCAAAAAAAAGAGAAGGACATGTGAGGCTTTGATTTCGAGACATAAAATGCCTTGATGCATGGGGACCTAAAAAGCATACATCACAAGGTGGACGCAAGTAATATGTATCATTCAGTGATGATCATAGTATAGGAAAAGATTGAAGTATTTAAATACTTCAAGAGAATCAAATCTATAGTTGATAAATACCTATATCCTAATAGAGGGAAAACAATCATTCTCTAATGCTTTTGATGACTACTCATGAAAACAAGGAATGAAGCCGTGATTATATGCAGGTAAACTCCTCAACAAAATAGAGTGGTTGTTAGGAAGCATGGATTGATAGAAAAATTAACATGATCTCTTCTCAATGAAATACGACTATTGACCTTTAATTGGGCTAAACTAGTGAGTACAAAAATTTAAATTATGAATAAAGATCCCACAATAAGTATACTTTCTTTTATAGCCTGACCCTCTTCAATCACATGCATGACATACTCTTCATTTCAATTTCTTTAAATATTTCTGAAGGGAACATATTCATGATCTCCTTGTTCACCATGGATAAGCGGAAATCACCGTAGACATATTCATGATCTCCTTGTTCACCATGGATAATCACTATTCCTCCTCGGCAAAAGAATCGCTAAGTGTAAGAAATCCCCTCCCCCCCCCCGCCCCCCCCCCCCCCCCCCCCCATTCAGACATCATCAAGAGCTCCTTGTGATTAACAACAAGCTTAAGCCCAAGTGGGCCCTACACAAGGGTGATGAGAGGGTGATCAACCTCCTTTGTAATGTCATCTAAGCTCTGTAAAATCTTCTCCTGCTACCCTTGCTTTGTGGGATTTGGGGGATCCCGTGGGCACTAGTCCTCTTCACTTGTACTTTTCTTTTCTTTAATACAAGTTCGGGAGAGTAGGCCAAGGCTGAACTTCCTTTATTTACAAAAAGAAAAAGCAGAAATCACCGTAGATATGAAACAACAGGATGATCTTTTTCTTAACACGTTTCTAGACTTTATTTGATTATTCGACTCGTCTCCAAAAATTGTCGTGAAGCGAGGATCTTGTTGCATGACATATGTAAATCTACAGAAGAATCTGAAGATGAAGGTGGTGGCGCATGTACGCCTGGTATGAACTTGCTACATAATATATAAGGTGAAAGGTCTAAGCTTGTCTCCTAAAAGTACAGCTTAATATGGGCTGCACATATACATTTTGGCAGCAATATTTGTTTCTCTTTCTGTTGGATTAATGAGTATGGAAGTTCATGCGACATAATAAAGATATAAGTACGCGACCAATCTGATATAAAAGGTAGAAAACAATAAGAATACATAGGGGAAACCTTTGAAGATGGGCAGAGAAGACAGCAAGAAAGATGTAGATCTGGTGAGCACGTGTGATTAGTGTATAAAGTTCCTCTGTTCAGATTTTATATACTGCATCTATCAAATCAGGCTCCTATAGAGCGCACCTGATAAATAAATAGGCTGTTAGTTTCTCGTTTATATGGAAAAGAGGATTTGAATGTGTCATGACATAGAAATTATCTAGTGAAGACTGTGGCTATGTCTTTCAAATGACCAAATAGCAAACTCATATATCATGTCAGTGAATCAACAGTCCTGTATTGCTATTATGAAGCCTTTATCTATCCTTCTCCTCAGAATCAATAATTATGTATTCTTATTATTAAGCCTTGCTCCACACTAGCAGATTGGCCTCCGAAAAATCAGAAGGTTGATGAGATATGAAGAAGAAATTCAAAGAAAGAATCTACAAATATACTTCAAAAATTGGGGGATAGGTAGGGCAGACAAGCCTACTAAAGAGGTGTGCAATCCAAGGAAGCGATTTCGCTCATGATGGATGCCAATGGGGTTGAATGCAAGAGCGATGAAAAAAAATAATACACTGATTGTCAACCACTTTACCTAGCTGTTGGGGGTTTCCATGCTATCTTGTCCTCATAGATGCGACCCCGTGGCCGTCATCTTAGTGACTCAACAGTCCTGTACTTATATTATGAAGTCTTTATCTATCCTTCTGATCAGAATCAATAAATGAATATTGTTATTATCAAGCCTTAGTCTACTTGTGTCATTCATGTCTTGATTCATCATTTATCCGAAAATAGTTTTCTATGCACTTACCATTATAATAGAAATTTCAATGCATCTAATCATTGATTATGTTTCACTTCAGCTTCGGATCTTCACAAACTCTTTATCCTTGTCTATCTTTCCATCCCTGAAGTTCGCTCAAACCCATGTGAAGGATGCTGCTTTGTTCAGTTTGGTTGTGGATTCTTTTTCGAATACTTGATGAATAACAGAAGAAAAGAGGAATTTCAATACACTTATCGAACTTGCCTCTGATTCTACTGTGCATAGAGATTGCTTTTCTAGTTCTTACTGAACCAACAGAATGCTGAAAAGAGATAAGGGATTCTATGGATTGCATTTGGCATCTATGCTGATATCGTTTGAGTCTTTAAAGCAAAGAAACCGATATACTTCCTTCAAGTGAATATATATCATGCAAAGAAATAGAAAGTCAGTGTATGTTACGCAAACAAATACTACGCCTTTGAAGCTATGCCTGAGAGAGATAAAAAGTGAATATGAACACACATGGATAGTAGTTTGAAGAGAAACTTTAGAGAAGATCAAGGAAAACAAAGGGGTTTACGAAATGAAGAGAAATATGGATGGGACGTCCATGACAAGGTTCAAAGGAAGTCTTCTTGCAAGGGATTTGCACGTATACTATCAATATACTTTTAGTCCCATGGACAAGAGAGGGAAAGAAATGATACTAATAGCAATGGTAACAAGAAAACCATGTTGCCTACTTCAGTTGGACTTCAAAAATGCATTCTTGAATGGGATTTGAAAAGAGAAGCTTAGATGGACCAACCTATGGGGTTGGAAGATCCTAAGGATTGGATTGTTTTCAATATCAGTAGAGCATAAAAGCATCTATCGAGCAAGTCGCCCCTCGACATTATTTTCTTCTTCTATATTCTCCATGTCTTCTTTGTTTGCAAGTGACTATAGTTAGAGCTTGACAACTAAACATGGATTCTTCTCTTTGCCCTTTGCTTTTGCTATCTCTTGTCCCTTATCCCTGTTCTTCTTTTGCATGACTAGGAGACATTTTCTAGGATTCACTCACAGTTTTGATATGTCAATCCGCGGGTAACAAGCTGAACCTCTTTAATCAGCTTGTATGACATACTCTACATTTCAATCTCCTTAAATATTTATGAAGCAAACATATCCATGATCTCCTTGTTGACCATGCACAAGAGGAAACAGCCGCAGATGTGAAACAACAGCATGTCTTTCTCTTAACATATTTATGTACTGGTGATCATCATCCTCTTAAACTTTATTAGATTACTCGATTCGTTACGCAAAAATATGCTGAAAGGACAATCTTATTGCATGACACATCTAAATAAACAGAAGAATCTCAAGATGAAAGTGGTGGAGCATGTACGTCTGGTATGAAATGACGACATAATATATAAGGTGAAAGGTCTGAGCTTGTCTCTTAAAAATACGGCTCTTAAGGTGGGCTCCCCGCATACATTTTGGCAGCAATATTTGTTTCTCTTTATGTTGGATTAATGAGTATGGAAGCTCACCGAAATAATAGAGATATAATTACGCTGCCTATCTCATATAAAAGGTAGAAGACAAGAAGAATACAAAGGGGAAACTTTTGAAGATGGGTACATACTACAGAAGACAGCAAGAAAGATGCAGCTCTGGATAGCACGTGCGATTACTTTTTAAGGTTCCTCTGTTCAAATGTTAGACATTGCATCTATCACATCAGGCTTCCTATAGAGTGCACATGATAAAAAATAGGCTGTTAGTTTCTGGTTTATATCGAGAAGAGGATCTGAATGTGTCACGGACTGTGAAGACTACGGCTATGGCTTTTTGCTGACCAAGTAACAAACTCATATATCATGCCACAGTTTTGTATTGCTATTATGAAATCCTTATCTATCATTCTCCTCACAATCAATAACTGTGTATTGATATTATTTTATTTATTTATTTATTTATATTATTATTATTATTTTAAAGGAAGTTCGGCAGAGCTTACTCTTCCAAGCTTTGATTGATAGAGATTACAATTGTACAAGTGAATGGACGTAGCACCCATGGGACCCTCCGTATTCCACAAAGCAAGGGCTCCTTATAGATTACTGAAGAATTTTACAGAGAAGGCTCATAATCTTCTCATCCCTCTCATGTGGGGCCCACATGGTTTTGATCTTGTTGCTCTCTAGGAAGTACACTCTATGATGTCTAAATGGCACGGGCATCTTAAAATTGGAAATTCTTTTGCCTAAAAGGAAAAGAGATTTTTCGATCAACCACTCTTTAGGTGGGCTTCCAAAGTTGGTTGCACACCTCTCTTCCTATATTTTCCATAGAGTCACCCCTCTTATAGCATTCCATAGTGGTGAGGAACATCTAATTGCTTCACCCAACAAAGCTTGTTTCCAGCTGATTTTTCTCTATAACAACATGATTCTCTCGAGGGCTTGCTAGACCGATATTGATTTGGAGCAGGAATAGAAGAAATGTCCCAACTCTTCCATGCTATGAAGGCATCGTTTGCACCAAGTGGGGGTTGGAGGAAGCATCATTCAAAGCATTTGTGCCTATGGTTTACATGACGTAATGAACTTGGTGCTCACGGTTAAGTATAAAAACTATTGGGCTACACATTTCCCTAGAGGGTATTGTTATCGGACTTGATAATTGTGATATTGTACTCAAGGTGGCATTACCCTAGAATTCAAAAAAGGTTTTCAAGTTTTGGGTCAAATCAGATGGCGTGGTCACTCTTTGAGATGCTTGATGAAGATTGTAGTTCTAGTTAACACGGAAGCATCATTTAAAGCATTTGTGCCTATGGTTTACATGATGTAATGAATTCGGTGCTCACGGTTAAGTATAAAAAACTATTGGGCTACACATTTCCCTAGAGGGTATTGTTATCGGAGTTGATAAATGTGATATTGTACTCAAGGTGGCATTACCCTCGAATTCAAAAAAGGTTTTCAAGTTTTGGGTCAAATCAGATGGCATGGTCACTGTTTGAGATGCTTGATGAAGATTGTAGTTCTAGTTAACACATCAACAGATAGTCAATCAAAAGAATGTAGTTGGAATCTTGAGTGTATTCTTACCTTTGAGTGTTTAAAGACTCTACTAACTAGAGCACATATTGGCACAGAGTCACTCAATAATTGAGTTCAACTCTTGAGTGTGGCATTGCATTCCAACATTGAAAGACTTTGTTAATGTCAGGGGAGCACTAGGTTGTGCTCTCTCACTACACTAGACAAGATTTTGGAACTACACTTCTGATTACAAGAGCACCGATGTAGGAAAAACGATACAAGAATACATAACCAAGACAAGATGTCCCACAATGTCCACAACGTAGGACTAATAGGTATGGAAAACTAGACTAGAGATGATATGAGAGATCCCACAACCTGGGATTGTACGTATGGAACAAGATATCAGGATTACAAGAATTCTCTTTTGGGAGATGAACTAGATACAAGAAAGAACTCAACAAGATCCCATACTACAAGATTACAATAGGACAAGACACGATGTCTAATAACTACACTAGACAAGACTCGAACAAGGCAGAAGACAAGAACTGGAACTGGAACTTGGAGAGTACTTACTTGGCGGTCATGACTCCTTGAGCTCCCAAGAGTGGTATTGGTAAGAATGAGAATGAATTTGGCCAACCCCTCCTTATATAGGTTTTCCAAGGGTGGTTACGAGTTGATGATGTCATTGATGATGTCATCAACTAGAAACAAGACCTCTGGGTGTCAGAATTCAGCAAATAGACAATCAATCTTGGGGTTTTTGCATGTTCCAAACACAATGGTGGCATTGTATTCTCCAAAATCTTAATCAAACATGAGGTATGGGAAATTCACATGGTCACCTCCTCCTCAAGCAACAAGTTCCAAGAGGAGCGGCCATGTGCTCTAGCTTGCATTTCATTAAATTCTTCTTATGGAATTCGGGAACCTTGATTTTTGCTCTCTGAAGATTTTTTGTAGGCTTCCAAGTACAATCACTGATGTCATACCCTTTCCAATGACTAAAGTATTCGAATCCTCCTAGAGATATTCTTAAATCTAAGACATGATCAATGTCGAATTCTTCATGATCCTTAATCTTGAAAGGTGGTGGAGAAGTGGGTCTCCCTTGACCTTCCTTAAGTTCATCACAAGATAGGTTCTTTGAGCTTTTAGTGGTGCATTGTAGTGTTTCCATGATCTTTGATGGAGTGCCTTGAGTAAGAATACCTCCTTGATTGAACATGAACTCCTTCTTGTCCTTTATCTTCTTGTTATCTTCATGATTTTTATGCTCCAAATCATTCATAATGACTTCTTTGTCTTCAAAAGTTCTTGATTCAAATTTTTGAGGAATAGTGTCTTCATTATTCACCACATCTAGCTCTTAGACTTGGCTTTCTTTGAATAATTGATTCTCATATTAACTGCCTGATTGATAACAACCTCCAAGGTATTTTCTTGAGGCATGGATAGCAAAAGGTATTTGACTTCAGGATTGAGGCCACTTCGAAACTGATTAACCATGTCGTCTTCTCGATATGTAGTTCCACGAAACAATATCTTGATATTCAAGGCATAGCTTGAAACTGATCGATCATCTTGTCGTAGCAATCTTTTCATCTCTTCGACATGTTCAATTAGGTCCTTTATGGTAGATTGGATCTACTTGCATAGGGAATCCATGATACCTGGTCTTCATGAAGATAATCTTGCCAAAATGTCAAGGGAGCACTAGATTGTGCTCTCTCACTACACTAGACAAGATTTTGGAAATACACTTCTGATTACAAGAGCACCCACATAGGGAAAATGATACAAGAATAGGTAACTGATACAAGATGTCCCACAACCCGAGACTAATAGGTATGGAAAACTAGAATAGAGATGATAGAGGAGATCCCACAACATGGGATCGTAGGTATGGAACAAGAGATCAGGATTACAAGAACTCCCTTATTGGAGATGAACTAGATACAAGAAATAACTCGACAAGATACCATACTACAATATTACAATAAGACAAGACAGGATGTCCAAGAACTAGACTAGACAAGACTAGAACAAGGAACAAGACAAGAACTGGAACTAGAACTTTGAGAGTACTTACTTGGCGGTGACGACTCCTTGAGCTCCCAAGACTGCTATTGGCAAGACTGAGAATGAATGTGACCAAACCCTCCTTCTATAGGTTTTCCAAGGGTGGCTCAAGGGTTTCTACGAGTTGATAATGTCATTGATGATATCATCAACTAGAAAAAATACCTTTGAGTGTCAGAATTTGGCAAATAGACAATGGATCTTGGGGTTTTGCCACGTTCTAGATGCAACGATGGCATTAATTTCTCCAAAATCTTAACCAAACATGAGATATGGGAAACTCACATGGAATCTAAGGTTTAAGATGGTTTTCTTTGTGTCCATGACAGTTAATTTTGTCATCATATCTGCTACTTGCTTTTGGGTTGGAACAAAAGAAATGCCAATTGTTGATATATTTAGGTAGTGATGTGTGTGAACACTCTAGGACCGCCGGGGCACTTTTTTCCCTCTTTAGGAGGTTTCTTTCCCCCGGCTTGTATATACGCCTATTGCCCTAATGGGCTACTTATCTTTGTACATTCTCTAGTAATACATTCAGTCTTGTGTGTTGTGCTCCAAGCTTCTTCTTCTTCCTTGTGCTGTTCGCGTGCTTCCGCAGACGTCTAACTCCAACAATTGGTATCAGAGCAGGTTGTTGCTTCTTCTAGGGCACCGTCGACACTCCTCCGTTTGCAGTCTCAGATTCGCACAAAATTTGGTGAGCATACTCAGGGTGTTTCCGAGATCAAAACGAATTCGCTCTGTGGTGCCGAAATCGCGATCTGAGCTCGTTTCGGCCTCCGAACGCACTATCGCAGTGCTTGTGCAGGCTATTTCGTCCTTTTGTGCCAAAGGTATATACCAGTTTCTGTTCGCCAGTTTAAGCGTCTCGAAGTCTGCTACAGGTCTAGCAGAACTCGTGTGGGCAGTTCTGTTTAACTTTTTGAGATACACTCAATTTTCTGCATCAAGGTATTTTAGTCACCGGCCATGGCTGAAAGCAGTGATGTATTCCGTATGTTGGCTGTTGAGGATAAGTTGGATGGTACCAACTACCCATTATGGGCTTATATGATGCGACATGTACTAGTTGCAAAAGGATTGTGGAACATTGTGCAGGGTGTTGAAAGACGTCCTGTTACACCTGTAACGACAGGTACTGCAAATACAGGTGTTGGAGCTGATGAAGATGGTGTCGAAGATGATATTCCGCAGATTCCTGTTCGTGCTTCTGTTTCTGTTGCACCTACTGCAGAGCAGATTTGTTGGGATGGCAGAGATGCCCAGGCACATGCATTGATAGCTTTGTCTGTCAAACGTGCCATTATTCCTCACATTCGCTCTTGCAAAACAGCAAAGGATGCTTGGGATACACTTACCACTTTGTACCAGGCTAGGAATGAGGCTCGTGTTGCTTACCTCCGAAAACAGTTGGAGAGTGAGCACATGAATGAAGGTGATTCGATGGACAGTTTTCTTACAAAGATCAAAGACCTGAAGGAACAATTGATTTTTGCTGATGAGGTTATACCAGATAGCTCACTTGTGCAGACCGTTCTGAATGGCCTTCCTGATTCATATCAGAGTTTTGCCTCTACTCTTCGATTGATGATGAAAGGCAATCCGAATGCCTTGTCATTTGAGGAATTAGTCTCTGTTCTGTTGCAGGAAGATCAGTCCAGGCAGAACAGGTCCATTATGCATGTTGCAGATCAAGCTTTCCTGGCTAGTCAGAAGGGCAAAGGAAAATGGAGCTCTTCTACTAGTAAGCAGAAATCTGCAAATGCTGCACAATCGAAGAACCAGGATAAAGATGAGAAGAAATCAGAAAAGCAGAAATTGTTCTGCAAGTACTGTAAAGGAAATGATCATATTATAAAGAACTGTCCAAAACTGGCTGCTAAACAGGCAAAGAAGAAAGAGGCTGGAATGGTTGTTGCAGAGGCCTCTACACCAAAAACAGAGTCTGCAAATCTTGTGCAGGAAGAAGAATGGGCGTTTACTACTGTTTGCAGTTTTGACCCATCTTCTCATGATCAGTGCATGTCTGCAGTAGACTCAGATGTTTGGTACTTTGACAGTGGGGCGACCAAACATATTACCTCGCAGCGCAGTTTCTTCTCTTCACTCGAGCTGCCCCTACAGGGAATACTGTCACATGCGCCAATAACTCCTCTTATCCTATTATGGGAGTTGGTAAGATCATTCTGACTACTGCTGATGGTAGTTCTTTCACTTTGTGAGATGCTTTATTTGTGCCAGGGATCAAAAAGAACCTGTTATCAGTTTCTGCATTAGCCAAGATTGGCTTGGTTGTGAAATTCGTTGATGACAGGTGTACAGTCCATGATCTCTCAAATGGCGATGTGATTATTGCTTCTGGCATTTTATGTCGTGGGCTGTATAAGCTCATAGACTATGAAAGATCTGTGAATGATTCGGCATGTGCAGTTCATGATTCTCAGGCTATGTCAGATGCAAAGCTTTGGCATGCACGCTTTGGTCATCTGAATTTTGCTAGCTTGTTACGCCTGTAGAAATCTGAAATGGTGTCCTCTTTGCCCAAACTTGAGGCACCTGGAAAACATGTTTGTGAAGGCTGTATTTTGGGCAAAATGCAGCGTTCTTCCTTTCCAAAAGATGGTTCAGCTCGGGCTATGCAGAAATTGCAGCTTGTACATAGTGATGTCTGTGGTCCTATGCAGACACCCTCTTTTGGAAATTACCTTTACTTCGTGACTTTCATTGATGATTTTTCCAGGCATGCATGGGTATATCCACTCAAAGCAAAGTCCGAAGTGTTCATGTGCTTCAAACAGTTTTTGGTTTTGGCTGAAAATCTGTTAGCATGTAAAATGGGCACCCTCCGTTCTGATCGAGGGGGGGAATATATGTCTTCAGATTTTAATGCATTTCTGGCTGAACGTGGGATAAAACACAAGTGTACAGTGCTGTATACACCTCAACAGAATGGAGTTGCTGAACGAAAGAACAGGTCACTCATGGAGATGGCGAGGTGCATGGTCAAAAGTCAGGCTTTACCACATAGTTTCTGGCTTGAGGCTGTCATGTGTGCAGCATATGTACTGAACAAGTGTCCCACCAAAGCGTTGCAGTCTATCACTCCATATGAGGCTTGGCATGACCGCAAGCCATCTGTTGCTCATCTACGTGTTTTTGGTTGTTTGGCATATGCATTAGTGCCTGAACAACATCGCAGAAAATTGGATGATAAGGCAGTAAAATGTATTTTTGTTGGGTACAGTTCTGAAAGTAAAGGCTATCGTCTGTATCATCCACAGACTAAACGCATTCTGGTTAGCCGTGATGTTGTCTTTGTGGAAGATGCTATTCAGCCATTGCTTTCATGTACTAAGGAGACATCTGTTAGCTCCAAAGACATGTATGATACTTTGATGCCTCTTTTTACAGGTGGACAGGCTAGCGCTGGTCCTAATGAGGCAACTTCTCAGCCTTTGCAGGTTTCATATGATGATGCAGATCATTCCATTTCTGATGCAGAATTACATGGTGCACTTGTTGATGAGAGAGCTGATATTGAACAGGCAAAAACTATGCCAAAATGGCTGGTGCAGACTTTGCGTGACAGCAAATTAGATGCACCTTTGTCATATCGTACTCGTTCAGGCTCTCATAGTACCTCCTTTGCATCAGATTGCTATGCTATGGCTGCATCTAGTCTCTGTGATGAGAATGAGCCTGTTTCTTTTGATGAAGCACAAAATTCAGAAAATTAGATGGCTGCTATGCAATCTGAATATGATGCTATAATGAAGAATGGTACATGGTCTTTATGTGACTTGCCTCCTGGCAAGAAGGCCATTGGCACTAAGTGGGTATACAAGCTGAAGCGTAAACCTGATGGTACAGTTGACAGGTATAAGGCTAGGCTTGTTGCAAAGGGTTATGCGCAGGAAAGAGGCATTGATTTTGATGAGACCTTTCCACCTACATGCCGTATGACTACTGTTCGGAGCATTTGTGCACTTGCAGCCCATCATGGTTGGAATGTACATCAGTTGGACATTAAAACAGCATTTCTGAATGGTGACTTGCATGAAGAAGTGTATGTTCTTCAGCCCCGTGGCTTTGTGCAGAAAGGGCATGAAAACCAGGTGTGCAGGTTAAAGAAGGCGTTATATGGTTTAAAGCAAGCACCACGTGCTTGGTATGAGAAAATACATGCCTATCTGATTGCACATGGTTTTGAGAACAGTCCAACTGAAAGCACCTTATATGTTAAGCGTGCTAATGATGTGCTTCTGATCATTGTTGTCTATGTAGACGACATGCTGCTCACTGGTCCTCTTGAGAAGCATATTGCTGATTTCAAGGCTGATTTGCATGCCTCATTTGAGATGTCTGATTTGGGGCATTTGCATCACTATTTGGGCATTCAGTTTATGCAAGTTGATGGTAGAATGGCTTTGTGTCAAACGAAATATATTGACACATTATTGCAGCATTTTGGCCTTGAAGACTGTAAGACTATTGCCACTCCTATGGAGAGAGGTTTACGATTGAGTCTTCATGATGCTGGAGATGCATTTGATGCTATTCTCTATCAGCAGGCTGTTGGATGCTTGATTTACTTATGCATTACTCGGCCAGATATTCAGTTTGCTGTCTCACAAATGAGCAGGTTTATGCATTGCCCAGGAGTCACGCATTGGAAAGCGGTTAAGCGCATCTTTCGCTACTTGAGTGGTACTCGGCTACTTGGGTTGTTTTATCCCAAGGGGGGATCACTACCGCCAGATTTGCATGCTTTTCCTGACTCAGATTGGGCTGGTTGCTATGACACTCGTGTGTCCACCAGTGGTTTTTGCTTCATGCTTGGTAGCTCATGTATATCTTGGTTGAGCAAGAAGCAGCCTACTGTGGCCACTTCCAGTTGTGAGGCTGAGTATAGGGCAGCTTTCACAGCGACTGTTGAGTGTGTGTGGCTCAGACGCCTTATGGCTGATTTGGGTGTTGGCCAGTCTTCTGCCACCACCATCTTCACTGACAGCCAGAGCGCATTGGCAGTTGCGAGGAACCCTGTGTTCCATGCTCGCACTAAGCACATTGAGGTGCATTATCACTATGTCAGGGAGAGGTTCTCTGCTGGGGAGATCAGCTTGGCATATGTGCCCACGCAGGAGAACATTGCAGACCTTTTCACGAAGGCTCTGCCTAGGGAGAAGTTTGAAGCTTTCCGCAAAGCTTTGGGCTTACTTCCTTTTGTGGAGTGATTTCCACATAGCTCGGCACTTCCTTATACATGAGTGCCAGCTCCTTGTTCACCGCATCACTCCCAGGGGGGATTTGTTGATATATTTACGTAGTGATGTGTGTGAACACTCTAGGACCGCCGGGGCACTTTTTTCCCTCTTTAGGAGGTTTTTTTCCCCCGGCTTGTATATACGCCTATTGCCCTAATGGGCTACTTATCTTTGTACATTCTCTAGTAATACATTCAGTCTTGTGTGTTGTGCTCCAAGCTTCTTCTTCTTCCTTGTGCTGTTCGCGTGCTTCCGCAGACGTCTAACTCCAACACCAATCTCCTTTGCCATCAACTTATCCGTGATAAAGTGGTAGTGAACCTCTATGTATTTGGTTCTTGCATGAAAATTAGGTTTTGCTACTAGATGCATGGAACTTAGATTATCTCCAAATATGTGAGGTTTGGAACTCACAAGTCCCAAATATGTATACAATGCTTTTAATGACATTTCCTCTTGAGTTGTGATGATCATACCTCTATACTCTGATTTAGTTGAGGATAAAGCAACTCTTGGTTGCTTCTTGGAACTCCATGACACTAGCTTTGAACATGCAAATGCTAAGTAACTAGAGGTACTTCTTCTCCATCCTTATCTCCTGCCCAATTTTCATATGAATAGATTTTGATATCCAAATCTGATGAGTAAGGATAGAATATACCTTCATTGATTCTACCTTTGAGATACTTGAGTAATCTTTTAGCTTCATCCATCTGTGGTCTTCTTGGAGAGTGGATGAATTGGCTTAGCACTCCTATGCTATATGAGATGTCTACTCTTATATGAGTAGCATATATCAAGCTACCTACCAAGCTTTGATATTCTTTAATGTCTTCAATTTTCTTGCCTTCATAAACACTAGGTTTATGATTCATCTTCAAAGGTGTACCTACAAATTTTCTCCATTTTGAACTGAAGAAGTAGATCCTAAATGTATCTCCGCCAAGTCAAATACCTTCCTTCATCTGTATTTATCACCTAAATACCTAGGAAATATGTGAGCTCACTTCAGTCACTGATTTTGAACTCCTCTTGCATGTGCCTCTTGATCCTTTGAATGCCATTCACATCATCACCTATCACAATAATATCATCTGCATGTACACAGAGATAGATAACCTCATTGTGATCCCTTTTGATGAATAGAGAAGGATCTGAGTTGCTAGGTCTGAATCCTTGATCTTGATGGTATGTAACCAACCTGTAATTCCAAGCTCTAGGAGCTTGTTTCAATCCATTTAGTGAATTCTTATGTATGCAAACATAAGATGCATGATTAGGGTTTTCAAAACTTGGAGGTTGTGACATGTATACCTCTTCACTTATCCAACCATTTAGAAATGCATGTTTCACATCAAGTTGGAGGAGTATCCAATTTCTTGTAGAAGCTACACTTACAAATGTTCTGATTGTAGTCATCTTTGCAACTAGTGAGAATGTTTCCTCATAGTATATACCATGGGTTTGTGAGCATCTTTTGGCAAATAATCTTTCCTTGTAACTCCAAACTAATCCACCTGAGTTTCTTTTAACTTTATACACCCATCTGCAACTAATTACCTTTTGATTGAATGACATTGGAACCAAATCCCAAGTGTCCATCTCCTTCAATCCATACTTTTCTTCTTGCATGGCCTTTTTCTAATTAGGATTTTGCTTTGCCTCTTCATAGGTTGACCGTTCCTCTAAAATTGAGTGTTTTGCCAAGTAGATTGAATGCTTTGTAATAAATATGGAATCATATCCATACCTTTCTAGTTGTTTCTTCTCTCTTAGTGATCTTCTAGGAGCTTGCTTAGAGCATTCTCCACACTCCTGCATCTTTGCTTTGCCTCTGCACTTCCATAGTTTTTAATCCTTTCCCCTTTCATCTTGGTCATCATGTGTATCACTTGTTGGATCCTAGACCTCTATATCATGCTTGCTTCCTAATTGATGAGAATTAGAATCAAGATCATATGGTAGAGTTACCTTTTGTTTGTCTTCATCATACCAAGATGTGTGTTCTTCAAACACAACATCTTTAATTGTAGTAAATTTCTTGGTTGAAGGATTATAGAACATGTAATCCATTTGCGTTGACTCATACCTAGTAGACATTTCCTTTGTTGCCCTTCATCTAGCTTACCTCTTATTTTTTATGGTACATGAACACAAGTTGAACAACCAAACACCTTGCAATGTCCAAGACTACGTTTTCTTCCATGCCATGCTTTATAAGGAGTGACACTTCATTCTTACTCTTGATAAAGTACATAATAGTCCATCTACTATGGTCAGTATTAAATGAGAAATAATACCTTGATCCTCCCAACGAAGGTTCTTAACTTGGTCCATAGACATCTATATGTACTAAGTCCAATAAGTTTTTGTGGATGTAGCCGTTGTGAGTGAATGGTTGTCTTTGTGCCTTTCCAACCTGGCATGCATCACATTTGCTGATCATCTATTGCTTTGATATGTTTGGCAATCCTAGAATACTTTGATCCCTGCATATGTCAATGTTCTTTCACTCACATGAGAAAGTCCGTTATGCTACATTTCAAGCTCACTTAGGGTTTGAGACCCAAAAGTGAATAGAGCTATGTTCTTGGTTTCTCCTACTTAAAAAGTAAATACAAACACAATTGTTGAAGGTGATGCAGGTGGCATCAAAGATTGTGATATTCCTCATGTTCTTGTTTGTGCTTCGGTTCTTACTGCACCTACTATAGAGAGAGTTTGTTGGGATGGCATAGATGCTCAGGCACGTGTATTGATAGCCTTCTCTATCAAACGTGCCATTATTCCTCACATTCACTCTTGTAGAATAGCTAAGGATGCTTGGGGTACACTTACCACTTTGTACCAGGCAAGGAATGAGGCTCATGTTGCTTGCCTCCAAAAACAGTTGGAGAATGAGCACATGAATGAAGGAGATTCCATGGATATATATATATATATATATATATATATATATATATATATATATATATATATATATATATATATATATATATATATATATATATATATATATATATATATATATATATATATATATATATATATATATATATATATATATATATATATATATATATATATAGGTTTTGGTTTGCCAATATAAGCATCTCAAAGTCTACTATAGGTCTAGGAGAACTCGACAAGGTAGTTCTCTTCAACTTTTTGAGATACAATCATTTTTCTGCACCAAGGTATTTTAGTCAATGGCCATGGCTGAAACTAGTGATGTATTTCGTATGTTGGCTATTGAGGATAAGTTGGACAATATCAATTACCCATTATAGGCTTATATGATGCATCATGTTTTGGTTGCAAAAGGATTGTGGAATATTGTGGTGTTGAAAAACATCCTTTTACACGTGCAAACACAATTGTTGAAGGTGATGCAGGTGGCGTCCAAGATTGTGATATTCCTCATGTTCTTGTTTGTGGTGCGGTTCTTACTGCACCTACTATAGAGAGAGTTTGTTGGGATGGCTCTGACTACTACGGATGGTAGTTCTTTTACATTTTCAAATGCTTTATTTGTGCCAAGGATTAGGAAAAATCTATTATCAATTTTTGCATTAGACAAGATTGGCTCGGTTCTGAAATTATTTAATGATAGATGTACAGTTCATGATTTTTCAAATGGTGACGTGATGACTGCTTCTGGAATTTTATGTCGTGGGTTGTATAAGCTCATAGACTATGAAAAATCTATGAATGATTCGGCATGTGCAATACATGATTCTCATTCTATGTTAGATGCAAAGCTTTGGCATGCATGCTTTGGTCAACTAAAGTTTTCTAGTTTGCTATGCCTACAGAAATCTGAAACGTTATCCTCTTCGCCCAAAATTGAGGCACCAGTAAACATGTACATGAAGGTTGTATTCTAGGAAAAATGCAGAATTCCTCATTCCCAAAAGATGGTTCAATTTGAGTTATTAAAACCTTGCAGCTTGTTCACAATGATGTCTATTGTCCTACACCCTCTTTTGGAAATTATCTTTACTTCTTGACTTTCATTGATGATTTTTCTAGGGATGCATGGGTATATCCATTGAAAGCAAAGTCCCAAGTGTATATGTGCTTCAAATAGTTTTTGGTTTTGGTTGAGAATCTATTATCATGTAAAATAGGCACCCTCTGTTTTGATCAAGCAATGAAATATATGTCTTTTGATTTTAATGCATTTTTTGCTTAACATGGGATAAAACACCAGTGTAGAGTGTCGTATACACCTCAACAAAATGGAGTTGCTGAATGGAAGAATAGGTCATGGAGATGGCGAGTTTTATGGTCAAGAGTCAGGTTGTTATGTGTGCAGCATATGTACTTAACAAGTGTCCTACTAAAGCGCTATAGTCTATCCCTCCATATGAGGCTTGGCATGGTTGCAAGCCATTTGTTGCTCATCTACATGTTTTTGGTTGTTTTGCGTATGCATGAGTGCCTAAACAACAATACAAGAAATTGAAACATAAAGTAGTAAAATGTATTTTTGTTGGATATAGTTCTAAAAGAAAAGGGTATCATCTATATTTGGTTAGTCGTGATGTTGTTGTTTTTGTGGAAGATGTTATGCAGCCATTAATTTCATGTACTAAAGAGATACTAGTAAGCTCCAAAGAAATGTATGACACTTTGCTACCGCTTTTTATAGGTGGACAATCTGGTGTAGGTCCTAATGAGGCAACTTGTGAGACTTTACAAGTTTCATGTGATGATGCAGATCATTCCATTTCTCATGTAGATCTACATGATGCACTTGTTGATGAGAGAGCTGATATTGAGGAGGCAAAAAATATGCCAAAATGGTTGGTGCAAACTTTGCATGACAGCAAACTAGATGCATCTCTATCATATCGTACTTGTTCAGGCTCTCATAGTGCTTCTTTTGCATCAGTTGCTATGTTATGGCTACCTCTAGTCTCTATGATGAGAATGAGCCTGTTTTTTTTTATGAACCACAACATACAAAAAATTGGATGGCTACTATGCAATCTGAATATGATGCTATAATGAAGAATGGTACATGGTCTTTGTGTGACTTGCCTCCTAGCAAGAAGGCCCCATTGGCACTAAGTGGGTATACAAGCTGAAGCGTAAGCATGATGGAACAATTGATGGGTATAAGGCTAGGCTTGTTGCAAAGGGTTATGATCAAGAAAGAGGCATTGATTTTGACGAGACCTTTGCTCCTACTTGTCGAACTACTTTTCATAGCATTTGTGCACTTGGAAGCCTATCATGGTTGGAATGTACATCAGTTGGAAATTAAAACTGCATTTTTGGATGGTGACTTGCATGAAGAAGTGTATGTTTTTCAGCCATGTGCCTTGTGCAAAAAGGGCATGAAAACGAGGTGTACAGGATAAAGAAGGCATTATATGGTTTAAAGAAAGCACCATGTGCTTGATATGAAGAGATACATACCTATCTGATTGCACATGGTATTGAGAGAAGTTCAACTGAAAGCACCTTATATGCTAAGTATGCAAATGATGTGCATCTGAACATTGTTGTGTATGTTGATCGCGTGCTGCTCACTGGTCCTCGGGAGAAGCATATTGCTGATTTGAAGGCTGATTTGCATGCCTCATTTGAGATGTCACATTTGGGTCATCTGCATCATTACTTGGGCATTTAGTTTATGCAAGTTGATGGCCGAACAACTTTGTGTCAAAAAAAATATATTGACACATTATTGCAACATTTTGGCCTTGAAGACTATAAACCTTTTGCCACTCCTATGGAGATAGATTTACGAGTGAGTCTTCATGATGTTGGAGATGCATTTGATGTTGTTCTCTATTAGCAAGCTCTTGGATGCTTGATTTACTTATGCATTACTTTGCCATATATTTAGTTTGCTATCTCACAGGTAAGTAGGTTTATGCATTGCCCATGTGTCAAGCATTGGTAGGTGGTTAAGAGCATCATTGCTACTTGAGTGGTACTTGGCTACTTGGATTGTTTTATCCTAAGGGGGATCACTATCGCTAGATTTACATGCTTTTTTTGGCTCACACTAGGCTGGTTTCTATGACACTCATGTGTCCACTACCAGCTTTTGCTTCATTCTTGGTAGCTCATGTATATCTTGGTTGATCAAGAAGCAGCCTATTGTGGCCTCTTCCACTTGTGAGGCTTAGTATAGGGCAGCCTTCACAACACCTGTTGAGTGTGTGGCTCAGATGCCTTATGGCTGACTCGGACGTCAGTTAGTCTTCTATCACCACCATCTTCACTAACAGTTAGAGTGCATTGGCAGTTGTGAGGAACCTTGTGTTCCATGCTTGCATTAAGAAAATTGAAGTACATCATCATCATGTCAGGGAGAGGTTCATTGTTGGAGAGATTAGCTTGGCATATGTGCCCAAGGAGAACATTGCATACCATTTCACAAAGGCTCTGCATACCGTTTCTTCCTTGCTTTTGTATATGATGATGGCTCCTTAGAATTTGAGTCTTGTGCTAGATATATAGACTGTTTAGTAACCAATAAAGTATCATAGCCATATGTATCTAGCTTTCTCTTCTCTATAGTTGACCTTCTAATTTTTTGTTGAGAGGATACTACCACATCCCTCAACTCCTGCACTTTGTCTTTGCCTTTTGAGTTCCAAGAACTAACTTCTCTCCTTGTAGTCTTTTGATCATCTTATGAGTCAGTTGATAGTTCAAGTGTATGCTTATTCTTCTCTGATAGGTTTGGAAGGTCCTCTTCTGGGTCATAAGGTAGTTTGATCCTCCTACAATCATTTTCAAACCATGATTTTTTCTCATCAAGCACATCCCTACTTACAATGAAAAATATGTTTCTTGGATTGTACAACCTATAATCTTTTTTATTAAGGTCATAACCAATGAAGATGCATTTCTGTACCTTAGGGTTCAAATTTCCACTAATCTATGAATGTATGTGTGCATATGAAATGAATCCAAAGATCTTGCAATGATTTTTGGTACATTTAGCAAGCCTAAGTGCATTGCTAAAGGCTCGAGAGTACACATCCATTTTATCTCTTTAGAAGAAGGAACTATATCTGAGCCTATGCTAGTCATTCTTAGCAATGTTACCTTCAATAAATGTAAAATTCAAGAAAGAATATAATCTCCTAAAGCTAGGGAGTTGAAACCACGATTCATGTTGTGGAAGCCGTAAATTCAAATCACCCCTAATGTGTAGGAATAGTTTTAGGTGAGGGCAATTCAAAATTCAAACTCACTAGTTGAGTATAAAAAGAGAATCTTTTAGTCGCGGGTAGATAGATTCATTCTAAGAGCTATTGAGCTACATCATTGAGCATACCTTGAGCTCAACATATGTATGAGTAGTACACTACACTTCCCAAAACCAACTGGGGATAGACTTCACTACCCTCGAGAAGATGCCCAAGCAAAGTGGACTAATTTTGTCACCAAAATAAAGGACATAGCAGACCAACTTGGGAGCATTGGAGAAGTCATTGATGAAGAGCAAGTAGTGAGGCAAGTGATCAATGGAATAAAGGCAAATGACAAATGGGAAGCTTTCACCATAGCCATGGACCTTTACATGGATATGCAAGCTCCAGATTTCAACATCCTCATGGGACAGTTGTTCACACATGAACCAAAGCTTATGAAGAATGGAGAAAAATTTAAAGGTAATCAATCCTCTACCCTATATACAAATAAGAACAAGAATAAAGATGGTAAAGAAAAGACCAAAAAGTCTGATGATGAAGGTAGTACCTCTCAAGCAAACTTTGCACGTACAGGTAGAGGTTCAAGAGGAAGAGGCAGAGTAGGAAGAAAAGGCAGGGGAGATCTCAAAGCTCCTATCCATGTTCAATATGTAGCTTAATTAATCACATTATTGAGAATTCTTTTAGGAATCCTAGAAACCAAAGAGGAAGAAGCTAGTAGGCTATAACACAGGAGGCTATGGAAGCTTAAGAGGAAGATTCAACAATAACAATGGCTACAACAAAAACCCATATAAAAACAATAATTATGAAGGAGGATACATAAGAAGGAGAGACTACAACTATGCAGATGAGCAAACTCAAGAGGACTCATTTCTTCTTATGAATATGACTATGAACTGTTAGAGGGCCGCCGAACCAGGACAAATGAACTCGGACAGGTGCCTTAAATGTAAAAGTGCTGGACGGCCGCCGAACAAGGACAAAAGTATGAGGACAAGTAGCTTAAATGAAAAAAGAATCTTTCAGGAAACGCGCAGGTAATTGCAGAAGTGCGCACTCTTGTAAAAAATCCTCTATTTAAGGTAATGAGAAAAAGAGCGGCAGCAGCCCGTTTGGGGGAATTGCAGTGTGTTGTTTGATTGAGTCTCGTTTGAGAATGCTGTAACACATTGTGTGCGCGTGTATGTTGTTGAAAAGATAAGTGCTGCTTTGTTCTGTTTCGTCTGTACTCCGGCTAGTCGATTATTCTCACCTTAGTACAAAGTTTCGAATCAGTTGTATTGTGTTACGAGTCTGTTCGGTGATGATTGAGTGTGTCTCTGAGCGTGATCAAGTGCGGTATGTTATTTGGCAGTTCTTCGGCGAAGTAGGTAGCGCGAAGAGTAATTCCGAACTAATTGTCTGTTAGCGTTTCTGTAAGTAATCGACTTCGATACTGTAGCCTATAGTTACTGTGGATTCCGATTACGGGAAGAATAGTAGCTGTATTGGTCTGAATGTGAGTAGGGCATCGTTAGCGTATGATTAGCCGTTTATTACTAGGAGATTGATTGTTCGAGTCCTTGTAACCTTTGATGTATGGTTGGTATACCTATCTGCCCTGACGAAGTATGGATTAGGTGATATTGTTACTGAAGTATATTTTGCGCATAACTTAAGTAATCGGATTGCTACTCTCAGTCCTGAGTTCTAATTCTAGTGCATTGAACAGTCTTCCGTTGTTCAGGGATGGACACTGAGCTAAGAACGGGATAATATTAAGATTGTGTGTTAATTTGGGAAAATAGTACAGGGCCTCTGTCTAACAGACCCCTACCACTCCCAAGGACCCACGTGGCTAAGAGAACAATTGCGGTTAGGAAGATTCTGAACCGGCTGAACTTGAAGTGCTTGAGTCGGAAAGTAGAAGTAACGAGTAAACGATAAACCGTTTAACATTTGGCGCCGTCTGTGGGAAAGTGGCATCAGGTTGCCAGTTATCTATGAATAGTGGCAGTAGCGTGCCGGCTTTTCTTCAGAATCAAACACTACGTTTAGCGTTCGATTGACTGACGGTAGCAACAGAGCCAGATTGTTGCCAACTGCTCAGATAGTGCTACTAAGCAATGATACATGCCGGTTACTCGGTCTGGTGAAACGTATCCTAGGAACCATACGACTGGAACACGAAAAGTACTAAAGACAACCCTAGGAGAAGAAGGTATAACGCGGCCTGACCTAGTGGTTAAGCAAGTTAAGGACGTTAGAATTAATTCCGGTCATATTCCGATGTTCCTAACTCGGAGAAAGTACATTGGAGATATGTTTACTGAATTCAAGATGGAAAATACAAAGGTTGTAGGTACACCCATGGAGGTAAATCATAAGCTATGTGCTCATGAAGGTGAGCTAATTGAATATGTGACTAGTTATCAAAGTCTAGTTGGAAGTTTGAACTATGCTACTCTAACTAGAGTAGATGTATGCTATGGAGTAAGTGTGTTAAGTCAATTCACACTCCAAGGAAGAATCACATGGAAGCAATGAAAAGAATCCTAAAGTATTTGGATTTCTAATGCAGATTGGGCAAGTTCCAAAGATGATAGAAGAAGCACATTAGACTATCCTACATTTGTAGGTACCAAATTGATCTCATGGTCTTCAAAGAAGCAACCGATAGTTGCTCTCTCATCAATGGAATCTGAATAGAGACAACTTGCAAATGCTACTCAAGAAGCCATGTAGATAAAGACCTTATATTCAGATTTAGGGTTGAATACTTCTACTCCACACATATTTGGATACAACATTAGTTCATTGCATCTTGATACCAATCGTATCTATCATGCGAGGACTAAACAAATTGAAGTTCAGTACCATTATGTCAGAGAAACGATAATGAGTAAGGAGATACAACTCTCATATGTATCCACACATCAACAATGTGCAAACATGATGACAAAGGCATTTCCTCTCCTATGCGCAATGAAAAGCGTAGAAGACCTTCTCAGGATCAAGACTTTTACCTACACTTGAACCTTAGAATGAAAACACATATCAATTGAAGAACAGAATGAACTTGAGACTTAGTTCACTCAAACTAAACACTAATAGATTTCAAATGCACTATCAAACACTCAATTTGGATTAGTTTTGGTTTGGCAACTCTTTGCCTCAAAACAAGCTACATCTCCACTTAGTTAGGCTGAAAAGTGGGCTTCACTAAACACTTAATAAATCATAGAGCAAGATGAATTTCACAAATCTAGTCTAGATAGAGGAAGAAAACCAAATAAGATTACCAACGAATATTTAAAATCTAAAAATGGATGCATACATTGAGAGTTATGACTCTCGCAGTCAGGCTACCCAGAAATGATGAGCAGCTAGACATAGTCTACGAGACTATAAAAAACAAAATGATTGAAACCAAATAAACTACCTACAAGGGGACTTCAACGCCTTCTTCCTTTGTACTTGAGTGTTCTCCCTTGCCTCTCTTGTAGCCAAGGGACCAAGAGCTCTCATGATGACTTCGTGAGCTCTTCTCCATAACTCCTCCACAACTTTGAGCAACCACTCTTCACATTCGTTTCAATTTTTGGATTGATTCTCTTTTGATTGATTTTTTTTTGGCCTCCATGACTTGTTGAAGTAAATGCTTCCATTTTTTATTTTTGTATTTTCCTTCTATTTGAATAAAATCCCTTTTCCAAAATATATATGACCTTGCTTCTTTATTTTTTAACACTCCCCCTAAAGCTCACATGTGAGCTTGCACCTTCAGCCATATCCTCGAAATTGATTTCATCCTTGAAACTCTTTAGTTTAGAAGCATCTTAGGACTTTATAAACATGTCTACAACCTAGTCATCAGCTCTTATGAACTTTATATCCACATCATTGCTCAAAACGTTTTTTCGAACATAATGATAATGCACTTTTATGTGCTTACTTCGTGCATGAAACATTGGATTGTTTGTCAAGTGAATGCTTGACATTTTGTCACCATAAATTGGAATGCTCTCTACCTGCAAAACTTTACACTATAGATTGAGATCTTATCAAATCTTTGACCATCGAGATTGCACCTGTTTCAAGAGTCACTCATCACTTGTTACACATATGAATGTTCCTACACACAAGTCTCTCAACCTAATTACAATTACACTCTCAAACCTTGACCATAGATGCATTAGATATAGACATAGACACACACAAAAGGATTTCTCAATTAATTAATCAAAAAAGGATAAACAAGAAAAATATGAAGGTGCAACTTCTTGAAAACTGTTGCTACAAGGGTTGCCCATATTTTTCCTCATGCTATGGCATCCTTGAAGCCCTCATGAAAATACCATCTTTTTGTAAATTAGGAGAGGTCCATGTGAACACTCTCCTAAAACCACTTTTTGATAAATCCCTAAGTCTATGGTATTGAAGCCTTTCCTTTTTGAACAAGTCCTTTTTGAGCAAATATAAAGAAAGCCCACGTAGAAATCTCACGCTCTCTCTCTCTCTAGGTAGTTAGCTTTTTGAAATTCCCATATCACATGAGATTCTCTTTTTGATTTAGCACATGTGGTCTTTTGACCACATGTTTTATTCACATATGCCTCTTTTCTTCTCTATATAAAGAAGAGCCTCATTTGTAAAGGGGGGGGTCCCTTGGCCATGGCCTTGGCCTCCATTTTGGTAATGGAAGAAGGTGTCATTTGCTACTCTCCTGTTTCCTTGTGTGCAAGGCGATGATCTTGGTGTATGGATTTGCATGTGTGTGTGCATGGTTGGGAGGATGTTCCCCTTTGCTCCTTGTGACGTTGGCCATTGTTGCCATTGCTCCATGAGCGTGGGTGAACCTCTCCTCTCATTCTTTGCCCCAACTTGGAGAAACCTCTCACTTCCATGTGAGGCGGTTAGGGTTTGTTGCTCCCCTTTTCTCAACAATTTGGCACCGTTGTCGGGGACGTCGGCCTTTAGCCGTTGGTTTTTCCAAGTTTGCGTGTCCATACTTCGTGAGATGCACCTTGACACTTGGAAGAGGATGAATACGTGTGGCCTTCGGTTGGCCTAGGGTACCTCTCTTTTAATTTTTGAGTAGTTTAGTTCTTTATTTTTGTTTGTTGCATTAAAAAAGAAAAAAAAAACACCCCTTAACCCTCTTCTCTCTCTCTCTTTCTCTCTCATACACACATTTGGTCATCACTTTTCACCTCTGCCATCTCTTTCTTTGTGATAGCTTGGAAGGGAGGGACAAGGTACATTCTTCCTTTGCCTCTTCCCTCTCGTCCCTTGAATGTGTCCTTTTTCCACGAATTATCCTTGGGTTACTCATAAAGAAGCTCGGAATTCAAAATCCTTGGAGCAAAGGAGGGAAGGTAGATCAATGCCCTCTTTTTCCCAAACTCAAGTAGAACTCACTCATGTGAGCTTGGTGGAGGTTATTTCGGTCCATTTATGGTTTCGTCCTTATACGATCAATGAAGACGCTAGAAGTTGGTGGAGCATTTACTCCTTGATCCTTGCATGCGAGGTAAGTGGGGGAGGTGATCCTCTTTCACTTTCTTTCTTCCGTTCCCTTAGACCACGAAGGTCTGGCTCTAGGGCTATGGCGGGGGCAAGCTCCGCAGAGCTCCCCCTCTGATGCTTCCTGTAGGGTTAATTTTGTCGTCGTGACTGTCATGTGAGGATCTTTCCTCCACAAGTGCACCATAATCAACTTTGGATCCATCGGCTTCCCATCTTCGCACTTAGATGGATCAGTGTTGCGTGCGGCGTCCCTTCTCGCTGCTCTGAGAGATTCAAGGACGTTTCCTTCTTGTTTCTTTCCTTCGGCTTCCCATCTTCGCACTCAGAAGGATCAGTGTTGCGTGCGGCGTCCCTCCTCGCTGCTCTACTTCATTTGTTCCCAGACGGAGCACAGTGGTGGTAGTAATGCGACGCCTCGGGCTTCTATTTCCTTCACCTCTTCACCCAATTAGTTCATGGCCGTATGAGTTCTCAAGCTTCCGGATGCTCTGAGAAAGGGCTTCCCCACCTGCGTTGAGCTTCTTGCCCCCATTATCCCGTGTCATTTCTCTATTGATGTTGGGCTTCAGGGTGAGACATCATTGCGGAGTGTTGTCTGAAGCATGTGCACTAACTAGGTCTTCTTCTTCTTCATTCTTTTGATCAGATTCAGTGATAATACCTTCCATTTGGGATGCTCGCATTTGAGGTTTCCTGAAGAAATCTCGGAAGGGGCAAATAATTAGTTCTCTCTCCTACCCCACCTGTGCATTAAGCCCTGCTCCAAGGTTGCTGCACACTGTGTTGGAGGTCTTACGGTGACCTTGACCCCTTGGCTACCTGCTTTGGTCATGTGCATTTCACTTCAAAGCGGGGTTGAGCTTTGGGTCTCTATAGTTTTGATTGAGCCGACTCCCCCCACTCTAGTTCCATATGTGCGAGATTGTGCCGAGCATGCTCCCTCCCTTAAGGGTTTCATGTTGGTTGAGATGTAGATTTAACAAAGACTCATGAAGAACCGAATGCATTGATGCTTTGGTCGAGATTCAAGAACATGGTTTATGCACCACAATAAAAGACAAGCACAGGAAACCTCACGACAGGTAGCAATGCGACGAATTCTCTTTCATATCCGGAGGTGCCATCGGTTTGCTGCTGTAACTGTTGCAGCTTATTAGGGTCATATTGGTTCTTCTTTGCCATTTCGCTACTTATTGTTGGTCATAATTATCATCATGCCTGCCAATGCTAATATTGTTATGCTCAGTGTACCCACGGTGGAATGTTCTACCTCAAAGCAGGGCTGGGAAGCAAGGACCTCACATCAAACCTAACTGGGATGAGTGATGTAAACTTTAAGTTACAGGATCATGTGACTAAGCATAAGTATCTCAATCTTTGGCATTAATTTATGTTTACCTCCAGATAGAAATCTTGAAATGTATGAACTATTCTGTAGTGTTGGTTACCAACATAAGATTATCAAGATTAGAAAATGAGCCATGCTTCTACTTTTTCCAGCGAATTTCTGAGTAATATCTGCATTGAAATATGTCAAACATCTGCGGGTTGAAGGAGTTGATCCTCTTTTCCTTTTGTGATGCCTACCATGAGTTTTCGGTTGACTCAATCTTGGGTATTGAGGGGTGTCCTTGGACTCCTTGCTTTCAGCTTCGATTCCTGTCTGGCTACATAGTTTGGTGGTTTACAACGGAAGCATGGCAGGTGGTGGCTAACAGTTGACGTTCATTCACATATATGACTCCAGGAGGAGGAATTTCTTGTCCTTTTTGATTCATAAAAATATATTTTCGTCTCTGAAAGGGTTTTGTTGTAAAGTGACCTCCACTCTGATGGCTTAATGTTTTGGTTTACTAACTAGAGACATAGGGAAGTAATTGTTTCTTCTCATCATTTTATGACATTCAAGACTTACTGGCAGGAGTCACAATGCAAAGAATATGGTTCTGTGGATCGGCTCACTGCTATTGTAGGTCGTTTACTTGATTTGAAGGATACAAGGAGGTCTCGTTAAATTTTCTATCTCACTGCACCTAGCTTGCATAGGCCCACAAGGATGCATACTTCCAAGCACTGAAAGCAAGGAAGAGTTTTTTAGCCTTGTGACTAGTATTGATTGGATAAATTGAGTATTGAATGACTACAGATACTAAATTCGTCTGTTGGTTCATGATAAAAGCTCTTCATAATACCTACACATTTAGAAACTTTAGTATTGATTCTCATCCACTCCTCTTAAATGATTTGACACCATGCTCTGCAGGAATTGCTCTTGATAAATTGAAGGATTTTTTGACCCTTGCCATACATATCACTTTGGGAAAAAATACACACGGTGTAATTCACTGAATGTTGTTTCAGCTTTCTTCCATGCTCATATATCTGCTCAGTGATTGTTCTTATAAACAAGTGATCGTGACATATGGGGACACTACAAGTTCTTGCCTTTCATGGATTCTTAACCATTTGAGCTCAATGATATGAAATTGCAAGAAAAGACTTGCTCTTCATGAGGATTTGTTTCAGGTAGATTTTGTTATGTCAGGAAGTGTTGTTGTACCATCGTAAAGATAATTGTTTTGTTATGCGAAAATTGGAGCTTGCCTTGCTACATCATTGGTTGAGGAGTTGGAAGAGGGGGACACTTTAGGATGGAACTCTTGGGTAAAGGTGTTCATCACTCTTGGTGTTTATAATTGAAGAACTGAGGGACCACAAATGACGGAGTTTCATCATGTTGAGGTTTGCTATCTGAAATATTGTAGAAGTATGCGTGGGTTTGTGTCCAGTACTGATCCCTCACAAGACTGGTGAAGGAACACATGTAAATTCCCAAGGATCTAGAAGTTGGGTTGCTAAGAGTTGAGTATGCCAAGGGATGGTATTGGCTACAATTAGTAAGAACAAGAAACTCCATAGTTTCCATCTATGACTAGCGCAGAGGTCTATAAAAGCTAGGATAAAAAGTTGAATTAATACTCATGACATTTTCTGGAGTGTGGGTTATGAACAATCATTGCAGGTGGCTATTGTTGGTTTCGGGTAGGAATTGTGTTCAGATAATAGTTTGTCTAACATGCCTGCTTATTTGTATAAGGATAAATGTTCTCTATATGTATCCCATAGATGCTTTAATCACAACTTCCTTAAGCTTTCACCATCAGTTGTGGGTGGAAGGTTAAAAGCATGAAAGTATGCAACCTTGCAAGGTGGCTTTGTGTTCAGATTTTCTGCAGGACTTGATGCTAAAGCTACCACATTGGATCATCGTACTTTGATTATAGTTCCTTTAACGTGGTCAGAGAATGCAGTTTGCACATGTGTTTTGATTGCAACTTCAGGATCTAATCTACTCAAGGGAAGTTTGTTGCACTTGAGCACTACAGTAGGTGCACTACTAATGTAGGTTGTTGCAATATTCCTTTGTAGGTGCATCTTGAAGGTCTTGTGAGCTCCTCTTATGTGGTTACACGGTCATTGAACTGCCATAACATAATATTGACTTACCTAGCGGAACACAGAAAGAGAATCTATGTAAAGGCACACAGAAGTTGCTCTCATAATGAATGTGTTTTGAGTTACTTGCAGGAATGATAATCAAAACATATGACTATTTTGGTTCCATCAACAACTGACTTAGCCAAAACTTTGAGTACTCCTGGTTTGCTGATTAAATGCAATTGAAGTTATTGGTGAAAGATGATCTGCTGTTTCTGAACGAATTACAGGTCTATTCATAACATCTCAAAAATCGGTGGTCATGATGAATGGTGGTCCCAAAGGGCTCAATGATGGATGATGGTGACTCTAGCTCTTCAGGGCTACTTATTGGTTTACCTTTTTGAATAACCTATAAATAGTTTTTTCCGAAAAATCTTGTGGTGGTTTCTGATGCATAAATGATACATTTAAAGTTTGCAGCAAGTGCTTGCTCTAGCAGAGGCAAATCTCCATGCTTGCTAGTAACTAATTGCAGGAGTGACCTTAAGGTTCAAATTTATGATGGATGGTTGACTCTTTGGGATTTTTTCTGCTGCTCCCATCGAAGGAAGCTACTACAAATAGAAGTTAATAATTGTCTTGTGTGTTCAAATGCTCCGCTATGTATAGGCAGATGATGGCATCATATGAGAATTTTTTATGTTTTATTTTTGTCATCACCACCAGTATGGACAAATACTCTGTTTGAAATCCTTGGTACAATTGCTTCTTGTTGAGGTAGTATTCTTTGAAATGCATTCATATCGCATGTTTGCAAGATGTTTTCAGAGCATACAGTAGTCCACTTCCCTCACATCTGAGGAGTTGGGGTGAATCTAATGATTTGTTTTCTTTGTTTGATTACCCAATCATCTATTGACTCCTGATTTGTCCCACATTTCTACTTTGAAGATCACGTTATGAGGGTTCCACATCCTATGTGTGACAGTCATGATATATACTTGTGTAAATGTTTCTGCTTATAAAAATTTGCAATACTACTATTGGTACCTCAAGTAGATATTTCTGGAATAGTTGGGTACATGATTGACCTCTTTTTCACACTTGCTTTGATCTAATTGGAGTGGTCATCTTAGTGTACTTCATGACAATGAGTTAAATATATGGAACATTGGATGCATAATGCTTGTGCTACAAAACGTTCTTTTATGTTGTGAGCATGTATTCTCTAAAAGATGGTTGCAGGTGAACAGGCACATAGGGGTTGACATTTTTTCAGACTTGTTCTGCACTTAATTAGTGTGAAAATCATAAGGGTTTGAGCAATTGTTTTTTTTTTGCTAGGGGAGTAACTCCCTAGTTCCACATTGCTCAAAGGAATATTTAGCAATACAAGCAAACACACTTAGATGATTTGCTATTGTGCTTTGCAGGAATAGTGTTGGATAAGTTGTTTGAATCTCACGAATGCTTGCAACATGTTAGGACTCATAATGTTACGCAATTATCTATTCATTTTTGAGGCACATAATGTCATGTTAAATTGCAAGCTTGTTGACTAGGAGCATAGTATGAATGATGGCAGGCACATAAGTTAAACTTGCAACTACATATTCATCTCGTACTATACAATGCAATATGTCACACTCACTTGGAAATAACAGATTATGGCATCATTTTTTGGAGCACTTAGATGAGAAGATTTTTTAGGAGCTCTTCTCATTAGAAGAACAAGTCCTAAGTGAAAGATGTCCCCTGAAGTGGAAACTAAACATGGACTTACATTTTGTGGCTGCTTCTTTTCAAATTCAGTCTACTTGTTGTGTATGTTTAAATTTCAGGTATTGGAGCTTTGACAGAAGGCACATTAGATGGAGGCTGGGCTGACTGCCCCCAAGGGGATTGTGTCGCTCAGCATTGTTGGAGTGAAGTTTTGAAGGCAGACGGCTTGTTGATTCAGATGATTTGCAGCCTTACTAAATTCAGACTGGAAGTGCTACAGATTTGAAGACTTGAAGACTCCAAACTTGGACCAATCCAGCAATATATGCGTCTCATTTCTCAGCTTTGTCAAGGGCGACAAAATCTAGGAGGAGGGTGTTGCTACAAGGGTTGCCCATATTTTTCCTCATGCTATGGCATCCTTGAAGCCCTCATGAAAATACCATCTTTTTGTAAATTAGGAGAGGTCCATGTGAACACTCTCCTAAAACCACTTTTTGATAAATCCCTAAGTCTATGGTATTGAAGCCTTTCCTTTTTGAACAACTCCTTTTTGAGCAAATATAAAGAAAGCCCACGTAGAAATCTCACGCGCTCTCTCTCTCTCTAGGTAGTTAGCTTTTTGAAATTCCCATATCACATGAGATTCTCTTTTTGATTTAGCACATGTGGTCTTTTGACCACATGTTTTATTCACATATGCCTCTCTTCTTCTCTATATAAAGAAGAGCCTCATTTGTAAAGGGGGGGGGTCCCTTGCCCATGGCCTTGGCCTCCATTTTGGTAATGGAAGAAGGTGTCATTTGCTACTCTCCTGTTTCCTTGTGTGCAAGGCGATGATCTTGGTGTATGGATTTGCATGTGTGTGTGCATGGTTGGGAGGATGTTCCCCTTTGCTCCTTGTGACGTTGGCCATTGTTGCCATTGCTCCATGAGCGTGGGTGAACCTCTCCTCTCATTCTTTGCCCCAACTTGGAGAAACCTCTCACCTCCATGTGAGGCGGTTAGGGTTTGTTGCTCCCCTTTTCTCAACAAAAACTTATTCTATTCGGATAAGAAGTTCTTCTAATGGATGTTACACATTCAACTTATGATCTAACAATCTAATTCTCATCTAGTATTCATCTCTCATATGTATAATGTCTATATACATATGACTGTGGATTCCACATTATTTCAAAGTATATGTGAAGTATTTTCAAGATTAATGTACATGTGTATAAAGATCATCTCTTCTTGAACCTCCACTTCAATTCATACTTCAAGCCTCAAAATTTTCTTTATTTCTTCACTCCTAAGCTTCATGTAATCATTAATTGATGATTGTCTTGCTCCAATAGCTCCCCCTTAATCATCAGTTGTAATTACTTGCATCTTCTTTATTCCTGCGATATCTTTAATTCTCTACAACTTAGGTCCATCTAAGCTCCTCGTTCACATATCTGCAAATTGATCTTTTGTAGGAGTGTGCATGATTTCTATCTCTTTCTCAATACCTTTCTCTCTCGGAACATGATATTGAATCTCAATGTCTTTAGTCCTGTCATGAAACACATGGTTAGTTGCCAAATACAAAGAACTCATGTTATCTCCACGAAGGATGGGAGTACTCTGATTTATATCAAAACTCATGAGAGTTTTTAGCCATATGAATTCTTTTGAAGCTTCTACCATACCTTTATACTTTGCTTGAGTAGATGATAAAGCAACTATATGTTGCTTCTTAGAATGCCATGAAATTAATTTATCTCCCATATAGCACAAATACCCATGTGTTGATCTTCTATCATCAGAGTTACCTGCCCAATCTACATCCCTATATATCTTGATTGTTGTATCTAAAGTGAACCCATAATACAAACCTTCTTTAAATGTGCCCTTTATATTTCTGAGCACACTTTGACCTGCAATCCAATGTTCCTTTGTAGGAAAATGCATGAATTGAGATAGAACTCCAACTGCTTATGATAAAGGAGGCCTTGTCAATGTAGCATAAATTAAGCTACCCACCAAAATTTGATAAAGCTTCATATCTTTGAATTCTTCACCATATCTACTCATTTTGTGATTCACTTCGATTGGAGTCGATGCTCGCAATCTTCCATTTTAAATTTGATTAGCCAATTCCTCACATACCTTTCTTGAGTCACGTATACTCCATGTTGATTATATGAAATCTCCATTCCCAAGAAATATGTCCTATCTCCCAAGTCACTGATCTTGAATTCTTTCTCCATCTACTTCTAAAGTAATTATATGCGGTTGTCATCTATACCTCTAAGTATTATCTCATCAACATAAATACAAACATAAATAAATGCATCTTCACTTGCTTTGACTAGCAAGCTACTATTTGCCTTTGATGCTTGGAAACCAAATTCTTTCAAGAACTTCATAAGCCTGTAATTCCATGCCCTTGGGGCCTGCTTCAAACCATACAAAGCTCTCTTGAGCTTAGACACATGATGTGCATCAAATTGATCTTTAAAACTATCTGGTTGCTCCATGTAAAATTCATCTGAAATATAACCATTTAAAAATGCATTCTTCACATCTAATTGAGACAATTTCCAACCTTTGGATGCAGCAATAGCTATGAGAGTTCTTATGGTTGCAATAGGACTATAAGTTTAATCCTATTCCACACCATATGTCTGTGCATATCCTTTTACAACAAGTCTAGCTTTATATCTTGACACACTTCCATCTGCATACCTCTTTGCTTTGTAGACCTATTTGCATCCAAACACTTTCTTATTACTTGTTTTGGGTACTAAGTCCCAAGTCTCATTCTCAATGAGTGCATCATACTCTTCCTTCATAGCTTTCTCCTAATCCTTCTTTCCTTTTGCCTCATCACTTGTAGAAGGATCTTCATCTATTTTTATCATGTAAGCATAGTTTTTAGTATTCATGAAGAAGTATCATAGCTATACCTTATGGGTTGCCTTTAGTTCCTTGATGATCTCTTGAGTTCTCCACTCCTTGAAGTTTCTCGTTCATCATATTCTAGATCAAACCTTGGCAGTTATTCACCATCAATTGGAGCTTCAACATTCTATTCTTCATAAAAAATTTGCAACATTTGATTTACCCTTATTTTGACTCAATACTTCTTCAACTCTTGCATAAGCACTATTTGTACCTGCATACCAAAGTACGTTCCTCATCAATGTAACATCCTTTGACACGAGAAATTGCTTTTTATATGGACTCCACAACATGTATCCCATTTGCTTGTCATCATAACCAATGAACACATATTTTTCAGCCTTTGGTTACAATTTATGCCTTAATTGAGAAGGAACATAAGCATAGGCCAAACAATCAAATACTTTGCAATGATCTAATGAAAGTCTCTTACCCTACCAAGCTTTATATAGTGTCATACCATGCAAAGATTTACATGGTATCCTATTAACCAAGTATGTGGTTGTATTTACATCCTCATCCCATAAATAGTTAGGACAAGTCTTCTCTTTCAACATTGACCTTGCAAATTCAACAAGAGTTCTGTTTCTCCTTTATGCTACACCATTTTGTTGAGGAGAGTATCTTCAAGTAAGTTCTCTTTTTGTACCTGCATTCCATAGATAGTCACGGAATTCATTTGAGAAACACTCTCCCCCTCCATCTGACCTTAATCTCTTCAATTTTTGTCCTATATCCCTCTCTGCATATACATGATAGTGTTTAAGTGTGCTAAATACTGCTGACTTATCTTTTATCAGATAAATAATGATCCACCTAGTAGCATCATCAACATAAATGAAATAATATCTAGAACCATTTATACTAAAGCCCTTTGAAGGACCCCACACATTTGTATGTAGCAATTCAAGTCTTTCTGAATACATGAGACCTTGTTTATTATATGATTCCATATGAGGCTTACCTAATTGACATGCTTCACATATGTATGTCATGCGTTGACCTGCAATATTAGATAATCGAAGTATTGAACCATTGTTAATCGTTAATTTAATGCCTCTTTCATTGAAGTGTCCAAGCCTTTTGTGCGAAAGATCCAACTCAGATATCTTTTGTTGTCCATATGTCAACAAGGCATGTCAAACATTACCTTGTACTTTCAATGTGAAAAGCCTTCCCTCTTTGTTTCATGTAACAATTTGCTTATACCCTTTGTTAGGGTCTTCAACATAAACTCAATTATTAGTGAACCTCACCTCATATCCTTTTTCTACAATTTGCCCTACACTGATCAAATTCTTTAGAATTGTAGAAACATACAGAACCTTACTCAAAAGAGTACTTCCATCTTTGGCATTCACTGATCCAATAAACGTCACCTTGTGCTTTGTATTATCACTTGTTTGAGCTGTATGATTAATTAGTTTGTTCTCCAAATCAGTCATCAAAGCAATGTTGCCACTCAGATGCAATATAAAACCCTGCTTGGTCTTCACTTGGGACTTCACATGTTGCATTCATGATTAGAGTTGAATCTTCCTTCTTATTAGATGCACAGTTGTAGTAGGTGTTATTGTAAGATTCACCTTGAAAGCTTCTTCCACCATTCCTTCCAAAGAAGCCTCTACTACCTCTAACTCTGAAGCTTTCTCTCTTATTTCTTCCACCTTTGCCTCTTTGATTATAATTCTGATTAAAGCTGCTAACACTTTGATTATTATGCCAGCATTCATGAGCTAGATGATTAGTCTTACCACATATCCACACTCAATATCCTCCGGTGGACATTTTGCAGCAGATTTAACGCACCGAAAAATTCTACAAAGTGGGCTCTAGTGGCCTACTATGTACAAAGATGTGACTTAGTTTGTGTAGCAATGTGACAATTGTCAGCGATCTGGAGAGCCTTTACAACGCCATTTCTTTCCTCTGCAACCTGTATTACCTTTGGAACCTTTTTAGAAATGGGGTCTCGATTTTATTGGACCAATTACACCTCCAGCAATCCTTAGCAACAATCGCTACATTCTGACATGTATAGATTATGCTACCAGATGGGCATAAGCTTGGGCTTTACGGTTCACCACAGCTATTTTGGTGGCCAAATGCTTGATGAAGTATGTATTCCCCTGTTATGGATTACCTTTGGAACTTGTCACAGATCAAGGCACACACTTTGTCAACAATTTAATGTGAGTGCTAACACACACTTTTCAGATTCTGCATAAATTCAGTTCACCGTATTATCCTCGTGCTAATGGCTTAGCTGAAATTACCAACAAGACCTTGCTGAGTATGCTTCGAAAATTGACTGTGGAATCACCAGAAAGATGGGATCACTTACTACCTGCAGTATTATGGGCATACCGAACTACATACAAAGTAGCAATCGGACTAACTCCTTTCAAGCTGGCTTATGGGCTAGAAGCAATTGCACCAATTGAACTTGTGGTACCCAGTTTACGCATGGCTATCACTCAGAAATTGTTACCTGAAGACTCTTTATCATTTCGGTTGGATACACTCAGAGACTTAGATGAGCATCGCTGGGAAAGTTTTCTGACTCTTCAAGAAGTGCAGTTGCGGCAAGCTCGTACTCATGATCGGTATCTTAAACTCCAGTTTTTAGGGTAGGACAACTTGTGCTATTTTACAATGCTAAATCAAATCGTGCAGCTGGAAAATTCAAATTACGATGGTTTGGTCCTTACCGGATTAGTGAACAAGTGAGCCCAGCTACTTTTCGATTGACTACTTTGACCGGAGTTCCTCTTACTAAAGTGGTAAATGGTTCAAAGTTGCGGCCGTATCATCAAGCACCTGATTTGCACTGAAGTATTCTGCGGTTGCCCGCGTATTCTTTTTCTTTTCTTTTCTTTTCCTTTTTAGTTTTGCGTGTTTGATGAAGAAAGACCATAAACTCCTCGTTTTGCTACATAACCATGAATAATCGCCGCCTTTTGTTATTGATTCTGCTCATGCATGCACACCGTAGTTATGAGGTTATCATCTCAACATCGCACGATGATTAGCATTTTTGATCGCCTTCCGTTGCCAAGTTTCTACTTAATCTTTTTCTTTCCGGTGTTAATCGTTATTGTGTCTGCGTATTCCAAAAAAGTGAGTATGTGCGGAAGACAGGAACGCGGCAAATCGCCTTTGTTAACCTGCTTAATGATCGCAACGCATTCACGGTGAATGCACAGGAAATAATAGGAAGCAAAATTGATAGGCTCTCTAGCAGCCATATCAATCACCGAATAGAATGGGTGAGAAATCCCATAAGTACGTTTTTGTAAGTTTAATATGGCTACTAAAAATTGTAAAGCTGTTCTTTCAGGCTCAGGACGACATAGTATGGCATACTCATTCGAAGAGTGCATGGGAAACAATTGATTCATCGTAGCAATTGGAAGGTTAGGGCCATTCTCTCGTCCTTCCGGAGAGAGTCGGAAAGCAGCAACAAATGATTGCATGGTGATTATGACAGGAGAGGGAAAACACCTAATAGGCCAACTCTGCTCGGTAGCAGGTGTGGCAGCAATAGCAGCAATTATCTGAGCATAATATGGATGGCACTCCACTGAATGCCAGGGCAATTCAACGAAGTTGGACAAACTTCGGACATGCAAGAATTCACTTACGTCCTAAGGAAGTCCATCACGGAAGGCAGCAAAGTTTGCCAGGGCTTCCATGATGCGCACACAAAGTAGCACGAATACACAGGGTTACAGAGAGCACAAAGCACACAGAATACACAGACACAATAGGGATTAACAGCGGAAAGAAAAAGATTAAGTAGAAACTTAGCAACGGGAGGCGATCAAAAATGCTAATCATCGCGCAATGTTGAGATGATAACCTCATAACTACAGTTTGCATCCATGAGCAAAGTCAATAACAAAAGGTGGCTTACACTACTAAAGACGGGATTTCTCTCCATGCAGTCATTTGCTACTGCTTCTCGACTCTCTCCGAAAGGACGAGAGAATGGCCCTAACCTTCCAATTGCTACGATGAATCAATTGTTTCACAGGCACTCTTCGAATGAGTATGCCGTACTATGTCGTCCTGAGCCTGAAAGAACAGCTTTACAATTTTTAGTAGCCATATTAAACTTACATAAACGCACTTATGGGATTTCTCGTCCATTCTACTCGGTGATTGATATGGCTGCTAGAGAGCCTATCAATTTTGCTTCCTATTATTTCCGGTGCATTCATCGTGAATGTGTTGCGATCATTAAGCAGGTTAACAAAGGCGATCTACCGCGTTCCCGTCTTCCGCACATACTCACTTTTTTGTTTCCGGCCCTCCAAGCAGTGCAACCACCACCCAGAGGTCCAATTTTATATCATGAGGAATCTGCTCAGATACTTGAAGATGATGAAGAAGATGATGAAGAACTCTTTCAGCTCCTTCGCCACAAACGCATCCGGATAAGTTCATCTGACAGTCAAGTGCAAGGGTCTGCCACTGGAGATAAAGCAGAAAAAAATGAAGAAGAAATTTTCCACGACACAGGTACATCGATTCACCATGATTCATCTGCTCAGTCATCTCCAAACCAGCAACAAGATCAGAGTGTTACTGCTGATTCTAAAGACAGATCTTCTAAGGAAGAATCTGAGCAGCAGTCCAAACAAGATATGCAAGAAGATGCAGAGCTTATTGTTGCAGAAATTTTCCAGGAATTAATTATGGTAGTAGAGTCTGCCATTGCCCAACCTCAAGTAACTATGCAGCAACTTACCGAAGCAGCTAACAATCTGCAACCCACTCCTCCACCCGAACCTCAACTTAAACCCATTGTTCCCATTCCACCGATTGTACCTGAAACACCGAATTCATCATCCTCTTCACCTAATTATTCTCCACCTAATTCCCATCAACTCCTGACAACTTCTTCATCTCAACTACGTCCTCCTCTTCCCATTCCTTTGATTCCTATGATTACTGAACTCGCATCCATGGGTCATATGTTTATCCACGTATCGCAATAACTACCACAACAGATGAACGACATTACTAATAATCTCAAACATGAATTACAACATAAAGTTGATGTTTTAGAAGCAGATATCATTCTGTTGCAGGAAGAGGTAGATGCAGTGAAGGCAGAGAATCATAATCTGCACTTCCAGATTAAATAGTTACAGGCTCGCCTTGTTGAACAGGAAAGAGTGATTAAACAAAGAGATGCTGCATTGGCTGAAGTAACAGCCAAAGATGATTTATTATGTGTTGCTAATGTAGAAATTCTTCAGTTACGGTAGTTAGTTAAGGATAAAGAGGATGCCCGCATAGCACTGGGAAATTTTTTAAAAGAAACTAGAGAACAATTGGATGAAGCAGTGTAGAAAGGACAGGAAATGTCAATTTTACTAAAGCAAACCAATACAGAGCTAGAGTTTGCAAATGCAAACCTGTTTGAATCAAATGCTGCTCTTAAAGATCAGATGACATTGGTCGCTCAGCTCTAGAAAGAGATTCTAGCAATTCGAAGAGAAAGAGATGCATATTACCAGACCATTCAATTTCAGAATCAAGAATTGGAAAGAAGAGAAAAGCAACTTGGAGCTCAAGCAAAACGCTTATCACGAATAGATCAACAGATTGCCGATATGAAAGTAAACCGTGATGTAGCTCTATCGAATGACTTTTATCTACAGGAAGCCTTTCTGCAAACACAGGAAGAAATTTTGATAAGCCAAGTTATTGCCACTAGTTCAGTTAGAACTGATGCTCAATTAGTAGAACCAGAGATACTCAACCAGATGCTGGATTCGTTAAAAAAGAAAATTTCCCAAACGTTTAAATTAGCTAGAACAATGTATCTACACGGTATAATAGATGAGCCATAAGATTTTGTATACCTTCAGTTTCAAGTCCACCGTGCGTGCGAGTGTAAGCCGTCAGATTGGCAATTGTAAACTTGTCTCTTTTTCATATTCCGCACGAAACGAAAGGTCATTGCAAAGAACTATAATCTCTTATAAATCAATGAAAGGATGCCTCGGTAACAACCAAAAGGATCGCCAGACTTTCTGTCTGGGCAATACATTTGTGTAGTTCCGTTGTGTTGTGTTTTGAGAATTTTGAGTAGTACTGTGTTATTTCGCTTTTACTGATTACCTCATTTGTGTTTAACCCTGTTCCATTAAGTACGACTTGTGAGTCTGTATTACGGTAATGAATAGTTTCAGTGCTGTGTGTTGAGGACGTGACAATCAGAGCAAATCGGTAAGGTTGTGGAAGAGTTAGTAATAGTCTGAGTACAGATAGTGAAACTGTGAGAGAACGAATTAGAGTCTGGAGACTAATTTGTATTAACAGAGATTTAAATATTAAGGTACTGTGGTGTGAGTGTTAAATTGGGGAAATCAAGTATAGGGCCTCTGATTATTCAGACCCCTTCCACTCCCAAGAACCTGAAAAGAGCTTAAACGTGTTTCTGACGGCAAACGTGCGTTTAACAATACACATACTCTGACAGAATCTTCCATTAGAGTATGTGGGGGAGATTGTACCCAATCTTATGTCCCGTCTTTTGTCTCTCTCTATTATGTTTATGCTTTTGTAAGATTTTTTTTTTGTACTATATCTATGTACATGCGTCTCCAAGATCCGGTCAACATTGGTATCAAATCTTGCACACACATGCAAAGGTGGTTTCTCAGTGTTTGATCGTAATTTGTGGTGTCCATTCATAATTTGATGTCCATCTTGATCATTGGGTCCAAGTTTTAGTGTTTGTCAATTTACATTGTTTTTGGTTCACTGGTGTCTTTTTCAAAATTTTTCAAATCTGTTATTGTGCTCCTATCACACTTGTGGGTTGAATATTCCTTGCTTTTGTGCATTAGGAGTGCAATCTTTCTAAGGTCTCTCAAACCTTATTGGGTCTTTCCAAGACTTCTATATGCTCAACATGTTTCTAATGTGTTACGAAAGAATAAATATGACTCTTCTATCGTTTTCTATACATTCATTATGTGCCAATACATATCTATCAAGTGATGGATTACCTAGAATTTTCTCAGTGTCACTCACTAATCCCCGCAAATGTTTGGCCATAAGTTTGTGTTCGCTAATTCTAAATCTCCATGGCTAAAATTCCCTTTTCTAAATTCTCTATTTTTGCATGATTCTCTTCAATATTGATCTCGAGTGATTTATAAGGTTTTTCTATTAACTTTTGATAGCTTCACTCTTGCTTAGCTTCGACTTATTAAATTCTTCATTCATGTATCCCCTTTTAATGTCTTCTTGACTTGATAACTCCTCCTGCCTCTGCAAGTGATGTCCAATGATGTCTTTAGAACTCGAAAGTTCTCGAGTACCATTAATGTGGGAAGTTTATATCACCCCTATGGAACTATGGCAGTTCAATCTACTATGGAAGTTGACTGTGCTATATGCTATGGAAGTTTACTATGCCATATGGAAGTCCACAACACAAAGTGACATATGCTCATTCTAGTAAACATTTCTCTCTAACCATGGAGATAATAAATATCAAAGTTTTTACTCATAAAATACATACTATTCTCTAACAAAAGTATTTTTAATCAAAGCAATTGGATCTTCCTACTCGGAGAGCCATCCATTCAAGGATAAGTCATTTGTTTGCTAGCTTTTGCCTATGTGTGGAGATATAGGTGGACAAACGTGGTTGTTTCTCATAATTCACCAAGTAGAAAGAGGCTTTAGACCACTTTGGAAATTTTATTGGAAACCAAAAAATGATTTAATTCAACATTCATGAATATCATAATACATAATATCATATTCTACAAAAAATATAATGAAAGTCTGAATATATGTTTAGTTAGAGGGGATCAAAAATCATGAGAAAGTGAGATAAAAAAATCTCTATCAAAACAAATAACTCAAGATTTGTTTTTGTTGTGTTGGTAAACTCCTTCTCCTTGCCACCTTTTGAAGAGCCATTATTCTCTTTTGCCTTGTTGATGCGATAGTCATTGATTCTATGTCCTTTAATCTTGCAATGGAAAAAGTCTCGCTTGAACTTCTTTTTTTCATTCTTTCTTTTCTCTCCATCTATTGAACAGTCCAATTTGCTCCTTTGATATTTTCTATGAATCTAACATCTTCTTTTGTGCCACCATTCCTTGCCTTGTAGCATAGATCCTCTTCCATTAGTAAGGTAATAAATGCTTCAAAGTTAGTGGTTGAGGTCTGATTTCAATATTAAGAGTAGTTTCCAAAACATCAAACTTAGATGGACAGATTCAAAGAAAACACTAGGCTAGGTCCGCACTTGACATTTGTACACCTCCTCCTGCCATTTGATCTCATAGATTCTTTATGCAAGTGATAAACACCTCTACAATCTCCTCATCAACAACCCTTTCTAATGCTAGCTAATTCTCCAAGTTCTGAATCCATGTCTAATTACTATTTTTATGTTGATTTCTCAATATGTTCCATGCTTCATAAGCCTTGGTAGTATGTTGAATGAGAGTTAAAACACTATTCGTAGTACTTGTAACAGGAGCACAAAGTGCATGTGCATTTCTATGTTTCTAAGCAAGTAGAAGATCAAAATCAGAAGGAATCATTCACCCAAGATTATTTGGATCACATGTTTCTTAGGGCTCATGATGTGTCCCAAGAATAGTCTCCAAAAACGCATATGAATCAAGGATAGAAGTGATTTCAAACTTCCACACAGTGTAGTTTGTACCATCAAGTGTACTTTGTGTGAAGTCTGGTGGTCATATCCACAACATTAGGATGATGGGCATCATTGCTACTCCTATTTGTGCTCCACCTACTCATGCTGACAAACCACCTTGATTCCTAGTTGTAAATGATGAGGTACTACTTGACATCTTCTTTCTTTTGTCATTGAAACCTCTTCATTTTTGCCTATGCACCACTCAAAGTCTCCTCAACTCTAATACCATGTAAGAAAATAATAGCATAGTGGAAGAGACTAGTATACAAAGTTTAGAGAAAAATGTAGACAAAGACAGATGTAAAATGAGGGATAGAGAACTCAAATTCTTAGATTGCCAAGCATAATGCAATTACAAAGATGGTGCTATTCACCTGTGTGCTCCCAATGTGGAGCTTAGATGGTGATCTAGATACTCTAGATGAAAGGCTTACTAGTGCATAATACTATACAAAGCTCAATGCTAACCATGCTTATAGAGCTTTTACAAGGGAATTAAGCACAGATAAACATAGTCGGGTGATACACAATAGTCAACAAAATATACACTCCCACAACATCTCTAGGACCAGAAGTCCTATCATCTCGGCCCTAGGGGCTAGGGGGATAGGCCCCTTGGACCCCATAGAAGGGGGCAAGCCTCCCTCTACACTCCCCCCCTCCCCCCCCCCCCCCCCCCTGAATAAGGTTCTATGGGAAAAGCACACAATGCAATAAGAACTTTATTTCTGCCTTTTCAATGGCAACCCAATGGCCTAGAAGTTTATGCTCTACCTAACCTAATGGCTAGGTTCACAAAGATCATCTATAACCATCAACGGTCACACATAGACCTCACCTAACTTAGAGGTTAGGGCTCCACAAATGTCCGGGCTCTCACAATCGTTTCTCCTCATAATGGGGGCCTTACAACTTAGAGCATCATGGATCATTTGTGGTCACTTGAGGGTGAAGTATTGAGCATATGTAAGAGGATTGCCCATGCAATTTTTGGAGGTCTTTCCTTCAACTCAAGTCCAAGCATATGCTAATGCGTTTTGAGATTTCAAAGCTAAGAATCTCATCAAGATTGATAGACCTATGGTTTATATCAATCATTGAACTTTAACTACTTGTAGTTTGGGATGTCTTGAGAACTACTTGGTATCTAACTAGCTTGATGAATGTCATGTCACAATTGGAGAGAAGTTTACTCTTTCAAGTACTTAAGATTCCTATTAATGAATAAAAAACATAAGCAAATGATTCATCTTGGAATCTTTTGCACTACTAAAATGATGTTTGAAAGGAATTCTAAACTTTTAGACCATATTTGGAATCTTTATTGCTTGATTTGTTTTCACTTCCTGAGAGTCAAACTAAAGGATAAATATCACCTTAGGATATGCTTTCCCATTCAATCATAATAGTTTGAATTTAACTTTCATTTATATGATATGTATTCCTTTTTTGCAATTTGAAACAAAAATTACTATCACTCTTCAATCTTTCTATACTACTTGAGTACTTGAAAGGTATTTCAAAAACCCATTGTGACTTCATAGTTTAAAGTACAAGGATCTCTAAATCATTTAATCAACTGTCACTCTAGCATAATGGCAAGCACCAATGTGAAGAGATCCACCTCATAAAATGTCAATCTGTGGAGACGTGAGGACTAGTATGAAGACCGTAAGTAGGTGAACGCACAAGTGCGTGAGTGAAAGCACATAAGCATGCACACACATACACACATGCACACAAGGTAAGATCAAAGAGTGGAATAATGGAAGGTCTTCTGTTACAAAAGAAGTCTCTTACAAAGCTCAAATCTCTAACAAGCTAACCTAAAAAATGAGCGCTCTAGCTATTTTTATAGTCTTTTGAGTACTTTTGGCCCTCTCGAGACCTAGTGTCAGGCCTAGTTAAAAATTAGGTTCCAAGGCTTATTTGGGGGCTCAAATGGAGTCTACAAATTATGAAAATTGGTAGGTAGATCTTCTAATACTCCTCAAGCTAGAGGACTCCTTGGCTTGAACAAAATGGAGCTGTAAAAATATGAAATGATATTTACAATGGTCTTTTAGTGATGAAAATCACTATTTTTATACGGATTTCTTCTAAAAATTTGACATGTATGTCTTGGAGCTCCCTACATGCTCCCTCTTCTTATGTGTCCACTTCTTTGATGCGCTTCCATGCTTGTGCTTGTCCTTGAGTTCCAACACTCCCCCCCCTTCTCGATTCTATCATCCGTGACAAACCCTTGTTGGAGTGGTTGTTCATTGTAATACTTTGAGAGGTAGTGTCCATCATGTATCCACAAGAGGGGTGTGTCTTCCACATGTAGCAGGGTTTGTTGTTCGGTTCTTCATTTTTTCACTGCTTTGATTCCTTTGTATGTACTTCTTTCTTTGATTTAGCATGATGGTGTATTGGTGAGCTTTCGAGAATTGCTAGTTGCTCAAAAGAGTTTGTCAATGTTGAATGTGAGGAGTGGTTAGCCGTGGATTGGTTCCTTACTATTGTTGTTGTAACCTTGATGTCTACTTGATTGTTCCAATAGGGATTTCACAATTTCATGCCAAGTACTTGTGACCCATAATGAATGATGGGTCAGTGTATTAGTGCATGAGGTGAAACAAAATATGTGCCTTGTGCATGGCCTTGTAATGTAGCCCTATGCATGCTTACTTGGGGGATGCATTGGAACAAGTATGGTGCAAGAAATTGGGTCTTGAGAAAAGTGCTCAAGGGTATGTTGACGAAGAGGTTTCCTAATCTATCATGGTTATGGTGTTGCCAAAGTAGGCGATTCTTACCATGGTGAAAGGTCCATTGATCTTAACTCTTCATGTTGTATGCCCATCACGGTGATTGACCATTGACATTTCTTTCACTCTTGAGGGATGTCCTTGTGAATGGTCCAATGATGAGATTATTTGAGCGCCTACTCATGTTCTTTCTTTCTTTTTTTTTTGGGAAACAATGGCATAAAACAAGAAGAAAGAGGTTAGTATCAAGAAAAGGTTTTACATATGTCAAGTGTGTCTCATGTGCCTGGGATTTCTCAATTGTGTCTATGCACGAACGTGTAATGTGGCCCTATATTAATGCACACTTTGAAAATGCATTACCTAAATGGTGCAAAATGCAAGCTTATGCGAAAGGCACATGGTTGTTGCATGGCGAGGCTTTCAATGATGTTGATGCAACTTTTGTTGGAGGTATCCATTGGTTTTCAAAATGACAGTTGATCATTCCTCCTTATAGGGATCCATTTTAGAACAGTGTTTGGCTACGTACAAGTCATTTCTTACTTCTTCATCTTTGGTAGGTTGCTTAAATTTTGTATCTCGCATGGTTGGCTTTCTAGTTCTATGGATGCTACTGGTATTTTTGGTTCCAAAATCATATCCTTGATGTTTGTCTTTTTTCTATTGTCGAAGAGGTGAGTTGATATTTTGTTGATCTCTGTGCTTGGTTCTGACCCTTGCCTCTCCTTGGATTCTTTGTTGAGACTTTTCTGGTGTGGGGAAGCATAGGGTTTTGTGTATGTAAGAGCTTCTCAGGTACCCACATGTGTAGTTGTCCTTGTTGAGCTACAACTAAGTCCTTAGGCACCCAAATTTGTTGGATACTTAGTGCTTGAGCTCCTCCTAGTTTCTTGGTTCTTCCTTTGTCATGAATGGCATGCTTGGATGGGAATTGTTGTGGCAAGGCTAATGGTTGCTCTCCTTTTCATACCCAGGTCTGCTTCATACTGGGAACTACCTTCTTCTTGAATTCTCTTTTTCTATTTGATAAAACAGTTCTCATGTACTATTTTACTTGCCTCTTTGGTTGAATTGTTGTGACTGTAGTAGTTTGTGAAAAAGAAGAGGGGTCCACTCGCCTTTGAGACTATTCTTCCATGATTGAGCCGCAATTAAGAAAATTCATTGCTTTAGCTTCCTATCATCATGAGAATCCTCGTCTAGTTTTAGTTTTCACATATAACCAAGGTAAGTACAAGGTTTACTCTTGGAATTTTCATAAGCATAGGTTTTGATGACTAATGCTATATTGATGACCTATGAGAGTAATCCATAGTACAAGCACTAGGCTTTTAGGCTTGCTATTTGCATCAACATATCCCCTTCAAGCCTAAGAATCGTGAGCCTTCAACCCTTCAAGATCTCTTGCAATTCAATCATTGATTTAAAAATGTTTAGATTGATTCAATCTAAAGCCTTTGCCATCATATTTGCACATTGTTGATGTGCTGACACATAAGATAATTGAATCTATCTACTTGTAATCCTTTCCACGACATAATGATAATGCATTTATGTGTTTAGTCATGGCATTATAGACTCGGTTAGGAGCAAGATGCAATTAACTGATGCTATCCCCAAAGATATGAGGAAAGAACCATCTAACTTTAGTCTCTTAAGGGTTTTGCCTATTTGATTCACCACAAGAGCTAAGTACTTTTTGAAACATGAAAATACTTCATATTTATGCTTCATGAAATACAATATGGTCCATATGCTACAATCATCAATGAATGACACATTATACTTGGATCCAAAAATTGAGGGCTCCTTGCTAGCTCCCCATCATCTATGTGGACCAACTCCAATAGGTGTCCATGTATGTAACCTTTCTTGGTGAAGGGTTGTTTGTGTGACTTACCGAATTGATAAACACTACATTTATGATCCATTAATTGAAAATTCAATATTCTTTGTGTCTTGGAGTTCAAAGGTGAAGAATCTATGTGGTTTCTCTCCTTTTGCTACCTTCTTGAATCGGTGATGTGGGTCTCCAACAAATGCTCCATTCTTAGTGAATTTGACCTTCAATCCCTTCAAAAATTTAACCTACACTCATGAAGTTCTTGGTAATAGTTGTTACATACAATACTCTACTACGCAAGTTCATGTTGCCATCTGTTCTTCACATTATCTATCTTTTCAACTGGATGCATTGTGTCATCTTCTATTTGTACTTCATGCCTATTCCTTGGATCTTCCACATCTGAGAGTTGAGCTACATTGCCTACTATATGATTTGAGCATCCTAAGTCTATATAAAACACATGTTCATTTGCTTTACCTTAGTTCATAGTCATATTCATGAGAAGAAGTGAGTCTTCTTGAGTTTGATTATTTGCATAATTATGTAGTCTCTCCTTCCTTTGTATCCATCTTGGTAGTCATTGTTGTATCCATCTTCTTGGACACATTTCTAAGTGTTTTGAACCTCATCCATAATTTAATCCTCCTAGCCTTCGTGCTTGATAAGAAGAATGCTTCAAGAGCATTCCATGTTTCTTGTGAAGTCTTGCAATTCCTAATATGTCGAAGTAGAAACTTAGAGTTAAAGTTAAGAATATATGACCTTGCTAAGGAATACTTGGAGCACCATGTATTCAATCTTTCTTGTTCCTTTTGTGTCGGTTGTCCCTTGCTTCTAAGGATTTGCATCATCTCATATTTAGATATGTAACCATAGATATGTTTTCCTTTAAGATAAGCCTCCATTCAGAGTGACAATGCTAAATAATTTTCTCAATCAAGTTTGTCAATGGATGAGGGGAATCCATCACCCATGATGCTTAGATGTTGTGATACCACTATGAATATGTGATGGGAAGTATGCAAAGATGCATGGTGTTTGCAACAAACTTGCTTTACACCATCCAATGTAACTCTAGGGATGCTTAATATACTTATTTAGCTTCCTCCATATGCACAAAGAACCATCAAGGACTTTTCTTAATATACTTCTTTAGCTTCCTATATATGCATAAAGAACCATCAAGGCCATTGGAACATCATTCTCAATTGTTTGCATCAAAAGAGATAACTTCCACTTTACAGGGATTGAGGAAACCTTCTATTTTGGAAAGAGAAGGTCACAAAAATATGATCAGAGTTCACAACCTCGCATGAACTAGTGAGAGAGCTTTTGCACACATCTAATTGAAGTTTATAGCTATCTAAAGCAAGTTATTTAATGAATCTTACAAGTATGGGGGGTCACACCGACTTTTCATGAGCGGGATGATGTGCAAATAGAGCCAGCTTCAATCGTCCATATCTTGCGATTTGTCCTAAAATGATGATAAAACTTGATAATGGGTACTCTGCACTATTATCTAACTAACCCAAGTGAAATTATAGCAATCGCATACTTACACACAAAGAAATGTATCAAAGATGTTCACATTGTATATGAGTGTAGTGTAGGAGCGCAATGGAAAACAACTTACTCAAAGTAATGGTCGAGAATGGGTGTGATATTGAACATATTATATATGGGAAGTGTAGACAACTATTTCTTCATGTGTTGAGCTCAATGTATGCTCAACATCGCAATCAAAAGCTCTCAGAATAACTCAAGATATCTCGCAACTTGAAGAGGATCCTTTTATACATAATTTTGAATTTTGAATATGATTGATTCTCCAGCTAAAACTGATCCTAAAGTTTTGGGATTATATTATTTTGATGTCAACTAACAAAATTCATGGAGTTAGCATCATTTAATCATGAGATTCCTCTTCTACATTTAGCTTTTACAAATAACCAAGGTAAGTACAAGGTTTACTCTTGGAATTTTCACAAGAATGGATTCTCATGACTATTGCTAAATGGGATGACTTATGAGAATAGTCCATAGTCCAAGTGCCAAGCTTTGAGGCTAGCTATTTTCAGCATCAAATATTACTAGTTCAATGGGGAGAAAATAAATGGTACAAAAGGAATCAAGGTAATTGTTCTAGTACTTCAATAAATGGTAACTTGCATATGATGTATGGTTCAAATCAAAGACTCAATTTACATTATATATGGTACATAGAAAATAGTTGTGGAAACCCTATGAATTGTAATAAGGTAGTTGTCTTTAATCTACACTTATCCACCACATAAGGACATGTAGAGAAAGGGGATGAATGTGAGAAAAAATTTAACTTATGTAGATGAAAGAGCTTATGAGGTGAGGTTTAATGACCAAGGATGCTTTCTTGAAGTCAAGAAGTAGAAATCATAACTCATAGAAAGAATAATGATGAAAGGAAGACTCTTCACCATGGAGTTAAGTCCATCAACCCTGAGACTATGTACATTTCAACTCATAATAAGAACATTGTAGATATTGATTCGTAGCACAAAAGAATTGAACACCTAAGATTACAAATAATGAAGACCATGCAAAGGAAAGACTTGAAAAGTGATTTATTTGATTTTACATCTCAAAATATGAAAAATGTGTTCCATGCTTGTCAATTGGTTTAACAAAGCAACTTTCCATTTAAGAAGGGAGAAAATGTGAGAAATGATGTGTTGAATCCCATACACAGTCATGTATGAGGACACACAAGGGATCCATCTATTGAAGGCAATTGAATCTCCTTCATCCTCAGCCCTATCTAGGGAACCAATAACCATGTTCATAGTTCCTTAATTATTTATGTATGATCTATTCTCAAATTTGACAACTCGGTGACCTATTCCATAATGTTGTTTAGGGTTTCTCAATTCAACCAATGATCTTCTCTGACCATCCTCATAATTGAGAGAACCTAATTGGTTGAGATGGATATAATCCAATAGCATCTTGTATGGTCGTTTTGGAACTTCTAAATAAGCTACCCTCGAACTAACAAAGGATCTATCTATCCTATATGAGCTCTTTGACTCACTTGTTTCCAAAATTAGGTTAGATTGTTGGCTACCTAATTGCTTTGACCACGACTCAACAATGTGATTTACTCTAGCTCCACGAGACCTTAAGCTTTGTCAATCCACCTTGCCAAGATGTTCATGCAATGCAAATCCATGAATTTTCTCTACCTTTCCATTATTCTCACACAATTGTGTTCCTTGTTTCTCCATCACTTGTTCTTTCTTTAGTTGATATTTATCTAGTTCTTCTCTCTATTTAGCATAATCAAGAATAACTTACATGATTCAAATTTATCATCTCATCATTTGTTTATGTTCTTTTCATTAGGTTTTCATGGTTGATATTTACCCATTGACCTTGGACTTGATGTTCCTTTGAATTTCTTAAAGTTTTTGCTCCTATCACAAGCCTAAAAGTTAGCACTAGAGCTAGGTACTTAGCCTAAGCTAGAATTCATCAACACGATTTCATATATTCCAACCTCTAGTAATGTGATTTGAAATGCTCTCCCAATCTCAATAAGACATTCCAAGCTTTGCTTAAATATTGAGCATCACTATATGATGCACTAGAGTCACTTGCACGCCTTGAATATGTGCTAGACCCTTCAAAATCACCCAAAAAGCATCAATTTTCACCCGAAATGTTATCTTAAAACTTGCTTAAGAGCTGGTTTGTCGCAATAGAGGGGGCCTCTTTCACAATAGGGTGCTCTATCACAATAGAAGGGGTCTATCAACTTTGGTCTCTCATGATAAGGGGGGGGTGTCTTGATAGATGGACCTATTGTAAATCCGGTCTATGATGATAGAGTAGTCTATCATGATAGATGGTAGTATATCATGATAGATGGTAGTCTATCTTGTTTTTTGTCCTATTGTGATAGAGTGGTCTAGCACAATAGAAGGTATCTATTTTGGTGCTTCTTCATGATAAGCTATAGCTAAATAGACAGGGGGCTCATATGCTCTTTGTATTAGTTATGATTTCAAGAGCAAATTTAGGAAACAAAATTTATTTAATATTAAAAGAAAGAGAAAGTATGAGTTCATTCTCTCTGAATTTCTTCAAGTTTCATCATGAGATAAGGTTCATATGCACCTAATGTTGGATCATGATTTTCAACACTGACTATGCTACTTAGCATGTTGATTGATCTATTTAGTATGCATGTTCTGCTAGTAAGTATAGTCATTAAGCTAGTTTATAGAGCAATTGTAATAGTCCTTATATTTTCCTTGCTACTTGGCCTATTGATTATACTGATTAAAATATCGATCATGCTAACCACCACATTGATTGTGAAATTAAATATATTCATTGAGCATTTTATCAGATTGGTTGTGTCATTTAGCATATTAAGTGTGATACCTAGCATAATGATGTTTTGTCCATGAATAGTGTAAGGGTAGGTTCATACACCTTTTATGGAAACTGGTATTGTCACTAATTATACACCTAGCATAGTGATGTGTTGTCCATGAATAATGTGATGGTGGGCTCATACACCTTTTATAGAATGCTATTTTCACTAATTATACACCTAGCATAGTGAAAATTGAGTCATAACAAATGAGAACAAATACATGTTCTCTTTTTAATTTGAGAAGAAAGGCATGAAATGTTGCAAAAAAGGCTCACTTTGGTATCCCCCAATGCAAAACACTATTTCTTGTTCAATAAGTGCCATGAAAAAACAATCGTTTTGTTGCATCAAATTCATGAAGAAGATAGGAAAATTACATTTCACGATAGAAATGACTACGTAATGATCCAATCCCTATCATTAGACCTTCCAATTCTAGAGAGTAGTGGCAATAGTGCCAAAAAACAAAGAAATACAACCTCATGATATAGTGCTTTGCACTCTAGATACATAGATAATTGTTCTCATTGCTATTTAAAATTTATGTAACTCAACATAGAAAAATAAAATAGTATTTTCAAGGCTCAACATATATAATACCACACGATTTGATACTAGTACATACATTATGAGAAGGTTTTCTGCATACCACTATTGTAGCTCACAAAGCTGTTCCAATTGCCACTCAAGAATATGACCTTAACCAGCCATAGGTGTAAAGGAAACCACACACTAATCCAACAAAACTGAGCATAATGTGGATAAAGATAAGCACAAATAGAAAGAAACTTTGAGCATTATATTCAAATGTTTAAATCATTACAAAAGTGTACGTTGAAAAATTTTGATAGCCTTTCTACAATAGAAGTTGATCTATGTTTGCTTAGCCACTTATGAAGTTTTAGCAAGCTTCTCTTGCTCTAGAATTGGCTCCTCAAGGTCAGCCATATCTTTTCGCTCATCGTAAATGGTGGCACATGCTCCCTTGTGCTAGCCCAGAATCTGTCTATGTCATCAATATGCTTCTTCCCAACCTCTTGTTCCTCCTCTGGGCACTCATTCAAGCCATTAATGCGCATCCTAATGAAGCTGACTTAGGCTTCATCCTTCTCTACATGTATGCAATGCCTGAATATTTTTTTGCACACATGCGAGAGTGGTCCTTGAAAACAAATAGATCAAATTAGAGGTGATGGCAAAAGAGTGTCAAGGAGCAACATTGCAATTACAATTACATGTGCCAAGAGAATAAGTTCAGGATCTAATCCTCATTTTTTATGAGAATCTTAATTCACGTGCATACAACGGTTATGAATGCTAAAAGCACACAAAGAAATAGATATTCAAGGAGACGAGACAAGATGTAGTGTTGGGTGCAACCCCCCCCCCCATGCACTCTATTTTGATACTCCACAAAGTGCATATATTTATAGGATTGTTGATTATTTCAAAAATAGTGATTACATGAAAGTGGCTTTGAAAAGCATGCATGAAAGTAAAAGTTGGTCTCTTTTGTAAAAGAAATCACAATCTACAGAGACCCTTATTCTAACCACTAATTTTACTAACCATTTAAAAATAGAATCCTCTATGTGGGTTTATTTACAAACTATATAAAATATAAATCTGATTATTGATGTCCATCTTTTCACACCTTTTAGTCCCTCACAAACCTTTAGTTGCTATATCAAAAACACCAAAACACTTTAGTGCATTAATAAGTTAACACTCCAATGATTCCTCATTCGACACATTCCATAATTCATAACATGTCCCTCAATTGAAAAAGCAATTGACCTCAACTGATAAAATAAAAATAAACACGGATGGCCAGTCACATGTTCCATCAGTGAACAAAAAATAAGCATGTTCCATGTAAAAACACATGCATGGAAATGTGCATGGAGTTCCATTAATGTGTATGTGTATGATATGCAGAAATTAAGTGATCATAATGGAATGTTACTTGTGTTTTATGTATCCATTGACATTCTTCAATAGAGTGATTTTTGTACTTAATTAAATATCGATGATACATAGTATCTGTGCATGTAGTAGTGACCATAATCAATTGTTTTCTCAAGAACTAAGCTTTCATATTGTTCTTCAATTAAAGGAGGGTCATCAAGAAGTGGAGCGAGTGGTAAAGTTCTTTTAAATGGTTTCAGTAAACTAAGACAAAAGGACTTATGTATATTCCAATGAGACGGTATATCTAATCTAAATGAATAATCATTAATTTTCTATATAATGCAAAACGGTCCATAATGGTGTGGTGCAAGTTTAATTTTAGGATGCTGCAAAATATTTTTGAGACGTATTTTTAATGATATGCAACCATACAAGATCATTTTTCTTGAATTCCTTGGCTAATCATTTTGTATTAGCATTATGTGTATAACTTTCTTGAGTTTTTCTTATGTGCTCCAGAAAATCGTGAAGTATAGAAATGTGATATTGAGCAATAAAATCAGCCATCAGAATGTCACTTTGAGTGAGTGACATGGGAGTGGGAAGCTTTCTACCATAAACAATTTCAAAAGTTGCACAAACAATAGTGGTGTGTGTGCTATTATTGTAAGCGAATTGAAGCAATGACAACTTTTCATCCCAGTTAGTGGGACTATCTAATGAATAAAAACCCAATAAATCAAGAATGGTAATATTTGTAGCCTCACTTTTGTCCATTACTTTTGGGATGAAATGTAGAGCTAAAATCTATTTTAGAACCAAAATGTTGAAATAAGGCAAGCCAAAACTGATTAAAAAATCTAACATCACGATTAGATTACATTAGTTTAGGAAATCCATGATGTGGGAAAATGCATTTGATGAATAATTTTGCAGCCTAAGGTGCAGACAAAGTTTTTCTACAAGGAATGAAATATGCATATTTACTAAACCTATCAACTATTATCCAAATCATATCGTTATGTGATAAAGTGATAGGAATACTTGTGATAAAATCCATAGATATTTGTTCCCAAGGTTTATTCAGAATCGAAAGTGGCATTAATAATCCAAATGTTTTACCATGATGATGTTTTACACACTCACATACAATGCATTGAGAAACATAATGTGCAATATCGTTTCTCATGTGGGGTCAAAAGAAGAAATATTTGCAAGGAGAGATGGTGCTCTGTATGCCTCTATGACCCATGTAAGATGGTTCATGCATTTATTTGATGAAAAAATCTTTAAAATCTTGGGTTATGCATAATCTATGTTGAAAATAAAGTAACCCATGATGAAATGTACAATGTTCATCAATTAAAGGTGCACCATTATTGAACTCATGCCATGCACGTGAGAAATATAAATCAGAAACATATGTGGATATCATTTCTTGAAATGAATGAACTTGGATTGCAGAAATATTATGCAAAACAACAGAATGTGAAGGAAAATGGCTAAGAGCATCAGCTACAACATTAGCTTTACCAGGTTGATATTGGATCATGGGATGGAAATTTTGAATGAATGAAGCCGATTTAAGATGTCAATGAGAGACTAAGGCTAATTTAATAGATTCTTAATAGCTTGTTGATCGGTTTTGATTAAGACCTTAGATCCCATAAGATAGTGTTTCCAAATTCGCAAAGCATGCACAACTACTAACAATTCTTTATCATATGTACTATAATACCTTTTGGAGTGCTTAAGCTTCCTACTCTCAAATGCAATGGGGTAATCATTTTGCATTAAAACAACACTTGTTCCTGAACCACTAGCATCATTAACTAGATGAAATGGTTGTGAAAAATTAGGTAACTATAAAACTGGCGCATGTGAAAGTGCATGTTTGATTTTTTCAAAGGACAGTTGTCAGGGAACTCCCCATGAAAATTTTATTTTCCATTTCAATAATAAGGTAAGATGCAATGCTAAATAAGAAAAATTTTAAACAAATTTCCTATAGAGACTAGCCGAGCCAAGAAAAGAACGAACATCATTGATTGAATGTGGTGTAGGCCATTATACTATAACTTTAATCTTCTTTTTTGGATCCACATGCATGCCTTCACTTGAAATAATATGTCGTAGATATTTTAGCTTACATTGGAAGAAGTAACTCTTTTCAAGATAAGGGTAAAATGTGTTCTCTCGTTGCCAATGAATTTTTTTTTTAAGATGCTTCTCATTATTGTTATCATTCTTACTGTAAACAAGTATATCATCAAAGAATAAAAGAACAAATGCTTAAAAATCAAGAAAAATGTTGTTCATCATTCGTACAAATGTACCAGGAGCATTAGTAACTCCAGAGTGTATTACCATACATTCATAATGGCCAGTTTGAGTTCTAAATACAGTCTTAAAAATATCACTTTGCATCATATGAATCTGATGGTAACCCAATTTAATATCAATTTTACTAAAGACACGAGCTCCTTGTAATTTATCTAAGATATCATCTATTCAAGGAATAGGGTATCTATTCTTTCTTGTGATCTTGTTCAGGGCTTTAGAATCAATGCACATCTAATAAGTTTATTCTTCTTCTCTACCAAGAGAATGTGTGCTCCAAATGGGGAAGAACTAGGCCTTATAAGTCCTTTCTGGAGTAAGTATTTTACTTGGTTTTCTGTTTCCTTTTGATGTAGTGGGCCATGCCTATAAGGTTCTTTATGAGGAGGAGAACTACTAGGAATTAAGTCTATGCTATGGTCAAAGGATCCTCGAGATGGTGGTATTTCAGAGGGATACTCAGACATAAAAAAATCCTTATAAGTATTCAAGAAATGCTTATGTGCATTGGGAAGTGTATGTGTATAATCATTTATGACATTGAAAAAAAATGCATGAATTGTATCCTTTCCTAAATGCACGTTTTACCTCTATATGAATAATCAATTGAAATGGGTGGAACTCATGCCATGTAGACAAAGTAATGATTTCACCTTTAAATTCAAATTTAAACGTATATGTATGGTACTCAATGCATGGGTTATATTGATGAAGAAAAGGCATATCAATTATAATAGCATAAGATTGCAAAGCTGCAATTAAAAATGTTCGTGCATCTACATATGGGCTTGTGCTAATCCTAACATCTTGCACTTCTCGTGTTACATTATAGCAACTACCTTGAAATGTAGCTTTCACTTTATACAACAAAGGAAATGCTTTCAATTTAAATTCTTGTACTAATAAATGTGAAATGAAATCATGTGAACTACATCATCATGTAAAATATTAACCAATTTGTTATTGATAGTACCCTACATGCAGAGTAAAGAATGAATAGAGATATCATTACCCAAGGTACTTAAGTCCTTCTCCAATGCTTGCTCTATCCAAACAAGAGGAACTTCTTCATTATGGGCCTCCATGTTATGCAATTGGACTACAGTTGGTTTCATGTGAAGAGGTCGCAATTGGCACTTCATTTTTGTATGTCCAGGTTTACCACAATTTTAGTAGGTGATACATCCTCGCTTCTGTTGGGCATCTACCATTGAAGTTTTCAAGGTAGGTAGTTTGGTAGGTTGGGGAGAAGAAGCAACTGGTGGAGTTGAATAGTTGGATTGCAGAGGATGAGGGAAACTAGAGTAAGATGGGGCATATTACGTTTCATAGGAAACGTTGGTTTAACAAAAAGTAGTCTTTGATGGATCTTTGTAGATGGATCGACTTGATTATGGACTAGAATTCCTTCTCTAAATCATAGGCAAAAGAGATAGCCTCCTTGAGGGTTGTAGGCTATAGGGTGTGAAGCTTGTCTTGGATTCCCATCTCCAAACCATCATCATATTTCCTTTGCAAGATATCTTTAGCTATATCTTTGAGCATTCAAACCAATAATAAATTTTGCGAGAACCGCTCTGAAGGTAGTGACAGTGTCACCCTCCTTCCATGTAAATGCTTTCAACACATGCTGAACATGTAAATGATATTGAGGAGGAACAAAAGAATCCTTCGCTTTATCTTGGAAAGCCTTCCACATTGTTGGATGATTTGTGGTGTGATGCAAGACATTCCACCAGAGATATGCTTTCCCTACTAAAAAGTTAGTAGCAAATTTTTTGTTATATTTGGATTGAATGTTATCCAAAAAGAGTGTTGGACATTTGATGCAGTCTTTTGGGTGGAGTTGGCTAGAAATTGTTTGGAGTTGTTTGGACATTTCTTTTGGATGCAATTGGCTCGATGTCATGACCAAGAAAAAGGACTTACCATCCATCAAACGTACATCTTGATTGAATGCATTGGAAAAACATATTCATAATGAAAACCTTTCCATGGAGAGCAAGAGAGTTTTGTCTAGCTAGAAGACCTCGACTCTGAAAAACACATCCAAGATATAAGGGTCTGAATATAAGTGTAAATTGGAACACGCTATCATAATGCACCCATATAACCATGTGAATGAAAATATGATCTAGTATGAAAACCATTGTTGGATGTGTAAGATGTGAAAAGGCCATTTTTCAAAATGTCATTTGCTACAACATTATAACTAATAAAGAATACCAAACTATCTTATAAGGTGCAAAGCCATTTTTCTTGGAAGGTACAAAGATAAGTTAGAAAGACCGAAATTGGAGCATTTTGAATTTCAACAAGAGCTTGGAAGTATCAAGGAAATGACTTTGGCTAGTGGGATGAGAGTCTAGTCCAATCATATTCTATGGCCTTTTCAAAAGGTCAACATACTTGAATCTTCTCTCTACGAGAGTCATTCTTGCTATTGGTTTTAGTCCCCACTCTAAATGAGGAATTAAAGATAAAAGTGCAGCTTCAATATTTGTTTGATTTCTCAAAGTGAACATATAAGGTCATGGGCTTATATGGTGTGCCCCTTCCATTCCTTCCTTTGGCCAAGGAGTACTCAGACTCTCCGTACTCTAGCCAACTCCAAGAAATGGCCAACTTAGAGCAACTAACAATTATATATATCCATTCTTTTGGTTATGTCCACAATCTAGCATGTGATCTATCTGGCATTATGCAAAATGTATTCTAGAGGTTTCCTATCTTGTTTTCTAGAGGTTGATGGATTTTACATTGACGGATCTCCTATCATGTAGCTCTTCTCCAATTATTAATTAGCAGTCAAATCGTACGTCTTGATGATTCTTGATTGTGACATGAGATCATAAAGTCAAATCACACTTCTTAATCTTACAATCCATAATAATGGGCACAATCCTTCTTCATTACTATCTAGATATGTGATTTGGGAGATATAACCACTTGATGTTGAAATTCCAATGTTTATATATTATAAAGGGGTGCTGCAACAGTTCCACTATCAATGAAGATGAGCTCCCTCTTTTCTATAGATGCCTAGGTGGCACATGCCTCTAGTGATCTTGATAGACTTTCAACTTTGTTGTTTTTGGTTGATCCTTTCATGAAGGATGTCCATGGCTTAAAATGTATCAATGATTTTGTGTTCTCAGTTGAGTCATTTAACTTAAATTCTCAATACAATAGTGCTCAACCCGATTTACCTATAGATCCCAATCCACTTATTGATCTCTCTTTGGATTTAAGTGCATGTTGAGAAAAGGATATCAACACACACACACAAAGAGAGAGAGAGAGAGAGATTATACAAAGCATGTGGTGTTTTAAGCAAAGGCCTCGTGAAGTAAGTCAAAGAAGATTTCAATTCCTTACTTCATATAAACAAATTGCATTGGACATTGTGAAGCATTGTTGTGGTTTGAAATTTTTTGTATAAATTAGGAATGAAGAGACTAGCTAAGAGAGAAATTCTTCCATTTAGATACTAAAAGGCAAGATATATACCTTGTTTCTCACATCAAATGATTGAGGATAACATTTTAGTAACACATATTGCTTTTGAATATTACTTTAGTCAAGGGATCCGATGTTGTAGGGCTGCATTTAAAATTGTGATGGGCATGGGGAATTTTAGAATACGTAAGATCTAGCAAGAGATTATCAGTGGAGACCTCATTTTGAAAGTCTTCTAAAGAACCATCGTGAGAGTCAAGTAAAGAAAGAAAGAAATCAAATCATAATTGAAGTAAAGCATTCAAAAATCTAAAGTGTTATATGTGTTTGTTGATCAATGGTATGGATCAAAAGAGAACCTTTTTGCCCCATTTTTCTCGCATTCCTAAGGACATTGGAGATGAAGTTCTTGTGTTATGCATTTGGTTGGTGCTTTTGTATACAATGGAACCATCAATTTGATCTTTTCTTCACATATCCGAGCATGCATAATGATCCAAGCCTTATGGTTACTGTGATTCATAGAGTTTGGCAATCATGGGAGGGGCTTTTGCCACCAAATCTATATTTGTAGCTTGATAATACTGCAAGAGAGAATACAAATTCTAGAGTCTTTGGATATTTATGCAGGCTTGTTTATAGACAAGTGTTTCAAAAGGTTAAGGTAAATTTCCTTTTGGTTGGGCACATTCATGATTACATTGATCACGTGTTTAGTACATTCTGTAAGATGTTGGGATGCCATAATTCTTTCTCATCCAATATTATTTGTGTTGATTTCTGAAGCATATACTCCAAAACCTTAAGTTCAACACCTTACATAAATTTATGACAGTAAATAGTTTTGCTCAAAAGGTCTTAATAAGAGTACTAAGGTTTTGGCTCCATTGCACAATATTAGTTTCAACAATGTGTTCTTGATGAGGAGGCATGATGACATGACTCTTTTATTTGCAAAGCAATATTCATGTTCTGCTGGGTGGGAGCATAAAGACGGATGCACATTTTTCTTGCATGTGCCTAATTTTTTTGTGTATCGTGTAGAACAAACACCATGTGAAGATAAAATCAATATGGAAAGATGTGGAAATGTGGTTAAGCAAAGTAAAAGGTGGATGCATGTTCTTATTGAGAAGAAGAGACACATTGATCATGCAAAATGATATGGAGGAGGTCAAGATGTATCTTGGTGGGATGAATTTCTTAACCATCAAGAAGAGATTACAAAGAGTACCATTGTAGGCCATTGGCCAATTGATATTTCATTCACATGGGATTTTAACACAAAAAGATCAATGAAGGTGGACCAAGCATGTAATGTAGATACACTTCAAAGCTTTATACATCCACTAGAAAAGAATATTTATAATGCAGATACATTTCAAAGCTTTATACATCCACCAGAAAAGAATATTTATATAGGCCTAAGGATGACAAAACAGGTTGAAGCATGATGGCAGGAAATTTTGAAATAAATAAATGTTGGAACACTTATTGCAATCCTTGTTGATGGTGATGAGGTTACTAAAACATTTTGGATTGCGAAAGTCTTAAAGGTCATTAAAGATATTGATCAAAGAAGATTAAAGGCATCAATAGTCCATTGGTATTAGACTGGAAGTAGTAATGCATTCGCAGGTAAGTATAACTTGGAAATGGTATAGAACACCAAACGAACACGCTTAAAAAAGAAAAATAATATTCGAAGTACATCTACTCTTAGATTGGATGACGTAGATATTATAGTTTATGATTTTGCATTGACAAAAACAAGGCACTTGAGGAAAGCAACCATCAACATGTTAAAGCAAAAGCTTCTAGATCTATGTGGGATAGCTAATCATTGGCAAATAGGAAGATATGGGCATGATCCTCTTGAATTTGGTATGTACTTGGATAAGGATACAACTTCAAGGAAGTTGTAAGTCGATTTGAAAATTAATGACATTTTTGGTGTGTATACAAATGCTCCAAAGTAGTTCGCATAATGAAAACATGTTTTATAGCATTTTTGAATCACTGTCCGAGATCCTCAATTCAACACAAGTTCAATTTTTATTTTATATATAAGATTTTTTATCACTTTTATATTTCTCATATAGATTTTGGAATGTTAAGCACACATTTTGAGCTCCTGAATTTTCAAAAAAATGACAAAAAATGTAAAAAAAACCACATGTTTTCACTCAGTTTTTGAAATATATGTATCTTGGTATAATGGGTTTTCAAACATAAGATGCAATCTGCTGGATTTTTTATGAGGGATTTCTCCTTTTACAACATAGTTCTCATTTGTTACAACTCACTACTACTGATTTGATGTCCATCAATAGTGTGAGGGTAGGCTCATACACCTTTCATGCAATCTTCTATTGCCACTAAGTATACATGTTATTCCTTGCACATAGGGTTCCTTGATGGGAATGGAAATGAAAATAACTAGTATAGAGGGATTTGGGAGGTCAACAACAAACAAATTTTGAAAGTGCAAGAGAATTAATCATCCATACCTTGACCTCAAGTATTTTTTTGTATCTATTTTTGGCTCTAAGATTCTTCACACAAACACAATATTGGAAAATTACTATCAAAATCTTGAATGAAGCATCCAATGTTGATTACTAGATTATCGATTAATCATTCACTCATGTTTGAAAATGCCTAGAGTTTGGGAATTTTTCCTTCACTTCCTCTTGTTTCCTATCTTATTGAATAATATGTCTCACTTATTCAAGCATTGGAACAATCCAAGGATCAATATTGCCATAGAAATTTTAATATTTTCCTCTCATTCGCATCAAGAATTGGCTCCCTTAAAATAAAATTTTAGGGTTATTTGAATTGAACTCGCATAAGCTTCATTGTCCTCACTTGCAGATACACCTTAATTCAATTCGTGTTTCTTTCGCAACAATAGGACACACCAATTTGAGCCCTTTTTCTTTATACAAGAAAAATGTGCTCTTGGAGTTAACAAAGGAGTACCTCTAGGGTGCATAGTGAGCAAAGAGGGGGTACCAATAGATTTATGAAAATAGAAAAAATCTCCAATGTAGTGCTTCCTAAAGTTTTGGAGCAAAAAATGCGATTTTTGTGACAAATTAAGTGCCACACTTGTTTTTAAAAGTACTTATATCATTTTTGTAAACCAAAGGCCCAATGTACCAAGAAAAAGGTGGACTTTGAATGGAGGTATAAAAAAAAAAAGAGATTTCAACTTCTTGAAGAAAATGTTCTTTGTGGCACATATTCTTGTACCGCTTGATTGGTAATTATGTTTCCATTTATTTGTTGATGCTTTACACATAGCAATGGGGATGGTTCTAATAGAAGAAGTATACCAGAAGTGGTTTACACCTATCTATTATGAAATTATTTTACTAAATACTACAAAGAGGAATTATATTGTTATAGAGCATGACTGCTTTGGAATTGTATTTGGACTAGGAAATTTCAACCATTACTTAATTGCTAATAAGGATCCATGTTGACCCTCAAGCACTTATTGTTTTTTTCTAAAAAACCCAACTTACAAGAAAACTTTCAAGATGGGTACTCATGCAAGACTTTTTACTATTCAATAATTCATAGGCCACAAAGTGAGCATGTTATAGTAGATTATTTTAGGAGACGAAAGGGAAGACATTATCCTTAGACGTACAAGGTCTTCCTAATGCTGAGTTGTTCGGATGAAAGCATGCAAAAATCAAGATTCTTGGTATGAAGATATGTTAAAAGTTTTACCTACATGGATACCTCCCACGTACATAAGGCAGAGGAGCAAAAGAAGTTGGCATTGTAGAGCTAGAGCTATATTGTTTTTGAAGGACTGTTATACAAGTATGGTATGGATGAAGTTCCTAGAAGGTGTTTATTGCATCATGAAAAAGGTAGCAATGTTAGAAGCACATAAGTGACTAGATCCTGGTCACTATTCAAGAGAGGTGATGCTAAGAAGACTTTACAAGCTATATTATGGTTTCCTAATTTATTTGTTGATACATTTACTCGTCAAAACTTTCTTAATTTTTCAAAGAGATCTAAAGACAAGAAATAGGGATAGAATGTTGTTGTAGACAATGTATCCTTGGGACCTTTCATGAAGTCAAGGATTTATTTCATTGGCCCACTACAAACGCCTGCAACAAACTCAGTGAATAAATATATTCTAGAAGCAAAAGATTATTGTAGAAAACGGATCAAAGTTGTACCATTAGGAGATACCAAAGCTACTGGTGTTGCTAGATTTCTTTACCAAAACATCTTTACTAGCTTTATGTGTGAGTAAAGTTGGTTTTTGACCAAGGTGTCCATTATATGAGTACAATCATTCAATAGCTTACTACCCTACATCCGATACTGCATAAACTATCTAATATTTACTACCCTTAGCCTAATGGAAAGTTCCATCTACTAACAAAATCTTGATTTGATCTATATACTGCCTAGTAGAAAATCATAGAGCTCATTGGGATAAAACATTGGATACCATTTTATGAGATTTCTAGACAGCTTATAAGACAACTACATGAACGATACCTTTTAATATGGTCCATGGAGTTGAAGCAATTGTACCTATTGAATTCTGGATACCTAGTTTTAGGATTGTAGCTCAACCTCACATGGGTCAAGCTCCATCTGAAAAAGACTACTACTTCAATTACTCCATTTCGAAGAGGACAAATTACACTTTGCTTATATGGTAAAGATTACTCAAAGGAGAAGAAAAGTTCTTGATTACAATATGCATTCACATTCACAATAATTTCTTTATTAATCTCAAGTTACTTTTTCATATATAATTTTATGAAGCTCAAATTCATATTTGACATAGACAAGATAAATTTAAATATTATTATTTCCCATATGATATATTACCATTTGTGAAAATTACAAACACACTTTTTTTTAATCCTCATGGGAAAAGGATTCACATATTCTCTCATCTTGACATAAAATCAAAATGAATTCATGTCATTCAAACACAAGGAGCTCAACATCAAATCTATATTATTGTTGAGAAAGGGAAATATCAAAGAACAAAACTTATTACTCAAATCACTTTTGCCACCCCTCCCAATCGAGTGAGGTAAGAAAATACCAACACATTGGCCACCCTATGCTATGATAGGAATCATGGTGATTCACACACTCTTTGCCACCTCCTCTTATAGAGATCATGAAAAGTCTCTTCTTGAGCTAGAGAGCTCATTTTTGAGGTTGGTTAGTGTGAGCTTGGAGCTATTTTGAGCTTGTAATTGAGATCTTGAGCAATAGAGTTGATTTCTCACCTTCCATTGTGTCTTGCTTGTCTCTTCGTAGTGTGTGTGTATGTGTGTGTGCATTTCTATGCTTCTCACCTTCACTCTCACTTCATCTCACATTCACGATCTTCATATCACTCCTATCTCTTCCGCGGATTGACATTAAGGAGGTGGAGCTTCTTAACGTGGTTCTCACCATTGTGTTAGAGCAACACCAAATTTGGCGCCGTTGCCGGGGATCGAGTCTAGGACGAATGTGTGATGGTAAGAGTATAGCAAGAAGTGGCGTTGGAAGGTAAAAATTTCAGTTTTTGTTGTTGTTTTTAGTTAGTTTTTAGTGTTTTTCACCTCCCCCACACTCCATCTTCATCACCGCATCATCATCTCCAACTCCAAAAAACTAAAAAAAATCACCATATCCACCCATTCTCCTCATTTCCCCTCATTTGTGCATGTGCAAGAGAGAGAGAGAGCTTTTGTGCTTGTGTGTACTTGTGTGTTTTTGAGTTTTCTTGTAGGTACATAGCTCCAGTGCATCACGAAGGCTGCAGAAAGGTAAGAAAATCACTTTCTGTCAGAAATTGCCGACTGTCTCAGACCATCACGATGGTCTGCCAAGTTCGGAATTTGAGGTAAGCGAGTTCATGGGCGTGTAGGCGACCCTTGCGCCTCTAGGAATCCATTGCTGCATTTCAAAAATTCACACTTTGGTGGACCATCATGATTGGCTCAAACCATCACGATTGTTTCACACCATCGCGATTGGCTCACGCCCTCGTGACGGCTCGGCCGGACCATCGCGACGGTCTCACGCCATCGCGACGGTTCACTTGAACCATCGCGACGGTCCTTGACCATCGCGACGATCCCGTCGACCCCACGCCATCGTGATTGGCCCATGCCATCGCCTCGATAGTGCCATGTGGCAAGTTAGACTATCGCGATTGCTCACTAGCCACGCCATCGCGACGAGACCCTTACACCATCGCGACAGCTCAAAATTTGGACCATTGCGATTAGCTCACACCATCGCATCTGTGACCATCACGACGGTTCACTTCGGACCATTGCGACGGTTCACGTTGATCGTTGACTGAGGCCATCGCGATTGTTCACTCAATCGGACCATCGCGACGCCTCATCCCGACCATCGCGACGCCTCATCCCGACCATCGCGATTGCTCACATTTAGACCATCGCGACCGTGCACTTCAAACCATTGCGACGGTTCGCACACACGCCATTGCGACGGTTCGCCTAGACCATCCCGACGGTCCCAGACCATCGCAATCATCTCAGACCATCACGATTGCTCACCCCAAACGCAAATTTTAGGGTTTCAATTTTTGGCCAATTTTGGGGCTGTTTTTTGAAAATTCTTGGATCATTGCACTCATAGGAGACCCCTTAGCTCATAATCGAAGAGAAATCTGTTGGTCAGTTTTTACCCTCGAGAGCCTGAACGCTCATATCTTTTTCATCCGAAGTCCGTTTTTGGAGCTTAATAGCTCGTTAGAAAGCTCTTTACGAGTACTACGTGATTTTTTGAGAGGATATTTTTGAGGTTGACATAATTGGGACTAGGAAAGAAAGAGGGCTTTGGAAGAGAAGTTGCCAAAGGTTAAGGGACTTTAAAAGTGTATAAACTCAAGTGCTTGATCATCCATTTGTGATATTGGTCTAATATTGGATTTTTCCAGGTCTAGCAAAGGCAATCAAGGACGTTCAAAGCAAGGCAAGGCTGTGAAGGGCATAAAGCTTGGGAAGCGCGGCTTCTTGGGCATCAGAGCAACCAGAAAAGCTGACTCGAGGTTGGAAGATTACTCAACCCCCTCAGTCAATTTTTTGCTTAGGATAAACGTTAGCATTGTGGATTAACAACGATAGGAACGCCTCAAGTTCAAGAGAATTAAATTTATCAAGTTCAAGACTAAAGTAGAGGTGTGTGATACGAAAACCTAAAGGAAAGAACCTAAGTCTGACGGAACGAGAACTCAAAGTACCACAGAAAGTCGAATTCCTGACGCATACATTAAGACAAGAATCTAAAGAAATTTAAAAAGAATCAAGAAAGTAATAACGAAGAATCATTGACGATTTGAGCGTGTACTGAGTGTGCAAGGAAGAAAATTAATGAACCTTAGATCGGGAAAACATATAGGTAAGTCAGACCTACGAAGCCTTAGATCATCAGAGGCAAGTGTAGGAACTACTACACGATCGTGGGCTCAACAATTGAACACTAATTATCCCTACGAGTTGAGCTCAGATACGAGTGAATGTGAAATGGAATTTAGCACAGAAAGACCAGAAGGAGGGTCAAATGTAGCATACTTAGAAAGACCAGAAGGACCCTATAGGACTCAGTTAGAATTTCTCCGAACCAACGGATTAGGTGCTTGCATCTATGAGGATGGTTTGCGAAGACAAGTGGTGCAAATGCATAACCCCCATCAACCCATTGGATTGGAACGTCCAGTGTGGAAATTCGAAAGAGACGCGTACATAGACAAGGAAGGAACGATGTATATCTTAAGTACGCAGCCAAACAATACCAATGAATTTGGCGTGATTCAGTTAGAGACGGAAGCGAGATCTCAAGGAAAGGAACCATTAGAAGAACCAAGAACACCTAGAGGGAAATCTGTACTAACACGAGTACTAGTTCTAGATTGGACCCCTCAGGACAACAGAAGCATAGAGCTGTTTGTAAATAAAGAAACTGATGAAGCTTTTTGGAGATACAGAACGGAACAACCTAGCGAGGTAGGCTCCATTATAATCTATGAGTTCAAGGACCTGGATACACCTGGAAAGGTTGTATACCTGGATGAGACTTCAGAAAGAGTCTTTGTGGTGCCTGACCACGCTAGAAACACATACACATGGAGAGATGATTTAGTATTCCCTCCATCTTGAGCAAACGTAAACGCGAGCCAACAAGGGGTAGGAACATCCTCAGCCCATGGCATGCAAAGAGAAAAGAACAAAGAAAGACCGGAAGTAAGCTTTAATCATCCCATAGGAAGAGGTAGAACAACCATAGACACGGACAGAACGAATAGACAAAGAGATCATGGAATACTAGGTGGTAGAGATGTTTTTCCTCTACCGAGACCACGAGAACACGCAAGAATACTAAGACTCACTCAGTTAGTAAAATCCATGAAAAATTACTTTGATGGGACAGGAGATCCCTATGACCATGTCGTAGAATTCAAGCAAGTACTAAGAGCAGAACAAGTCAAAGACATGTTCACGCAATACAATGCTTTTGGACTAACGTTAAAGAACACAGCTTTAACTTGGTTCCAACCATTGCAACAAAGGCAATTTAGAGACATCCATCACTTTTTAGAGTCATTCATCACTGAATTCTCTAAAAGTGGGATTAGACATGACACGTCTTCGTTGATTCATAGCTTCAAACAGACCCCTCAAGAAACAGTTAGACTCGCAGGATGTAGGTTTAGATAATATGTTGAAAGATGTCCAATGCAAGAGTTACCCTCATAGGCCAAACAAGTGTCATTGTTTCTAGACGGCTTGTTGAGCTCTAAACTACGCTCCTATGTGTACTTAAAAGAACCCAGAACGCTAGAGCAGTGTGTAAGAATATGTATAGACATTGAGGACAACTTAGGAGATGAGTTGGAACTCTCAAAGGTCTATAAGGACTCGGATTGTTCTTCTCTAGCATCCACAAAATTTTCTAACTCGATAGAGGACCTAGCAGAAAAAGTGGCCCAGAAACTAGGAGTTTCTAGTAAACAAGTGCCCAAGTTAACAACTAACGTACGTTGTTACACTTGTGGTGGAAATCATTTGGCAAATGTGTGTCCCAATGCAACACAAACACAAGCCAACCCTAGTGGCCAATACTATACTATTGAGAGAAGATACACGAATCATACAGCTCACGACTGCCCATACAACAAACAGGCAGTGAGACAGAACTACCCGCAAGCATATCTGCAGCCAGGTAGGTATGAAGGCGAATACAATGCTCAACCTTATTACTATAGGCCTCCTCAGAACTACCCTTATCAGGCGCAATAGAGACCTCAACCTGTCTTAGCTCAGCAGCCACCCCCACCAGCGAATGTCATCTCAGTGAAATACGCTGCTGCAGAAGAAAACCTAAGTAGGGCTTTAGTGCCTTCTTCACCTTTGATCACAGAGAGTGACCCAAACTCAAACAGTTTTGACTCTAGTCATGTAGATAGTCCACCCGCATACTACATAGAGTCACCAGAACACGTGGAAACATATCATTATGATAGTCCACCAGTGGAACCTAGTTGGGAGCCTGACTATGCTAGTGTGATGTACACAAACCCGAATCCGCGGCCCCAATTGAGACAACAGAGACCACAGGGCCCTAGAGGACCATGCTTTAGGTGCCAAGGAGATCATTTCATAAAGGATTGTCCACATCCCCTGATAGCAAGGCAATCACAGTACTATAACATCCAAGGCTTCTGTGCCGATTGTGGTAAAGAGCACATAATCAAAGATTGTCCTAAGAACCCAGTTAACGCTTCAAATGTGACACCGATCAACGTGATAGGTATTGTAAACCATGCAGATGGATCCAACCCTACATGAGTGCCTATCCAAGCTATAACAAGAGCCCAGACGCTCTTACAGAACCAACAGCTTAATCAGGAGAAAGTAGTTGGAACTAGTGAAGTTGGAGAATCTAGCAGTAAAAAGATGAAATCTTGGAAAGATTCTAGAGAAAGGATCAAGAGAAAATGGAGTAAAAGAATAACTGAGTTGGAAGGAAGTCTCAAGGAATCTATAGTCAAAATCCTAGAATTGACTTCACAGGAGTTGAATCAAGAGAACCCAGCTCAGAAATCAGGATCAGTTTTAGCGGAACCCATACCAGAAAATCTAGACATGATGTTTCATGCATATCAAGCTAGGATAAAAGAAGGACCTCAGGTAGCTGAAATGAGTAAGAACTACCCACGAGCAGACCTAGAAATTGAGGGGACTAAACTTTGCATGAAGATGGTAGAATAAGCACAAGATTTGTTCAAAGCCTCTAGATATCTTAATTGGAATAACATGGCAAAACCTGAATTACACTTTCAAGGTCTAATGGAGAGGCTAGAATACTTGATAGAAAGCAAAGAGAAAAAGGATCAGTATCGGAATCCTATCATCCCAGAGACACAGGAAAGAAATGCACCATCCCTGTCTCAAGTACCCAATACAGAAGGGGAAGACAACCTGTCTTCTATACATAGATATTCACATGAATTTTTGAGAGAAATCCAAGAAGAGAAATGGAGAAAAGAACAAGGAACCCATCCTCCTATTCAAGAAATAGACGACTTGCAGGAACAATTTCCCCAAGACATCCCCTCCATTTACGATGATGCAGAGAAGGAGCAACTGAGTGATCACACAGGATTTGAATCTAATTCTTTGCATGAATTACCTCAGTTCACAGGACCTTGGGAAGCAAAGTCTATTAGTATGAGAGCACCCACGATAATAGTGAGGAATGAAGAATCAGTAATCCCTAGAAACACGGAAGTACTCAAGAATACTAAGGTTCAATGTAATCTCACTCTAGAGGAGTTGTTAAAGGTAAAACCGGAACTGTGGAAACATGTAGCAAATCAATTCCCTGAGCTTGCTACTACTCCTTCATAGATAGGATCACATAAGAAGGTACCAGAGATACCAGTAGAAAAGATCGGAGATGTAAGTGAAGGAGAGGAAGGTAATACTTATCTTCCAATAACTCATCAGGGCTACACCACGAAAGCCATCCTAGATTCAGGAGCCGGAGTAGCCATCGCTACCACCGCTTTATGGAAACGTTGGGGTAAGCCAGCACTCAGACCTACAAGGATGAAACTACAAATGGCTGATGGACACATAGAAAAACCATTAGGCTTACTAGAAGGCATATCTCTCACCACTTGTGGTGTGGCGTTTGAGCATACCTTCGCCATTTGTGACTTTGCGAAAAATCATGCTTATGAGATGATATTGGGATGACCATTCATGCGTCAGTTGCAAATTGTACAAGATTGGGGAACTAATTCTTTGTACTTGCAACATTTAGGAGTGACTACCAAAGTCAATCTTAAAGACTATTCACATCGAGATGTACCCCCAATACAATGGAATACCATCCATAAGACACCATTAGAAATAGAATCAGTACACTCTTTAGAGTCAGAACCCTCATGGTTACACGAGGACACTCATTTATGGATGTGTAAAGTAGCAAAACAAGAGGAAGAAAGGTTAGAAGCCAAGACTTTAGGTGCAGAACAACATCCACGAACCCTTCAAGACCCAGCTTACGCACCAGTAGTATTCCCAGATGAAGAATTCGAACCTCATGGTTGGGCAGAAATCTTAGCAACCATGGATGTAGCCATCAATGAAGAACAATGGACACCCCTCTGTGACGAGGATGGCTATGACATCTCAGTTTTCACGATAGAGCCAATCATGTGTGATTCAGTTTTAGAAGAGTGTGAACCTAACACTGATGCATTTGAGGATGCAAGTGAATTCGATTTAGAATCAATTATCATGGACCCACCCTATGCATGAGAAAAAGAATATTTTTACGAAGTAGAAACTCATCCTTAGACACACGAAGAAATTACGAATGAGGTGAGATTAGCCACTCAAGTGACTACACAAGAGTGAAGGAAAGAAAAGAAAGAAGAAAGAAACCATGTTAGAAACAGAAGAATCCATATTTGAAGTACCTGAGAACTTCAAGAAATATGAAATAGAAGATAGAAGAATCATGGTACGAATGCCTAATAGAAACGCTGACATTGGAGAAGTGTATGATAACCGAGAGAAAACCAAGAAAATTATAGTTGCCATAGAAGGAGAAGAAGAAAAATGTACATACATTGGGCATGATTGACGAAGGAAGAAGAAGAAGAATTAGTTGCCCTATTGCGCGAATATAGAGATGTGTTTGCCTGGAGTTACAAAGAATTGAAAGGAGTAGATCCGGATATATGTTCCCATAGAATCCCTATGACTCCATATGCAAAACCGACAAAACAGAAACCGTATACGTACAATGATAACTACGCTGCGAAGATTAAAGAGGAGATAGATCACTTGATAGAAGCAGAATTCATTTATGAAATTGAGCATACCAAACGGGTATGCCCCATTGTGGTAGTGCCCAAGAAAAATGGAAAATTACGTGTGTGTATTAACCTTAAAAAAGGTAATGCCACCACAATTAGAGATAGTTATCCTCTTCCTATCACAGAACACTTATTGGAAAGAGTTGCGGGCAAGGAAGTTTATAGCTTCCTTGATGGATTCTCAGGCTATAATCAAGTAGCCATTGCTCCAGAAGACCAACACAAGATGGCTTTTGCCACTGAATGGGGCATATTTGCATTTCGTGTGATGCCATTTGGCTTAACAAATGCACCCGCCACTTTCCAGCGACTCATGTGTCATGTTTTCAAGGAATTCTTACGCAAGAATTTGGAAGTTCATGTCGATGACTTATGTGCTCATTCGAATATAAGACAGACACATATCCCTGAGTTAAGACAAATATTTGACAAATGTCGAGAATATCAGGTTTGTTTGAACCCAGAAAAATGCATTTTCATGGTCAGACAAGGAAAAATTCTAGGACACATTGTGTCAAAAAATGGAATTTCTATAGATGAAGAAAAGGTAAAAGTAATTGCAGAATTACCTAGACCAACTAATGTGAAAGAGGTATAGGCATTTATGGGTCATTGCGGTTATTACACACGATTCATACACATGTATGCAATCATAGCCAAGCCTTTGTACTCTCTTTTGACCCATTTTGAATGGAGAGACGAGTGTGAGAATTCATTCAATGAACTCAAACGACGTTTGTGCTCAGCACCTATATTGACAACCCCGGATTGGAGTAAGCCATTCAATGTACATGTGGATGCATCCAATTACGCCATAGGATGTGTGTTAGCACAACCCACGAGTGAAGGTAACATAGATCTCCTCATAGCTTACGCAAGCAGACAATTGAACACAGTAGAAAGAAATTACACCACGACGGAACGAGAAGGATTAGGAATGATCTACGCTGTAAAGAGGTTCACGCATTACTTGTTGGCCAACAAATTCAAGTTCTTTACAGATCATCAAGCCCTATTGTATTTAGTCAACAAGCCATGTAACACAGGACGACTAATATGTTGGTTTCTATTACTCATGGAGTACGATTTTGAAGTAGTAGTCACGAAAGGAAAGACACATCTTAGAGCTGACCACCTCTCGAGATTAACCTCAGGAGAAGCTCCTCAAGGAATAGTGGATGAATTACCCGATGCATACTTGTTTAACCTTGAGATAGCACCAGAATGGGCTAAGCCTATAGTCCCTATTCTCACAGACGGACCCAAAAATTCTAGGATAAAGATCCAGGAAGGAGAGATTACCAAGTCTCAAAGATATCACATAATAGCAGGAAGCATATATAAACAGGATAATCAAAAGATTCTTGCTTGTTGTGTAGATGAATCAGAACATGCGAATTGGTTGCAATTAGCACACATAGGTGCATTAAAGCAACATCAATCAAAACATCGAACATTACAGACTCTACATGGACTAGGAGTATATTGGCCTATGATGGAAGCAGAAGTCTAAAAATTGTGTAAAGAATGCCATGTGTGTTGTGAAAGACCACCGGTAGAACATGCTACACTATATCACGTGTCTCTCACACCGGAGCTGGAGTGAATCTTTGGTAACATATTTGAGGACGAAAACATTCCCTCAAGTAATGACCTTAGCACGACAACGCAGTCTAGAGCAGGAAGCTCAAGACTATTCACTTATTGGCGATAATCTATACAAAAGAGGACGAGATGGATACCTAAGACAATGTGTTCATGAAAGCGATTATCTGAGCATACTAGAGACTGCACACCAAAGTGTTGCAAGAGGTCACTTTGGACCAGATAGGATAATCAAAGCCATCCTCTTTGCAGGATTATGGTGGCCCACTCTTCACATGGATGCACATACCTATGTAAAGGGATGTGATGTGTGCCAAAGAACTCAGTTTCCTACTCGTAGAGATGAAATGCCATTGAAACCCATGATGGGCGGACATGCATTTTCTAAGTGGGGCATAGACTTTGTAGGACCCATTAACCCCCCTGCAAAAGGAACACATGCTGAATACATTATTGTTGCCACAGATTATCTCACCAAATGGGTAGAGGCAAAAGCCACGAAAAAGAATGATGCACACACGACTGCAAAATTCTTATTTGAAAATGTCTTTACGAGATATGGATTGCCTACAGAGTTAGTGAGCGATCGAGGAACTCACTTTCTAAACCAAGTCATTGAATATTTGTTACAGGATTTTATGGTGATTCACAAGAAATCCGCACCATATCATGCTCAGGCCAATGGTCAGGCTGAAAGCACTAACAAGATCCTTTGTAACGTACTGACGAAACTCGTGAACAACAAACGTTCAGATTGGGACAAACAGTTACACCACGCTGTTTGGGCATATCGAGTGGCCTACAAGTCCGTACTCAATGCAACTCCCTTTCAGATGGTTTTTGGTCAAAATGCTGTGCTTCCTTTGGACTTCTTGATACCGACCCTTAAGGTTGCACAAGAACATCAGTGGACCGGCCATGAATTATTAGCAAGAATAATGGACTTGGAACGATTAGGAGAAACCAGGCTAAAAGCAGTAGCAGGAATATACGCGGAAAAGAATCGACAGAAAGCATATTTTGATGCACATGTGAAAGATAAAGGCTTGAAAGAAGGAGATTTAGTTCTAGTATATACGCTGAAACAGCACGCACGGAAGTTAGAAAAGCGAGGTTATGGACCTATGATCATCAACAGACTCTCGACAAGTGGAGCAGTACCATTAGCCACTTTAGAAGGAGATATAATGCCTAATTACATTAGTGGCTGTAGAGTCAGGCTATACCAAGAACCTCTTACTGAGGATATACTTAGACGACTCACGTTGGCAAAGAAGCGTAAGGAGGAAGAAAATAGAATACGAGCTGAAGCTCAGGCAGAAGCTATAGAACGCATTAAGCGCATGAAGTTAAGAAGACAAGGACTAGGGAGAGAACATTATAATCATCTGGAAATATCACCTAGATATCGCATGGCCATGTGTCAAGTAAAGTCAACCACTCATCCTAGCATAGTGGATAGGAGACCATTCATTACAGTCAGGCTAGCGCACGGCAACCCTTGCCAAGAGCTCAGGGCTTTAATTGATTCAGGTGCTGCGACTAGTGCGATTAGATGGTCCCACTATAAGGATTCAGGAATAGAAATGCAGCCAATTGAGGCATACCTCATAGGGCTAGGAGGCATGGAAACTCCTTGCATGGGTGAGGTGGATCTTCCTATCCTCATAAATGAAGTGACCTTGACAGTGAAGTTACTAGTGTGCCATGACGACGACCTGATAGAACCCCTAATCCTTGGCCAAGACTGGCTATATGATCACTCAGTGGACCTAAATCTTAGACAAGGCTCCTTGCAGATTGGAACCTTAGATCAGAAGCGAGTGATACCGCTTGACTTCCCTAATGGCATTCCGATTGAGGTTTCTAGTCAAAGACCCTATGAAATGCATGCGACGGAAGACCGGAAGATCTTTGGTCAGATCAGTCACGTTATGTCTACACCAACCCACGCGGGCTTGGCGATGGACAATGGTCAATCAGAAGGACGTCAAGAAATTTTCCCTTGGGCTTCTTGCAAATTAGAAGGGGCAATTACCCAACCGCTTGGTCAAATGGACACAATCAGCGGTCAGGTGGGTTACATCAGCGGACACATGGGCAAAACACCCTGCGGTGCCCATCCTTCCACACTTACTGCGGAGTGGCCTAGATTTGTGGTACAGAATGCCTCATCTCCTAATGGGCAAGTTTCGCAAGTGTTGGACCTTCCTTCTTTTCCAAAGCAAAGTGTCCATCTGACCTCTCAACCTCAACCACAAAGGAGTCAACCACTACGAAGGAACCCAGACCGATGGCAACATCAGACGACACAAAGAGGAAAGCAGTATCAGTATCACAAAGCAAGAGGAACAAGACAAATATGGGTGCCAAAAGGACAGAAAGCACCGACAGATTTCAACAATGCAGATAATGACAAGAAGAAGTCAAGGCAGAAGCAGAATCAGTATCCAACATCTCCTCGACCTTGTTCTACAAGTTCGAGTATTCGACAAATTTGGATCGCCAAGAAGTACCTAACGAACAAACCCACACCCACGCAGATTTGGGTACCCAAACCATGTATTATAGCTCAACCCTCAAGCCATGTAAAATACACCCCTCGGAAATCTTTTCAACCCTCCATACCACCAAATCTGATATCATCTTTTGTCCCTCCGCAGAAGCCTATCACCCGCACACAAACTCTTAGGAAGTGGATACCGAAACGTATCCAGAAGTCTTCTCCTAACCCTTTGTCTAACATAACTACCACCCCGACTAATCTACAACCTTGTAATAACTCATTCATGCCTGAACCTTGTATAAATCCACACACTATAACCCAACATCACCTGTAATAACATCTCATCAAAGAACTGCATCCAATATCTGAAAACATATAGGTGTCTAGAGACCTGCATTAGCTCTGCAAAAAATCATTGCATCAATCACTTGACAGCACTTGGCTACACGGGTTACACATCAGTTATGGAAAGGGATTGCGGTCTCAGTGTAATGGGATCATAATTAATTTCCATGCTAATGTGCTAATCTTTTGTAGCAGATCTTTTCCATTAGCATGTCAATCATCATGCAAACCGAAGAAGGACCATCATAAGCAGGCCCCAACGCACCTGTAGCACCTATCGGTATTTTACTCGCAGAGTCCCATCCGACGGCTCCACCGCCACAATTTCAAGGTTTCCCAGGACCCATGCATATTGACGATCCTCTTGGAGGCTATACTGAGAAGATTCATCGCAATTCTCATTAGTTTCAAGGGCTGGCAGGACCATTGGCGGATGCTGAGTTTATCTTTGAGGCTAATTTGACTTTTGATGACCGTACCTGGGGCAAATATTAGTTTCTCTCAAGAGAGTTCGAAGGGCTACAGAACACACAAGACTTAACACATGTTTGGGCAAGAGCCGGCTTCATAGAGTATTTCAGTGACCCTTTGCCTAAACCTGACTTCTATAGATGCTATTACTTAATCACTACTTTGATAGCTTTGGAGAACAAGGACCTTCGAGGCACCTTCATACTGCCATCCTTAGTGAACGATCCACCATATAAAAGATTTTATCTTTCTAAAGATATGATTCGAGCTACCATCAAGATTCATGGAACCCACATGCCCACAGAGCGAGAAAGGTTAGTTCCTGACCCTATGAAACGTGGGGACGTCACTATGTGGGAGGAGATTTCAGCGATCACACCTGAGCTTTCAAAACCACTACGGATATGTATGCAGCATTTTGCTTTCCCCGCTCAAGACAGATTCACAATGCCTCACAAACGAATATGGTTTGGTTTGTATTTATCTTGTATTGGACCCCAGACAGTTGATCTAGCTAGCTGGATCATTGATTAGATGTATTTAGCACAACATAGATGGGAAAGAAAGAAAGTCATCAATGGATGCTGCACACTGACTAGAATCGTATATATGTGCTTTAGCTTACGATTTACCTATTGAGCGAGCAATGACAAGTGAGGAGTTGAAAGCGTTTAAAGGAACCACAAAGAAAGCTAGGAAGCCCAACAAAGGAAGGACAGGAAAGCGAATGAGAGGAACTATCCCCTGCCTTCAGGTGCCAGAATCACCCTCACCACAACCATCTCTAGAGCAGTCTCAGATAGAAGCCACTCCCACAGTACAACCTATTCGTATACGGTTATCAAGACCAGTTGTAACGGAGGGCACTACCAGCACAGTCACTACTCAAGCAGCCACAGTCCCAGGACCCACCACCACTACAGTAGAAGTTCCCACCACTATTGGTGTGGAAGCTTTCTCTTTCCCGATACCCCATTTAGAAACAGAACAAGCAGGCACCACATTTGATTTTGAGATGCAGGACGTATTTTCAAGTGAATTTCAGTTTTCAGAAGGCCAGATCTTCTCTCAGGAATATGAAAGGCCCAGCTACCCTACCACACCGCGAGATCAACCACAAGGACAAATAGTGTCTAGCTCTGAAGAAGAAAGAACAGAAACCGACGAAGATGAAGGCGATGACGAAGCAAGTCAGGCAATTCATGAATCCCAAGAACATGTGCAAACAAACGAACAAGGACAACAAACGGACACCCAAGGTGATACAAGCACACATGAAGAGGAAACCTTCGAAGCAGCAGCTTATACACTGGCCATCAAAAAGTTATACCGTACTATGGAAAAGGTTTGGGCGCGCAAGAAGTTGACTGACGAAGAGAGCCAAACCCTCATAGAACAAGAGCTTGTCTCGGGCGGGTTCGAAGAAGTATACATCAGAGGTTTCAGAGAGCTTGTCAAATCAGTTGGACCCACTGAAGCCTTAAGATATTTGCAGAGAAAACCGCTACCGCAATATGACCTCCGCAGAATCCGCTTACTAACCAAACCTGGTGAATACATTCGGGTACCCAACGGCGGTTAGTCTTCAGAACAGGCCAGGGAAGCACGTCTTGTCCCTGAAGGCTCTTTGGCAGAAGAAGCCATTCTCCTAGATTCCCCACCCCAAACTACTGTTGCACATACCACCACAGTCGTCGAAGTACCGACCACCCCAACGGCTCCCCCATCACCTCCCATCCATCCAATCTCCCCCATACACCCCCCTTCTCTCAGAACAACATCCTCCTTCTCCGGCGGAGTAGCAGAAGTCGTCCTTACTCCCATTCAGCCCACAATTCCCGCACCCACTCAACCTAGTCTACCCCCTAACACATCCACCTTTCTATCCAACCCATTTCTCCATCCATCTTTTCCATCCTTCCCCACACCTCCAAGATCCCTTTTCCCATTCCCACCTCCTTTAACCTTCTCCCTAGTCTCACCTCCTCGACCCACTGTAACCCCTATTTCCCCTTTCCACCAAGCCGTCCAAGACAACCCCTCTGTAAATTACTCCTCAACCTTTGTAAATCCTGTGTTTACACCCACACACTTACCCACGATCACACCACTATTCACGGTCACCGCACTCGACACCACATCCAGCGATATGGATATATCACCCCCCACTGCACCTCCACTCACTTCATTTGTGGCACCACAATATTTAAGCACACCACAATTTTCCACAATCACCACAGCATCCACTTTCCCACCCCCTTTTCCCTTACCCCTTGCATCAACACCCACTCACACTGCAACTGCATCTGCACTTAGCACATCACTAATTTTATCACCCACCATCGATGCGGCATTTCAACAGATGTTTACATGTATGACTAAGTGCGCAATGAGTTTACATCTTTAGGAACAAATTATCAAGCACTGCAAAAGACAACCAATGATCTACAATCACAACTTAACTCATTGTCTATTGAGAACGCCTCACTGAACACCCGATATCAAGAACTACGCGAGGCTTATCACAAGCTGGAACTAGAAAGTGAAGAGAAAACCAAAGAGGCCACCGTTGATCTTGACAACTTGCTTAGGGCCTAGACAATTCGCAATGCAACATTAACAAGAAATATGGGACTCTTAAGTCGACACTTAGCAGCTGCAAAAGAAGAGAATCAGCACTTACAGGATCAGAACAGAGAGAATTTAGAAGCTGCTCTCGATCATCCAGACCAACCATTAAGTCCTAGCCGATTCAAAGCAGTGCCCTCCAAATCAATGAAAATGTTGCTCGATGATCACATCAGTTTTCTCGATGAATACGATCGAATGAACGAAGAATATCAGAAGCCAAAGGAAGATCATAAACTACTCTAGCTCAAAGCACCTGCAACACAAGGACTACCAGCAACCCAAGGATTACCAGCTCCTGCGGACCCTTCTCCTGAGATCTTAGAGGAACTCAATGCCTTACGGGCCCAGGTATCAAATATTGAATCACGAATCGCAGTCTATGAAGCACCCCCAAGACCAGACTCCCCACCGGACCTCCCAGCCAATGAAGAAAATGTAACCATTCCGGTGGAAGAAACCTTTGAAGAGGCCTATGAGCCCCAACCCATCCCAGGTGGACGCGTCACGGCTGAAGGCTAGATGACTTATGAACTTCGAACCCCCGCATGGATGAAGACAATTGAAGAGCTTGGAACCACCCACTCAGCACGAGTAGAGGTGCAGCTACACACAATGGCAATGATTGAGGAAAGAATTTTACAGTCGCCCTACTTCGCTCACTTGGCCCCTCGCAGATACATATCAGGGCATGAGCTATAGTACAAACCGTATTTTATGCTAATGGCCGAGTATCAGTTGGCCATAGAGAAAGAAATAGGCAAGAAACCATCTCACTCTACTCAGTTTGAGCCTGATGATTTGCCACTAGATGCGGAGCAAGGCGAGATTTATCAACCAGAGTGGCATAAAGATCTTTTACAAGAATATCCTGAGATGATGAGTACTTGGGCAAAGGCACCACTACATTTGAAATACAACCCATGTTGGGGACCAGTGCCACGTCGCCGCTCCTGGACAGCATTTGCTATGAAAGTACAAAACAACAAGTAGTGCCAGGATTGGTTAAATTACCCATATTTCAAGCCACCCATAGAACTACCTACAGTGGGATACATGATGGCCACGATTCGTCACTGTCTCCCTCGCTTGAAACACATGGACAATATAGCAGCACACATGACTGTCAAGATATTTGACATGATGCAAATGGTTTTTAAAGTCTTCAGACGCGTCAAGGCACCCCATGTAAACACCCCGAGCTTCGAGCATGGCAATCTAGATCTTGCATACGATATGAGTACAATGCCATCGCTACGGGTGTGTTATGCCTGGCATTGCAGAATTAAATATTTACCGGCGTGCTACAAGCAGACCTTCGAAGAAATGTTCACAACCGAATTTTGGGAATACCATTCAGAAGTGTTCATCAGCAGGCCTACACACCTCTTGCAATTATTCGCCTGTGAACAGATGGTATATTCCACACAGTATCGACTCCCACCAGCCGATGAACCGCAACCAATTGATTGGGAGAAACTCGAGGCGGATTTGGCCCGAGGCATTCGAATATCAGAACACACCCTCGCTCAGGAACTACTACAGAACTACATCCGACAGACCGCACAACAAGGTTCTGTCGAGGACGACAGAAGCGAGAGGGAGGGGGGTGTTGGTAGCAGCCAGAGGCATAGAAGACGCGGAAGCATGTAAAGACAGAGCAGGGAGTCAGTCGAATCAATTTTTTCAAAGAATTATGTTTTAAAATACTTTTCAAAGACCTCAAACATTGATTTTTATCACTATTGTAACATATGTAATATAGAAAAACCGTTTTCTTAATTTCTTGCTCCATTTTGTGCAAGCCAAGGAGCCCTCGAGCTTGAGGAGCTTAGGTAGAAGGAGCATATCAATTTTGGTTATTTTTAGACACCGTTTACCCTCTCAAATAGCGCATAGGACCTATTTTTTAACTATGCCGGTCACTAGATGCGAAACCGGTCAAAACTAGTCTAGAATCTATAAAAAGAGCTAGAGAGCTCATTTTTGAGGTTGGTTAGTGTGAGCTTGGAGCTATTTTGAGCTTGTAACTGAGATCTTGAGCAATAGAGTTGATTTCTCACCTTGCATTGTGTCTTGCTTGTCTCTTCGTAGTGTGTGTGTATGTGTGTGTGCATTTCTATGCTTCTCACCTTCACTCTCACTTCATCTCACATTCACGATCTTCATATCACTCCTATCTCTTCTGCGGATAGACATTAAGGAGGTGGAGCTTCTTAACGTGGTTCTCACCATTGTGGTAGAGCAACAAACGCGCACAACACTATGACGATCGATGGAGAAGGAACGCAATGTAGAGAGCTTGATCAATCAGCTGAGACGAGTTAGTTGAAGCCTTGGGCCGAGTGCAAGTTACACCCCTCCTCAATGAGTTGCGATGGACTGTGAACCCATCAAAGGACACACTTACTCAATCACGATCGAAGGCTAACTCCACGATGGACACCCAACCAATCGCCAAGCTTTGTTAGTCATGCCTTGTCACCCACTAAAGGCTCGAAGCTCGGTGGTAGGGAACAGTCACTCAGTTGTGCTACTCACCGATGGATCCTGGCTCCGCGCTAACTTTCTCAGAAGCAATGACGGAAGTGCAATGGATTCATGCCGCTGATCCTGCACCACAACCCTTTCCTATGTACCTTCAAATCAAGCAGGGCATGCTGCTACTAATCTTGCTGTTGTGTTCGTCTACGTGCATGGTTGTCTATTTAAAAATATTGTTGATCCTGTACCACAATCCCTTTCCTGTGTACCTTCAAATCAACCATGGCGTGTTGCTGTTGATCCTTCTGCTATGTTTGTCTACGTGCATGGCCCAAAAAATCTACTTCCATCAAAATTACTCAAGTTATCAAAGCATGTGTGGCTATTCTTTATAGCTTCTATACAACCAAAGGCGCTGGGCATCTTGGATAGCGCATTGGCCTTCTATCAGGGTGACCCAAGTTCAATACCCATCGCCAATGTTCACAAAGAATGGGAAGTTTTTGTTGTAATGTTTTCGGAAAAGACAATGTAAAATGGATGGCGCGATCCGTGATCAGGGAGAGTTTTAGATGCGTTCGTAAAAGCTTCTGACATGAGCTTTATTGATGTGATTTTGGAGTGCTTTTCAAGGGACAAACAATAACTATATAAGAAGAGCTTGGCTCATTGTTCAAATTATCCTACACCTATTGCAACACAAGCTTTGGAAGCTTTGGTACCTCAATAGAGGTGGTGCTTCTAGCACATGGGGCAGCCATGGTGCTACCTTGGAGTATGTTGAGGAGCGGCTATGGAGTTCTTCTTGGAGAAGAAGAGTGTGCTCACACTCTTGCTTATGGAGATGACTTATCTATTAACATCTTGGTGGTGTGGATCGACCATTCACATGATGTATTTGAAGATTGTCTTCTACATGAAGATTTCGGTTTACTTCAAAGACATTGGATGGAGGTTAACATAAGATTTGCATCTTATGTTACAAATTTAGTTACATGTTCTCTTTATGCACACAGATACTACTTGAAGTATATGAAAGTGGCATCCATATTAGGAGGAGTCCTATTCGGCATATCCAAAGGAGAATTAGTACATGTATGCTTTATGCATATTTGGATGAGGTGTTTGAGATGGTATGTTCATATGAGATTGAGGATTTCTGGTAGCATACTTGTTAGCATTCTTTGCTACTTTTGTAAGTGTTTGATCTTTTCACACACGTATCTGACTTAGGGTCTTCCATAGCCTAAAGTTAGATGAGGGTTTGCTGACTATCAGTTTTAGACTCATCCTTCCTCTTTTTATCACTCATATTCACTCTTCTACAACCTATTAGGTCACACATCTCATATACATTTAGATTTCTGTCTATACATCTGAATATGTTTTTTTCATTTATACATTCACTCATCCATCTATTTCTGATCACATAGAGTGGTTGAGATCTTGGCTCCCACATTGTAAATTAATATTTGTATATATGATAGTGTAAGTAAGCACTAGCTTACGTAACACTTTACACATGTTGTCTAATCTTTCTCTATCTTTGTCTCATCATTTGTATGATTAAGTATGGTATGTTCATGTTTCGCCAATATTGGAAGATTGTTGGAATCTGTGTTTTTATCCTGGATCTATGGAACTTGGACCTGTGGTAATAGTTATGGGCCTACTATATTTGCAACATTTGGTATCAGAGCCTTAGGGTTTCGGTATCAGAGCATGCAGGCTCTCAGATATCCAGGTTCACTGGTTTCTAGAATTCTAGGATTACAACATATGATTTAAGAGCATCTTCTAACATTTGACATTTGACATTTGACATACACACTTAATCTAGATGAGTAGAGATTTGAGAATTAGACAATTTGGTCACATGTTTGGAGTATGAAATTGATGATATGTTAGCATCCAAATACTTTTGGAAGAGTATGAAAATACTTCACAAAAAGAATTGTTTAAAGCCCAAGACTTGATGAAGAGAAGGCTACTTCAAATTCAAGGAAAAACAATGGTTTGGAGAAAATGAAGGAATCACATTAACATCAAATCATAGGTATCAATTTCTACTATCAGATTATCATTTGTAGGTCATATCTTAGAAGAGTAGTTATGAAGGATTCAAGGAGTGCTTTTATACACTTTCATTAATTGAAAGTTAAAGGCTGCATCAAAACAGGTATCTAGAGGTGTTTCTAGAGATTTTTGAGAGATCTCTTTCATGGCAAGAAAGCTCATCTAAGAAGACAAATGTGGAGAGCATTAGTTCTGTTTTTAGCCAATCTTGTGTTGTAAGTTGGTTGGAAGCTTTTTTTTGCTCACATTTTGTATCTACAGAGGTAACTCTAGAAACGAAATTCATCATTCAGACAAAAGGTTGGTGAATTCAGTCATATTAGTCACATTTGAAGTAGAGTGTTGATTCCTCTTATGCTAAGAGGAGATGGAGCTGAGATGGTAGAAGCATGTTTTATCTTCTATGTAGTGCTTGCTACTTCAAGATGAAGAAAACAAAAGGAATGGAAGGGAAGTTTGAAGATGTTGACATCATTATCAGGTGGAAGAAAGATGCGAAAGAAGAAAGTCCAATATTTCCAAAAGAAAAGTAAGACTTCCTTTTCTCATATATTTTCCATATACTTTTCCTATTTTATCCTCTACATCCAAAGACAAGTCTACAAGAACATCTTATGTAAAGATAGTATAAAGAAGAATCAGTTTCTTGTTTTGCATTAGACTTGGTCATGATTTAGTAGATTTGACAAAGAATTGCATTGAGAGAAAGAAATGCAACAGATTTTGAAGACAGCTTGTATGTTTTGACTTAACAGATTTTGAGTAGGTAGCTATATATTCCCTCAAAGAATTCTTGGAGTATATTTCTTCTTTATCTAACTCTTGAGGTAAAAGAGTTTTTTGTAGCAGATGTTGAAGACTTGGGTTGAGGTTTTATGTTTGGAAAGGTTACCTCATATTCAGTATTTTCAAAAAACTTCAAAAAATTCAAATTTTTGATGTACTAGTTAGTTGAAGAATCTACTTTCTATGATTGTCTTGTTTTTTGGATACATGCAAAAGGTGTTCCATCAAATCTTATCACTTGATTGAGAAGTGGAGTTAGCCAAAAGAAATTCAAGGAGATAATATCAGATTTCACCTGGGAAGAATATGAAGATATGAAGTATCAACTTGCAGCTTTTAGAGTTCTCAAGGTGAGATTTTGTCCACTTATGTTTCAAGTAGAAGTTCTAGTTTTTACAACTTTATGTGAGAAGCATGGACACTTAGAGACATTCAAGTAGCAAATCAAACATTCAGTCATGAAGCTTTGATGAGAGCAGATTCTACATAGGTTCTTAGCATTGGAAGAAGTAAGTCAAAGATTCGAGTTCTATCAGATTTGTGTTCCAGAGAGATTGAAGAAGATACTTGTTATGTTGTAGAAAGTTATGAATCCTAAAATGCTTTCAGCAAGGGTTTTATGATAGATGAAGCTGAAGATTTTTGGAAAGCTGAAGAATAATAGGGAAAACTATTGGCATGTGCACAATGTCACGAGAAAGGAGATAAGGAAGAGAGCTCACACACACACTCTCACTCTCAAGGAGAAGCACACACACAGATTGAGGCAAGGAAGAATGATCTTCTTCTTCTTCTTCTATTGCATAAAAGGAATGTACAAGAATGACCTAAAAACAAGGATACAATAAGTGCAATATATAAAGATCAGTACATAAGGAAAAACCTAATGTCTGCGAATGAGTGAGCTGGCAAGAAACAAATGTGCCATCACTCTCGGTAGATAAATCTAATAAAGCTCAATGAAGTATCCTTGACATATACCGACGTGACCACTATTCATGTCAGAGAAATGAAAAACTGGTATGTGTCATCCTGGATCATCACATGTTGAGCTTGATATCTCAACACTCCCCCTCAAGCTCAATGTTATATCCTGTAATCCAAGCATCTCCCGAAACGTCTTCAACTTCTCAGCTCCAAGTGCTTTGGTGAAAATATCAGCAACGTGCTCATTTTTTCTCACATAAACAAGATCAATATCGCTTGTTAATATCTTCTCTCTGATGAAGTGATAATGTACCTCGATATGCTTTGTTCTAGCATGGAAAACAGGGTTCCGTGCTAGCTGTATGCTACTAAGATTATCACAATAGATAGTGATAGGCTTTTGCACTTCCACACCTAAATCTGCAAGTAACATCCCTAGCCATGATGCCTCACATGCTGCCATTGCAACACCTCTATACTCAGCCTCTGTACTCGACAAAGCAACAATGGGTTGCTTCTTATTGCTCCATGTAATAGCTGCACCTGCAAGTGAGAAAAGAAAGCCACTAGTAGATCTTCTATCTAGAGTACTACCAGCCCAATCTGCATCACTGTATCCATGAACCTGTAAATCTACACCAGCTTCATAAAACAATGCATATTCCAAAGTAGCACTCACATAACGTAGAGTGCGCCTCAGAGCATCCAAATGTGGCTTCCTGGGAACTTGCATAAATTGACTTTCAAGTCCAATAGTATAGCTTAAATCAGGCCTTGTAATTGTAAGATATATAAGTCTTCCCACAATTTTCCTGTACATAGTAGCATTTTCCAATGCTTCACCTGATGTAGTATCCAACTTCAAATTCTGATCTAATGGCATAGAAATTGTCTTACAACCAGCCATACCATACTTTTGCAGCATATTCAAGGCATATTGCCTTTGGGACATCCATATACCTGTTTCTGTATGTATAAACTCAATGCCCAAGAAATAGCACAACACACCAAGATCTTTCATGTCAAATTCCTGCATAAGAAGTTGCTTTACCTCTTTGATTATCGCCACCTACAATCAAGTCATCAACATAAATGACCACAATCGTGATGCCATCATCAGTCTTCCTTGCATATAGTGAATGATCTGCATCACACATAGAAAACCCAATGCTAGTTCAGTAATCAGCAATCCTTGCATGCCATGCACGCAGACCCTGCTTCAGCCCATACAAAGCCTTCTGCAACCTGCAAACATATTTTGGATGCTTTGAATCTTCATATCCTTGTGGCTGGTCCATATATACTTCTTCTTGTAACTCACAATGTAGGAAAGCATTCTTCACATCCATCTGATGCAAAGTCCATCCTTTTGCTGTAGCTAATGCAATAAGTGTCCTAACAGTAGACATTTTAGTTACAGGGCTGAATGTTTCCTCATAATCAATGCCATATGTCTGTGCATATCCTTTAGCTACCAATCATGCTTTATACCTGCTTATGCTACCATCATCATTATGCTTTACCTTAGAAACCCATTTACAACCTATAGGTTTCTTTGTTAGAGTATGATCAATGTCTACCCCTCATGATTGTATGCACATTTTGTAAGGCCCCCTTTATGAGGAGAAGCCAAGCGTGCATTACCCAATTGATGGGAATCCCAACTTGAATGTTGGATGAAGGTCATATTGGACCATGTAAGATATTATAAGGAAAGGGAGTTACCAGGGTCCCCAATTGTGGGGTCCGGGGCAGCGGTGAGCAGCCCCGGCTGGGGGGTCCAAGGGGGCCAGCGGGCCCCCTGGCTGGGGGGTCCCAGGGGGCCAGCGGGCCCTCTGGTGGGGGTCCGGGGGCAGCGCCCCCGGTGCGACGGTAAAGGGAATATTCCCTGTCGGAGTCAGAAATCATTTATATTTGTTAGGTCGGTTCAACCAGTCTAAGCCGTGTATGGCAATTACGCGGGCGGTGGCCACCCACGCCCTACCGCCCATGTATAGCCGTCCATGGCAGGCCACCCATGATCCTATATATACATGGCTTCTGCACTACCTAAGACATTGAGTTGAGCCACCATACCTCTACCTTGTATCTCCCTATCTAGAGTTGTCTAGATCACCATTTAAGCTCTACCTTGAGAGCGCACGGGTGGACAACGCTATCATCTTTGTACTTGCTGCTAGTAGAAAATTGTTGAGATTCTCCTATATCTGTTATCTTCTCTGCTATTGCTCCTGTGTTATATTGCGTAACTATTGTCTTACATGGTATCAAAGCTGTAAGGTTCGAATAGCTTGAGAAGTATCATTATTTTAGCCTACTAGCAGACTAGAATATCAGTAGATTATTCGAGTGATTACATGATGGCTTCATCGTCGAACACTAGTCTTGGTGCTTCACCTAATGTTAATGCTGCACCTATTCGAATTCGTCCACCTGCATTCACTGAAGGGAAGCTGGATGGAACCAACTATACACTCTGGAAGTTCAAAATTTCTGCAATTTTGGACTCCTATGAATTACTTGACACTGTCATGGGACCGATGGGATTGGATCCAGAGCCTATACCAGTTGAAGATCCAGCAAATTCAAGATTGATGATTCAGCCAGATCCAGATCTTCTACGAGCTTGGAAGAGGTGGAATGCTGATGCATTATGTGCGATTGTCACTAGTGTAAGTGATTCTGTGCTTACTTTAGTTCAACATACTACTAAAGCACATGAGGCTTGGGGCATATTGGCTCGACAATATGAGACCAAGAACCACACTAGGATACAGAATTTAGAAAATCAGTTGGCAAATGAAAAGCATTCTGATTCTGAAAAGGCTGAAGATTTTATCAAACGGATAAAGCATCTTCAAGATCAATTGGCTGCAGTTGGTGTTGTTATAACACCAGAAGAGCTAGCTCGAAGATCTGTACGTGTTCTTCCAGCAAAGTATGATGGATTAGTAACAGCCCTTAACACTCAGGTAAGGCCAACTCCTCTTACATTTGAAGAGTTTTGTGCCATGCTTTTAGAAGAAGAGATGCGGCTGAAGAATCGGCAAAGTACAACTGATGCTGCATTCTCAGCAAATGCAAAAGGTAAAGGCTCTTCAGAGGGATCAAAGAAGAAGCCAAAGAAGAAAAAGTTCACAGGAAGTTGCTTCTATTGTGAAAAGAAAGGCCATGCTATCAAGGATTGCAGAAAGAAGCAAGCTGATGAACGGAATGGGACTGTAAAATCATCATGGAAGAACAAAGAGTCTGCAAACAACACAGAGCTGGAACTTTGGGTAGCTATTGAAGAGGTATGTTCATCTGCTCAAGCTCGTGTTGATGAGCCATGGATTTTAGATAGTGGAGCTTCTCGCCATATGACTAGTAAAAAGGATTGGTATAGTTCCCTAGTGCCTCTGCGGGAATCCATCAATGTAGTGGTGGGAAACGACTCCAAGTGTCCAGCTGAAGGAACTGGAACCATCTCTTTTATCACTTCTCCAGGTGTTGAGAAAAAGTTATCCGATGTTCTCTATGTACCTACACTCAAAAGAAATTTGTTGTCAGTTTCTGCAATAACAGATCGTGGACTCGAAGTTCACTTCAATAAGAGTGGTGTGGAAATCATGGATTCATCAGGTAATGTTGTAGGTAAAGGCACACGACGGGATAACTTGTATGAGTTAAGTGCTTTAACTGCTACAGAAGATAAAGATGTAAGCAGGTTATGGCACCAACGATTTGGGCATCTCGGATTTGCAGTTTTGAAGGAGATGCAACGAACAGGGATGGTTGCTTATTTGCCTGCATTTTCAGAGTTGCAGGAACCTTGTGAAGCTTGTATGATGGGCAAGCAACAACAAAAGGCATTTCCAAGAGAGACCAGCAATCGATCTCAAGCTCCTCTAGAGTTGGTACATGCTGATCTCTGCGGTAAAATGTCTACACCTGCTTTAGGAGGATCTTTCTACTTCTTGCTGTTAGTCGACGATTATAGTAGAAAGATGTGGGTTTATTTCATTCGAGAGAAGGCTGATGCTTTTGAAAAATTTAAAGTGTGGCATAAGTATGTAGAAAGTGAATCAGAAAGGAAACTGAAGAAATTTAGAACAGATAGAGGAGGTGAATTCTTGTCAACAGAATTCAACAATTACTGTAAGGAGCATGGTGTGAAAAGGCAACTTACCACAGCTCATACACCTCAACAAAATGGCGTTGTTGAGCGCAGGAATAGGACAGTAGTTGAAATGGCTCGTTGTATGTTAAAGGCTCAAGACATGCCTGATTCATTCTGGGCAGAAGCAGTCAATACAGCAGTCTACATCCTCAATCGAAGCTACACAAAAGCTCTGAAGGGGATGACTCCTCAAGAAGCATATTCTGGTAAAAAGCCTTCAGTTTTGCATTTCAGAATTTTTGGTTGTTTCTGTTATGCACATATTCCTGATTCAACAAGATCAAAGTTGGATTCAAAAAGCAAAAAGTGTGTCTTCCTAGGATATAGTGAAGAGTCTAAAGCATACAGGTTATGGGATCCTAAGGCAAGGAAGATTTTTGTCAGCCGAGATGTGGTGTTTGATGAACGACCACACTTAGTAGAAGATAAAGGTAAATCTACTATCTCATCAAACGGAGAAATATCTCACCTTGTGCCTATCAAAAGACAGGTTAAAGTTGAGGAGGAGGAAACATCTGATGGAGAAATCTCCTCAATAAAAAGCCAACCAATTGTAGCTGCACAGCATAAGCCACTACCGAAGTGGGCACAACAGCTCTTTGATGATCACAATCCACATGTAGATGCACCAGAATCATCATCGGATGGATTACGAAGATCAAAGAGAATAGAGGAGCAAAGAAGAGCCTCAGAACACATTGTTAACATGGCTCTAATGGCAGATATCATGGGTTCGATAAAGGAACCTACCACCATTGAAGAAGCCATTGATGATCCAGATTGGAGAGCGGCAATGCAGTCTGAGTATGATAGTATACTCAAAAATGATACATGGGATCTAGTCGACTTGCCGCCAAAGAAGAAGGTAATAGGTACTAAATGGATTTGGAAAGCTAAGTATAAAGCTGATGGAACATTAGAAAAGTATAAGGCACGATTAGTTGCACAGGGTTTTTCACAGATTGAAGGATTTGATGTTCAAGAAACTTTTGCACCAACAGCACGCATGACAACTATTCGGACGGTACTTGCAGTAGCTGCACAAAAGTCTTGGCCTATTTTCCAGATGGATGTCAAATCTGCATTTTTGAATGGTCACCTCAAGGAGGAGGTATATGTATCTCAACCACCAGGTTTTGAGGTGCCCAATTCAGAAAATAAAGTTTGCAGGTTGAAGAAAGCTTTGTATGGACTTAAGCAAGCTCCACGGGCTTGGTACCAACGAATTGATCATTTTTTCAAAAATATGGGTTTTGAAACAAGTACTTCTGATGCTAACTTGTATGTAACGAAAAGGGATAGCAAGCTAGTTGTTGTCATTGTATATGTACATGATTTGATCATTACAGGAGATCATCAGGAACTCATCAATCAAACTCGGATCAGCTTGGGAACTGAGTTTGAAATGACAGACTTAGGTCTACTCCATTTTTGTCTGGGAATTGAAGTATGGCAAAGGAAGGATGGCATTTTCATCTCACAACAAAAATATTCCAAAGAAATTCTCAAGGCATTTGGAATGATGGACTGCAAACCAACTAGCACACCTATGGAGGTAAATCATAAGCTATCTATGGATGATAACATGCCTGATGTAGATGCTAAGAAGTATAGGAAGCTCGTTGGAAGTCTTATTTTTCTGTGCAACACTAGACCAGACATTTGCTATGCTGTTGGAGTGTTAAGCAGGTTTTCCAACAAACCTAAGGAGAGTCACTGGAATGCTGGAATGCGAATTCTAAGGTACATTGCAGGAACCTTGGATTTTGGTATTTTGTATACCACAGGTGATACACTCCAAGGATATTGTGATTCAGATTGGGCTGGAGATTGTGATTCTAGAAAATCAGTTTCTGGATATTGTTTCTCACTTGGTTCAGGAATATTTTCTTGGGTAAGTAGGAAGCAACCAACTCTCGCACTCTCCTCCACTGAAGCAGAGTACAAAGCAGCTTGTTTTGCTTCTTGTGAGGCAGTCTGGTTAAGGAGAATTCTTGCAGATATAGGCTTTCTATCAAATATGCCAATTGTACTCAAGTGTGATAATCAAAGTTGTATGGCTATTGCAAAGAACCCAGTATTTCATGCTCGCACCAAGCACATAGAAGTACAGTACCATTACATTCGTGAGCTAATTGAAGATGAAATTGTGGAGCTAGAATATTGCCCAACAGAGGCAAATTGTGCTGACATATTCACTAAAGCACTTGGAAGAGAGCAGCTCAACAAGCATCTTCAACAGATGGGCATAGGACCGAGACCTACTTGATTTATCATCGGTAAACATTGAGGGGGGGTGTTAGAGTATGATCAATGTCTACCCCTCATGATTGTATGCACATTTTGTAAGGCCCCCTTTATGAGGAGAAGCCAAGCGTGCATTACCCAATTGATGGGAATCCCAACTTGAATGTTGGATGAAGGTCATATTGGACCATGTAAGATATTATAAGGAAAGGGAGTTACCAGGGTCCCCAATTGTGGGGTCCGGGGCAGCGGTGAGCAGCCCCGGCTGGGGGGTCCAAAGGGGCCAGCGGGCCCCCTGGCTGGGGGGTCCCAGGGGGCCAGCGGGCCCTCTGGTGGGGGTCCGGGGGCAGCGCCCCCGGTGCGACGGTAAAGGGAATATTCCATGGAATATTCCCTGTCGGAGTCAGAAATCATTTATATTTGTTAGGTCGGTTCAACCAGTCTAAGCCGTGTATGGCAATTACGCGGGCGGTGGCCGCCCACGCCCTACCGCCCATGTATAGCCGTCCATGGCAGGCCACCCATGATCCTATATATACATGGCTTCTGCACTACCTAAGACATTGAGTTGAGCCAGCATACCTCTACCTTGTATCTCCCTATCTAGAGTTGTCTAGATCACCATTTAAGCTCTACCTTGAGAGCGCACGGGTGGACAACGCCATCATCTTTGTACTTGCTGCTAGTAGAAAATTGTTGAGATTCTCCTATATCTGTTATCTTCTCTGCTATTGCTCCTGTGTTATATTGCGTAACTATTGTCTTACATTCTTTCCTTGTGGCAATGCAACCAACGTCCATGTATCATTTCCATAAAGTGAAGCCATCTCCTCATCCATAGCTTTTTCCCAATCTACAATTCCAATTGCATCTTCAAAGCAAGAAGGTTCAGCATCTTGTATTACCTTTTTCATGTAGGCATAATGACCAGCCATGTAACTATCATATGTCAATCGTTACACTGAATTCCTCATCCTCGCAGATCTTCTTGGTCCTGGGTCACTTCTTCTTGTATCATTTGCATGTGCCCTTCTTACTCCTGGAGTCTTCATAGAGGGCAATCCAAGTTCCTCATCAAGACTGTTTTCTGAACCGCTTGAATCTCCATCAACGTCTTCAAAACCTGCACATGTTTTATGACGAGCAGAAAGCTTTTCTTTACCTTTCTTGGATGTATCTGATGAATTTGCTAGACTGAAATCTCCACATAATCTTCCACTCCATGGATTTTCTGCAATATGTTTATTTTTGTGTTCAGCAACGCCATTCTATTGTGGTGTGTACATGCATGAAAACTGACGCCAAATTCCATGATTTTTTAGAAAACTACTGAACTCATTTGACATGTATTCACCTCCTCCATCGTATCTTAATGTCTGAATGTACTTCCCTGTCTGCTTTTCCACCATAACTTTTAAATTTTGGAAGTGAGTGAACACCTCACACTTCTCTTTCGTGAAATATACCCATACTTTGCGTGTATGGTCATCAATGAAAGTAACATAAAACCTGCAACCACCCATAGATGTGGTCTTTGCTGGACCCCAAACATTTGTATGTACTACTTCTAGTACATTCTCACTAACATGCTTGTCATGTGGAAATGATGCTCTTGACTGTTTACCGAATTGACATGCTGCACATACCTTTTTCTTTTTTGCAACTTTGAAATTTGGTAGTCCATGGACAATCTCCTTTGATTACATCAGTTTCAGCCTTTGCAAGTTTGCATGTCCAATTCGTTTGTGCCATATCTCTATATCTGCAATAACTCCTACACCTTTTGCAAACATGGCTGCATTCATTTCAGGAATCTTCACATTTAAGGTGAACATCCTACCCACTTTGTTTCCTTTGGCAGCCAATCATCCATCCTGCTTGTACTCTTCTACATATAATCCATCAGCATTGAACCTGACTTGTAAACCTTGGTCAACCATTTGTTGAACAGAAACCAGATCCTTTGTTATATTTGGAACATGCAACACATCAGCAAGATGTTTTACCTTCCTTTCCTCCATAGACAATGCTATGTTTCCTGTATGTTCAATAGGATGCGATGTATCATCACCTGTTTCAACATATCCAGGAACTGGCATTTTCTGCAAACTACTAAACCATTCTGCATGACTGGTCATGTGATTTGAAGCACCTAAATCAACATACTAGACATTATCATTTGATTTTGAACATCGGCAGACATCGTATTCATCATGTGATGTTGAACCATAAACAGCTTCTCAGAATCATCTGCACTTGTGGATGCATAGTTGTTTTGCTGCCTTCTGTTATTTTGATTCTATAACCTGCAATCATGTTCAAAGTGTCGAGGTTTACCACAATTCCAACATTCTTTACTATCATTACCTAAATCATTTCTTTGGAAACTTCTACGACCTCTTTGGCTCCCCCTGCCTCGAAACTGTCCTCTTCCTCTTGCATGATTCTGTTGTTGACCTTGTTCTTGGTTAGTGTTTCCTCTTCCACTTCCAAAACCTCTACCCTTGCCTCTTCCTCAGCCAGAGTAGAATACTTGCTCAGAACTCGTCTTTCCTTGGGAGTTTGAATCCTCACCAAGATTCTTTTCTTCAATAATCAGCATAGATACCAGATCAACAAAATTCGGAATATTTTCCCTGATCAGTATGGAAGTTCTGAACTGCTTATATGCAGCTCCTAAACCATGAAGGCACACTTCCACCTTATCATCATCATCTACATTCACGCCAATAGATGCAAGTGACTCACATATGATTTTGATTTTTAGAGTGCAGTCACTTATCGACATGCTCTTCTTTTCCAATCTATGCAACTCGTTCTTGAGTTGCAATTTCTGTGCCTTTGTATTAGTCTCATACAAAGTGACCAAACTGTTCCAAGTCTCTTTTGGAGCCTTGGCATCCTATATGTGTCCAATCATGCTATTTTATATGCTAACAAATAGCCAATACATTACCTTTCATGCTCCTTGATTCCATTCCTCATATGCTCTTAACTGGTCTGCAGTCCGATTCCTTTCTGGTAACTATGTAGCATTTTCATTCTCTCCTTCGATGTACTTCCAGTAGCCTTTTCCCATCAGGAAATTCGTCATTCTGAATCTCCAAGCATGGAAGTTGTTTTTGTCCAGCTTATCGCTCATAAACTGACTCATTCCATCTATGTTTTCCATTTTTGGGACAATTCAAACACTACAAAACACTACAAGTAGCACTTCTGCTTGAACACTATCGCACTATGACGTGACAGTTCGATCTCACAAAAAACACAGTTTTCGTGTATCAATATTACACGGAATCGCTTGAAATTCTGGATCTGGAATATACGAGTCTCATCAAACACAATGCAAGTTATAGTTTCTTAAAGTGACTAGGTTTTTCTGTGGGCCCCACCTTGCGGTCTCAAAACAAAGGTCGAAGATGGCTCCGAAACTTTGATCTGATTTTCGTAGCAAACGGAGGCCGATTTTCGTAGCAAATGGAGGCCGTTTGTGAAATCGTGTTTTCTCCACACCTTGCCACGTAGTCTTCACTGTCGCCTTCTCCACGAGCTCTCTACAGCCACACTCGCTCTAATACCATGTCACGAGGAAGGAGGTAAGGAAGAGAGCTCACACACACACTCTCACTCTCAAGGAGAAGCACACACACAGATTGAGGCAAGGAAGAATGATCTTCTTCTTCTTCTTCTATTCCATAAAAGGAATGTACAAGAATGACCTAAAAACAAGGATACAACAAGTGCAATATATAAAGATCAGTACATAAGGAAGAACCTAATGTCCACGAATGAGTGAGCTGGCAAGAAACAAACGTGCCATCACTCTCGGTAGATAAATCTAATAAAGCTCAATGAAGTATCCCTGACATATAAAGGTGTGACCACTATACATGTCAGAGAAATGAAAAACTGGTACGTGTCATCCTGGATCATCACATGTTGAGCTTGATATCTCAACACACAATGCTAATAACAAGGGTTCAGATTATTTGTTTTAGACAAAGGTATTAATGTTATGAAAGATGAGATTTAAAGACATTCCAAATTTCATAAAATCTGATATATTTGAAGAATTCTGGATACTAGAGTTAAATCATCCAGGGGGTGATGAAACATGAAGACTTATTTTTTAGCCATATGTGAAAGAATGCAGAGTCATACCTTTAAGTATTCCCAGTATTCCTATGTCAGGTATTCCTATATTTCCTTTGTCAGTTTCTCTTTATGTTCCAGCTTTGAAAGAAGAAGGAAGAAGGAGAGTGTTTGGAGAAAGTTCTTGTTAGGTGTTCCTATTCAAGAGAAAGTTCTAGAGTTCTATTGAAGAGAAATTTGATATTTTAGAGAGGTATGTTTTTAGAAGTGCACACATATATGTTTATACCAGGATCTAAAGGAAAGAGGTATGAAAGACTTACAGATTGAACAAGGATGAAGACATGATGACATCATAGATTTTTTCATGAGACTCATGAGTTGAGTTGAATTGAGCTGACTTGAGTACAGTTAGAGATGAACCAAGAGTGTTCATAATACACTAAGTTGTGAGTTGTCAGTCACAAGTCCCACGATTCACTTCTTGATTTTGTTTAGTGTATCTATTTGACACAACAAAAGTACGTTGAGAAACCTTTCTTAAGGCAAATGCAAATATGTGGATCCTAGTGTATGTTTACAGGTTTGAGAAGATAGGAGATAGCAGGTTGAGAGTCAGTACATGCTACATTTGTTATCAAGTAGTGTTTGCTTGATGTGTACACTATTGGATATCTAGTTTGCATATTTTCTCAGGTATTATGGTTCATATTTCGCAAGTTCAAGTTTGAAGAAAGTCAAAATCAGTTTGAAGAAAGTCAAAATCAGTTTTGAAGAAGAATTTTGAAGAAAAGAGTTGAAGGTTAGTTTGGGAGTACAAGTTTGAAACTTATGAAGTTTGCAGATGAATGAAGTTACATGTTCAGTTCATTTTGTACCAATATGACATTGCAGGGGGGATTGTTGGAAACAATGTCATATAGTACATTGGTCAAATTACTCAAGTTATCACAACATGTGTAGCTATTCTTTATAGCTTCTATACAACCAAAGGTGCTGGGTGTCTTGGATAGCACATTTGCCTTCTATGGGGGTGACCGAGGCTCGATACCCATCGGTAGTGTTTGTGAAGAATGGGAAGTTTTTGTTGTAATGTTTTTGGAAAAAAACTAAGAGCTTTACTTCTGCAAAAATTTCTAGTCACTAAAATAAGTTACCTTTACTCTTTTTCTTATTTCTCTTAGCATAGATATTACTTTGCCAAGATCTTAGGAGGATGAAAGTAGAAGAGAAGAGCTTTACAACAAGCTATTACTTGCTAAAATCTTTGCACTACACACCAAGTTATGGCCTTCACAAAATGATTATATCTGACTGCCAAAATAGGAAATTTTGCCTATTTTAGTAAAATTGTCTGTCCATTTTTGAAAATTTTCAACTTAGCATCAACTTGTAGCAAGAATTCGATGCCACGCATCGAAGTGGTGTGTTTTTGGTCACTTTTTCATCACCTAAAATACCTCCTGGAACGTAGATATGAAGAAAAACACTTTTATGATGGAACTCAATGCTAGGTATCAATTTATATTGAAACTTGATGCTAGGCATCGCGTTGCTCCACAAAGCTCATGTTTTTAAGAAGATTCAACAATATGTAAAAACTTAGAGAATAAAACAAGGACTTATCACCACAAACTCGATGCCAGGCAATGAGTTGCTTGGGAGACTTGAACTTTTGAGATCATTTAATAATAGGCAAAGTATGAAGATGGAGGAGAGAGTCTCATACACAAGACTTAATTAGTTCTTCTCATAGCAATGAAAAAGTCAGAGATTTATAGGTGCTTTCTTACTCAAAGATGTCACATTATACTCAGTCATACAAAATCTCTCTTTTTCTCTCTCCCTCTTTTTCTTTTTTTCTCTTTTTCTCTCTTCCCATCTATTGATACAAACTAGTTTATATATAGTTTTTCTCAATCTCATGACTTTTGAAAATTCTAGAACTAAAGTTAAGTCTAACTTTACAAATATGGTACATGTGTGAAATTGTCCCTTCACATAGGCATGTGCTTTTCTTCTTAGACTTTGACCTTCAACTTTATGTCCAATTTGTGATTGATTCTTCAACAGTTCCCCCTCAGCCACTAATTGACATTCTTTGTTTCTTCATATAATCTTCTTTTCTTTTTGCTCCTGCCATGCTTTTGAATTTGTTGGTCTTCACATCATCCAAGCTCTTTGTCATTATATGTGCTATGTGATCCTTTGTAGAAATGTAGTCCACTTGAATTTCTTTCTCCATTACCTTTTCTCTTACGAAATGATAATGTATCTCTATATGTTTTGTTCTTGCATGAAATACTAGATTTGCTACGAGATAAGGTGAACTCATGTTATCTCCATGTATTGTAGGTATACCTTGATTAATGTCCAAGCTTTCGAATGATGTCTGCATCCATATGACCTCCATAGCTACTTCTACATGTCCTTTGTACTCAACTTCAATTGATGATAATGCTACTCTATATTGTTCCTTTGAACACCAACTTACAAGCTTATCACCAATGTATATCATGTAGCAATGAGTTGATCTTCAGTCATCTTGATTACCTACCCAGTTTGAGTCACTATAGGCTCTCAACTTCAAATTTGAAGTAAAAGGATAATATAATCCTTCCTTTATGGTCCCTTTGATATATATGAGAACTCTTTGACCTGCAATCCAATGTGGATCCTTTGTGCAATGCATAAATTATGAAAGAACTCCCACAGCATAACTAAGATCAAGTCTTTTAAGTGTAGCATAAATCAAACTACCCACAAGAGATTGATACTTCCTCATATCTTTGTATTCGACACTATCATATTTACTGATCTTGTGATTGACTTCAAGTGAAGTTGAAGCTTCTCTGCAATTTTTCATACCAAACTTCTTCAATAGGATTAGAAGATACCTTTCTTGTGATACACATATGCCATGATCTGTATAAGTGACTTCCATTTCAAGAAAATATGATAAGTTTCCTATGTCACTGATCTTGAATTCTTTCTCACGTAATCTCTTTACCTCCTTAATTCCTTCATATGAAATACTTGTGATTATAATGTCATCTACATAAATACAAATTTAGATTGTACCTTCCTCTGTTCTTTTGATGAGTAGACTTGGATATGCTTTTGAACTTTGATATCCAAAATCATTGAGATACTTCACCAATCTATAGTTCCATGCTCTTTGAGCTTGCTTCAATCTATAGAGTGCTCTTCTCAATCTATACACAAGATTTGGATACCTAGAATCTATAAACCCTTGAGGTTTTTCCATGTATACCTCATCAAATATGTATCCATTCAAGAATGCATTCTTTATATCCAATTGATTCAAAGTCCATCCTTTTGAAGCTGCAATAGCAATGATTGTCCTTATAATTGACATCTTAGCTACAGGAATGAATGTCTCATCATAATCTATGCCATAGTTTTGGGCATAGCCTTTCACCACCAGTCTAGCTTTGTATTTGTCTATATTTCCATCTACAAGCTTCTTCACTTTATTGAAATAACTTGGAGAAGCTTGTCGAAGGTAGAAAAGTGCGTTTCGAAGTGACGAAGTTTGGTCAAGCCAACCGGCACAAGACCAGCCCTTGAGCTTATGGAGACTCAAATAGACCTTATAGGCATGTGATAAGTGCAAAGAAACACACTATGTACCTTGGAGCATCAAGGAGAATGAGTCGATACAAAACAGATAGGTTCGCGGGTCGACTAGCTCAAAAAACTTACTATCTATGGAAGAAACAATGAACTTCGAATGCCCATAGCAACCAGCGTGATTACAATTAGAAAAAAATCCTTTTATGGGAGTGATACACATAGGGTTGAGTGTATGGAATGCACAAAAGTATAAGGAATAAGCAAAATATGCTATAGGAATGAATGCGACATTCACCGGTGGTACTTCCTATTTTTCAGGAATACGCAAAGATTGACCCCAAATCAGAAAAACTGAGATTTCTCCAAATATGCTGAAATAAATGCTTTGAAAACTTACAGGCATAACCTAGACACTAATACCTTTCCAATGAGTCCTCTTGCACTCAATTTGGAGCTCTGAGGAGAGAGCAGCAGCCTCTGCAAGATTACTGTTGGCGAAGAAGATGATGCAGAAAATTGAAGGAGCAAGACAATGATGGTCACAAGTGTATGTATATTGCTTCCATGTATTTTACAAGTGATTTCAAGTCTTTATATAGACTCTAGGAGTGTTCCACGAGTTTTACAAGTTGAATTTGAATTCAAATGAAGGTGGGAATGGTTGTTGGAGGGAATCAATTCACTTTCCTACAATCTAGGAAAAGTGAAGATCTTGATTGATCTACTTTTAGGTGACTTGATTTGCTTGATTGAATGCAACTTCAACCACCAAAATTTCGTGGGATTTTGGCTCTATATTTCTACCTTTACATGTTTCAAGCTCAAGGCTTTTACAACGGTAAATGAGCCATAAAAAATCTCTAAAAAAAATACAATAAATGAGCATATGAAAAAGAACTCTCCAACGGATATTCTTTCGACGCGATAGCCTTTGATGTAGATCAAATCCACCTCAAGCATAGTGTAAACTTGATGTTCCAACAGCTCCCCCTCAAGCTAAAGTATGCTTGAGTCTTCATTCTCTGATAGGTTGAAAACCTGCCATAGCTTTGAATCTACAAAGCTTTATTCCATCAAGTGCCTTCGTCATCATATCTGCTACTTGCTTTTCAGTCGGAACAAAAGAAATGTCAATCTCCTTTGCCATGAGCTTCTCCCTGATGAAGTGATAATGGACTTCTATGTGCTTGGTTCTCGCATGGAAAATAGGATTTGCCGCTAGATGCATGGAATTTACATTATCTCCAAATATGTGAGGTCTGGAACTCACAAGTCCCAAATCTGTATACAATGCTTTTAACCATATTGCCTCTTGAGTTGCTATGGTCAAGCCTCTGTACTCTGCTTCAGTTGAGGATAAAGCAACTGTTGGTTGCTTCTTGGAACTCCATGACACTAGCTTTGAACCTGCAAATGCTAAGTAACCAGATGTACTTTTTCTATCATCCTTAGCTCCTACCCAATCTGCATCTGAGTAGATTTTGATATCCAAATCTGAAGAGTAAAGATAGAATATACCTTCGTTGATTGTACCTTTGAGATACTTAAGTACTCTCTTAGCCGCATCCATGTGCGGTCTTCTTGGTGAGTGCATGAACTGACTAAGCACTCCCACACTATATGAGATGTCTGCCCTTCTGTGAGTAGCATATATCAAGCTACCTACCAAGCTTTGATACTCTTTAATGTCTTCAATTTTCTCACCTTCATAAACACTAAGTTTATGATTCATCTCCAAGGGTGTACCTGCAGGTTTAGTGTTCTCCATTTTGAACTTGAGAAGAAGATCCTGAATGTATCTTCTTTGAGTCAAATACATTCCTTCATCTGTGTATATCACCTGCATACCTAGGAAATATGTGAGCTCACCTAGGTCACTGATTTTGAACTCCTCTTGCATGTGTCTCTTGATCCTTTGAATGCCATTTAGATCATCACCTGTCACAATAATATCATCTACATATACACATAGATAGATAACCTCATTGTGATCCCTTTTGATAAATAGAGAAGGATCTGAGCTGCTAGCTTTGAACCCTTGATCTTGAAGATATGTAACCAACCTGTAATTCCAAGCTCTTGGAGCTTGTTTCAATCCATACAATGCTTTCTTAAGTCTGCAGACATAAGATGGATGATTAGGGTTTTCAAAACCTGGTGGTTGTGACATGTATACCTCTTCACTTATCCAACCATTTAAGAATGCATTTTTCACATCAAGTTGGAGGAGTCTCCAATTCCTTGCAGCAACTACACTTATCAATGTCCTGATTGTAGTCATCTTTGCAACTGGTGAGAATGTTTCCTCATAGTCTATACCATGAGTTTGTGAGCATCCTTTGGCAACTAATCTTGCCTTGTACCTGCAAACTGATCCATCTGAATTTCTTTTAACTTTATATACCCATCGACAACCAATTACCTTTTGATTCGGCGACATTGGAACCAAATCCCAAGTGTCCATTTCCTTCAATGCATCTATCTCTTCGTTCATGGCCTTTTCCCAATTAGGGTTTCCCTTTGCCTCTTCATAGGTTGAGGGTTCCTCTGAAATAGAGTCTTTTGCCAAGTAGATTGAATGCTTTGTAACAAATGTGGAATCATATCCATACCTTTCTGGTTGTTTCTTCTCTCTTGCTGATCTTCTAGGTGCTTGTTTGGAGCATTCTCCAACCTCTTGCATCTTTGCTTTGCCTCTTGACTTCCATAGCTTGTAATCCCTTTCTCTTTCATCTTGGTCATCGTCTATATCACTTCTTGGATCCTGGACCTGTGTATCATGCTTCCTTTCTAATTGATGAGAGTCATAATCAAGATCATATGGTAGTGTTACCTTTTGTTTATCTTCATCATACCAAGACCTGTGTTCTTCAAACACAACATCTCTACTTGTAGTGAATTGCTTGGTTGAAGGATTGAAGAACCTGTAACCCATCTGAGTTGAATCATATCCAATAAACACTGCCTTTGTTGCCCTTTCATCTAGCTTACCTCTTATTTGTGATGGTACATGAACATAAGATAAACAACCAAAAACCTTGCAATGTCCAAGACTAGGTTTTCTTCCATGCCATGCTTCATAAGGAGTCATACCTTGAAGTGATTTGGATGGTAGTCGATTGACAAGGTACACTGTAGTTGAAATAGCTTCTGCCCATAGATAATGTGGCAACTTCTTCTCTTCAAGCATTGTTCGGGCTGATCCAACCAATGTCTTGTTTCTCCTCTCTGCAATTCCATTTAGTTGAGGAGAGTACCTAGTAGTCACTTCCCTTTTGATACCTTTGTCTTGCAAGAACTCATCAAACTCTTTGGAGAAGTATTCTCCCCCTCCATCAGATCTGAGCTTCTTTAATGATCTACCTGTATGATTCTCCACATGTGCAAGATACTTCTTGAAGCAATCAAATACTTCATTCTTACTCTTGATAAAGTATAGAACAGTCCATCTACTATGGTCGTCAATAAATGAGACATAATACCTTGATCCTGCCAATGAAGGTTCTTGAATTGGTCCCCATACATCTGTATGTACTAAGTCCAATAAGTTGTTGTGGATGTAGCCTTTGTGGTTGAATGGTTGTCTTTGTGCCTTCCCAATTTGACATTCATCACACCTGTTGATCATGTGTTGCTTTGATATGTTCGGCAGTCCTAGAACACTTTGATCCCTGCATATATCCTTCAAGGTTCTTTCATTCACATGAGCAAGTCTCTTATGCCACACTTCAAGCTCACTTAGGGTTTGAGACCCAAAGTTGAATAGAACTATGTTCCTGGTATCTCCTACTTCAAAAGTAAAGAGCCTACCATGCTTCTCACCTCGGGCTATCTTCTTGAAGCCTTGACATGGATCTTCCACAAAAGCTCCATGTTGGGTGAACCTAACTTGCAAGCCTTTTTCAACTATTTGGCCTACACTTATTAGGTTTTTAGTGATAGTGGGTACATAAAGAACCTTACTCAGAATGTTTGTCCTGCCATTGGAAGCTTTGACATTACCAATCTTCTCCACATTGTGCTTCGTGTCATCCCCTGTTTGCACTTCATGTCTATGCTTTGGACTTTCCAAATCAGATAGAAGAGCAATGTTGCCTACAACATGATTCGAACATCCTGAATCTATGTAGAATAAATGATCATCTTCTTTACCTTCTTTGTGGCTTAGATTCATAAGAAGTAATGAGTCTTCATGTGGTTGATCTTCTGAATAATTGTTGTAGTCCCTTCTATTATAGCTTCTATTGTTATTGTTGAAGTTGTGTCCACCTCTGCCTCTATTGCTGCCATATCCACCTCTTCCACTTCCTTTCTGGGTCTTCCCATTGAACCAGCAATTCTGAGTGGTGTGGTTGGTCTTATCGCATATGGCACAAGGTTGAACATTCTGACCTTTGGCTTTGTCTTGCTTTGGTCCTTTCTTCTTCCCTTTCCACTTGCTCTTGCTTGCGAAGTTGGCTTGGGAAGTCTCTTCTTCATCTTCTTCCTTCTTCTTCCCTTTCTGCTTCTTATCCTTCTTATCTGCATATAGAGCACTAGTTGAACTACCATGATAAGAGTTACCTTCCTTTATGCTATTTTTGGCTTCTTGATTGAAGAGTTGTCCAAGAAAGATGTTGAAGTCTGGAGTCTGCACATCCATGATGAGATCGTAAGCCATCGTGAAGGATTGCCATTGCTTATCACTTCGAATGCCGTCGAATTTGCCTCATGATGACCTCTTCTTCAATCAGCTCTCCAATGGATGCTAACTGATCCGCAACCTCCTTGACCTTGGTAACAAACTCTGTGATGGTTTGTTTAGGTGTCTTCTTCATTTGGTTGAACTCGTTCCAAAGATGATTCTGTCTTGCTTTGGTACTAGCAGAAAAGAAAGTCTCCAGGGCATCCCAAGTCTCTTGAGATGTCTTGCATCCTCTAATATGTGGTAATAGAAAGTCAGAGATAGAGTTTAGTATGTACGACCTTGCTTGAGCATCCCTTGCGCACCAAAGTGTGAGCTTATCTGTCTCCTCTTGTGTAGGTCCTCCTTTGGATCTTGGAATAGGCATAGCTTCATCACCTGCTACAATTCCATAAAGATTTCTACCTTGCAAATAGGCCTCCATTCTGATTTGCCAAGCCGCATAGTTGTGTCGATCAAGCTTCTCGATCATTGAGGGAAAGCCGTCACCCATCTTGATCTAGCTCTGATACCACTGAAAGAACTTGGAGAAGCTTGTTGAAGGTAGAAAAGTGCGTTTCGAAGTGACGAAGTTTGGTCCAGCCAACCGGCACAAGACCAGCCCTTGAGCTTATGGAGACTCAAATAGACCTTATAGGCATGTGATAAGTGCAAAGAAACACACTATGTACCTTGGAGCATCAAGGAGAATGAGTCGATACAAAACAGATAGGTTCGCGGGTCGACTAGCTCAAAAAACTTACTATCTATGGAAGAGACAATGAACTTCAAATGCCCATAGCGACCAGCATGATTACAATTAGAAAAAATCCTTTTATGGGAGTGATACACATAGGGTTGAGTGTATGGAATGCACAAAAGTATAAGGAATAAGCAAAATATGCTATAGGAATGAATGCGACATTCACCGGTGGTACTTCCTATTTTTTAGGAATACGTAGAGATTGACCCCGAGGCAGAAAAACTGAGATCTCTCCAAATCTGCGGAACCAAATGCTTTGAAACTTTACAGGCATAAACTAGACACTAATACCTTTCCAATGAGTCCTCTTGAACTCAATTTGGAGCTCTGAGGAGAGAGCAGCAGCCTCTGCAAGATTACTATTGGCGAAGAAGATGATGCAGAAAATTGAAGGAGCAAGACAATGATGGTCACAAGTGTATATATATTGCTTCCATGTATTTTACAAGTGATTTCAAGTCTTTATATAGACTCTAGGAGTGTTCCACGAGTTTTAGAAGTTGAATTTGAATTCAGATGAAGGTGGGAATGGTTGTTGGAGGGAATCAATTCACTTTCCTACAATCTAGGAAAAGTGAAGATCTTGATTGATCTACTTTTAGGTGACTTGATTTGCTTGATTGAATGCAACTTCAACCACCAAAATTTCGTGGGATTTTGGCTCTATATTTCTACCTTTACATGTGTCAAGCTTAAGGCTTTTACAACGGTAAATGAGCCATTAAAAATCTCTCAAAAAAATACAATAAATGAGCATATGAGAAAGAACTCTCCAACGGATATTCTTTCGACGCGATAGCCTTTGATGTAGATCAAATCCACCTCAAGCATAGTGTAAGCTTGATGTTCCAACATTTATAAACCCATTTATTTCCAATTACCTTCTTACCATTTGGTTTAGAAAGAAGTTCCCAAGTCTTTTCCTCCTCTAATGCATCGAATTCTTCCCTCATTGCTTCTTCTCATTGCTTCTTACCTTTTTCTTCATCATAGTTCTAATGTTCTTCATCATCTTTGACCATATATGCATAGTTCTTTTGAGTTATGTAAAAACTATCATAAGAATACCTTTCTGGTTGACTTCTTGTCCTACTTGACCTCCTTGGTTCACATTCCTCATGTGTGTCTAGATCGACCTCTTCATCAAATAAAGGAGCTTCTTCATTTCTTCTTATTAATCCACTTTTTGATGTACTTGCTTGCATATACTCTTCATCTCCATTCACCTGCACACTTGATTTTCCTTTCTCACATCTTCTTACCTCTTCTTCAAATTCTTCAACTGTATGACTTTGATTTGCATACCAAGTTTTCTGTTCATCAAATGTAACATCCCTAAAAATAAGGAATGTTTTGGTAAGAGGATTCCACAATATGTAACCCATCTGTTTTTCATCATAACCAATGAGCACATATTTTTCTCCCTTTGGTTCAAGTTTATGTCTAAGTTGTGATGGCACATAAGCATATGCAATTGATCCAAACACTTTACAATGATCTAGTGTTGGTTTCTTACCCCACCAAGCTTCATATGGAGTCATTCCATTTAGAGTTGTACATGATAATCTATTCACAAGATATGTAGCTCTATTTACAGCCTTAGCCCAAAGATAATTTGGACAATTCTTCTCCTTCAGCATAGCTATCGCAGAATCAACCAAAATCCTGTTTCTTCTTTTTGCTACACCATTTTGTTGTGATGTATACCTGCAGGTTATTTCTCTCTTAATACCTACATTCCAAAGATAATCATTGAACTCTTGGGAGAAGTATGTTCCCCCTCCATAAGACCTTAGTCTCTTAAGCTTTTGACATTTGACTCTTTTTGCATATGCATGAAAAGGCTTAAAAGCTCCAAACACTTCTGATATTTCCTTCAAAACATATAGAGTTATCCATCTTATAGCATCATCAATGAAAAAAACATAATACTTTTAGCCACTGATAGATCCTTCTTTTGTCAGTCCCCATACATTTGTAAGAATAAGCTCTAGTACTCCATCATGTTTGAATTCCTTTTTCTAAAATGGTAATCTATGTGCTTTTCCCATCTAACATGCTTCATATTTATAAATCATATGTTGGCTATGTTGATAATCCTAGTATAGACTGATTTGCAACCATAGCATTAATTCCTCTTTCATTGAAATAACCTAATCTCTTATGGCATAAATCAAGTTCTGTAATCAATCCTTCACCATGTGTGAGCAATGATTGACCAATGTTCCCTTGCACTCTTAGAGTGTGGAGTCTACCTTCTTTCTTACCACAAACAATCTAATTATATCCATTCTCTGGATCTTCAACAAATACTCTTTAATTTGTAAACACGACTTGAAAACCCTTTTCAACTATGTGTCCCACACTAATCAAGTTTTAGGTATTGTGGGAAAATACAAAACATCAGTTAGAAAATCTTCTCCACTCTTGCATTTCACTTTTCCAATTGAATGTACACTATGTTTTGTATTATCACCTGTTTGAACGGTAGGACTAGAAATGCCTTTTTCCAATTCTGACACCAATTCTATGTTTCCTGACAAATGATTAGAACATCTAGAGTCAATGTAAAATACCTTTAGATCTTCTTTATCTAATGTGCTGATTGAATTCATCATCAATGATGAATGACTTTCATTATGTGTGTCATTTGCATAATTGTAGTAGGTGGTGTTGTAGGATTGATTCTCTCCCCAACTTCTTCCTCCACCTCTACCATAGCCTCCTCTTTGATTTTGTCTACTTGTCTGAGAATAACTTCGATATCTTACATCTTTGCCTCTGCTATTGTTATTTTGATTTTGATTTGATCCTTGCTGATTAAGCCAATAGTCATTAGCCAAATGATTACTCAATCCACATCTCCAATAAGCCTCCTTATTGTTATTCTGATTACCTCTTCCTCTTCCAAAACCTCTTGCTCTTCCTTTGCCAGTGCTTCTACCTCTTGCATAATAAACTTGAGAACTCGATTCCTCGTCATCCTTTGCTTTACCCTTATCTCCTTTCTTCTTGTTCTTCATGTACATTGTAGAACTTTGTCCTTTATCTCCATCTCCCTTCAAGTCTTGCTCAAATGCGAGCATCAAACCAAGCAATTGATTCAAATCTAGAACATAATGATTCAAAGAAAGATTTGTTGACAATACAAAAGGGTTCCACCTTTCATCTCCTCTCAAACCTAGAAGCAATTCAGAAATGAATTTGTGATCTTCCATATCTTCATCTATCGATCCAAGACTATCTACTAGATCCTTCATCTTAGTGACATAATCACTAATACTTTGACTTGGCTTCTTCTTGAATGTAGTAAACTCTAACCATAAACTTGCTTTCTTTGCTTTGGTAGTAATTTAGAAATAATATTCCAATGTATTCCATCTATCTTCAGTTGATTCCAATCCTCTGATGTGTGGTAGAAAATGATCTGAAATTGTATTATAGATGTAGGTCTTTGCACTTGCATCCTTCTTCTGTGAATGCTTTAAAGCATCTAGTTCCTCTTTCTTTGGTTAGCTTTCATCTTCAAATACTGGCTTCTCTTCTTCACTTGTTATGCACACCACGAGATCCTTACTCATAAGTAAGGCTTCCATTCCCATTACCCATGCAGGATAATTATCTCTATCCATTTTGTTAATGGAGATATGATCTACCATAATTCTTTGCTTCTGGTTCAACCTGTGAGTTTAAAGGATAAAGAATAATACCTTTTGGAGTTCTTTGTGTATAAATATACTTTTGAAGTAATGTTCTAATGCCTTGTGTCATTGAATGCTTTTGCTTTCAAAGTTTAATGAAAACTTTCCAAAACTTCTCGTACCTTTGATGCCTTCTACTCTCTAGAGAGTTTTTGCTCTAATACCACTTGTTGATGTATGAAACATCAACAAAAAATGAATTAATATGACACTAGACAACATCTATGGTCACCATTAACTCAATGCTTCTCCAAACTTTGCGAAATACCAGCCAAAAGTAAGAACTTTACTTCTTCAAAAATTTCTATTCACTAAAATTACATACCTTCACTCTTTTGCTTATTTCTCTCAGCACAAATATTTTTTTGCCAAGATCTACTGGTGATGAAACTAGAAGCAAAGAGCTTTTCAACAAGCTATTACATGCTAAAAACTTTGCACTACACACCAAGTTATGGACTTCACAAGACGACTATGTCTAACTACCAAAATATGAAATGCTACCTATTTTAGTAAAAGCACATGTCCATTTTTGAAAATTTTCAACTTAGCAACGACTTGCAGCAAGAATTTGATGCAAAGCATCGAATTGGTGTGTTTTTGGCCACTTTTTCAGCACCTAAAATACCTCCTTCAACACAGATATGAAGAAAAACACTTTTATGATGGAACGCAATGCTAGGCATAGAATTTATGGTGAAAGTTGATGCCAGACATCCAGGCGCCCCACAAAGCTCATGTTTTTAAGAAGATTCAACAATAGGTAAATACTCAAACAATAAAACAAGGACTTATGAGCACAAACTTGATGTGAGGCATCGAGTTTCTTGGGAAACTTGAACTTTTGAGATCATTACAAAGTAGGAAAAGTATGAAGACAGAGGAGAGAGTCTCATACATAGAACTTTAATTAGTTCTTCTTGGAGCTATGAAAATTTCATAAATTTACAAGTGCTTTCTTACTCAGAGATGCCCGACTATACTTAGTCATACAAAATCTCTCTTTTCTGCCTCTCTCTCTCTCTCTCTTTTTTCTTTTTCTCTTTTTCTCTCTTCCTGTCTAATGATACAAACTAGTTTATATACTTTCTCTCAATCTCATGAATTTTGAAAATTCTCTGTTGATATGTTTAGGTAGTGATGTGTGTGAACACTCTAGGACCGCTGGGGCACTTTGTTCCCTCTTTAGGAGGTTTTTTCCCCCGGCTTGTACATACGTCTATTGCCCTAAGGGCGACTTATCTTTGTACATTCTAGTGGTAATACATTTAGTATTGTGTGTTGTGCTCCAAGCTTCTTCTTCTTCCTTGTGGTGTTCGTGTGCTTCCATAGACGTCTAACTCCAACAATTGCTATCAGAGCAGGTTGCCGCTTCATCTAGGGTGTCTTCGACATCTCTCCGGTTGCAATCTTAGAATCACATGAATTTTGGTGAGCTTACTCAACGTGTTTCCCAGATCAAAACTGGTTCACATTGTGGTGCCAAAATCGCGATCTGAGCTCGTTTCGGCCTCTGAATGCACTAGCGTAGCGCTTGTGCAGGCTATTTTGTCTTTTTGTGGCAAAGGTATATATGAGTTTCAATTCACTAGTATACACATCTTGAAGTCTGCTACACGTTTAACAAAATTTGTCTAGGCAATTCTATTCAGCTTTTTAGATACAATCAATTTTCTATGTCAAGGTATTTTAGTCACTCGCCATGGCTAAAAGCACTGATGTATTTTGTATGTTGGCTGTTGAGGATAAGTTGGATGGTACCAACTACCCATTATGAGCTTTTATGATGTGACATGTATTGGTTGGAAAAGGACCATGGAACATTGTGCAGGGTGTTGAAAAATGTCCTATCACACCTCAAAGTCTTACAAGTGTAAATATTGAAGCTGATGCAGAAGGTGTCGAAGATTATGATATTCTGCATATTCCTCTTCGTGCTATGGTTTTTGTTGCATCTACTATAGAGAAAAATTGTTGGGATGGTAGAGGTGCCCAAGCACATGCATTGATAGCTTTGTCTGTCAAATGTGCCATTATTCCTCACATTCGCTCTTGCAGAACAACTAAGAATGCTTGGGATACACTTACCACATTATACCAAGCTAGGAATGAGGCTGGTGTTGCTTACCTCGGAAAATAGTTGGAGAGTGAGCACATGAATGAAGGTGATTCTATGGGCAGTTTTCTAATAAAGATAAAAGACTTGAAGGAACAATTGATTTCTACTCATGAAGTTATAATAGATAGCTCACTTGTGCAGACGTTTCTAAATGGTCTTCCTTATTCATACCAGAGTTTTGCTTCTACTCTTCGGTTGATGATGAAAGGCAATCCAAATGCCTTATTATTTGAGGAGTTGGTCGCTATTCTATTGTACGAAGATCAATCGAGGGAGAACAGGTCCATTATGCATGTTGGAGATCAAGCTTTCCTGGATAGTCAGAATGGCAAAGGAAAATGGAGCTCTTCAACTAGCAAGTAGAAATCTACAAATGCTGCACATTTGAAGAAGGAAGACAAGGATGAGAAGAAATTAAAAAAAAAAAGAAATTGTTTTGCAAGTACCGTAAAGGAAATGATCATATCATAAAGATCTTTCCTAAACTGGCTGCAAAAGACGCAAAGAAAAAAGAGGCCAGAATGGTTGTTGTAGAGGCCTCTACTCCAAAAACAGAGTCTGCTAACCTTGTGCAAGATGAAGAATGGGTGTTTACTACTGTTTGCAGTTTTGAACCATCTTCTCATGAGCAGTGCATGTCTATAGTAGACTCAGTTCTTTGGTACTTTGATAGTTCGGCAACCAAACATATAACCTTGCAACATAGTTTCTTCTCTTCACTCGAGCCTGCCCCTACAAGGATACTGTTATATGCGCCAACAAATTCTCTTATCCTGTTATGGGAGTTGGTAAGATCATTCTCACTACTGGTGATGGTAGTTCTTTCATCTTGTCGGATGATTTATTTGTGTCAGGGATCAAGAAGAATCTGTTATCAACTTCTGCATTAGCCAAGATTGGCTTGGTTGTGAAATTCTTTGATGAGAGATGTATAGTTCATGACCTATCAAATGGCGATGTTATTATTGCTTCTGGCATTATATGTCGTGGGCTATATACGCTCATAGACTATGAAAAATATGTGAATGATTTGGCATGTGCAGTACATGATTCTCAGGCTATGTCAGATGCGAAGTTTTGGCAGGCACGCTTTGGTCATCTGAACTTTGCTAGTTTGCTACACGTGCAAAAATCTGAAATGGTGTCCTCTTTGTAAAAGCTTGAGGTACCTGGTAAACATGTATGTGAAGGCTGTATTTTGGGCAAAATGTAGCGTTTCTCATTTCCAAAAGATGCTTCAAGTCGGACTAGTTAGTAATTGCAGCTTGTTCATAGTGATGTCTGTGGTCCTATGCAGACAACCTCTTTTGGAAATTATCTCTACTTTGTGACTTTCATTGATGACTTTTCCAAGCATACATGGGTATATCCATTGAAAGCAAAGTTTGAAGTGTTCATGTGCTTCAAACAGTTTTTGGTTCTGGCTGAAAATCTTTTAGCATGTGTTGCTCTAGCACAATGGTGAGAACCACGTTAAGAAGCTCCACCTCCTTAACGTCAATCCGCGGAAGAGATAGGAGTGATATGAAGATCGTGAATGTGAGATGAAGTGAGAGTGAAGGTGAGAAGCATAGAAATGCACACACACATACACACACTACGAAGAGACAAGCAAGACACAATGGAAGGTGAGAAATCAACTCTATTACTCAAGAACACTATTACAAGCTCAAAAGAACTCTAATCTCAAAAACAAGCTAACCTCAAAAATGAGCTCTCTAGCTCTTTTTATAGTTTCTAGACTAGTTTTGATCGGTTTCACATCTAGTGACCGGCCTAGTTAAAAAATAGGTCCTAGATGCTATTTGGAAGGGTAAACGGTATCTAAAAATAAAAAAAATTGGTACGCGCATTCTACCTAAGCTCCTCAAGCTCTAGGACTCCTCGGCTTGCATAAAATGGAGCTATGGATTACAAGATGGGGTTTTCTATGTTACATATGTTACAATAGTGATAAAAATCACTGTTGGAGGTTTTTGGAAAGTATTTGAAAACATAATTATTTGAAAAACAATTCAACTGGCTCCCTGCTTTGTCGTTACATGCTTCCGTGTCATCTGTGCCTCTGGCTGCTTCCAACACCCCCCTCCCTCTCGCTTCTGTCATCCCTGACAGAACCTTGCTGTGAGGTCTGCCGGATATAGTTCTGTAGGAGGTCTTGAGCGAGGGTGTGCTCGGAGATACGAATGCCTCGGGCCAGGTCTACCTCGAGTTTCTCCCAGTCGATTGGTTGCGGTTCTTCCGGTGGCGGGAGCTGATAATGTGTGGAATAGACCATTCGTTCACAGGCAAATAATTGTAATAAATCTGTAGGCCTGCTTATGAATACCTCTGAATGGTATTCCCAAAAGCCGGTTGTGAACATCTCTTCGAATGTCTGCTTGTAGCACGCCGGTAGGTACTTTATTCTGCAGTGCCAGGCATAACAAACCCGTAGCGATGGCGTAGTACTCATATCATATACCAGATCGAAATTGCCATGCTCAAAGCCCGGGGTGTTGACATGTGGTGCCTTGACGCGTCGGAAGACTTTAAAAATCATTTGCATCATGTCAAAGATTTTGACAGTCATATGCGCCGCTATATCATCCATATGCTTTAATCTAGGGAGCCAGTGGCAAATTGTAGCCATCATGTAGCCAACAGTTGGTAACTCAATGGGTGGCTTGAAATAGGGGTAATTCAACCAGCCTTGGCACTGCTTATTGTTTTGTACCTTAATAGCAAAGGCAGTCCAGGAGCGGCGTCGTGGCACTGGTCCCCAACACGGATTGTACTTCAAATGCAAAGGTGCCTTTACCCATGTACTCATCATTTCTGGATACTTCTGTTGTAAATCTTTTCGCCACTCTGGTTGATAGATCCTTCCTTTCTGTGCATCTGGTGGTAGATCAGCCGCCTCGAATTGAGTTGCATGCGATGGTTTCTTACCCGTCTCTTTCTCAATGGCTAACTGGTATTCGGCCATTAACATGAAATACGGTTTATACTGTAGCTCATGCCCAGATATGTATCGTCGCGGGGCCAAATGAGCAAAGAATGGAGATTGTAATATCTTTTCTTCTATCATCGCCATGGCATGTAATTGTGCCTCTACTCTAGCTGAGTGCGTTGTTCCAAGTTCCTCAATAGTCTTCATCCACGCGGGGGTCGGAAGTTCGTACGTCATCTGGCCTTCGGCCGTGACGCGTCCGCCTGGGATGGGTTGTGGCTCGTACGCTTCTTCAAATGTTTCCTCCACCGGGATGGTGACCGTTTCTTCTTCAGCTGGTAGCTCAGGTGGGGAATCTGGCCTTGGTGGCGCTTCATATACTGCAATCCTTGATTCAAGGGTCGATACCTAGGCCCGTAATGAGTTGAGTTCCTCTAGGAGGTCAGGAGAGGGGTCCACAGGTTAGTGTATGTCTTGGTGTGCCGGTTCTCGTAACTGGAGTAATTTGTGATCTTCTTTGAGTTTCTGTAACTCCTCGTTCATGCGGTCGTATTCATCTAGTAATCTTACATGATCGTCTAGCAGCATCCTCATCGAGTCTGAAGGAATGGCTTTGAACCTGCTAGGACTGAGCGGTTGGTCTGGGTGGTCGAGCACTGCTTCTAAGTTTTCTCGGTTCTGATCCTGTAAGCACTGGTTTTCTTCCTTGGCAGCTGCTAGGTGTCTTCGTAGTAAGCCCATGTTTCGTGTTAGCGTTGCATTGCAGGCTGTCTGGGCTCTTAATAAGTTATCCAAGTCAGCAGTTTCTTCCTTGGTCTTTTCTTCGCTTTCTATTTCTAATTTATGATAGGCCTCGCGTAATTCCTGGTAGCGGCTGTTCAGTGAGGCATTCTCAATAGACAATAAATTAAGCTGCGATTGTAAGTCATTGGTTGTTCTCTGCAGCTGCTGATAATTATCACCAAGAGATGTGAACTCATCTCTGACTTGCGTCATACACATGAACATCTGTCGGAATGCATTATCTACAGTGGGTGATAGTATTAAGGGGGTGCTAAATGAAGATGCAGTTGGTGTAGATGCAACGGGAACGGGGAATGGGGATGGGAAGGTGGATGATGTAGTGATTGTTGAAAATTGTGATGTGCCTAAAAATGTTTGTACCGTGAGTGAAGGTAGTGATGATGCAGTGGGTGGTGAGATGTCCATGTCAGTGGACGTATCTAGTGCGGTGACTGTGAATATGGGTGTGATCGTGGGTGCTCGTGCTGGTGTAAATACGGGATTTACAAAGGTTGAGGGGTAATTTACAGGGGGGCTGGCTGGAGCGGCTTGGTGGAAAGGGGAAAGAGGGGTTACCGTGGGTCGGGGAGGTGAGACGGGGGAGAAGGTTAACGGCGGGGGAAATGGGAAGAGGGGTCTTGGAGTTGTGGGGAAAGATGGAAAAGATTGATGAAGGAATGGGTTGGATAGAAAGGTGGGTGTGGGAAGGGGTAGATTAGGGCTAATGGGCGCGGGAATTGTGGGGTGAGTGGTCATAAAGACGGTTTCTGCAACGCCACCGGCAAATGGAGATGTTGGTCTGGGGGAAGGAGGGTGAAGAGGGGAGGCTAGATGGACGGGCGGTGAGAGAGGAGCGGTTGGGGTGGTCGGTGTTTCAATGACTATTGAGGTTTGTACAGCTGTAGCGCGGGGTGGGGAATCTACAAAGATGGTTTCTACGGCCAATGAACTTTCGGGGACGAGGCGTACCTCCTTGGCTTGTTTTGAAGATTGTGCTCCGGTTGGTACACGAATGTATTCGCCGGGCTTTGAAAGTAGTCGTACTCTGCGGGGGTCAAACTGTGGTAGTGGCTTTCGTTGCAAGTACCTGAGTGCCTCGTTGGAGCCTACTGATTGGACTAATTCTTTGAATCCTTTGATATAGGCGTCTTCGAATCCGCCTGTGACAAGTTCTTGTTCTATTATTTTTTGGCTCTCTTCCTCTGTCAGCTTCTTGCGTGCCCAAACTTTTTCCATAGTTCTATACAACTTCTTGATAGCTAGTGTGTAAGCTGCTGCCTCGTAAGTTTCATCTTCACGGGTACTTGTATCGCCATGTGTGTCTGTTTGTTGGCCTTGGCCATCTGTCTGTTCCTGCTCTTGGGATTCCTGTGTTCCTTGGCTAGCTTTGTCGTCTCCTTCGTCGTCATCGGTTGCTGTCCTTTCGTCATCAGAGCTGGACACGATCTGTCCTTGTGGCTGATCCCTGGGTGTAGTAGGGTAGCTAGGCCTTTCAAATTCTTGAGAAAACAAGTGTCCTTCTGAATACTGGAACTGACTGGAGAATGCATCGGGCATCTCAAAATCAAACGTTTGGTCCAGTGGCTCTGCTTGTCCTGGTTCTAAATGCGGTATTGGAAAAGAGAAAGCTTCCGCACCGATAGTGGTGGGAAGTTCAGCTGCTGTGTTGATAGGTTCTGTGGTTGTGGCTGCTTGGGGTGCGACAGTACTGGTGGTGCCCTCCGTTACCACTGGTCTAGATAACCTTATGCGAATAGGTTGTACAGTGGGAGTGGCTGCTGTTGGTGACTGCTGTGGAGATGGTTGTGGCGAGGGTGATTCTGGGACTTGTAGGCACGGGATAGTACCTCTCATGCGTTTTCCGGCTCTGCCTTTGCTAGACTTTCTAGCCTTCCTAGTGGTGCCTTTAAATGCTTTCAGTTCCTCACTAGTCATGGCACGCTCAATTGGTAAGTCATACGCCAAGCACATATATATGATCCTGGTGAGGGTGCAGCACCCATTGATTACCTTCTTTCGCTCCCACCTATGTTGGGCCAAATAGAGCTGATCAATGATCCAGCTGGCTAGATCAACCGTTTGCGGTCCAGTACATGCTAAGTATAATCCAAACCAGATTCTCTTGTGGGGCATGGTAAAACGATCCTGAGCTGGGAAAGCAAAGTGCTGCATGCATATCCGTAATGGCTTAGAGAGCTCAGGTGTTATAGCAGAAATATCCTCCCACTTAGTTACGTCACCACGCTTCATCTGCTCTGGGACTAGCCGTTCTTTCTCCGTTGGAGTGTGTGTTCCATGAATCTTGATGGCAGCCCTGATTAAATCCTTCGAAAGATAAAATCTTTTGTAAGGTGGATCATCCACTAAAGAAGGCAAAATAAAGGTTCCTGGGATATCCTTATTCTCTGAGGCCAGCAAAGTGGTGATTAAGTAATAACACCTATAAAAGTCAGGCTTGGGCAGAGGATCGCTGAAATACTCTGTGAAGCCGGCTCTAGCCCAAACATGAGTTAAGTCCTGGGTGTTCTGTAGGCCTTCGAATTCTCTTGAGAAGAATTGATACTTGCCCCATGTGCGGTCATCAAATGTCATATTTGCTTCAAAAATGAAATCAGCGTCTACTAAGGGTCCTGCTAGGCCTTGAAACCAGTGAGAGTTACGGTGTATCTTCTCTGTGTATCCCATAGGTGGGTTATCGATTGGCATGGGTCCCGGAAATCCTTGGAACTCTGGCGGTGGAGCGGTCGGGTGGGATTCTGCTCGTAAAACATTGAGGGGCACCGCAGCTACGTTGGGGCCTGCTTCCGATGGTCCTGCTTCGGTTTGCATGATGACTGATGAGCTAATGGAAAAGATCTGCTACAAAAGATCAACACATTAGTATGGAAATTAATTATGATCCCATTAAGGTGAGACCGCAATCCCTTTCCATAACCGATGTGTAACCCGTGTAGCCAAGTGTCGTGAAGTGATTGATGCAATGATTTTTTGCAAAATTAATGCAGGTCTCTAGACACCTACATGGTCAGATTATGCATACATTTCTTGATGAGCTATTATTATGCATGATGTGGGGTTATGGTGTGTGAATTTATACAAGGTTCGGTTGAGGGTGAATTATTACAAGGGTGGAGTTTAAATGGGGTGGGAAAATTGTTAGATAATGGGGTACAAGAAGACGTCTGGATACGTTTCGGTATCCATTTCCTAAGAGTCTTTGAGTGGGTGGTGTGTTTCTGCTGAGGGACAAAAAGCGGTATCGGGTTTGGTGGTATTGAGGGATGGACAGATTTCTTAGGGGTATATATTACATGGCTAGAGGGTTGGGCTATAATACATTGTTTGGGTACCCAAATCTGCGTGGGTGTGGGTCTATGGATAAGATATTTCTTGGCGATCCAAATCTGTCGAGTACTGGTACATGTAGAAGACGATCGAGGGGACTTGGGATGCTGACTCTGCTTTTGTTGAAACTTTGTCCTGTTCTCGTCTCCAGTGTTGCCAATAGCCTGTGGTTGCTGTCCTTTTGGCACCCATATTTGTCTCGTGCCACTTGTTCCGTGATGTTGATACTTCTGCTTTCTTTGCCTTATCTGGTGGTGTCGTCGGTCTGGGTTCCTCTCTTGAGGTTGACTCGTTCGTGGTTGGGTTTGAGAGGTCCAGTGGACGCTCTGCTTTGGAAAAGAAGGGAGATCCAACACTTGCGTGACCTGCCCATTAGGAAGTGATTCGTTCTTTATCTGTAAGCTAGGCCAGTCCGCAGCAAGTTTGGAAGGATGAGCACCGCAGGGTGTCGTGCTCATTTGGCCGCTGATGCAACCCACCTGACCGCTGATTGTATCCATCTGCCCTAGCGGTTGGGTAGCTGCCCCTTCTAGTTTGCAGGAAGCCCCAGGGAAGATCTCCTGTCGTCCTTCTAATTGACAACTGTCCATAGCCAAGCCCGAGTGGGTTGGTGTAGACGTAACGTGACTAGTCTGACCCAAGATCTTCCGGTCTTCCGTCGCATGCGTTTCATAGGGTCTGGGGTTACAAACCTCAGTTTGAATGCCGTTAGGGAAGTCAAGCGGTATCACTCGCTTCTGTTCTAAGGTTCCAATCTGTAAGGAGCCTTGTCTAAGATTTAGGTCCACTGAGTGATCGTATAGCCAATCTTGGCCAAGGATTAGGGGTTCTATCAGGTCGTCATCATGGCACACTAGTAGCTTCGCTGTCATGGTCACATCCTTAATGAGGATAGGAAGGTCCACCTCACCCATGCAAGGGGTTTCCATGCCTCCTAGCCCTATGAGGTATGCCTCAATTGGCCGCATTTCTATTCTTGAATCCTTATAGTGGGACCATCTAATCGCACTAGTCGCAGCACCTGAATCAATTAAAGCCCTGAGCTCTTGGCAAGGGTTGCCGTGCTCTAGCCTGACTGTAATGAATGGTCTCCTGTCCACTATACTAGGATGAGTGGTTGACTTTACTTGACACATGGCCATGGGATATCTGGGTGTAGTTTCCAGATGGTTATAATGTTCTCTCCCTAGTCCTTGTCTTCTTAACTTCATGCGTTTAATGCGTTCTATTGCTTCTACCTGAGCTTCCGCTCGTATTCTATTTTCTTCCTCCTTACGCTTCTTTGCCAACGTGAGTGGTCTAAGCATATCCTTAGTAAGAGGTTCCTGATATAGCCTGACTCTACAGCCACTAATATAATTAGGCACTATATCTCCTTCTAAAGTGGCTAACTGTACTGCTCCACTTGTTGAGAGTCTGTTAATGATCATAGGTCCATAACCTCGCTTTTCTAACTTACGTGCGTGTTGCTTTAGCGTATATACTAGAACTAAATCTCCTTCTTTTAAGCCTTTATCTCTCACATGTGCATCAAAATATGCTTTCTGTCGCTTCTTCGCTGCATATATTCTTGCTGCTGCCTTTAGCCTGGTTTCTCCTAATCGTTCCAAGTCCATTATTCTTGCTGATAATTCATGGCCGGTCCACTGATGTTCTTGTGCAACCTTAAGGGTCGGTATCAAGAAGTCCAAAGGAAGCACAGCATTCTGACCAAAAACCATATGAAAGGGAGTTGCATTGAGTACGGTCTTGTAGGCCACTCGATATGCCCAAACAACGTGGTGTAACTGTTTGTCCCAGTCCGAACGTTTGTTGTTCACGAGTTTCGTTAGTACGTTACAAAGGATCTTATTAGTGCTTTCAGCCTCACCATTGGCCTGAGGATGATATGGTGCGGATTTCTTGTGAATCACCATAAAATCCTGTAACAAATATTCAATGACTTGGTTTAGAAAGTGAGTGCCTCGATCGCTCACTAACTCTATAGGCAATCCATATCTTGTAAAGACATTCTCAAATAAGAATTTTGCAATTGTGTGTGCATCATTCTTTTTCGTGGCTTTTGCCTCTACCCATTTCGTAAGATGATCTGTGGCAACAATAATGTATTCAGCATGTGTACCTTTTGCAGGGGGGTTAATGGGTCCTACAAAGTCTATACCCCACTTAGAAAATGCACGTCCGCCCATCATGGGTTTCAATGGCATTTCATCTCTGCGAGTAGGAAACTGAGTTCTTTGGCACACATCACATCTCTTTACATAGGTATGAGCATCCATGTGAAGAGTGGGCCACCATAATCCTGCAAAGAGGATGGCTTTGATTATCCTATCGGGTCTAAAATGACCTCCTGCAACACCTTGGTGTGCAGTCTCTAGTATGCTCAGATAATCGCTCTCATGAACACATTGTCTTAGATATCCATCTCGTCCTCTTTTGTATAGGTTATCGCCAATAAGTGAATAATCTTGAGCTTCCTGCTCTAGACTGCGTTGTCGTGCTAAAGTCATTCCTTGAGGGAATGTCTTAGTCCTCAAGTATGTCACTAATTGTTCACTCCAGTCTGGTGTGAGAGACACATGATACAATGTAGCATGCTCTACTGGTGGTCTTTCACAACAAACATTGCATTCCTTACACAACCTGTAGACATCTGCTTCCATCGTAGGCCAATATACTCCTAGTCTATGCAGAGTTTGTAATGTTCGATGTTTTGAATGATGTTGCTTTAATGCACCTACATGTGCTAATTGCAACCAATTAGCATGTTCTGATTCATCTACACAACAAGCAAGAATCTTTTGATTATCCTATTTATATATGCTTCCTGCCATTATTTGGTATCTCTGAGATTTGGTAATCTCTCCTTCTTTGATCTTTAACCTAGGATTCTTGGGTCCATATGTCAGAATAGGGACTATAGGCTTAGCCCATTCTGGTGCTATCTCAAGGTTAAACAAATATGCATCTGGTAGATCATCCGCTACTCCTTGAGGAGCTTCTCCTGAGGTTAATCTCGAAAGGTGGTCAGCTCTAAGATGTGTCTTTCCTTTCCTGACTACTACTTCAAAATCATACTCCATGAGTAATAGAAACCAACGTATCAATCGTCCCGTGTTACATGGTTTGTTGACTAGGTACAATAGGGCTTGATGATCTGTAAAGAACTTGAATTTGTTTGCCAACAAGTAGTGCCTAAACTTCTTTACTGCATAGATCATCCCTAATCCTTCTCGTTCCGTCGTGGTGTAATTTCTTTCTGCTGCGTTCAATTGTCTACTAGCGTAAGCTATGGGGAGATCTATGTTACCTTCATTCGTGGGTTCTGCTAACACACATCCTATGGCGTAATTGGATGCATCCACATGTACATGGAATGGCTTACTCCAATCTGGGGTAGTCAATATAGGTGCTGAGCACAAACGGCGTTTGAGTTCATTGAATGAATTTTCACATTCATCTGTCCATTCGAAATTGGTTAAAAGAGAGTACAAAGGCTTGGCTATGATTGCATACATGTGTATGAATCTCCTATAATACCCGCAATGGCCCATAAATGCCTGTACCTCTTTCACATTAGTTGGTCTAGGTAAATCTGCAATTACCTTCACCTTTTCTTCATCCGTAGAGATTCCATTTTTTGACACAATGTGTCCTAGAATTTTGCCTTGTCTGACCATGAAAACGCACTTTTCTGGGTTCAAACAAACCTGATATTCTCGTCATTTGTCAAATATTTGTCTTAACTCTGGGATATGTGTCTGTCTTACATTTGAATGAGCACATATGTCATCGACATATACTTCCAAACTCTTGCGTAAGAATTCCTTAAAAACATGACACATGAGTCACTGGAAAGTGGCGGGTGCATTTGTTAAGCCAAATGGCATCACACGAAATGCAAATATACCCCATTCAGTGGCAAATGCCGTCTTGTGTTGATCTTCTGGAGCAATGGCTACTTGATTATAGCCTGAAAATCCATCAAGAAAGCTGTAAACTTCCTTGCCCGCAACTCTTTCCAATAGATGTTCTGTGATAGGAAGAGGATAACTGTCTCTAATCGTTGCGGCATTAACTTTTTTAAGGTTAATACACACACACAATTTTCCATTCTTCTTGGGCACAACCACAATGGGGGATACCCATTCGGTATGCTCAATTTCGTAAATGAATCCTGCTTCTATCAAGCGATCTATCTCCTCTTTAATCTTCACAGCGTAGTTATCATTATACGTGTAAGGTTTCTGTTTCGTAGGTTTTGCATCTGGAGTCATAGGGATTCTATGAGAACATATATCTGGATCTATTCCTTTCAAATCTTTGTAACTCCAAGCAAAAACATCTCTATATTCGCGCAACAGGGCAACTAATTCTTCTTCTTCTTCAGTTGTCAAATCATGCCCTATGTATGTACATTTTTCTTCTTCTCCTTCGATAGCAACTATTATTTTCTTGGTTTTCTCTCGGTTATCATATACTTGTCCGTCATTCGCTTGTCTATTAGGCATTCGTACCATGATTCTTCTATCTTCGATTTCATACTTCTTGAAATTCTCGGGTACTTCAAATAAAGATTCTTCTTTTTCTGACATGGTTGCTTTCTTCTTTCTTTTCTTACCTTCACTCTTAGTAGTCACTTGAGTGGCTAACCTCACCTCATTCGTAGTTTCCTCGTGTCTCTGAGTGTGAGTGTCTACTTCGTAGAAATATTCTTCCTCTCATGCAAAGGGTGGGTCCATGATAATTGATTCTAAATCAAAATCGCTTGCATCCTCAAATGCATCACTGTTAGGTTCACACTCTTCTAAAATTGCATCACCCATGATTGGCTCTATCGTGAAAACTGAGATATCATAGCCATCCTCGTCACAGTGGGGTGTCCATTGTTCTTCATTGATGGCTACATCCATGGTTGCTAGGATTTCTGCCCAACCATGGGGTTCAAACTCTTCGTCTGGGAATACTACAGGTGCATAAGCTGGATCCTGAAGGGTTCGTGGATGTTGTTCTGCACCTAAGGTCCTGGCTTCTAACCTTTCTTCCTCTCGTTTTGCAACTTTACACATCCATAAATGAGTATCCTCATGCAACCAAGAAGGATCTGATTCTAATGAGTGCACGGATTTCGTCTCTACTGGTGTCTTATGGATGGTATTCCATTGTATTGGGGGTACATCTCTATGTGAATAGTCTTTAAGATTGACTTTGGTAGTCACTCCTAAATGTTGCAAGTACAAAGAATTAGTTCCCCAATCTTGTACAATTTGCAACTGACGCATGAATGGTCGTCCCAATATCATCTCATATGCATGGTTTTTTGCAAAGTCACAAATGGCAAAGGTATGCTCAAATTCTACACCACAAGTGGTGAGAGATATGCCTTCTAGTAAGCCTAATGGTTTTTCTATGTGTCTGTCAGCCATTTGTAGCTTCATCCTGGTGGGTCTCAATGCTGGCTTACCCCAACGTTTCCATAAGGCGGTGGTAGCAATGGCTACTCCGGCTCCTGAATCTAAGATGGCTTTCATGGTGTAGCCCTGATGGGTTATCGGAAGATAAGTGTTACCTTCCTCTCCTTCGCTTACATCTCCAATCTTTTCTACGGGTATTTCTGGTACCTTATTTTGTGATCCTATTTGTGAAGGAGTAGTAGCAAGCTCAGGGAATTGATTTGCTACATGTTTCCACAATTCTGGTTTTACCTTCAACAATTCCTCTAGAGTGAGATTACATTGTACTTTAGTATTCTTGATCACTTCCGTGTTTCTAGGGATTACTGATTCTTCATTCCTCACTATTATCGTGGGTGCTCTCATACTAATAGACTTTGCTTCCCAAGGTCCTGTGAACTGAGGTAATTCTTGTAAAGAATTAGATTCAAATCCTGTGTGTTCACTCAGCTGTTCCTCCTCTACATCATCGTAAATAGAGGGAATGTCTTGGGGAAATTGTTCCTGCAAGTCATCTATTTCTTGAATAGGAGGATGGGTTCCTGGTTCCTTTCTCCATTTCTCTTCTTGTATTTCTCTCAAAAATTCATGTGAATATTTATGTATGGAAGACAAATTGTCTTGACTTTCTGTATTGGGTACTTGAGACAGGGATGGTGCATTCCTTTCCTGTGTCTCTGGGACAATAGGGTTCCTATGCTGATCCTTTTTCTCTTTGCTTTCAATCAAATATTCTAGCCTCTCCATTAGTCCTTGGAAATGTAATTCAGGTTTTGCCATGTTATTCCAATTAAGATATCTAGAGGCTTCGAACAAAGCTTGTGCTAGTTCTACCATTTTCATGCAAAGTTTAGTTCTCTCAATTTCTAAATCAGCTCGAGGGTAGTTTTTGCTCATTTCAGCTACCTGAGGTCCCTCTTTTAATCTAGCCTGATATGCACGAAACATCATGTCTAGATTTTCTGGTATGGGTTCCGCTAAAACTGATCCTGATTTTTGAGCTGGATTCTCTTGATTCAATTCCTGTGAAGTCAATTCTTGGATTTTGGCTCTAGATTCCTTCAAACTTCCTTCCAACTCACTTATCTTTTTACTCCATTTTCTCTTTATCCTTTCTCTAGAATCTTTCCAAGATTTTGTCTTTTTACTGCTAGATTCTGCAACTTCACTGGTTCCGGCTACTTTCTCCTGATTAAGCTGTTGGTTTTGTAAGAGCGCCTGGGCTCTTGCTATAGCTTGGATAGGCACGTATGTAGGGTTGGATCCATCTGCGTTATTTACAATACCTATCACATTGATCGGTGTCACATTCGAAGCATTAACAGGGTTCTTAGGACAATCTTTGATTATGTGCTCTTTGCCACAATCAGCACAAAAGCCTTGGATATTATAGTACTGTGATTGTCCTGCTATCGGGGGATGTGGACAATCCTTTATGAAATGGTCTCCTTGGCACCTAAAGCATGGTCCTCTAGGGCCCTGTGGTCTCTGTTGTCTCAATTGGGGCCGTGGATTTGGGTTGGTGTACATCACATTAGCATAGTCTGGCTCCCAACTAGGTTCCACTGGTGGACTATCATAATGATATGTCTCCACATGTTCTGGTGACTCTGTGTAATAAGCGGGTGGACTATCTACATGAGTGGAGTCAAAACTGTTTGAGTGTGGATCACTCTCTATGATCAAAGGTGAAGAAGGCACTAAGGCCCTACTTAGGTTCTCTTCTGCAGCAGCGTATTTGACTGAGATGACATTCGCTGGTGGGGGTGGCTGCTGAGCTAAGACAGGTTGAGGTCTCTGTTGAGCCTCGTATGGGTAGTTCTGAGGAGGCCTATAGTAATAAGGCTGAGCATTGTATTGGCCTTGATACCTACCTGGCTGCGGGTATGCTTGCGGGTAGTTCTGTCTCACGGTTTGTTTGTTGTATGGGCAGTCCTGAGCCGTATGATTCGTGTATCTTCTCTCAATTGTACAATATTGGCCACTAGGGTTGGCTTGTGGTTGTGGTGCATTGGGACACACATTTGCCATATGATCACCACCACAGGTGTAACAATGCTTGTTAGTTAGCACCCTAGGTTTACTAGAAACTCCTAGTTTCTGAGCCACTTTTTCTGCTAAGTCCTCTATCGAGCTAGACAATTTTGTGGATGCTAGAGATGAACAGTCTGAGTCCTTATAGACTTTTGAGAGTTCCAACTCGTCTCCTAAGTTGTCCTCAATGTCTATACAAATCCTTACACATTGCTGTAGCGTTCTGGGTTCTTTTAGGTACACGTAGGAGCGTAGTTTAGAGCTCAACAAGCCGTCTAGAAACAATGACACTTGCTTAGCTTGTGAGGGTAGCTCTTGCATTGGACATCGTTCAACATATTGTCTAAACCTACGTCCTGCCAGTCTAACTGTTTCTTGAGGGGTCTGTTTAAAGCTATGATTCAACGAAGACGTGTCATGTCTAATCCCACTTTTAGAGAATTCGGTGATGAATGACTCTAAAAAGTGATGGATGTCTCTAAATTTCCTTTGTTGCAGAGGTTGGAACCAAGTTAAAGCTGTATTCTTTAACGTTAGTCCAAATGCGTTGTATTGCGTGAACATGTCTTCAAATTGTTCGGCTCTTAGTACTTGCTTGAATTCTGCGACTTGGTCATAGGGATCTCCTGTCCCATCAAAGTAATTCTTCATTGATTTTACTAACTGTGTGGGTCTCAATGTTCTTGCGTGTTCGCGTGGTCTAGGTAGAGGAAAATCATCTCTACCACCTAGTATTCCATGATCTCTTTGTCTATCCGCTCTATTAGTGTCTGTGGTTGTTCTATCTCTCCCTATGGGATGAGTGAAGCTTACTTCTGGTCTCTCTTTATTTCCCTCTCTTTGATTTCCATGGGCTGAGGATGTTCCTACCCCTTGTTGACTTGTATTCATGTTTGTTCTAGATGGAGGGAATACCAATTCACCTCTCCATGTGTATGTGTTTTTAGCGCGGTCAGGCACCACAAAGACTCTTTCTGAAGTCTCATCCAGGTATACAACCTTTCCAGGTGTATCCGGGTCCTTGAACTCGTATATCGTGATGATTCCTACTTCACTAAGTAGTCCGGTCTTGTATCTCCAAAAGGCTTCATCAGTTTCTTTATTTACAAACAACTCTATGCTTCTGTTGTCCTGAGGGATCCAACCCGGGATTAGTACTCGTGTCAGTACAGATTTCCCTCTAGGTGTTCTAGGCTCTTCTAATGGTTCCTTTCCTTGAGATTTTGCTTCCGTCTCTGGTTGAATCACGCCAAACTCGTTGGTATTGTTTGGCTGCGTACTTAAGATGTACATCGTTCCTTCCTTGTCTATGTACGCATCTCTCTCGAATTTCACCACTGGATGTTCCAATCCAATGGGTTGATCGGGGTTGTGCATTTGCACCACTTGCCTTCACAAACCATCCTCATAGATGCGAGAACCTAATCGGTTGGTTTGGAGAAACTCTAGTTGTGTCCTATAGGGTCCTTCTGGCTTTTCTAAATAGGCTACATTCGACCCTCCTTCTGGTCTTTCTATGCTAAATGCCATTTCTGATTCGCTAGTATCTGAGCTCTCGTAGGGGTAATTACTATTCAATTGCTGAGCCCATGATCGTGCAGTAGTTCTTACACTTGCCTCAAATGATCTAAGGCTTCGTCGGTCTGACTTACCTATATGTTTGCCCGATCTAAGGTTCATTAATTTTCTTCCTTGCACACTAAGTACACGCTCAGATCGTCACCGATTCTTTGTTATTACTGTCTTGATTCTTTTTAGATTTCTTTAGATTCTTGTCTTAATGTATGCGTCAGGAATTCGACTTTCCGTTATAATTTTGAGTTCTCGTTCCGTCAGACTTATGTTCTTTCCTTTACGTTTTCGTCACACACACCTTTACTTGTAGTCTTAGACTTGAAAGAATTAAATATCTTGAACTTGAGGCGTTCCTATCGTCGTTAATCCACAATGCTAACGTTTATCCTAAGCTAAGAATTGACTGAGGGGGTTGAGTAATCTTCCAACCTCGAGTCGGCTTTTCTGGTTGCTCTGATGCCCAAGAAGCTACGCTTCCCAAGCTTTATGCCCTTCACTGCCTTGCCTTGGTTGCCCTTGATTGCCCTTGCTAGACCTGGAAAAATCCAATATTAGACCAATTCACAGTTGGATGATCAAGCACTTAAGTATATACACCTATTAAGTCCCTTCCCTTTTGCCCAACTTTTCAATGTTTGCCCCCTGACTTTCAAGTCCCAAACTAGGTCAGCCTCAAAATAGCTTATCAAAAAATAGACGTACTCGTCAAGAGCTTTCTAATGAGTTATTAAGCTCAAAAAACGGACTTCGGATGAAAAAGTTATGACCATTCAGGCCCTGGGGGGTAAAAACTGACAAACAGGTTTTTCTCCAAATATGAGCTAAGGGGTCTCCTATGAGTCTAATCACCCAAAAATTTCCCAAAAATAGCCCCAAAATTGGCCAAAAAATGAAACCCTAAAATTTGCGATGGGGGTGCACAATCGCGATGGTCTGAGATGATCGCGATGGTCTGGGACCGTCGCGATGGCATGAGGGTGCACCGTCGCGATGGCGTGAACTGGCGGACAATCGCGATGGTCTGGATTTGCACAATCGCGATGGCATGAGCCTGGACAATCGCGATGGCGTGAAAGTGCACCGTCGCGATGGCGTGGATGTGCACAATCGCGATGGCCTGAAAGTGCACCGTCGCGATGGCGTGAGCCAATCGTGATGGTCTGAAATTGCACAATCGCGATGGCGTGAACTTGGACAATCGCGATGGTCTGAAATTGCACAATCGCGATGGCGTCAGTCAACGGTCAACGTGGACAATCGCGATGGTCCAAAGTGAACCATCGCGATGGTCTGGGCGTGATGGCGTGAGCCAATCGCGATGGTCTGAGCGCGATGGCGTGAACCAATCGCGATGGTCTGGATTTTTGAAATGTCGCGATGGTCTGAAGTGCACCGTCGCGATGGTCTGGATTTTTGAAATGTCGCGATGGTCTGAAGTGCACCGTCGCGATGGTCTAGATTGCCACGTGGCACCGTCGGCGCGATGGCGTGACACAATCGCGATGGTCAGAGACCGTCGCGATGGTCCGGCCAAGCCGTCGCGATGGCGTGAGCCAATCGTGATGGTGTGACACAATCGCGATGGTCAGAGACCGTCGCGATGGTCCACCAAACTGAGATTTTTTGAGATGCAGCTATGGATTCCTACTCACGCAGGGGTCGCCTACACGGTGGTGGACTCGCCTTCCTCAAAATCCGAACTTTGCAGACCATCGCGATGGTCTGACACAGTCGGAAATTTCTGACAGAAACTGAAAATTTTACCTTTTCCAAGCTTTCCTGATGCACTCGAGCTCTGTACCTGCAAGAAAACTCAAAAAAACCAAAGTACACACAAGCACAAAAGCTCTCTCTCACTCTCTCGCATGCACAAATGAGGGGAAATGAGGAGAATGGGTGGATATGGTGAATTTTCTGATTTTTTTGGAGATGAAGATGATGATGCGGTGATGAAGATGGAGTGTGGGGGAGGTGAAAAACACTAAAAACTAAGTAAAAACAACAACAAAAACTGAAATTTTTACCTTCCAACGCCACTTCTTGCTATACTCTTACCATCACACATTCGTCCTAGACTCGATCCCCGGCAACGGCGCCAAATTTGGTGTTGCTCTAGCACAATGGTGAGAACCACGTTAAGAAGCTCCACCTCCTTAATGTCAATCCGCGGAAGAGATAGGAGTGATATGAAGATCGTGAATGTGAGATGAAGTGAGAGTGAAGGTGAGAAGCATAGAAATGCACACACACATACACACACACTACGAAGAGACAAGCAAGACACAATGGAAGGTGAGAAATCAACTCTATTACTCAAGAACACTATTACAAGCTCAAAAGAACTCTAATCTCAAACAAGCTAACCTCAAAAATGAGTGACCGGTTTCACATCTAGTGACCGGCCTAGTTAAAAAATAGGTCCTAGATGCTATTTGGAAGGGTAAACGGTATCTAAAAATAACGAAAATTGGTACGCGCATTCTACCTAAGCTCCTCAAGCTCTAGGACTCCTCGGCTTGCACAAAATGGAGCTATGGATTACAAGATGGGGTTTTCTATGTTACATATGTTACAATAGTGATAAAAATCACTGTTGGAGGTTTTTGGAAAGTATTTGAAAACATAATTATTTGAAAAACGATTCGATTGGCTCCTTGCTTTGTCGTTACATGCTTCCGTGTCGTCTGTGCCTCTGGCTACTTCCAACAGCATGTAAAATGGGCACCCTCTGTTCTGATTGAGGGGGGGAATATATGTCTTCTGACTTTAATGCATTTCTGGCTGAATGTGGGATAAAACACGAGTGTACAATTCCCTATACACCTCAACAGAATGGATTTTTTGAACAAAAGAACATGTCACTCATGGAGATGGGGAGGTCTATGGTCAAGAGTTAGGCTTTACCACAGTTTCTGGCTTGAGGCTATTATGTGTGCAACATATGTACTTAACAAGTGTCCCACTAAAGCGCTACAGTCTATCACTCCATATGAGTCTTGGCATGATCGAAAGCCATCTGTTGCTCATCTCCATGTTTTGGTTGTCTAGCATATGCATTACTGCCTAAACAACATCATAGAAAATTGGATATAAAGTAGTAAAATGTATTTTTCTTGGGTATACTTCTGAAAGTAAAGGCTATCGTCTGTATCATCCACAGACTAAATGCACTCTAGTTAGCCGTGATGTTGTTTTTGTGGAAGATGCTATTCATCCATTGCTTTCATGTACTAAGGAGACATCTGTTAGCTCCAAAGACATGTATGATGCTTTGCTACCTCTTTTTAAAGGTGGACAATCTAGTGTTGGTCCTAATGAGGCAACTTCTCAGCCTTTGAAGGTTTCATGTGATGATGTAGATCATTCCATTTTTTATCCAGATTTACATGATGCACTTGTTGATGAGAGAGTTAATATCGAGCAGGCAAAACCTATTCCAAAATAGTTGTTGCAGACTTTGCGGGATAGCAAATTAGATGCACCTTTGTCATATCGTACTCGATCAGGCTCTCATAGTGCCTCTTTTACACCAGCTTGCTATGCTATGGCTGCATCTAGTCTCTGTGATGAGACTCAGCCTGTTTCATTTGATGAAGCACAAAATTCTGAACATTGGATGGCTGCAATGCAATCTGAATATGATGCTATCATGAAAAATAGTACTTGGTCTTTATGTGACTTGCCTACTAGCAAGAAGGTCATTGGCACTAAGTGGGTATACAAGCTCAAGCATAACCCTGATGGAATAATTGACACGTATAAGGCTAGGCTTGTTGCAAAGGGTTATGCGTAGGAAAGAGGCATTGATTTTGATGAGACCTTTGCACCTACATGTCGTATGACTAATGTTTAGAGCATTTGTGCACTTGTAGCCCATCATGGTTGGAATGTACATCAGTTGGACATTAAAACAAAATTTCTTAATGGTGACTTGCATAAAGAAGTGTATTTTTTTCAGCCCCGTGGCTTTGTGGAGAAAGGGCATGAAAATCAGGTGTGCAAGTTAACGATGGCATTACATGGTTTAAATCAAGCACCACGTGATTGGTATGAGAAGATACATGCCTATCTGATTCCACATGGTTTTGAGAACACTCCAACTGAAAGCACCTTATATGTTAAGCATGCTAATGATGTGCTTCTGATCCTTGTTGTCTATGTTGATGACATGCTGCTCACTGGTCCTATTAGAAGCATATTGCTGATCTTAAGGCTGATTTGCATGCCTCATTTGAGATGTCTGATATGGGGTGTTTGCATCATTATTTGGGCATTTAATTTATGCACGTTGATGGTGGAATGGCTTTGTGTCAAATGAAATATATTGACACATTATTGCAATGTTTTGGCCATGAAGACTATAAACCTATTGCCACTCCTATGGAGAGAGGTTTACGATTGAGTCTTCATGATGCTGAAGATGCATTTGATGTTGTTCTTTATCAACAAGCTGTTGGGTGCTTGATTTAATTGTGCATTACTCGGCCAGATATTCAGTTTGATGTCTCACATATGAGCAGGTTTATGCATTGCTGAGGTGTCAAGCATTGGTAGGAGGTAAAGTGCATCTTTCGCTACTTGAGTGGTACCCGGATACTTGGGCTGTTTTATCCTAAGGAAGGACACTATCGCAAGATTTGCATGCTTTTTGTGACTCTGATTGGGCTGGTTTCTATGACACTCGTGTGTCCACTGGTGGTTTTGCTTCATGCTTAGTAGCTCATGCATATCTTGTCTAAGCAAGAATCCACCTACTGTGGCTACTTCCAGTTGTGAGGCTGAGTATATGGTAGCTTTCAGAGCGACTATTGAGTGTGTGTGGCTCAGATGGCTTATGGATGATTTGCATGTTGGTCAGTCTTCTGCCACCACCATCTTCACTGACAGTCAGAGCGCATTGGCAGTTGTGAGGAACCTTGTGTTCCATGCTCGCACTAAGCACACTGAGGTGCATTATCGTTATGTCAGCGAGAGGTTCTCTGCTGGGGAGATCAGCTTGGCATATGTGCCCACATAGGAGAACATTGCAGACCTTTTCACAAAGGCTCTGGCTAGGGAGAAGTTTGAAGCTTTCCACAAAGCTTTGGGCTTACCTCCTTTCAGAGAGTGATTTCTAGATAGCTTGGCACTTCCTTATACATGAGTGCCAGCTCCTTGTTCACCACATCACTCCCAAGGGGGATTTGTTGATATATTTAGGTAGTGACGTGTGTGAACACTCTGAACTATCGGGGCACTTTTTTCCTTCTTTAGGAGCTTTTTTTCCCCAGCTTGTATATACACCTATTGCCCTAAAAGGCTACTTATCTTTGTACATTCTAGTGGTAATACATTCAGTATTGTGTGTTATGCTCCAAGATTCTTGTTCTTCCTTGTGTTGCGAGCAGAACAAGTGGATGACTTCTTTGTGCAATATGAGTCTTTTGGACTAAACCCTCATGGGAATAGCCCTAACTTGGTTCCAACCTTTGGATCCAAACCATTTTGGAAATATTGAACTTTTTTTCCAAGAATTTATTGGGGAATCTACCAAGTGAGGGATTACACACAACTCATCATCCTTGATTCATAGTTTCAAACAAAACCCAAACAAAACTGTACAAGCAGCTACCCAAAGATTTGTTCGGAAAGATGGATGGACACTCCAAGAGATTGAGTAGGTATTGCCAAATCCTGCTTCGTACCAGCCCTTTGATGCTTCAGAGTTGATAAGTGGACCTCGTTAGCTTTCCAATGACACCATAAAATGGCCTATGTACTTTGGAAATGATGTATGTTAAGATTGAATAAAAACAAATAACTTTGAACCTCAAGATCTCAAGAAAACCTTGTATTTATGTCTTGACACCTATTGGATCTTTTGTTAGTATGACCAGCACAGTAGGAATTGGAAAAATTTCGTTTAGGGGTATCTACATAGCTTAGCAAGCTAACTATTCCAAGTGGAATGATATAAAAAGATTAACTATGCTCAAAGAAATCAATTTAGCAAGTAAACCTTTACCCCCGATTTTTTAGGATTGTTGCAGACTTTGACCAGTGATCACCTCGATGAGCTTTTCTCTGAAATGGCTAAATAGAATTTCTTCAAATTTTAGTAGCACGTAGATAAATTTGAGATAAATTTGAGTTGGTTCCAACAAGCTTTAGATCGTTGAATTTGATGGAGAAATGACTGAGATATGCTCTCCACAAGTTGACAGACTTTCAAGTAGTATGATAGAGAACTCAGAAATAAACAATGAAGATATATGTATTAATGAACACTTGTATACAATACCATTGGCATGAAGATCATTGCCTAATGGTGTAGATAGGTGTGGGCTAGAGTGTAAGCCTCACACACACTAAGAAACAGTAATGAGAAGCTCGCGAGTGATAAGTTCTAACCGCGACTTTTTGATGATCACTTTTATAGTGATTAAGTAAGAATTTGAATTCAAATTCAAACTTCTAGCTCCCTATGATCAAGCTCCTATATCCTAGGAGATATTCTATCAATCAAAAGCTAACCTTTTTCCACGAATTCCTTTTGGTAGGTTTTTACAAAGATTCCAAGTCAAATGTGACTTTTACAAAGAAGTAAAGTGGTAATTAACCACTAGCATATGTTCCTATGCTTCTCCATGTGTGTATGGACTTCAAGGTATCCTTAAAGCCAAATGTGTAGGCTTGTGAATTGCACCAACAGCTCCCCGTCAAGCCAAAAATTTTGGCTTGGTATTGTTAAACGCTTAAAACGCGAGACTAATTGTCAGTAACGCGTTTAAACAATTATTGGGTTCTTGCGAGTGGAAGGGGTCTGTTAGACAGAGGCCCTATACTTAGTTCTGAAACTAACCACTTACACACTGCAATATACTGATGCTGAGAGCTCTATCAAGATTTTGTTGTACTTAGACATTTACAGTTTACGGTTTAGCTCAGCCAACGTGTACCGAATACGCTAAGATGCTATATTGCATCTGCACATAAACTTACTGGAAATACCAGGGACAAGAGTGATCGTTCAACCTTTACCGAATAGGTACCACCATCCGATCAACATCCGAAGACACAGAGAATTCGAGTGTTTTAGATACAACGTACTGAAGGTTTAGTACACAACCCAAGAAATCCTTACTGTAGATTAACCCTTACCGTATGATGACATATCTCAATGCTGAAGACAACACGATCCCGCACAGGGTTAGAAACACTACCACAGTTACACAGACTTCACCAAACAACTGGTAGAACATTCCAAGAACTAGTACTTCCACAATACGCAAACTTAATACAACAATCGCAATAAGGATTCGCAGATGATTCACTTCAGACAACAGACCGAATGATCTACTCGATGTAGATGATACTCACAACCGCAATAGATACCAATAGACAACAGAGAAGACGAGACACAGATACACGCAGCATACTCATAAAACTCCGACGCTTGGAATTAGACAAACTAACACTACAATAGCGCTCCGTTCAATCACCCAGATAGATAGTCTGGTGATCTCTCGAACGTCACTGAGCATCTCTTTTCATTGCTTTATATAAATGATTACAAAGTGTCTACATAACAACCTTTCGCACGTGTGAAACAAGATTTCAGTTATACACTTCCAATCCGGCGGCCGATAACACTCTGGCATGCACGGTGGACTCGAACCCGCAGGTTTTACAAAACTACTATTCATCTATAATGCCTTCTAAGTACATATTTCTGGCTAATCTAAAGGTGCGGGCGATCTTTTTCTTTAGAGTTTCTAACATTTGTTTGAGGGTGTCTGGTTCTACTAGCTGTGCATCTACTCTTACAGAACTTAAAGCTATGGCTTTGGTGAGCAAAATCTCTGCTTGCGTCTGCAGAAAAGCTTCTTGTAGGTAGAATTTGTTGGACAATACCGCATCTCTGGATATCTTCATTTCTGCAACCTGCTTCTCCATACTGATTACTCTTTCTTTTTTATTTTCTAGCTGATTTTCCCTTCTTTTGATCTCTTGATTCTAGAACTGTATAGTTCTGAAGTATGCGTCCCTTTCTCTGCGGAGGTCTGTTATTACCTTCTGTGTTTGAGCTTCTTTTGATAAATAACGTTTGAGCATATTATTTACATCAGCTAATTGATCCTTGTATCTTTGTAGTTCTTCCGCTGTCTTCATTGCTGTGATGCCTCTTCTGACGAGCTTGTGTCGGCTTCAGTGTGATCCTCCTGTTCTTGTTGCCCTTCTGAAGATGACTGCGCGGATGATTCGTGTTGCATAGATGTGGCGGTGTCGTCGAAGGTTTCTTCATCTTGCTTTTCTTGTTCATTGTTATCTTCTTTGTTTCCTTCGGCTGATCCCTGGGCTTCACTTTCAGATGAACTGATCCTGATTCTCTTCCGACGGAAGAGTTGATTTAGTTCTTCTTCATCTTCTTCATCATCCTCCAATAATTGCACAGACTCTTCATGACGTAGGACCGGGCCTCTGGGTGGTGGTTGTGCTGCAAGAATGGCCGGAAACAGGAAGGATAGGATATGAGGGAGTCTTGATCTTGGCATTCCTCCCTTGTTTACCTGTTTGATGATTGCCACACATTCTTTGTGAATGCGGTGGAAGAAATAGGATGCAAAATTCACTGGTTCTCGGGCGGCTAAGTCTATGGCGGAGTAGAAGGGAAGAGATATTCCATAAGTACGTTTCTGTAGGTTTAGGATAGCTACTAAGAATTGAAGGTCGGATTTTTCAGGTTCCGGTCAACAAAGGATCGCGTATTCATTTGACGGATACCTAGGAAATAATTGTGTCATTGTTGCTACGGGGAGGTTCGGGCCATTTTCCCGACCTTGCGAAGGGAGTCGAAATGACTCAGCAAAAATTTGGAAGGTGATCAGTGTACGGGATGGTAGGGAGGTGATCGGCCAACTCTGCTCGGTGGCAGGTGTGTTGGCGATGGCGGAGATGATCTGGGCAAAGAAGGGGTGGGATTCCACTCAATGCCAAGGCAGTTCAGCGAAATTGGATAGCCCACGGATGCGCAGGAACTCTCCTACGTCGGTAGGGAGTCCATCACGGAAAGCAGCATAGTTAGCCAAAGATTCCATGGCGCAAGCAGAGAAAGCAATCACAAGTACACAGAACACAGGGTACGCACAATGACACAAATCACACAAACACAATAGCGATTTTCGGCGAAACAGAAAAGGTTTAGTAGATGCGCTGCAGTGGAGAGCAATCAAGAGTGACTAATCATCGCGCGGTATTGAGATGATAATTCTTAACTTCGGTCTGCATGCATGAGTAGCTGGAAAGGGCAAGGCGGCTTTTGACATAATTAGGTATCAAAACACGGATATTTACAGACTTATTGTATTAAGCACGCAAAAAAGAAAAGAAAAGAAAATAAAAGAAAAGAGAACGCCAAAAGACGCGGCCAACTGCGAAATGTTTTAGTGTGGATTAGATGCTTGTTGATACGGCTGCAGCTTTGATCCATTTATCACCTTTGGAAGAGGAATTCCGGTCAAAGTGGTCAACCAAAAAGTTGCTGGGCCCACTTGTTCAGCAATCCGGTAGGGACCAAACCATCGTAACTTGAATTTGCCAACAGAGCGATTCGACTTTGCATTGTAAAAGAGTACAAGTTGTCCCACCGAAAAAATTGGAGTCTTTAGATATCGATCATGTGTTCGAGCTTGTCTTAGCTGTACTTCCTGAATAGTCAAAAAACTGTGCCATCAATGCTCGTCTAATTCTCTGAGTGTATCCAACCGAAATGACAGAGATTCTTTAGGTAGCAGTTTCTGAGTGATTGCTACTCGTAAACTTGGCACAACTATCTCCATCGGTGCTATGGCTTCCAATCCATAAGCTAGTTTGAAAAGGGTTAATCATGTTGCTACCTTGTATGTAGTCCGGTATGCCCATAATACTGCAGGTAACAATTGATCCCATCTTTCCGGTGCTTCCAAAATGAGTTTTCGAAGCATATTCAACAAAGTCTTGTTTGTACTATCAGCCAAACCATTTGCACGAGGATAATATGGTGAACTGAATTTATGCGTGACCTAAAATGAATGTGTGAGTACTTTCATTAAATTGTTGACAAAATGAGTGCCTTGATCTGTAACAAGTTCCAGCGGTAAGCCAAAATGTGGAAAGACATCTTTCAGTAGACACTTGGCTACCGCAACAGCTGTGGCAGACCGTAAAGCCCAGGCTTCTGCCCATCTGGTAGCATAATTAGTACATGTCAAAATATAACGATTATTACTGAGGATTGCTGGTGGTGTAATAGGGCCAATGAAATCTAGACCCCACTTCTGAAAAGGCTCTAATGGCAAGACAGGTTGTAGAGGGAAAAGATGACGTTGTAGGGGCTGTCCAGATCTTTGACAACTATCACATTGCTTGACAAACTGTAATACATCCCTATACATAGTAGGCCACCAAAGACCACTTTGCAGAATTTTCTGGTGTGTTAAGTCTGTAGCAAAATGTCCGCCGGATGGAATTGAATGAGCCAACATAATGACCGAGTTAACTTCATGTGGTGGAACACAATGAAGTAGAATGCCTGTGTAATCCATATAGTATAATTCTCCAGCAATTAACTGAAATTTGCGACTGTACACTGCAATTTTCCTACGCATTGTAGGAGAAGCCTGAGAAGGAAGGTATCCATCAGTAAGGAATGTTAATATCTGATCATAATATGTAGATGGCATAGGTGGGTCTGCCATTTCATCATTGGTTGGTTCGGAAACATAAATTGCTGGCCTTGTGTCATCTATACCGACCGAAGCTTCACTGGAATCTAAGCGAGAGAGAAAATCTGCTAAGGCATGTGAACTGCCTGGCCGATGAATAACTTTGTAATCAAATTCTTGTAAAAGTAGAACCCATCGCGCTAATCGACCACCTAAATGTTGTTGTCGAACTAGATAGACAAGTGCAGCATGATCTACATGAAAAGTAAATTTGCGGCCAAGTAAATAATGCTTGAATTTCTTGATAGAGTATACCAAACACAGACATTCCCTTTCAGTTAGAGAGTAATTCTTCTCAGCAGAAGCAAGCCTTCGGCTAGCATAGTACACTGGTCTGAACCACTTATTGGTTTGTTGCATTAGAACGCTGCCAATTGCTATATCTGAAGCATCAACAAATACATGAAAGGGGTGATCCCAGTCAGGAGGTTGTAAGATTGGAACCTGTGTTAGTAATCCCTTTAGACGATCAAAAGCAACTTGACATTCTTGAGTCCATTCAAATTGTCGAGGAGTCTTGGTTATTAATTTGTTCAGTGGTATTGCCAAATGAGCAAGCCATCGTAAGTGCCGACCATGCCATCTTACTTGGCCCATGAAGCGCATCACTTCCTTAGGTGTAGTAGGCATCTAGCATATGGACTGGTTCTGCAAAATACGGTCTAGCATGCAACTCCCAAGGTTGTATAGCATCTAATTTTACAACGTATTTATGATTATTATCTTTGAAAGTGAGTTCCTCTGCAGACCAATCTTGTATCACCTTAGCGTGCTTTAGCCAAGGACGGCCAAAAAGGAGATTATAATCAAGGGTAGATTTCGGTAATTCTAGTACGACAAAGGTCATTTTAATTGTTGTACCTTGTAAAGTTATTGGTACATTTCGCACAAGTCCTACTGGATGAACTCTTGATTGGTCGGCCATTTTGACAAAAAACTGAACTGGTTCGATTTCAGTCCACCCTAACATTTTACACAGTGCAGCAATAGCAATGTTGACACTAGATCCTCCATCAATTAGTACCTGTGTGATTTTATGATTTTTATACCATACCGTAATTAAAGGAACCGAATGATCGACCATAGAATCAGGTTCCGGTTGCACTGTTGTTGTTGCTGGAATGCAAGAAGGCATAGGACTAAATTGTTGTTGGAATTGTTGTCGAACTCTCAGTACTAGTGCAAGTAATTGGCCCAAAGGAAGAGTGATGGAGGCTTTAGATAAAATTTTCCAGGCCTTTTGTGATTGGATTGTATTTTCCATAGATTCTGAAGATGATGCGCCTGTTGAAGATGATGTGCCTGTTGCTGAATTAGAATCTTGTTTTTGTGTTCCTTCCTCGGTTAACGGAGCATGGGTCACCGAAATAGGATCTAGGAACACTGGAGGTTCGGCGGTGGTCCATTGACTAGCCTTATCATACATCCTTTGTTGTTCACGTATGCCTGGTTCAAATATTTCTGCTGCTGGTTGCAGTTGTTTACCGGATCGGGTCTGAATTACTGCAGCGTGCATTTCTATTGGTGTGATTTGTACCATATTAGTCATTGGGTTTTGACGTTCTTTCTACCTCTGATCATACTCAGCTGCATCCTTACAAAATCTTCTAATGTGACCAAATTCACCACAAAAATGACAGCGCAGTGGTGTTAAATTGGGATTTTCAAGTGCTGGTCCAGTCTGCCAGCGGTTTGCATTGTAGTTATTATTTCTCTGTCCTCTGTAATTTCGATAACATTGTTGCTGGTTGTTTCTCATTTGTGGTGGTACGTAGTGATTGGCTGGCTGTCCTGGTTCCTGTATAATTGCATTGACAGTTGTTGGTCCCTGTACTTTGGCGTTATATGTGCAGTTTTCGGTGGTGTGTCCGGTAGTGTTGCAGATAGCACAGAACAACTGATTAAGTGCACAAGTGGCACTAGTATGGCCTGAATTCTTGCATGTAGTGCAGTACATTTGTCTGGTCGGGTCTTTGGCGACGTTTCTATTTGCTTTTAACCACTCCAGATCTTCTGTAAATCCGCCAACCTTGTTTTCAAGTTGTAAAGCCATTGCGATCACAGCATCTAGCGTCATAGCTCCTACACAACATATGATCATAATCTGTTTAAGTTGCGGAGTCAATCCATTGATAAACCATTGCGTGATAACATCATCCGGCAGGTTAGCATGTGCTGGTGGTAATTGCCTTAAATGAGTTCTGAATAGAGTGGCATACTCCTGCACAGTTTGATTTATCTTCTGTCTATTATTTTGCAAGTAGTCGAAAATTTCGGCTGGATTCTTCTTTAGCCTGAATCTTTGCAGAAATGCGTCCCTTACTGCTTCATAGGTGCTGAAATGGTTAATATCATATTCTGTAAGCCATCTAGCTGCTTCATTAACCAATGTAGATTGGAAGACAATAGCTTTATACGCCGGATCAGGTGGATCATTGAGCACTACGTAACTTATCTCAAATGTGCGTACATGAGCATCTAGGTCATCACTTGGAAATCCACCAAATTTGGTGTACGTAACTCCTGTTAGAGTCGGCCTGGGAGGGCATAGTTGTTGTTGCTGATGCTGCTGTTGTTGTTGTTGTTGTTGTTATTGTTGCCCGTTCATCGTGCTGATGGTTGTATTGTGACTATCTTCTGTATCCCGAGGCTGAGTATCTGGACCATCGGAATCTGTATCGTCAGCTGGTGCACTTTCCGGGTCGATAATCTTGTTCAGTATGTTTCGAATCTCAGCTTCGAACAAGCTACCTTCCTGCTTGATGTCAAATGTAGGAAAGCTTACTCCCAATAGCGGTGACTAGGCTGAAGATTCACCAAAAAATGGTAAAGCGTCGTCGGAAAACTGCGATCTTTCAGCAACAGTTATCGAAATATCATCGGAATGTGTCGATTTTTCACCAATACAGGGTGTTTTTTCTCCCTTACTGATTTCTTTGGCTAAAGCGTCTCTATTCGTAAACAAATTGGAATCCTTACCCAATGTTGTTAAACTAACCTCAGGATGTGTCCTGGTAGATTCTAGAGTTACTATCTCTTCGACAGACTAGGCCGAAATTGTACCGGAATCTACCAAGGATGTAGTACGTTCCACCGGAATATGACCGGAATCACTACTAACGTTCTTTACTTTCTTGACAACTGGGTTAGACCTATCTACGCTTTTACATCCTGGAGGCGTCCTTAGCAAATTAGGTACCCAAGGTTGTCTGTTCTTTGGATACGTTTCATCGGATCGAGTAACCGGCATGTATCATCTTATGGTACTAATCGTGTACTAGTAATGTCGATTCACAATCTACAGTCACGTTTCCACAACTGGTTTGCAACAAGCTGATCTGTTGCCACCTTCCCACAGACAGCGCCAGTGTTAAATGCTTAAAACGTGAGACTAACTATCAGTAGCACGTTTAAACGATTATTGGGTTCTTGGGAGTGGAAGGGGTCTGTTAGACAGAGGCCCTATACTTAGTTCCCAAACTAACCACACACAGCAATATACTGATGCTGAGAGCTCTATCAAGATTCTGTTGTACTTAGACATTTACAGTTTACGGTTTAGCTCAGCCAACGTGTATCGAATACGCTAAGATGCTATATTGCATCTGCACATAAACTTACTGGAAATACCAGGGACAAGAGTAATCATTCAACCTTTACCGAATAGGTACCACCATCCGATCAACATCCGAAGACACAAAGAATTCGAGTGTTTTAGATACAACGTACTGAAGGTTTTATACGCAACCCAAGAAATCCTTACTGTAGATTAACCCTTACCGTATGATGACAGATCTCAATGCTGAAGACAACACCATCTCACACAATGTTAGAAACATTGCCACAATTACGTAGACTTCACCAAACAACTGGCAGAACATTCCAAGAACTAGTACTTCCGCAATACGCGAACTTAATACAACAATCGCAATAAGGATTCGTAGATGATTCACTTCAGACAACAGACCGAATGATCTACTGGATGTAGATGATACTCACAACCGCAATAGATACCAATAGACAACAGACAAGACGAGACACAGATACACGCAGCATACTCAGAAAACTCCTACGCTTGGAATTAGACAAACTAACACTACAATAGCACTCCGTTCAATCACCCAGACAGACAGTCTGGTGATCTCTCGAACGTCACTGAGCATCTCTTTTCATTGCTTTATATAAAAGATTACAAAGTGTCTACATAACAACCTTTCACACGTGTGAAACAAGATTTCAGTTATACACTTCCAATCTGGCGGCCGATAACAGTATTCATCTTGAATCTTCATGTATATCCTGCAATCCAATCATTGCTTTGAACCTGCAAAGTTTGGTTCCATCCAAAGCTTTAGTCAACAAATTTGCACATTGCATGTTGGTTGATACATAGGTTAGTTGAATGTCCTTGCTTAGTAACTTCTCTCTCACATAATGGTAATGGACCTCTATATGTTTGGTCCTAGCATGATAGATGGGATTAGCTGCAAGGTGAAGTGAGCTTGTATTGTCTCCAAATATCATTGGTGACCTAGTATATAAACCCAATTCTGTGAACAATAGCTTGATCCATATGGCTTCTTGTGTGGCATTTGCCAATCCTCTATACTCTGCCTCTGTAGAGGATAAAGCAACAATAGGTTACTTCTTTGAAGACCATGATATTGGCTTATCACTTGCAAATGAAATGTATCCAAAAGTGCTCCTCCTATTATCCTTGCATCCTTCCCAATCTGCATCTCAATAGATCTTAATATCCAAGTCTGAAGTGTAAGGGAAATACAAACCTTGATGATGTGTACCCTTGAGATACTTTAATATCCTTTTGGCAGCCTCCAAGTGAGGTGCTCTTGGCTTGTGCATAAACTGACTTAGCACACTAACTCCATATGCAATATCTATCCTTGTTAAGATAGCATAGTTCAAGCTACCCACCATGCTTTGATAACCTGTAATGTCATTAATTTCATCACCTTCATAGGCACTTAGTTTTAGGTTTACCTCCATTGGAGTACTTGCAACTTTGGCATCCTGTAAATGAAATTTCTTCAACATATCTTGTATGTACTTTTTCTGAGTAATGTATATTCCAGAGTTAGTATAGACTAACTCAAGCCCAAGAAAATACTTTAGTAGACCAAGATCATTGATCTTGAACTCCTTCATCATCTGGCTCTTGATTTGTCTGATTCCATTAACATCATTACCTATAAGTATGATGTCATCAACATAAACACATAGGTATATAACCTCTGAATTACTTCTCTTGATGAATAGAGAAGTGTCTGCCTTGCTCATGACAAAACCTTGGTCTTGAAGGTAAGTGGTCAATCTGTGATTCCATGCCCTGGGTGCCTCCTTCAATCCATATAAAGCTTTATTCAATTTGCACGCATATGATACCTTGTTTGGATCCTCATAGCCAGGAGGCTGTGACATATATACCTCCTCTGAAATCCATCCATTCAAGAAAGCATTTTTGACATCCAATTGATACATATTCCAATTATTTGATGCAGCCACACTTACCAACACTCTAATGGTTGGCATCTTGGCCACAGGTGAGAATGTCTCTTCATAATCAATGCCTTGGGTTTGTGCAAAACCCTTGGCTACCAATCTAGCTTTGTACCTGTTAATTGACCCATCAAAATTTCTTTTAAGTTTATAGATCCATCTGGATCCTATTACCTTCATGTACTCCTTCTTTGGTACTAGCTCCCATGTATCACTTTCCTTGAGTGCTTCAATCTCCTCATCCATAGCTTCTTTCCATTGTTTCTTGGTTATGGCTTCTTCATATGATCCTGGTTCTTCAATTGACAAATCTTTGGCGAGATATATAGAGTGTTTAGTAACAAGAGATGTATCATACCCATATCTGATAGGTTTTTTGCTCTCTCTGTGTGATCTTATGATTGATTGAGTTGAAGATTCAGGTATGTCTTCAAGTTTCTTCATCTTCATTTTTCCCTTGGACTTCCATGCCTTGAACTCTTCAAGGTTGATAATGTCTTCTGAGTAGTTTCTTCCTTAGCAAGACTTGGAAACTCCTCCTCTAAGGCATAGGGTAGTTTAAACTTCCTGCATTCATTCTCATACCAAGAATCATTTTCATCAAAGACAACATCTCTACTAACCATGAATCCCTTATTGGAAGGGTTATAAAACCTGTATCCTTTCTGATTTAGATCATATCCAATAAAGATGCACTTCTCAGCCTTAGGGTCTAGCTTGCCTCTTATCTGAGAAGGAATGTGTACATATGCTACACATCCAAATATTCTGTAATGGTCTCTTACCATGCCATGCTTCATAGGGTGTCATCCCATCAAGGGACCTAGATGGTAACCTATTTATGAGGTAAGTGGTAGTAGAAACACTCTCTGCCCATAGGTAATTAGGTAACTTTTTTTCATTCAACATAGACCTAGCTGTTTCAACAACCAGCCTATTTCTTCTCTCAGCTACCCCATTCTGTTCAGGAGTATACCTTGTGGTGATTTCTCTTTTAATGCCTCTGTCCTGCAAGAAGTCTTCAAACTCATTGGAGAAGTACTCACCTCCTCCATCTGACCTTAGCTTCCTTAGATTCTTCCCTGTCTGATTCTCAACAAGTGCAAGATATTTTTTAAAGCAATTAAACACCTCATCCTTGTGCTTCATGAAGTACAATACAGTCCACCTGCTATAATCATCAATAAAAGATACATAGTACCTTGATCCTAAAATTGAGGGGTCTTTGCTTGGTCCCCATACATCTGTATGGACAAGCTCTAGCTAGTCTTCATGCATGTAGCCTTTCCTTGAGAAGGGTATCCTGTGAGACTTCCCAAATTGACAAGCACTACATTTATATATCATATGTTGTTTGGAAACATTGGGTATTCCAATTACACATTGATCCCTTCATATCTGCTTCAAGGTTCTTTCTCCTACATGCCCTAATCTTTTGTGCCAAATCTCAAGTTCTGAAAGTGGTTGATCTTTATAGCTGTATAATGCAACATTCTTTATGTCCTCTAGCTCAAAAGTAAGGAGTCTACCTGATTTTTCTCCTTTTGCTATTCTCTTGAACCAGCACTCATCAAATGTTTTGTAATGGTTGGTACATAGAGTACCCTACTCAAAAAGTTCTTGTTTCCATCACAAGTCTTAACATTTCCAACTTTAACTACTAAGTGCTTGGTATCATCACTTGTTTGTACTTGATGCTTACCTTTTGGTTCCTCAAGATCAGAGAGTAGTGCTACATTGCCAGCCACATGATTTGAGCATCCTGAGTCAATGTAGAATAGGTGGTCATCATTTGTACCTAGTTTTGAAGTCATGTTCATGATCAGAAGAGAATCATCCTGCTCTTCTGTATAGTTGTTGTAGTCCTTTCTAGATTTGAATCCTCCTTGGTTATTGCCATTGTATTTGTTGTTGTAATTGTTGTTGTAGCCTTGGTGATGGTTGAATCTTCTACTTGACTGTGAGTATCCACCTCTTTGGTATCCTCTTCCTCTCCGATTCTTGTAATTCTTGAAACACTCATCTATAGTATGATTTGATAAACCACAAATGTTGCATGGTGAGGAGTTATAGGGTCTCCCCCTACCTTGCTTACCTCCTCTGCCCCTTCCTCTTGATGATCTACCTCTCCCTGCATAGTTGGCTTGGGAGGTAGTGCCTTCATCTTCCACCTTTTTGTTCTTGCCTTTGTCTTTAGACTTTTTATCAGTATATAGGGCAGAAGAGTTATTACCTTTGGATGTGTCTCCATTCTTGTTGAGCTTGGCTTCATGAGTGAACAATTGTCCCATGAGAGTGGTAAGGTTTGGAATCTGCATGTCCATGTAAAGGTCCATGGCAGTGGTAAAGCTTTCCCATTTGTCATCAGCTTTAATCCCATTGATCAGTTGCCTTACAATGTGCTCTTCTTCACTCTCTTCTCCTATGCTTGATTTGCTACATGTTTAATCTTGGTTACAAACTTTGAAATAGCTTGCTTAGGTTGCTTGCTTAATGTGGTGAATTCAATCCATAACTGATTTTTTATAGCCCTTGTGTTGGAAGAGAAGTAAGATGACAAGGTTTCCCAAGTCTCTTGGGATGTCTTACAATTCCTAATATGTGGCAAAAGAAAATCAGAGATGGAGTTGAGTAAATAAGACCTTGCTAATGCATCCTTAGCACACCATGTGTTGAGCTTTTCATGTTCTTCCTTTTTTGGCAATCCTCTTGTTTTGAATGAGGGCAATTCCTCATCTCCTGAGATGTATCCATAAAGACTCCTTCCTTGTAGGTATGTTTTCATCCTTAGAGACCATGCTTGATAGTTTTTCCTGTCCAATTTATCAATAAACGAAGGAAAACCATCTCCCATTTTACCTTAGTTTGCTCTCATACAACTGTTGGGAAAGATGGATGGACACTCCAAGAGATTGACAGAGTTGATAAGTGGACCTCCTTAGCTTTCCAATGACACCATAAAATATCCTATGTACTTTGGAAATGATGTATGTAAAGATTGAATCAAAACAGATAACTTTGAGCCTTAAGATCTCAAGAAAACCTTCTATTTATGTCTTTACACCTGTTGGAACTTTTGCTCAGTATGACCAGCATAGTAGGAATTGGAAAAATTCCTTTTAGGGGTATCTAATTAGCTTAGCAATCTAACTATTCCAAGTGGAACGATATAAAAAGATTAACTATGCTCAGAGAAATCAATTTAGCAAGTAAACCTTTACCCCCGATTTTTTAGGACTGTTGCAGACGTTGACCAGTGATCACCTCGACGAGCTTTTCTCTACAATGGCTGAATAGAATCTCTTCAGATTTTGACAGCATGTATAACTTTAAACTGGTTCCAACAAGCTTTAGATCTTTGAATGTCGTGGAGATATGCTCTCCACAAGTTGATAGACTTTCAAGTAGTACGATAGAGAACTTAGAAATAAACAATGAAGATATATGTATTAATGAACACTTGTATACAATGCCATTGGCATGAAGATCATTGCCTACTGGTGTAGATAGGTGTGGGCTAGAGTGTAAGCCTCACACACACTAAGAAACAGTAATGAGAAGCTCGGGAGTGATAAGTTCTAACCGTGACTTTTTGATGATCACTTTTATAGTGATTAAGTAAAAACTTGAATTGAAATTCAAACTTCTATGATGAAGCTCCTATATCCTAGGAGATATTCTCTGAATCAAAGCTAACCTTTTTCCATGAATTTCTTTTGGTAGGTGTTTACAAAGATTCCAAGTCAAATGTGACTTTTACAAAGAAGTAAAGTGGTAATTAACTACTAGCATATGTTCCTATGCTTCTCCATGTGTGTATGGACTTCAAGGTATCCTTCAAGCCAAATGTGTAGGCTTGTGAATTGCACCAACAAGATTTAACCAATATGTTGATAGATGCCTAGTTACAAAAAGACCCTCACAGCAAAAGATGATATCCTTGTTCTTAGATGAGGGAAGATTGACTAATGGAACACTAAGAACCTTAGTTTATGTAAAATGGCTACAAACATTGAGTCAGTGTCTCCAAGAATGCATTGACCTAGAACACAACCTAGCTGATGACCTTAAAAATACACAAAGTTCTACTAAATCAGAAGACACTAGGAGTACCGTGATGACTAGTTCTAGTAATGTGCAATAATTAGTAGAATTGGTAGCTAAGAAATTAGGAGTGCATGGACAAAGAAATCATCAGAACCCACCGATGACGTTGCTTCTTGCCAATCACTGTGAGAAAAAGGATGCAAATTTGATGTAGTGATGCCCCCTTGGGATAAAACAATCCAAGTAGTCGGGCACCACTCAAGTAGCAAACTATGCGCTTAACTTCCTGCCAATGCATCACACCTCGAAAATGCATAATCTTGCCCATGTGTGAGACAACAAACTAAATATCTTTCCAAGTAATGCATAAGTAAATCAAGCATCCAACATCCTGCTGATACAAAATAACATCAAATGCATCTCTAGATATGCACATTGCCATACAACCCACCACCTCCTAGAACATGGGAAGGGTACTGCAATGAGTGTGGAAAGGAACATCTATTTAGAGATTGCCAGAAAAATCCCAATAAGACCCTTAAGACTACTCAGATCAATGTAATAGAAGTGATTGAATCATCAGGAAGCGACAAAGAATACACAATACCATTAAAAGCCATTATTGGAGCCCAAGCCAAAGGACAAGTGATGAAAGAATTAGATTTTGAACACAAAATGGATAAGAGCCTAGAGTCAAAGATACAGATAGTAGAAGATTCAGAAGACCCACGAGAAAGTAACAAAATGAAGAAAACGCAAAGTTGGAAGACTAAAAGGGAAAAACTCAGGAATAAATGGCTAAGGAAGAAAAATAAAGAGGACAAGAAAGATGTAAAAGAAATTATGAAACCTCGAGAACAAGAGGTGCAAGATAACACACCATCTAAGTCCAAAACACAGAAGCCAAACAAACCAAGATCAATTCTAGTAGATCTAGTGCCATAAGACCTAGATATGTCGTTCAAAGCTTACTAATCCAGAATCACGACCAAACCAAACATAGAACAACATAAAACTCTACCCACAAGGAGAGCTAGAAAAGGGGAGGTTGGCAATATGCAGGAAGCTCATAAAAATAGCGTAGACAACACTAGAAAAGACTATCCAAGTTCTTCTGGATACAAGAATATCTGAGAGCCAATTCAATGTGTGTATAGAAAATAACGATCAAAGACAAAAAAAATACCTAAAGAGGAACACAGTGAGGAAGGACAAACAAACTTCTGTAATTCCAGAACTAGAAGCAAACTGGCCACAAGATGTGGTCCAAGATCCTGGAAGAACGATGGAAAACGAATGAGAGTTAAACACCACCCTTTGAAGAACTAGACATTGGGGAAACCCATTAGATACCAAATTTAAAAGAAGTATATGTAGAAGTTTCCATGTTCGACTGAAATAGAGAAGAAGTGCACATCTTCTCCATGCAACATAATTATATGGGAGAATACGAGAAAGGATTTGTAGTGTTTCATGCACCTACAATACGAGGCAAGGAAGTTAGGTCTTCAGATAATGCATCACACAACCTAGCACATGCCTCTTGACAGTAGAAGAATTAGTAGGAGCCAGACCACAATTGTGGAAGCAATTAACGGGACATTTGAGAATAGAATCTGAAGAGCCTATGAAGGAAAGGAGAGAAATAAAAGTTCCATCTACCATTCAAACCCCTATTGATAAAGTTGGAGACTTTAGTGAAGGAGATGAAGGAAATACATGTTTACCTATCACATTTAATGGATATATGACTAAAGCCATCTTAGACACTGGGGTGGGTGTAGGCATAGCCACCAAAGAGATTTGGGAAAAATGGAGAAGACCAGCCCTAAGACCAACATGTATGAAGCTTCAACTAGCACATGGCCACATGGAAAGACCCCTAGGAATATTGGAGAAGATTAAGCTGACTACCTGTAGACTAGAATTCAAACATACTCTAGCTATATGCTAGTTTGGAAAAGCCAACAATTACGAGATGATTTTAGGACGAACCTTTATGAGACAACTCAGGGTAGTACAAGATTGGGGAAGAGACACATTATACTTACAACATCAGGGGACCACTACAAAGATAAATTTACATACCTTTTCATATAGGGATGTGCCCCCACTACAGTGGAATCCCATACAAAGGGAGGATGCACGAAGATGCTCACTTATGGATGTGGAAAGAGGCAAAACGAGAAGAAAATAAAACTCAATTATGGCCAATCAGACATCGAAATTAACAACCCATAGATGATCCCATGTATATGCCTCAAATTTTCCCTGATGAAGCATTTGAACTAGATAGATGGATGAAGATTTTATCCCCCTTAGATGCATGCGTAAATGAGGAAGTATTAACCATGAATAGGTGTGTGGATGAAGAAGGTTATGATGTAAGTCTCTACATGGTAATCCTTCAACAAATGGAAGCAGGAGAATTGTTAGAAAAGGAATGGAGAGAGGAATACGAAATCATAGAGATGGAACCGGAACTTGATTCCAAGGAATGGTATTTAGAAGCTATCCAGGCTGGGAACGAAGAAGAAATACCCAAGGTATTATCAATAGAAGCAGCTCAGGCAAGACCAGATGACGAGAAAACATTAGATAAGGTAGAACAACCCCCAAATCTTGTTGAAGTCCTAGAAAACCTCAAAAGATACTAAGTAGAAGAAAGGAAGATAGCTATTCAAATGCCAAAAAGGGAAGCAAGAGAAGGAGAAGCTTATGATAATAAGAAACAACCTAAGAAATTGGTAGTGACCATGGAAGAAGGAGAACACAGATGTACGTATATTCGAAAGATGTTTCATTTAAAGAGGAAGAAGAAGTGATAGCTCTAATGAGAGAATATCAGGATGTATTTGCATGGACCTACAAGGACATCGAGGGAGTAGATCCATCCATTTGTCCCCATAGAATCCCAATGACATATGATGCAAAACCTTCGAAGCAACACCCTTAAACATACAATGATGACAAACTGTTAGCAGCCGAGATTCATTTATGAGATAGAGCACAAAGAATGGGTGTTGCCATTAGTGGTAGTACCAAAGAAGAATGGAAAATTAAGAGTGTGTATTAACCTAAAGAAAGTGAATGAAGCTATTGTCCATGATAACGACCCATTATCAATCAGTGACCATCTCTTGGAAAGAGTTGCAGGCAAGGAAGTATACAACTTCCTAGATGGATTCTCCAGGTATAACAAAGTAGCCATCGCAACTGAGGATCAACATAAAACAACTTTCACAATTGAATGGGGAGTTATGCTTTCAGAGTGATGTCATTAGAGCTCACCAATGCCCTCGCTACCTTCCAAAGCTTGATGTGTCATGTGTTTAAGGAATTCCTAAGGAAGAGTATGGAAGTATACATAGATGATTTATGAACTTATTCAGGCCAGAGAAGTGAACACATTCCAGAATTACAAAGGATATTTGAAAAATGTCGGCAATATTGAGTGTGTCTGAATCCTGAAAAATGCATCTTTATGGTGAGACAAGGAAAGATCCTAGGACACATTGTATCCAAAATGGAATTTCCATCGACAAGAATAAGATTAAGGTGATTGTAGAGTTACCTAGACCAAAAAATGCAAAGGAAGTACAAGCCTTTAAGGATCATTGTGGATATTATCGTAGATTTATCCGCATGTATGCCATAATCGCTAAGCCAATATATGGATTATTAACTCAATTCACTTGGACGGATGAATGCGAAAAAGAATTTAATGAATTGAAACAATGATTAAGTACGACACCTATATTGAAGATACCCAATTGGAATAAACTATTCCATATCCATGTAGATGCATCTAATTATGCAATAGGATGCATATTAGCTCAACCCGTGGATGAAGGAAAATTAGGCCATCCTATCGCATACGCGAGGAGACAACTCAACCAGGCAGAAAGAAACTATACCACCATGGAATAAGAAGGTTAAGGAATGGTGCACGCAGTCAAGAAATTTAGACATTACATCCTAGCTAACAAATTCAAGTTCTTTATTGACCATCAAGCCTTATTACACCTAGTCAATAAGACCTATAATAGGGGAAGGCTAGTGAGATGGTTTCTATTGCTGATGGATTTTGATTTTGAAGTAGTGGTAAAAAATGGAATACTCATGTGAGAGCAGATCATTTGTCTAGGTTAACACATGGAGAACCACCCAATGGACTAGCAGATGACCTATTTGACACATACTTATTCAACCTAGAAGTATGTTTGAGGTGGGCAGAAAAGTTGATTCCGATACTCAGACACAGACCACATCATAGAATCAACAAAGATGACAAGAGAGGATTTTTGCAATCACGTAATTTTCACATAGTGGCAGGAAGTGTGTTGTTACTGTTAGTGTCCATGTGAAAGGCCAAATGGCCACCGGACACTTCCTTGTATATGTTCTTTAATAAAACATATAGTGGCCTCGTCAGTCATAGACTATAACTTTGACCACATTTGTAAGACCTAAGAAGTCTATCTTTGTGCTCCTTGTGTATTGTGTGTTCTATGTATTTTGTAGTCTCTATGCGGAGCATCATGTGCGACCTCAGGAGCTCAGTTTTCTACTCCGAGGATATCGTTGTGGAGCTCACGAGAAGGAGAGCGCACTGTGGTGCATCACAATCGAACCACTTCACTAGTATCAGAGCATTTCGAGGCAAAGGATTTGTTCCTTTTGTGTGAGTGAAGCGAGCATCCCCCCCAAGGCTTACGACTAAGGTGGTGACCAAGGCATAGACCTTGGCATACCTTGTCATCCAAGTCACCGAAGTCACCATTGGCACTGTTGGCTGCGCGCGAGGGAGGACCTCAATGATCAAGGAATATAGAGGTTCTCGATACTTCTCGGGAGGTCACCCATCCCAGTACTGCTTCCCCCTGACCTCGCTTAATCGTGGCAATCTCTTGCCACTAAGCTACACTCTTGTGGTGTCTGAAGAAGGGGAAAGACTAAGGTTGAGATTACCTTGAACATGTTTTGGTCCCTCAAAGCTTCATTCTTTGCTTTTAAGGCCTATTTTTGAAGCATTTTTGGGTGTCTTTTGGAGTCATTTTGGAGTACTTTCGCACATAGTTCTCTTCACACAGGTCCAAGAACATCAAGAAGAGTGTTCTTTGTACTTCTTTGACAATAAATATCAACCTTTGGGGCTGTTTTTTTAGCCACACTTGTAAAACTACAGGTTTCTCGAGAGGTTTTCAGTTTTGGTGGGAGCAGCTGCTACAAATTTATGCAGGTTTTTGAGCCTAAATCATCAGAGTTGATAGACACTCGCAGGTGTTGTTGGCTAGCTTTTGGGCTATGCATTCAGCCTTTTAGTGTCATTTTATTGCATATATTGAGCACATACACACCATGTACGCTTTTGTGGATACCACTTATGTACATCCATGTGGTCATTGATATAGTGGTTACGTTTTTTGCATAAAGCCTTTTACGTTTGAAAAAGAGGGTCGTGAGGTTTTCTTAACTAGGAGACATCTAGATGTCGGGGTCTCTTCGGTGATGCAGGTGGAAGACTTACCTAGCCTCGCCATAGGAGATGTATGATAGATGTTCATAGGTGCTCGATAAGCCTAGTTGGCTTCTATTGGGTAACTGATTATATGCACAGGAGTCAGTGATTCACTATGTAGGAAAACATGTCCGTACTTGCAATTTTATGATATTTTGACACTGGTCATACGCTCATTTTTCAGAGGATACTCTAGAAATTTTTTTTTAGATTTTTGGTTTTGTCAACTATACAGTGGTCGATTTACTCCTTGATAAACTTATTCGTTGGTGTTCAGACTCTTCTAGCTCCATTATCATTCTATTCAGTTCTCTACCACCATGGCATTAGAGGTCTCAGGCACATCCGGTGGATCACGGTCTAGAGCTAGTGTTTCGAGGAGGAGCTATAACTTGCAAGTCAAAGATCATTTTGAGATCTGAAAATTTGATGGCACAAACTTTGCTCTATGGAAGAAGCAGATTAAAGATGTGCGGATTCAAAGGAGGCAATGGAAGCCAGTAAATGGGATTTCAAAGAATCGTGCTGACATGGATGAAGATGATTGGGATGAGTTAGATGAAATGGCCAGGTCTACCATTCGCTTTCACTTGGGAGATAATGTTTACTTTACAGTATTAGACTATGAAAGTGGAGAGGAGCTTTGGAAGAAGTTATGCAATACATATGAAAAAGAGACGACATCAAATAAAGCATATCTGATGAGAAAATTATATGACCTTCGTACGAAGGACAAAGATAGTATTGCTGCTCATCTAAATGAGTTCGATGCTTTACTCTCCCAGTTACAGGCTCAGAAAATGGATATGGATAATGAAATGAAAGCAGTATTGCTATTATGCACCCTGCCATCATCATGGGATACGTTTTGCACAGCTATTAGCAATAGTGCACTTGGTGGTAAACTCGTCTATGATGACATATGTGGAGCACTCTTGAGTGAGGAGATTGGTAGAAAATCTATGGTTGGCATTCAGAGTGGAGATGCATATAATGTTCATGATTCTTACCAAGGAAAGAATCAGCAACATGGTAGGAGCAAGAACAAGGAAAAGAATGGTCAACGGAATAAGAGTAGAAGTAGATCAAGGAAGAGGGATATCGAATGCCATTATTTTCATAAGAAAGGACACATGAAGAAAGACTGTTATGCATTAAAGAATACTAAAGGTAAAGGACAGAATGTTGATGGGCATGTTAAATAGTTATCTGCATCATCTACTTTGACTGTGAAGATTGAAGAAATTAATGCTATTTTTGATGATGCTGATGTGTTGACACTTGACAGTACTGTGCCAACTAAGGTGCTTATGGTTGATTCTCTTTCCCACACCTGACTGCTAGATTCTGGTGCTTCTTTCCATGTGAGGCCACATAGAGAATGCTTCTCTAATTATGCAGCAAAGTCTCTTGGTACCATGAGACTTGGTGACTCTTACCAGTGTGATGTTGTGGGGATTAGAGATGTGGTTGTGCAGTTCATTGATAGTCCAAAATTTACTATGCATAACGTACACCATGTACCTCAGTTATCACGCATTTTGATGCCAGTTGGTCAACTTGATGACCTTGGTTACAAGCTGGGCTTCTATGCTCAGTCCTTTTTTATATCAGAGGGCAATATGGTTATTGCAAAAAGAAGCAAAGTTGGCTCACTTTATTTTTTATTTGTATCACAGAAAGAACACTTGTTAGTTGTTACTAAACAGCCTATGGCTTGTATTTGGCATGGTCGTTTGGGCCATATATCTCGTAGTGGAATGGAAAATCTTTCTCCTTCTGACTACTTACCTCTGTTATCTTTCTCTGATTTTTCATTTTGTGAGCACTTTCAATATGGAAAGCAAACCAGAAATGTGCATAGAATGCACATTGACTCTTCAATTCAGCCTTTAGATCTCTTTCATACAGATGTGTGTGGTCCTATGCCCACTAGGTCCTTAGGTGGTTCTCTTTACTTTCTCACTTTCATAGATGATGCTACTAGAAAAGTCTCGGTATATCCTATCAAATCGAAGGATGAGGTATTCCCTACTTTCAGAAAATGGCTTGCTTCAGTTGAGACTGAAAAAGGGACTAAGCTCAAGGCTTTACATTCAGATAATGGGGTGAGTATACCTCACATGATTTCAGCCTTTTCTATCAGTATAGAGGGATTTGTAGAGAGTTTACAGCTCCTTATACCCTAGTACAAAATGTGTAGCTGAGAGGATGAATAGAACTATTCAAGATAGAGTAGTCTCTATGTTGCATCATGCAAACCTCTCACAAGGTTTTTGGGTAGAAGCAGTATTGACTACAGTTCATGTGATTAACCTTTCACCTAGGTTCCAAAACCATTGAAAAGATTTCCACCAAACATCCCAAGGACATTTGTCCTCATGTGTACAGCAAAGTTCACATATCTACAAGAAAAACTGCATGAATACATGTGATAGAGTCCTACATTTGTATCATTTCTACACCCTGACAACAATCACGAAGAATGTCCCCAATGAGGCTCTGGTTTCTAGTTATAGGATATGTGGCTCCTTATTCGCCTCGAGTCATATTTCCGTGCAGCTTTAAGGACTTCAAACTTATCAGCAATAGAGGAGATAAAGGACCCATTTCTTGAGCAACAAAATGAACCATGAAGGGAGCAAGCAGCATAGGTGGAAGGGAAGTTGTGCACCTGTTGAACCCCCACTACCATGACTTCAGACAAGAGATAGGGGAGCAACCAATTGCTCGACCCTCTACAAGCATCGGAGTAGACACAAGCCTTCAAACCTTTCACACATGCAATTGTATTCTTTGAGATAGAGAATAGTGAGAAGAAATCATGGAATAACATATGTGCATTAGCAAGTTCTAAGATGTGTGAATGTAAGCATTATCAAATACAAGAGGGGCACATTATTGTTTCTCAAAAGACATTGCAAACTTAAATGTTATCCTTTCGAGTCATGGCCATCTTTTACAACAAGAGCCCTCTCATTAGCACAGCTAGGTAGGGCATGTCATCAAGCAAAAAATCTCATCACAATTGTTGTAGATTGCAACGATAGTCAGGTTGACCACAAAACAGATGTTTCTGAAATACATAGCATTGTCCTTAAGAAAAGTAATTACAATAGCATGAGGACAAAATAAAGCTTGATTGTGCCATTAATCAACTCAACTGCATATCGCCTATGATGTATATGAGATACCACGTTTTGAATTCACAGATGTTCCATGTTAAATAGAAGGAAACAGGTGTCACATGCAACTTTGATATGCAATTTTGATATGTTGATTCAAAACAATCCTAATGAGAATGCTTAATCTGAGTACCTGATGACATTCAAATCTCTCAATCGAGGACTGTTTTAGGTTCATACCTACAAACTTGAGCCTTTGAGAGCAAATAAAAACAACCCACAGTGGCAAGAACGTGTCGCACACACTCAAGTAGTAAAAAAATAACGATTTTGCATCGATCGATTTGAAGGTTTAAAGGCTTGCAATTTTAGTTCAACTTTCGTGCTTGATATACAGAGACAGGGAAATTGAGGGCTCAATCCCCATGCAAATGAAATTATCAAAGATGCTAGTGTTGGACAGCCATATATGTTGTATTCAGAGACACCCCTTACATGCATACAAACTTGGCATAAAGCGAATAACTACATGAGATTCAAGTATGAGAAACAAGGAAAGTAGATACAACTGCACCCAAGATCCACAAAAAAATATGTGCACAAGAGCCCATGCCTACAGAGTGAACATAGAAACCACATGGAGGTAGTACCATAGACCTTAGATGTTATCATGGTAGCCATACCAGCATATAACAGTAAGGAGAGATGAAGCCTTGCAGGAAAAAATCTTGGCCATGAGATGGGGGAGCACGAGGCTTCAACACCCACACCTTCTGAGCAAGGTGAGTCTGACAACAATTGATCCGTCATGAGGTGGGTTGGCAGGGGAGCACACATGGAGATCGACCCCCAAGAGTAGCCATTCCAAGAAGGGACGCTTTCAAGTAATGACACCACATGGTAAAGGGCCGATAAGAAAGCCAAACGGGGGTACTAAAGCAAGAAGAGTGGGGAGCCCGACTGCACAAACCCACCATGGAAGCACAAACCAAAGGAAATAGGAGCCGAAGGATCTTGACCTTAGCAGTAACATCATGCAAGAGGTGTGGCTTGGATCGAATCCATTGTACAGAGCATGGTCTCCACCATGGGGGGAGAAGAGCTCGACTCGTCCATAGATGTGTAGCGGAGCAACAACTTGGCAGTTGCAAGGGGGAGCTCAAGGCAAGCTTGACCCCAAAATGAAATAGAGAAGGAGGCAAAAAACAGCTGGATATGAGCTGACCGATGATGGTGCCACATCACATCATGCGGTGAACAAATGGTCACCCATTTTTTTAGATGCATATGAATTAAATCAACTAGACGTGCCAAACTTGAAAAACGTTCAATTTGCAGGCATTGGATTCACTTTGAGAGTGGTATAAAGAAGATGTACTTCCCCCCACTATCCACGAATTAAAGAAGCTCCAACCCATTTTCAAAATGCATCTGATAAACAACTCTTTTGCGTAGGCTTTTTTTGTTTTTTTTCTTTTTGAAATAGAAAAGAGGGAGGGACAAGACAGAAAACTACCCATCCCCCTACCCTAGGAAAGCACTGAAAGAGAGGTGGCAGTGGTGGAGAGTGATGCCAAGTGAATGTGTGGAAATGTGTGTATGTGTAAGAGAGTGAGAGAGAAGGGGTTAAGAGGGTGTTTTCGTGCAACAAACAAAAATAAAGATCTAAACTACTCAAAGTTAACAAATGAGAGGTACCCTTGACCAACCGAAGGCCACACGTATTCATCCTCTTCCAAGTGTCAAGGTGCATCTCACGAATTATGGACACGCAAACTTAGAAAAACCAACGGCTAAAGGCCGACGTCCTCGGCAACGGCACCAAATTGTTAAGAAAAGGGGAACAACAAACCCTAACGGCCTCGCATGGAAGCAAGAAGCTTCTCCAAGTTGGGGCAGAGAATGAAAGGAGAGGCTCACCCACACTCATGGAGCAATGGCAACAATGGCCAACGTCACAAGGAGCAAAGGGGAACATCCTCCCAACCAGGCACACACACATGCAAATCCATACACCAAGACCAATGCCATTGCACACAAGGATTTGGATGAAACCAAATGACACCTTCTTCCATTACCAAAATGGAGGCCAAGGCCATGGCCAAGGGACCTCCCTTTTACAAATGAAACTCTTCCTTATATAGAGAAGAAGAAAGGGATATGTGAATAAAACATGTGGTCAAAAGACCACATGTGCTAAATCAAAATAGGATCTTTATATGGTAGTAGGATTTCCAAAAAGATAACGAACTAGAGAGAGAGGGATGTTTGCACATATACAAAAAGTGCTTCCAATCTAGGAATATCAAAAAAGAAGGGTTTTTTTATAAAAAGAAGTGGACTAAAGTCTAAGAAGGGGTTTTTATGTATTTTTATAGAAAGATGGATAAGAAGAAGTTCCCACGAAGGAATCTGTACAATAATTGAAAAATTAAACACTCCTTCATAAAGCCTTCAAACCTTCTGGTAGCATCAGGACTCTGCAATAAGAGGTAGAGGAGTTTAGACAATGTAGGGGGAGAGTGGAAAGCTCATCATCCTATGATGTATGTGCTTTATCAAATCACATCACACAAAATTGTTCCAAGAACCCAAGGAATCAAAGAGGCAGAGGATACAATAAAGGATCTGTTGGAATTAAACATCTATGGAAGCACACGAACAACACAAGGAAGAAGAAGAAGGTTGGAGCACAACACACAATACTGAATGTATTACCACTACAATGTAAAATGATAATTAACCCATTAGGGCTATAGGTGTATATACAAGCCCCGAAAAAAAGCCTCCTAAAGAGGGAAAAAAGTGCCCAGCCCATCCTAGTGTGTTCACACATATCATTACCTAAATATATCAACAAATCCCCCCTCCGAGTGATGCATTGAACAAGGAGTTGGGACTCATGTATAAGGAAGTTCCAAGCTATGTGGAATACATCCACAAAAGGAAGTAAGTCCAAAGCTTTGTAGAAAGCTTCAAACTTCTCCCTAGGCAGAGCCTTCGTGAAAAGGTCTGCAATGTTCTCTTTCATGGGCACATATGCCAAGCTAATCTCTCTAGCAGAGAACCTCTCCCTGATATAATGATAAAGCACGTCAATGTGCTTAGTGAGAGCATGGAACACAGGGCACCTTGCAACTGCCAATGCGCTCTGATTGTCAGTGAAGATGGTGATGGCAGAAGACTGAACAACACCCAAATCAGCCATAAGGCATCTGAGCCACATACACACACTCAATAGTCACTGTGAAAGCTACCCTATACTCATCTTCACAACTGAAAGTGGCCACAATAGGCTACTTCTTGCTTAGCCAACATATGCATGAGTTACCAAGCATGAAGCAAAAACCACTAGTGGACACACGAGTGTCATAGCAACCAGCCGAATCAGAGTAAAAAAAAAGCATGTAAATCTTGCGGTAGTGATCCCCCCTTAGGATAAAACAATCCAAGTAGCGGTGTACCACTCAAGTAGTGAAAGATGTGCTTAACTGCCTACCAATGCTTGACTCTTTGGCAATGCATAAAACTGCTCATTTGTGAGACAACAAACTCAATATATGGCCGCGTAATGCATAAGTAAATCAAGCATCCAAAAGCTTGCTAATAGAGAACAACATCAAATGCATCTACAACATCAAGAAGACTCAATCGTAAACATGTCTCCATAGGAGTGGCAATAGGTTTACAGTCTTCAAGGTCAAAATGCTACAATAATGTGTCAATATATTTAATTTGAAACAAAGCCATTCCACCATCAACGTGCATAAACGGAATGCCCAAATAATGATGCAAATTCCCCAAATCAGACATCTCAAATGAGGCATGCAAATCTACCTTAAAATAAAAAATATGCTTCTCATGAGGACCAGTGAGAAGCATGGGATTAGCATACACAACAATGATCAAAAGAACATTATTAGCACACTTAACATATAAGGTGATTTTAGTTGGACTGTTCTCCAAACCATGTGAAATCAGATAGGCATGTATCTTTTCATACCAAGCACATGGTGCTCGCTTCAAACCATATAATGCCTTCTTTAACCTGCACACCTAGTTTTCATGCCCTTTTTGCACAAAGCCACGGGGCTGGAAAACATACACTTCTTCATGCAAGTCACCATTCAAAAATGTTGTTTTATTGTCCAAATGATGTAAATTCCAACCATGATGAGTTGCAAGTGCACAGACGCTACGAATAGTAGTCATTCGACAAGTAGGAGCAAAGGTCGCATCAAAATCAATGCCTCTTTCCTGAGCATAACCCTTTGCAACAAGCCTAACCTTATACATGTCAACTATTCCATTAGGCTTATGCTTAAGATTGTATACCCACTGAGCGCTAATGGCCTTCTTTCCAGGAGGCAAGACCACATACCATTTTTCATGATAGCCTCATATTCAGATTGCATCGCAACCATCCAATTTTCAAACTTTTGTGCTTCATCAAACCAAATAGGCTCTATCTCATAATAGAGACTAGAGGCAGCCATAACATAGCAATCTGATGCAAAAAAGGCACTATGAGAGCACGAATGAGTATGGTATGATAGAAGTGCATCTAATTTGTTATCACGCAAAGGTTACACCAACCATTTTGGCATAGTTTTTGCCTCCTCAATATCAGCTCTCTCATCAAGAAGTGTATCATGTAAATCTACGTCAGAAATAGAATGATATGCATCATCACATGAAACCTCTAAAGGTTGAGAGGTTGCCTCATTAGGACTAGCACTAAACTATCCACCTGTAAAAAGAGGCAGCAAAGTATGATACATGTCTTTGGAGCTAACAAATGTCTCCTTCGTACATTAAAGTAAAGGTTGAATAACATGTTCCACAAAAACAACATCATGGCTAACCAAAATGTGTTTAGTCTATAGATGATATAGATGATAGCCTTTGCTTTTAGAAATGTATCCAAAAAAAATACATTTTACTGCTTTATCATCCAATTTCCTACGATGTTGTTTAGGCACTAATGCATATGCGAGACAACCAAAAAAAGGCAGATGAGTAATAGATGGCTTGCGACCATGCCAAGCCTCATATGGAGTGATAGACTGGAGTGATTTAGTTGGACACCTATTAAGTACATATGTTGCACACATGTTAGCCTCAAGCCAAAAACTATGTGGTAAAGCTTCAGTCTTGACCATACACCTCACCATCTCCATGAGTGACATGTTCTTCCGTTTAGGAGCTCTATTTTGTTAAGGTGTATACAACACTACACACTCATGTTTTATCCAACGTTCAACCAGAAATGCATTAAAGTCAAAAGACATATATTACCCCCTCGATCAGAACAAAGGGTGCCCATTTTACATGTTGACAGATTTTCAACCAAAACCAAAAATTGTTTGAAGCACATGAATACTTCAGACTTTGCTTTCAATGGATATATCCGTGCATGCCCGGAAAAATCATCAATGAAATTCACAAAGTAAAGATAGTTTCCAAAAGAAGGTGTCTGCATAGGACCATAGACATCACTATGAACAAGCTGCAATTTCAGAGTAGCTCAAACGGAACCATCTTTTGGAAAGGAGGAACGCTGCATTTTGCCCAAAATCCAACCTTCACAGACACGTTTTTGGGATGCCTCAAGTTTGGGCAAAGAGGAGACCATTCTCATATTTCTATAGGCATAGCAAACTAGCAAAGTTCAAATGACCAAAGCATGCATGCCAAAGCTTAGCATCTGACATAGCCTGAGAATCATGCATTGCACATGCTAAATCATTCATAGATTTTTCATAGTCTATGAGCTTATATAGCCCATGACATAAAATTGCACAAGCAACAATCATGTCACCATTTGACAGATCATGAACTATAAATCTATCATCAACAAATTTCACAACCAAGCAAATCTTGGCTAATGTAGAAAATGATAAAAAAAATTTCTTGATCCTTGGCACAAATAAAGCATTTGACAAAGTACAAGAACTACCACCAACAATAGTTAGAATAAATCTTACAAACTCTCGTGACAGGACAAGAGTTGTTGGTGCATGTGACAGTATTCCTTGTAGGCAGGCTCAAGTGAAGTGAAGAAACTACACTGCAAGGTAATATGTTTGGTTGCCCCACTATCATAATACCAAACATCTGAGTCTACTACACACATACACTACTCATGAGAAGATGGGTTAAAACTGTGAACAGTAGTAATTGTCCATTCTTCATTCTACACAAGATTTGTAGACTCTGTTTTTGGTGTAGCGGCCTCTACAACAACCATTCCAACCTCTTTTTTCTTTGACTTTTTCTAGCTAGTTTTGGACAGTTTTTTATGATATGATCGTTTCCTTTATAGTAATTACAAAAGAATTTTTGCTTTTCTGATTTCTTCTCATCATGTCTTCCTTCTTCAAATGTTCAAAATTTGTAGATTTCTGCTTAATAGTAGATGAGCTCCATTTACCTTTGCCCTTTTGACTAGCGAAGAAAGCTTGATCTACAACACGTATAATGGACCTGTTCTACCTAGAGTGATCTTCTTGCAATAGAACAGAGACTTACTCCTCAAATGTCAAGGAATTTGGATTGCCTTTCATCATCAAGCAACAATTAGAAGCAAAAGTCTGATATGAATCAAGAAGACCATTCAAAATGGTCTGCACAAGTGAGCTATTTAGTATAACTTCATCAGCAAAAATGAATTATTCCTTCAATTCTTTGATCTTTGTCATAAAACTATCCATAGAATCACCTTCATTCATATTCTCACTCTCCAACTGTTTTAGAGGTAAGCAACACGGGCCTCATTCCTAGCCTGGTACAATGTGGTAAGTGTATCCCAAGCATCCTTAGTTGTTTTGCAAGAGCAAATGTGAGGAATAATGGCACATTTGATAGACAAGGCTATCAATGCATATGCCTGAGCATCTCTGCCATCCCAATGAATTTTCTCCGCAGTAGGTGTAGTAGAAATCATAGCACATCTGCATCAGCTTCAATACTTGTATTTGCAGGTGTAATAGGATGTTTTTCAACACCCTGCACAATGTTCCATAGTTTATTTGCAACCAATACATCTCGCATCATATAAGCCCACAATGCGTAATTGGTACTGTCCAACTTATCCTCAACAACCAACATATGGAATACATCATTGCTTTCAGCCATGGTCATTGACTAAAATACCTTGATGTAGAAAAATGACTATATCTAAAAAAATTCAACAGAACTACCCTAATGAGTTCTGCTAGACTTGTAGCAGACTTCAAGATGTGTATACTGATGAACCAAAACCTATACATATGGTCAGCACAAAAAGACAAAATAGCCTACATAAGCACTGTGATAGTGCGTTCGGAGGTCGAAAGGATCTCATATCATGATTTTGGTGCCATAAAGCAATGCCATTTTGATATCCTAATCATTGTGAGTATGGTCACCAAATTTCACATGATTTTGAGACTCTGATTGGGGGGTGTCGACGACGTCCTAGATGAAGCGACGACCTGCTTTGATACTGATTGTTTGAATTAGGCATCTGTGAGAGCACATGAAGAGCATAAGGGAGAAGAAGAAGCTTGGAGCACAACACATAATACTGAATGTATTACCATATTTTCTTTTTCAACTCAACCCTATCAAAGTAAGAGGTTTGGCACAAGAGGCTAACTCATATTGGAGAGAGAGCCCTCAAACAAATCAATAGAGATCACAATGTGCTTAGATTACCCAACATATCACAACAAAAGATGATATACAAGTGTAGTGCATGTCAAATTCGTAACTCACACATGCAACCAAAATTTTACTAAGAAAGGCTACGTACATGGCGATCTCTTGGAGCTTGTCCATATAGATGTATCGGGACCAAGCAAGGAACCTTCAATTTCTAGATCTCATTCAGAGATGATTGTAGCAAATGGACTATCTTATATTTTTCCAAGAAATAAAGGATTCATAATAAGTTGAGATGTTGTGTTTGATGAAAAAAAGTCATGCCTTGAAGATGATTGCACAAGAATCAAACTACCTTATGACCTAGAGGAAGACTTTCCAACTCTGTCAAGAAAGAATGACCACACACTTGAGGCATCAAGTGACTCTAAAACTCATGAGAAGGCTTGAAGGAGATGAGTTAACACTTGGAAATTCAAAGCTAAAGATAAAGTGCACGAGTTGAGGGATGTAGTAGAATCCTCTCAACAAACCATCAAAAGGTCAACTAGAGAAAAGAAGAAGCCAAGCCATAAAGGTATAGCTATGATACATCATTGGTCACTAACCACTCTACATATTTAGCACATGATTAAAAGTGTAAGGATCCCTCATATGATGAGGTGGAAAAGAGGAAACCACAATGGATGAATGCTATGCAAGAAGAGATTGAAGCCCTACAAGAAAAGCATACTTAGGATGTGTACCTCAGACCTCAACTATGAAACATACTTAGGAGTGTGTACCCAAAGTAGATATACAAGGTAAAGAAAAGCTCGGATGGAACTATGAAGAGGTATAAAACAAGACTTTTGGCCAAAGTGTTGGTGCAAGACAAGCCTACACACATTGGCTTGGGACCTTGGACTCATTGAAGATTAGCATGGACAAAGGATTATCTAGGCTTCACTTAAAGGAAGGCTCATGTAAACATATGCTTATATGTTATTACCTCTTTACCCCTTGTAAAAGTCTAAGTGACTTATCATTTGTTTGTAATCACCTTAAGTCATCCACCTACTTCATTAGTCGTGGAAATTTGAATGTTGAGATGGAGAGAATATCTCCCTACTTTTAGAGGAGAGATTCAAGGGAGCCTAAGTTTGAATTTCAAATTCAAATGATCTCAAAACTCCTATAAAAGATGAAGTAAAAAGTCGCGGGACATTCTCTCACTCTAGCTCTCTCCCCGAGGCAAAATTTCATTGTAACTCATTGTGTGTGAAGGTTACTCTATAGCCAACACTACAATACCTCATTTAGCTGTGCTTGGCAAGCTAATGAGACTGTACAAACACATTTATCAATAGAAGTATACATTCATCATCTCTGTTTTGTCTGAGTGTTCTACTTCAAGTCTGTCATCTTCAAAGGAGCATTTCTCTCGATCTACTGAACCAAATTAAGTGTTCTATAGCTCATTGGAACCAGCGCAAAGTCTACTACAAGCATACAAGATTTCAAAGGATTTCATTCAGCCAATTGGGAGAAAATCGATTCGAAGTGCACACTGGTATCAGTCTGCAGAGTTCCTGAAAAGTCGGGGGTGATTATAATTTTGCTAAACTTATTTCTCAGTGCATAGTTTATCAATTGAAGTGATTCCACTTGTGATTGGTAGCTTACTAAGGTACATTAATACTCCCAAAAGGAATTGTTCCAATTTTAAGTGTGTTGGACACACTGAGTAAAAGTCTGAGCAGGTATCACTACAGGAATAGAAAGTTTTGCTTGATTTTTGAAGTACAAAGTTATCTGTTTTGGTTTGATCATTACCCAAACCATTTCCAAAGTACATATATGGTTTCTTTATGTCATTTGGAAGCTAAGCTAGTGTACTAAGTATATCTGAAGGGAAAAGAGGGCAGGTGTGAAGCAGGTTTTGCAGCACCAACTGATTTCCTGAGTGCATCCATCCATCACTCTCAACAGTGGTATCAGAGCAAAGAAGGTAAACATGGGTGATGGTTTCCCTTCCTTCATTGACAAATTGGACAGAAACAATTATCAAGCTTGGTCATTGAGAATGAAGACCTATCTACAAGGGAGAAGTCTATTTGGATACATATCAGGAGATGAGGAGTTGCCCTCATTCAAGACTAGAGGACTACCTACAAAGGATGAACATGAAAGGCTCAACCGATGGTGTGCAAAGGATGCTTTGGCAAGGTCTTATCTCTTAAACTCTATATCTGACTTTCTTTTACCTCATGTAAGGAACTGTAAGACTTCCCAAGAGACTTGGGAAACCTTGTCAAATTATTTTTCTTCCAACACAAGGGCTAGGAAGAACCAATTATGGATTGAGTTCACAACCCTTAGGAAGCAGCCCAAGCAATCAGTTTCAGAATATGTGACAAAGATCAAAGATGTGGCAGACCAACTAGCAAGCATTGGAGAGGAAATTGAAGAGGAGCAAATAGTCAGGCAAGTGACAAATGGACTCAAGGCAGATGATAAGTGGGAAAGTTTCACCACTGCAATGGACCTCTACATGGACATGCATACCCCTGATCTCACAACACTCATGGGCCAACTATTTACACATGAAGCAAAGTTCACCAAAGCTGGAGATCAATCAAAAGGTAATAACCCCTCTGCTCTCTATACTGATAAGAAAGTTAAAGATAAAGGCAAGAAGAAACAGGATGAAGAAGGGTCTACCTCTCAAGCTAATTATGCAGGGAGAGGTAGGTCATCTAGAGGAAGAGGCAGAGGAGGTAAGCTAGGTAGGGGGAGACCCTACAACTCATCACCTTGCAACATCTGTGGGTTGTCCAATCATACCACAGATGAATGCTACAAGAACTACAAAAATCAGAGAGGAAGAGGCTACTCAAGAGGTGGATACTCTCAAGGAAGAGGTAGATTCAACCAACATCAAAGCTACAATGGGTACAACAACCAATACAACAACAATTACAACAACAACCACAATGGAAGCTACCAAGGTGGATTCAGAAATAGAAGAGATTACAACAACTACACAGAGGAGCAAGATGACTCCTTATTGATCATGAACATGACCTCCAAGATAGGTACAAATGATGATCATTTATTTTACATTGACTCAGGATGTTCTAACCATGTAGCTGGCAATGTGGCACTACTTTCTGATTTGGAAGAACCCAAGGGCAAACATCAGGTACAAACAGGTGATGACACTAAGCACTCTGTTCTCAAAATTGGAAATGTGAAGACATGTGATGGTAATCAAAACCTATTAAGCAGGGTACTTTATGTACCAACAATAACTAAGAATTTGATGAGTGTTGGTCAGATTGTGGAGAAAGGTTTGCAGGTCAGATTCACACAACATGGAGCATATGTGGAGGACCCAAAACAAGGATTCAGAAGGATAGCCAAAGGGGAGAAATCAGGTAGACTATTTACATTTGAGCTAGAAGATACAAAAAACATTGCTTTGTATAATTACAAGGATCAGACACTTTCAGAGTTAGAGATATGGCATAAAAGATTAGGGCACATAGGTGAAAGGACTCTAAAGCAAATGTGCAGGGATCAATGTGTGCTTGGGATACCTAATGTATCCAAGCAACACATGATTTATAAATGTGGATCATGTCAATTTGGTAAGTCTCACAGATTACCCTACTCAAGGAAAGGTTTCATGCATGAAGACTACCTAGACTTGGTACACACAGATGTTTGGGGACCTAGCAAGGACCCTTCCATTTCTGGTTCAAGATATTATGTGTCTTTTATTGATGACTATAGCAGGTGGACCATTTTATACTTTATGAAGCATAAAGATGAAGTGTTTAATTGTTTCAAGAGATATCTTGCACTTGTTGAGAATCAAACAGGTAGAAGCTTGAAGAGGCTAAGGTCAGATGGTGGAGGAGAATACTTCTCCAATGAGTTTGAAGATTTCTTGCAGGAAAGAGGCATCAAGAGGGAGATCACTACAAGGTACTCACCTGAACAAAATGGGGTAGCAGAAAGAAGGAATAGACTTATAGTGGAAACAGCTAGGTCTATGCTCAATGAGAAAAAGTTGCCAAATTACTTATGGGCAGAGAGTGTATCCACTGCCACTTATCTCATCAATAGGTTGCCATCCAAATCACTTGATGGCATGACACCATATGAAGCATGGCATGGTAAGAGACCCTCTCTGGATCATTGCAAAATCTTTGGTTGTGTAGCATATGTGCATATTCCCTCACAGGTAAGAGGAAAGCTAGACCCAAAGGCTGAGAAATGTATCTTCATTGGTTATGATTTGAACCAAAAGGGATACAGATTCTACAACCCCACAAACAAAGGGTTCAAGGTAAGCAGAGATGTCATATTTGATGAGAATGACTCATGGTATGAGAATGAATGCAGGAAAGTGAGTCTACCCTATGACATGGAGGAAGATTTTCCAAAGCTTACCAAGGAAGAGCCAACTCAGCAAGAAGATTCAAGCTCAGATGATGATACAATAAACCTTGAAGAATTCAAAGCTTGGAAATCCAAAGGAAAGATGAAGATGAAGCAATTAGAGGACAAGGCAGAAACTTCTACTCAAGCTATGAGAAGATCTCAGAGAGAGAAGAAGAAACCTATCAGATTTGGGTATGACACATCACTTGTAACTAAACACTCTGTATATCTTGCAAAAGACTTGTTGAATGAAGAACCAGGTACCTATGAAGAAGCAATTACAAAGCCAGAATGGAGAGAAGCCATGGATGAGGAGATAGAAGCCCTCAAAGAGAGTGATACTTGGGACTTGGTACCCAAGAAGGACACTATGAAGGTAATAGGATCCAGATGGATCTACAAATTGAAGAAGAATTCAGATGGAACAATTAACAGGTACAAAGCTAGGTTGGTAGCCAAGGGTTTTGCACAAACCCAAGGCATTGATTATGAGGAGACATTTTCTCCTGTGGCCAAGATGCCAACTATCAGAGTTTTGGTGAGTGTAGCTGCATCCAAGAATTGGAACATGTACCAATTGGATGTGAAGAATGCATTCTTGAATGGATGGATATCTGAAGAAGTCTACATGTCACAACCACCCGGCTATGAAGATCCAAAAAAGGTACATTATGTTTGTAAATTGAAAAAGGCTCTGTATGGTTTGAAGCAGGCACCTAGAGCATGGAATTACAGATTGACCACCTACCTTCTAGACCAAGGATTTGTGATGAGCAAAGCAGACACTTCTCTATTCATAAAGAGAAGTAGTACAGAGGTAATCTACTTATGTGTTTATGTTGATGACATCATCATTACAGGTAATGATGTCAATGGGATTAGACACATCAAAGGACAGATGATGAAAGAATTCAAGATTAGTGATCTTGGATTACTAAAATATTTCCTAGGTCTTGAATTGATCTATACAGATACAGGTATCTACATCACTCAAAAGAAATATGTACAGGATATGGTCAAGAAGTTTGGTTTGCAGGATGCTAAGGTATCTACTACTCCAATGGAGGTTAACCAAAAGCTAAGTGCTCATGAAGGAGAAGAAATCAAAGACATTACAGGATACCAAAGTATGGTGGGTAGCTTGAACTATGCTACCTTGACAAGAATTGACATAGCATATGGAGTAAGTGTGCTTAGTCAATTCATGCACAAACCAAGGGTACCTCACCTAGAGGCAGCAAAGAAGATCTTGAAGTATTTGAAGGGAACACAAAGTCATGGTTTGTATTTTCCTTATACATCAGATATTGACATAAAAGTTTACTCAGATGCAGATTGGGCAGGATGCAAGGATGATAGGAGAAGCACCTCAGGTTACATTTGTTTTGCAGGGGATAAGCCTATCTCTTGGTCAGCTAAGAAGCAACCTACAGTGGCATTGTCATCCACTGAAGCAGAGTATAGAGGGCTTGCCAATGCAACTCAAGAAGCTATCTGGTTGAAGCTTCTATATACAGAGTTAGGTCTTTTCACAAGACCACCTATTATATTTGGAGACAACACTAGCTCTCTTCACCTTGCAGCAAACCCAATTTATCATGCCAGAACAAAGCACATAGAGGTTCATTACCACTATGTGAGAGAGAAATTGCTAAGTAAAGATATACAATTGACATATGTATCTACTAATATGCAATGTGCAGATTTACTTACAAAGGCATTGGATGGAAACAAGTTATGCAGATTCAAATCTATGATTGGATTGCAGGAAGTAATTGAAGAATGAAGAAGAAGACTTAAGCCAAAGTGTTTGGCTTGAGGGGGAGCTGTTGGTGCAAGACAAGCCTACACACATTGGCTTGGGACCTTGGACTCATTGAAGATTAGCATGGACAAAGGATTATCTAGGCTTCACTTAAAGGAAGGCTCATGTAAACATATGCTTATATGTTATTACCTCTTTACCCCTTGTAAAAGTCTAAGTGACTTATCATTTGTTTGTAATCACCTTAAGTCATCCACCTACTTCATTAGTCGTGGAAATTTGAATGTTGAGATGGAGAGAATATCTCCCTACTTTTAGAGGAGAGATTCAAGGGAGCCTAAGTTTGAATTTCAAATTCAAATGATCTCAAAACTCCTATAAAAGATGAAGTAAAAAGTCGCGGGACATTCTCTCACTCTAGCTCTCTCCCCGAGGCAAAATTTCATTGTAACTCATTGTGTGTGAAGGTTACTCTATAGCTAACACTACAATACCTCATTTAGCTGTGCTTGGCAAGCTAATGAGACTGTACAAACACATTTATCAATAGAAGTATACATTCATCATCTCTGTTTTGTCCGAGTGTTCTACTTCAAGTCTGTCATCTTCAAAGGAGCATTTCTCTGGATCTACTGAACCAAATTAAGTGTTCTATAGCTCATTGGAACCATCTCAAAGTCTACTACAAGAATACAAAATTTCAAAGGATTTCATTCAGTCAATTGGGAGAAAATCGATTCGAAGTGCACACTGGTATCAGTCTGCAGAGTTCCTGAAAAGTCGGGGGTGATTATAATTTTGCTAAACTTATTTCTCAGTGCATAGTTTATCAATTGAAGTGATTCCACTTGTGATTGGTAGCTTACTAAGGTACATTAATGCTCCCAAAAGGAATTGTTCCAATTTTAAGTGTGCTGGACACACTGAGTAAAAGTCTGAGCAGGTATCACTACAGGAATAGAAAGTTTTGCTTGATTTTTGAAGTACAAAGTTATCTGTTTTGGTTTGATCATTACCCAAACCATTTCCAAAGTACATATATGGTTTCTTTATGTCATTTGGAAGCTAAGCTAGTGTACTAAGTATATCTGAAGGGAAAAGAGGGCAGGTGTGAAGCAGGTTTTGCAGCACCAACTGATTTCCTGAGTGCATCCATCCATCACTCTCAACACAAAGGGCATGCACAAACATAAGGGATCAACTATTAGGATACTTTTTAACATGTGGCAAAGATGCCTATCCGAGGGCTGGAAGATTTACCAAATGGATGTAAAGAATGCATTCCTAAATGGTTGGATATTTGAAGAGGTATATATGGCTTAATCTCGAGGTTTTGAAGATTCATCATTCCCTCAATATGTATGTAGGTTAAGGAAGGCCCTATATGGTGTGAAGCAAGCCCTAAGGGCGTGGAATCATAGGCTTGTCACCTATTTGGAGGATAAATGATTCATGGTTATCAAAGAAGATCCTTCACTTTTCATAAAGAGGAACCAATGTGAAGTCATATACCTTTGTGTATGTGTTGATGATATAATAGTCATAGGTAATGATGCTAAAGACATCAGGAGGATCAAGCTTCAAATGGAAAAAGAGTTTAAAATTAGTGACCTAGTGAAAGTCAAATACTTCCTAGGATTCAAAGTAGTGTATGTAGAGAAGGGTATGCATCTCACTCAAAGGAAGTACATCAAAGATATGATTGCTAAGTTCAAGATGGGTACATCAAAGGTTTCAACTACACACATAGAGATGAATTAGAAGCTTAGTGCTCATGAAGGAGAGAAAATTTGAATATATAACTAGTTTTCAATTAGTTCATCACATCTTGTAGCTAACCCAATCTACCATGCCACGACCAAGCACATAGAACTGCAACATCACTATGTTATAAAGAAAATTACAAGTAAGGAAATTGATTTTTCATATGTATCTACTCACCAACAATGTGCAGACATGATGAACAAAGCATTGCATGAAGTTAAGTTGAGCATGTTCGAAGCAACAATTGCATTATACCAAGCATTAAAGAACTGAATTCTCAAGCATCTTAGGCTTGAGGGGAAGCTTTCAATGCAAGGACCAAGCCTAACGGCTTTTTCCATGCTCATTAGATCTCTCTCCTAGGGCTAGCATATGTTTTGAAAACATTCAAAGGTTAGCTTTAAATTTATCTTAGTCAATTATGAAAGTTAGAGAAGGAGAAAAAATCATGACTTCAGGGGATCCAAAATCCACAAACGTTTTTGAATTCAAATTCAAATTATCTCCTAAGAACTAGGTACCTTTTAGGTAGAAGATCCAACCACCATCAAGATCAAAAAGTGTATATTAACATTACTCTTCTAGTTGTGGGTTTTTCCACAACATGTGCAATATCAACACACATTATGATTCATTGTCATTGATTGGTAATTCTCTATGTATTGTTATAGTACTTTGTGCTTCTCTATCACCTTCTTAGAGGCATTTCTTAGTGTGTAGATACTCAATGTCAAATTTATCTCTTGTATCAATTAGGTTCTTGTTATGAGCACTCCATACAAGGTTTCATGAACATTGGAACTATATATCGCAAGATATGAGCAATTATGTATGATTATGATTATGTCTTTGATTAATTTGTACCAAGTTGTGTGCACTAAACAAATCTTTGAGAGCTTCTCATCCATAAATAGAAGGTTTATTAGGATTTGTGATCTTCATACTTGCTTGTTTTGACATAGACGTTTGTGGATGATATTCCACATGACTTAGATGTTTTCAATGCATATTGTGTGATCTTATAGAGTGGAATAGGTGTCTCTCAAGTTACCTTAGCTGGTGTTGAAAAGGAGTGTACCAACACAATCTCATCTTTAGAATGCATCCATCACCTCTTCAAAATTGCAATGTTCTCTCACTTTCCTTTTACTAACTTCATCATAGTATCCCATTGTCAAGCACTTGGTTACACTGGAAAACCTATGGCCTGAGGTGTGGTTCACATTTGCATGACCCTATAAATAATAATCTAAGTAAAGTTATGCATGTGAAGATAGAGGCTAAGTAACTAACGAATGTAGGTGCAAGTAAATACCATATAAGGCACTCTACAACATGACACATTGACTTCAATCGTGTAGAAATGAAGAAGGATTGATCCTAAATGAAGAAGGATTGATCCATACTATGGAAAATACTGATCCTCCACAATGGTGACAAAGTCAACTCAACAAAATCTGTTACCATTGTATGTGTGGGTGGTTAATTGGATCATCATCATTAATGGATGCACTCCTCCTAAATCCATAGGTGATATTTGCTATCACATTAGGGGAAAAAATGAACCCTGCATGGGCCTTTTAGATTAAGGAGTGATTAAGGATGGACCAATGAGAGGAGGGCGGTGGCCACAGTCTAGTCTGTCAATTTACAAGACTAGGCCTAGGCTTCCCTTGGTTTTTGCTAGTCAAAGGCTCTAAAACCACTATGAATTCGTGGGTTTGTTGAGAAGAGTGGTTTGAGATTTCAAATATTTGAATCCTCGCCATTGGATTGTCCGAAAGATCCAATGGATGGTGTGATTTTGCAAAATTCAAGTATCCTTGCAAGGTAGACCATTCGATCATTCAAAAAATGTGTGGCTTTGATGTAGTTCAGAATTTCGCAAGCAACCGATGGCCGTTAGATTAAGCCACGATCTAAGGGCTACGGATCACCTCAGGTTACCCCAAGCACCTTTTCACATAAGCTCTTGGATGTACTTTTCATCTAACAGCTATGAATAACAGCTCAATGTGGATCAGCTTGAAGACCGGACGTCCGTGCAATCTTGGGCACATCTAACGACTGTTAATAAAAGGAGAATCATGCTCAGCTTGAAATCCGGACGTGCGTTGGATCTTGCAGTCATCGGTTGGCTACGAAGAACTCAACCTTTTCATATCAGCATGAAATACAGTAGACCATAGATCTTGCACAATAAACGGTTGTGATAGACTACGCATTCGACCTTCTCTCTCTACTATGCCATTCTAAGTACCCATGAAATCATTATGGTCCCCCATCTCTTTTAATTGTGATCGCTCAAAAGAACGAATCCAAGGGTCTGAATTACATTCGATCCATTCTCCTATATTTTAATAGACAAAACCACTAGTGGTATTTTGTGTCCCCTTAATCCTTGACAATCTTAATTTTAATCCCTAAAAATTAGGGATCCTTACAAGGCCCATGCAAGGCTCACTTTTTCCCCTAATGAAAAGGGAAAATATTCTCTAGGAACTACACTAAAAATATTATTTACATGCTCACAAAATACTCTATAATAAAGTGTCCATAAAGGGTCTATTGGGTTTGAAAAACATTTTAGTATGGAGGAATCATCATCAAAATACATATCCTTAGCCTTTAATCTGGACTTATCATGCCTTGACCTTAAAATATGTGCAAGGACAATTGTAGGGTAGTCCTCGATGACCTCACCACTCCTCTTATTTCTTGAGGGTTTCTACAAAGAAGTGAATAATCTTATTTTTAGGCTTTAGGAACTACATGATTAAAGTATGTCGATGCAAAATCTGATTTTACTTGCATTCAAAGGGCAACATTCATGTTTGAAATCGAGTGACTTGGCATTGAATCATTGCATAAAGTTCATGATGGTCAACGATTTTATCCAAAAACTCAATGCCTAGCACAAGATCTCAATGGCAAGCCTAGCATTGAATTCTTACATAAGGTCCATGCCTAGGCATCACATTTCTACATAAAAGTGATGCCTAGCATTAACCTTTTTATAAACAGATGCTTAACATCGGTCTTGCACATGAAGTTGAGGCTTCACATTGATTATCTACATAAACGGCTACCTAGTATTGTCCCTAGCATCAATTATCTAGATAAAATTAATGCCTAGTATCTAACAGAATCAACACTTTTTCAAATAAAAGGAGTACTCACCCAATGGTGGAAGAATTTCAATATTCATTCATATGAAGAGGTAGTGGAGTATTCTGCCTGGGCTTCATCCCAATTGAAGCACCCAAGCCTCCTCACCATGGACTCTTGTATCTTCATCTAAACATTATGAGTGCATTGAAAGTAGATGGTTAGTTATTGAAAGGATTCCAATTCCATGATTTCCTAAAGTCAATTGTGCCTACTTGTTAAACTCCACCACCATCTCCTCAAGGTTTGATTCCCATGATATAAACCTTGATAATGTTGAAATTATTAGTGTGTCATCCTTAATGCCTTGTAGAGCCCTCCAAGGGGTGAGCTTCATGTCTTCGACAACTTCTATCATGCGTTCTTACCTCTTTACTTTCACCTTTATATCTACCTAAGGGTCAAGATTTACCTTCTTTTGCTTCAGACCTTTCAGCTCCTTGTTCTCCCTGAAGTTGAATATCCTATCTTGGAGCTCCTGGACTTCTCCTATCAGGCTAAAGGCTATTTGAAACCATGGGTCAAATTTCCCTACTGCAATTGACTTAACATTCTCATTCGCAACTATCCCTACCTCCATCAAACACTCCTTAGGTTGGGATGGAGCCTACCACCATCTACTCTAAGTGCATCAACATATTCATGATGGAAAAAATGAATGTGCTAAATGGAAGATATCTTTTGCATGTATTCGTTGTCATTATTGTGATCCAAAGCTAGGAGCTTTGCTTCCTCTCTAGTCAAACCAACATAAATTTGAAATTGTGCATACCTAAAGAAGTATGTAGTAGGGTGATCCTTTACGAGCTCTCTTCAAGCCTCTATAAAGTGTGAACCTCCAATGACCTAATAAGTGTACTCTTCAAATAAACTATCGTTGAAGTCCTCAACAACTTGCACTGATTAGGATCAACAATAACTAAGAAGGGCACAAACATGGCATGTGGATTAATGTTCATTTTCTTTTTCAATTTCTATACATGAAGGTTATGAGGCTCCCTTATCTCAAGGGGGGTCCTTCTTGTGAGTGGGTCTATAGGTGGTCTATGAATGATGTTAATTGGAAGATGGAAAAGTTGCCCTTTCCTCACTAGATTTCTTTTCACAATATTCTCCATCATTTTGTTCTACTCTATAAGCAAAACTCCAAAAGCTAGTTCCCCTCCAGGGGCAATGATCTCATCCTATAAGTCTGAGTTTTCCATGGATTTTGTGTCTAATGCTTACTCTTCTTTCTCTAGGGCTTCTTTGGAATTGGATGCTTACTATTGGAATTCATAGGTGTACTCATCAACTACTACATTGGCATGATATTTCCTTATATCCAAGGAGTAGGTCAATAATGATGTTTTTCGATTGCCTATAAATCTCTACAAGGTGCTCTAGCATACAACACTCTGGGAAGAGCATTTCTATTCTACAAATAACATTTCTTATTACATTTGGTGTCTCTACCACGAATACAAGGTTTTTTTAATCCTCATCCTTGTAATCTAATTTTAATACCAAACCATATGGAAAATCCTCTGTGGTTGTTATTTTTCCCCTCCCGTAGGTACTTAGAAGTACACAAATATTGCATTGTGTGTATCACTTAAGGTTCTTCATATCCTACAGGGGTTTTCCCTTCTTAGAACTTCATCACTTAAGGTTCTTCATATCCTAGATAGGTTTTCCTTTCTTAGAACTTCATCTCCCTAGAGCTTTCCTTCCTCATTTAGTCTTTCTCAATGGGCTTCACAATGCTATGACCACCTGATGACTGACCCATTGAATTGTTGGCTCGTTGAGAGTATTCAGTCAAGATGTTCCTTTTTTACCTCATCCCCCATTCACTAGGTGCTTCTCTAGCTTCTGAGAGTCCCTAAAATATATGATGCAAGTGCTAAGCCATTGAAAAGAAGTGACCAAGAGTAATTTATCTAGAGTTGATGTTTGGCATTGACTTCTCGCACAAACTCTATGTCCGGCATTCGCTTTGCAGGGCATGCAATGCCAAGCATCGGGTTTATGTGCAAGGTTGATGCTAGGCATCAATCTCTTCCCTAAAGGTGATGCCAACTATTGACTTTATGTGGGAATTCAATGCTTAGCATTGGCTTCCTACATAACTTCATTTCTTAACGTCATGTTTCTGCTAGAGTTTGTTGCCAGACACAAACTTCCCTTGCAAACTAAATGCTAGGCATCAAACCCATGGAAGAAAGTGGTGATTATATAGAATCATAAAATGGCTCCAAATTAAATTGATGCAAATGAAATATATGAAATTCATTATCTAAATTTTGGATTTCTTTTTGTGACAAGATTTGTATTCCTATGAGACATTCTACTTGGACTCTTCCTCTCCATTGCTAAACTTCATGCATTTTTTGTACTCCCTCTCTCTCTATTTGTCTCTCTCTCTCTATGATTTTTTTGCTCCCTATGCTCTTTCTCGACTCTTTGCTTAGTGGAAAATGAGACTCAACTACTCTCATCTATTTATAGATACTTGGATGAGTTGAACCAGATGTGATAGGATATAACCAAGTTTAACGATATAACTAGGTTACAAGATACTGAGTTTAAAAAGATGTGAGTTTCTTGGAACTTTTTTAGATAAATAAATATTTTCATTGTGTTCTTCTATATAGAAGCATTTTCTAGTGCTTCACCTACAATTCCATGCAATTTTAATTAATGATATTATGGCATGATAACGGCTTTGCAATTGTTCATACCATACTTTCCAATAAGCACGTTGCATTTAAATATGGAAGGTAGATGTAACTTTTCTCTATTTGTTAATTTAGATTTCTAAAACCAAGGTCTTTGATCTCAAACTCTCAAACATGAAGGTCATTCATAATTTACATGCAATCATATTTATCATCACAAGAAATAAATTCACCAACGTATATCTATGAGATCATAATACCATGTTCATTCTTCTTCACATGCATCGATCAATCTACTTTGTCCATAGAAAAACAAATAAAAGTACATAGCTTGCAACTCCTGCAACGCATGCATGAGGAGCTTGTGTGAAACCATAATATATTTTATTTAACTTGCACAAAATTTTTATGTGACTCAAATCATCGAAATTCAGGATGGTTAAGCCATATACACTTCTTGACATTTACCAAATGAACAGTTGGTGTTGTTGTAAATAAAAGTGGTATGCAAATAGGCCCTTCAACTATGACATCGGATATTTTTTCATAATAAAGCCCACATGTTTCTGAATATCCTTCCTTTATAGCTTATTTTGTACCTACTCATGCCAAGAAAGAGGATCATCACTTCAACCAATACAAATCTTTTAGTTGATGCTCTTTTATTTATCTAAGCTTGGGGAGTGTATTGTTTCGCTTCTGTATTTAGAATGGGTTGTGTCTCTTTATGATCAGTAGGAATTTATTGTTCGTACTTTCTCACCATGCATGATAACTTTGCATACAGAAACTTACATATAAATAACAAGTATAGGCGGATAAGTAGATGGATATGAAACCTTGTATATGTTACATAGATTAAGGGATCAATACATAGGAGATACGATAGATAAATAAAGAGATATATTTATGATATACGAAACCTTTTAAATGATATTAATCTTATCAATATGAATAAGCATAGTACATCATATAGATCATAATTATAAATATTTTTAATGAGTACGATCATTTTTTACCATAATGTTAGGAGATGAATACTCAATCACTAAAATGGGCACAATCCATCTTAATCATTATCTAGAGATGTGATTGGAGATCATAATAGGCAAAGACCATCTTCATCATTATCTAGAGATGTGATTTGGAGATCTTTTAACCATTGATGTAACATTTTCATTGGTTATAATATAAAGGGATTGGTTGTCCATTTCTCTTTCTGATAAAGATAAGCTCCCTTTTTTTTTAGGTTCTTGGACTCCCTTGTCTCTATTGAGCCTGATAGACTTTCAAATTCATCATTTTCTATTTATCCTTTGTTAGCGGCCACCGGATTGGAAATGTATAACTGAATCTTGTTCGCACGAGCGAAAAGTTGTTACAGACAGTTTGTAAAAGTTATATAAATCAAAGAAAGACGCGCCAGTGACGGTTCCGTGATGGATCACCAGATTGTCTGTCTGGGTGACTGAGCGGGGTGTTACTGTAGTATCGTTTGCATAATCTCCAGTATTCTGAGTTTCATGTTCGTCTCTTGTCTTGTCTGCTGTCAACATCTGTTCTGTTTGTTAACTTCACAGACGTTCGAGAGATCATCAGACTGTCTGTCTGAGTGATTGGTCTGTAGCGTTACTGTGTGTCGAGTTGAGTAATCCAAAGTATCTTGGCGACTTTCTGAGTATTCTTTGTGTATCTGTGTTTCGGCTTATCGGTTGTCTGATGGTATTCATGGCAATTGTAAGACTCAGCTAGTTCACGTATCGGGTTGTTTCTTTTCTTGAAATGTTCTGCAAATATGTGGCGAAGTCTGTGTAGTCGTGGTAACTCTTCTCGTATTCGTGTTGTCTTAAGTTGTCTGTAGTATCTAGGTTCAGGTTCCATACGGCAAAGTTTAAGCTACAGTAAAGATTTCCTGGGTTGCATACTGAATCTTCAGTACGGTGTATCTGAACACTAGGATTTTCTGTGTCTTCGGATATTGGACGGAGTGTGGTATCCATTCTGTGAAGGGTGAACGAATACTCTTGTTCTGATATGTTCAGTAAGTTCTATGTGAATGCAACATAGCATCTTAGCATATTCGGTACACGTGGTTGAGCTAAGACTGTGAACGGTAATGTCTAAGTACAGCAGATTTTTGATAGAGCTCTCAGCATTAGTATATTGCTAGGTGTGAGCAGTGAGTTTGGGAACTAAGTAGAGGGCCTCTGTCTAACAGACCCCTTCCACTCCCAAGAACCCAAGAATCGCTTAAACGCACTTCTGACAGTTAGAAGAATAAACAGTGTTTAACACTGGCGCCGTCTGTGGGAAGGTGGCAACAGATCAGATTGTTGCAAACCTGTTGTGGAAACATGAATGTAAATTTTTAATCGACAGTAATAGTACGCGATTAGTACAAAAGATGATACATGCCAGTTACTCGATCCGGTGAAACGTATCCAAAGAACCGCCAGCCTGGGGTACTTAATTTGCTAAGAACGACTCCGGGAGGTAGAAGTACAACTAGGACTAACTCAGTTGTCAAGAAAGTAAAGAACATTAGTAGTGATTCCGGTCATATTCCGGTGGAACGTGCTACGCCTCTGGTAAATCCGGTACTATTTCGGCACAGTCTATCGAAGATATAGTAACTCCAGAATCTACCAGGACGCAGCCTGAAGTTAGTTTAACAACATTGGGTAAAGATTCAAATTTTTTTACGACTAGAAACACTTTAGCCAAGGAAATTAGTGAAGGAGAAAAAGCACCTTGTTTTGGCGAAGATACGACACATTACGGTGATATTTTGGTAACAGTTACTGAAAGATCGCAGTTTTCCGGTGACGGTTTACCATCCCTCGGTGAATCTTCAGCCCAGTCACCACTATTGGGAGTAAGCTTCCCTACATTTGACATCAAGAAGGAAGGTAAATTGTTCGAAATCGAGATTCGAAACATACTGAACAAGATTATCGAACCGGAAAGTGCACAGGCCGACGATACAGATTCCGATAGTTCAGATATTCAGCCCCGGGATACAGAAGATAGTCACAATACGACCATCAGAGCCATGAACGGGCAACAACAACAGCAGCAACAACAACAATAGCAACTATGCCCACCAAGGCCGACTCCAACAAGGGTAACGTACACCAAATTTGGTGGATTCCTACGAGATGACCCGGATGCTCATGTACGCACATTTGAGATAAGTTACGCAGTGCTCAACCATCCACCTGATCCGGCGTATAAGGCTATTGTTTTCCAATCGACATTGGTTAACGAAGCAGCTAGATGGCTTACAGAATATGATATTAATCATTTCGGCACCTATGAAGCAGTAAGGGATGCCTTTTTACAGAGATTCAGGCTAAAGAAGAATCCAGCCGAAATTTTTGACTACCTGCAAAACAATAGACAGAAGATAAATCAAAAAGTACAGGAATACGCCACTCTATTCAGGACTCATTTGAGGAAGTTACCACCAGCACATGCCAACCTACCGGATGACGTTATTACTCAATGGTTTATCAATGGATCGACTCCACAACTTAAACAGATTATGATCATACGCTGTGTAGGAGCTATGATGCTAGATGCAAAGATTCCAATGGCTTTGCAGCTCGAAAACAAGGTTGGAGGATTTACAGAAGATCTGGAGTGGTTAAAAGCAAATAGAAATATCACCAAAGACCCGACCAGACAGATGTACTGCACTACATGCAAGAATTCAGGCCATACTAGTGCCACTTGTGCACTTAATCAGTTGTTTTGTGCTATCTGCAATACTACCGGACACACCACCGAAAATTGCACATATAACGCCAAAGTACAGGAACCAGGGCAGCCAACCAATCACTATGTACCTCCGCAAATGAGAAACAATCAGCAACAAGGATATCGAAATTACAGAGGATAGAGAAATAATAACTACAATGCAAACTGCTGGTAGGCCGGACCAGCACCGAAAAATCCCAATTTGCCACCATCGCGCTGTCATTTCTGTGGTGAATTTGGTCACATTAGAAGATTTTGTAAGGATGCAACTGAGTATGATCAGAGGAATAAAGAACGTCAAAACCCAATGGCTAATATGGTACAAATCATACCAGTAGAAACACACGCTGCAGTAATTCAAACCCGATCCAGTAAACAACTGCAACCAACAGCAGAAATATTTGAACCAGGCATACATGAACAACAAAGGATGTATGATAAAGCTAGTCAATGGACCACCGCAGAACCTCCAGTGTTTCTAGATCCTATTCCGGTGACCTAGACTCCGTTAACCGAGGAAGGAACACAACAAAAGGATTCTAATTCAGCAGCAGGCACATCATCTTCAAAATCTGTGGAACATACAATCCAATCACAAAAGGCTTGGGAAATTTTATCTAAAGCACCCATCACAATTCCTCTGGGCCAATTACTTGCACTAGTACCAGGAGTTCGACAACAATTCCAACAACAGTTCAGTCCTGTGCCTTCTTGCATTCCAGCAACAGCAACAGTGCAACCGGAACTTGATTCTACGGTCGATCATTCAGTTCCTTTAATTATGGTATGGTATAAAAATCATAAAATCACACAGGTACTAATTGATGGAGGATCTGGTGTCAACATTGCTACTGTTGCACTGTGTAAAAAGTTAGAGTGGACCGAAATCGAACCAGTTCAGTTTTTTGTCAGAATGGCCGACCAATCAAGAGTCCATCCCGTAGGACTTGTACGAAATGTACCAATAACTTTACAAGGTACAACTTTTAAAATGACCTTTGTCATACTAGAATTACTGGAATCCACCCTTGATTATAATCTCCTTTTTGGCCGACCTTGGCTGAAGCATGCTAAGGTGATACAAGATTGGTCTGCACAGGAATTGACTTTCAAAGATAATAATCGTAAATACGTTGTAAAATTAGATGCTATACAACCTTGCGAGTTGCATGCTAGACCGTATTTTGCGGAATCAAACCATATGCTAGATGGGTTGTCAGATGATGAAGAAGAAGAGTTTCTGAAAAATAATATTGACTTGATCTCCCTAGGAACTGTTGATCTACAATCTGTTGTAGATAATTGGAATCCTTCAGTTTGTACGGTGATGACTGTAACAGAAAAAGATAAGAAAAAAGATAAGGCTACCATAGATGACGCTGATCTACAACAACTTTTTAAGCCAGCTGAGGATACAGAGAAGCCTCGACAATTTTATGTTCCAGAAGATCAACTGACCACTTACAATTTAGGTGATGAAGAAAATCCACGACCTGTTAAGATAAAGGAGAGCTTACCGGAATTATTTCAAGCACATCTAATCCAACTACTTGGAGAATTTTCTGATGTATTTGCATGGGATTACAAAGATATGAAGGGTTTGGACCCGCGCATCTATGAACACACGGTCATGCTGAAACCGGAAGCAAAACCACTCAAGCAACCCAGCTACCAGATGAATCCAAACTATGCAGCACAGGTAAAGGCAGAACTTGATAGGCTACTCAAAGTCGGATTTATTGTACCAGTAGAGCATGCTGAATGGATCTCACCAATTGTTATTGTCCCTAAAAAGAATAAGCAATTACGAATATGTGTAGATTACCGGAAACTGAACGCAACTACAGTGCTTGATCCATTTCCGCTCCATTTTCTTGACACAATGCTTGATAGAGTAGCAAGACATGAAATGTATTCATTCTTAGATGGGTACAATGGGTATAATCAAGTTAGAATGGCTGAACAGGATAAACCGAAGACCGCCTTCATTACCAAATGGGGTGTTTTCGCATGTACTATTATGTGGTTTGGATTAAGAAATGCCCCAATTACGTTCCAAAGGTGTATGCAGGAAATATTTTCTCCTTACCTTACCTCTTTTATGCAAGTACATCTTGATGATTTTTCGATTTTCAATAAGATGATAGCACACCTGTTCCATTTACGGTGCTGCTTTGAAAAGTGCAGAGAATACAAACTCTGTTTGAACCCAAACAAATCTGTGTTTGCGGTTTCATGTGGAAAGCTACTTGGTCACATTGTATCTGCACAGGGCATACAAGTGGATCCAGATAAAATCACAGTTGTGTTAGAAGCACCTGTACCCACTACACCTAAGGAAGTAATGCGCTTCATGGGCCAAGTAAGATGGCATGGTCGGCACTTACGGTGGCTTGCTATTTGGCAATACCACTGAACCGATTGATAACCAAGACCCCTCGACAATTTGATTGGACCCCAGACTGTCAAACTGCTTTTGATCGTCTAAAGGGATTACTAACACAGGTTCCAATCTTACAGCCTCCTGACTGGGATCGCCCATTTCATGTATTTGTTGATGCTTCAGATATAGCAATAGGGAGCGTTCTAATGCAACAAACCGATAAGTGGTTCAAACCAGTGTACTATGCAAGTCGAAGATTAGCCCCTGCTGAAAAGAATTACTCTGTAACAGAGAGAGAATGTCTAGGTCTAGTATATTCTCTCAAGAAATTCAGACATTATTTACTAGGCCGTAGATTTACTTTTCATGTAGATCATGTTGCACTTGTCTATCTAGTTCGGCAACAGCATCTAGGTGGTCGATTAGCTCGATGGGTTCTACTTTTACAAGAGTTTGACTATGAAGTTATTCATAGGCCAGGCAATTCACATGCCTTAGCAGATTTTCTCTCTCGCTTAGATTCCGGTGAAGCTCCGGTCGGTATAGATGACACAACACCGGCAATTTATGTCTCTGAACCGACTAATGATGAAATTACAGACCCACCTATGCCATCTACCTATTATGATAAGATCTTGACCTTCCTCATTGATGGATACCTTCCTACTCAGACTTCTCCTGCAATACGAAGGAAAATTTCAGTTTTCAGTCGCCAATTTTGGTTGATTGCTGGGGAATTATACTATATAGATCACACTGGAGTTTTACTTCATTGTATTCCACCACATAAAGTTAACTTAGTCATTAATTTGGCTCACTCAATTCCTTCCGGTGGCCATTTTGCTACAGACTTAACACACCGGAAAATTCTGCAAAGTGGTCTTTGGTGGCCTACTATGTACAGGGATGTATCACAGTTTGTCAAACAATGTGATAGCTGTCAGAGATCTGGACAGCCCTTGCAACGTCATCTTTTCCCTCTACAACCTGTCTTGCCATTAGAGCCTTTTTAGAAGTGGGGTCTAGATTTCATTGGCCCTATTACAGCACCAGCAATCCTCAGTAATAATCGTTATATTTTGACATGTACTGATTATGCTACTAGATGGGCAGAAGCCTGGGCTTTACGATCTGCCACAGCTATTGCGGTAGCTAAGTGTCTACTGAAGGATGTATGTCCACGTTTTGGCTTACCGCTGGAACTTGTTACAAATCAAGGCACTCATTTTGTCAACAATTTAATGAAAGTACTCACACATTTGTTTCAGGTCACACATAAATTTAGTTCACCATATTATCCTCGTGCAAATGGTTTGACTGAGAGTACAAACAAAACGTTGTTGAATATGCTTCGAAAACTCATTTTAGATGCACCGGAAAGATGGGATCAACTGCTACCTCTAGTATTATGGGCATATCGAACTACATACAAGGTAACAACATGATTAACCCCTTTCAAACTAGCTTATGGATTAGAAGCAATAGCACCGACGGAGATAGTTATACCAAGTTTACGAGTAGCAATCACTTAGAAACTGCTACCTGAAGAATCACTGTCATTTCGGTTGGATACACTCAGAGAATTAGACGAGCATCGATGGCACAGTTTTTTGACTATGCAGGAAGTACAACTAAGACAAGCTCGAACACATGATCGATATCTAAAGACTCCAATTTTTTCGGTGGGACAACTTGTACTCTTTTACAATTGCAAAGTCGAATCGCTCTGCTGGCAAATTCAAGTTACGATGGTTTGGTCCCTACCGAATTTCTCAACAAGTGGGCCCAGCAACTTTTCGGTTGACTATGTTGACTGGAATTCCTCTTTCGAAAGTCATCAACGGTTCGAAGCTGCAGCCGTATCAACACACATCTAACCCACACTGAAACGTTTCGCGGCGGTTACCCGCGTCTTTGGGCGTTCTCTTTTCTTTTATTTTCTTTTCTTTTCTTTTTTGGCGTGCTTAATAAAATAAGTCTGTAAATATCCGCGTTTTGATACCTAATTATGTCCACAGCCGCCCTGCCCTTTCCAGCTACTCACGCATGCACACCGAAGTTAAGAATTATCATTTCAATACCGCGCTATGATTAGTCACTCTTGATTGCTCTCCACTGCAACACATCTACATAACCTTTTCTGTTTCGCCAAAAATCGCTATTGTGTTTGTATGATTTGTACTCTGTGTGCGTACCTTGTGCTCTGTGTGCTTGTGCTTACTATCTCTATGTGCGCCATGGAAGCTTTGGCTAACTATGCCGCTTTCCGTGATGGACTCCTTGCCGACGTAGGAGAGTTCCTGCGCATTCGTGGACTATCCAACTTCGCTGAACTGCCTTGGCATTCAGTAGAATCCCACCCATTCTTTGCCCAGATCATCTCTGCCATCGCGAACACACCTGCCACCGAGCAGAGTTGGTCGATCACCTCCCTCCCATCCCGTACACTTATCACCTTCCAAGCTTTTGCAAAAGCGTTTAGACTCCCTCAGCAAGCTCGGGAAAATGGCCCGAGTCTGCCAGTCGCAAGAATGATAGAGTTATTTCCTAGGTATTCCTCAAACGAGTATGCGATCCTATGTCGACCGGAACCTGAAAGATCAGCCCTCCAATTCTTAGTAGCTATTCTCAACCTACAGAAACGCACCTATGGAATATCCCGTCCCTTCTACTCCGCCATAGATTTAGCTTCTCAAGAACCAGTCAACTTCTCATCATTCTTCTTCCACCGCATTCACCGCGAGTGCGTATCAATAATTAAACAGGTGAACAAGGGAGGCATGCCAAGGTCCAGATTGCCGCACATCCTGTCCTTCCTTTTTCCTGCAATACTTGCAACACAACCACCACCCCGAGGGCCTGTTCTAAGACATGAAGAATCTGTACAATTATGGGATGATGAGGAAGAAGACGAAGAGGAGCTAAACCGACTCTTCCGCAGAAAGAGAATCAGAATTAGTTCTTCTGAGAGTGAAGCATAGGGATCAGCCAAAGGAAACAAAGATGACGACAAAGAAGAAGCAAAACATGATGAAGAAACATTCCATGATACCCCAACATCGATGCAGCATGAATCCTCCGCACAATCATCTTCCCAGGAGCAACAAGACCAGGAAAATCATACTGAAGCCGACACAACCTCCACAGAAGAAGCATCCTAGCAACAGTCTAAAAGGGAACAACAAGCAAATGAGGAACAAATTTCTAAAGAAGTTCTCGAAGAGCTGCTTAAGGCAGTTGACTCCACAGCTGAAGAAACTGCGCAACACACTAGCGATAAGGTACAACAATCAAATTCTGTTCTTCCCACTCCCCCACCGGAGCCGCCAATCGAAACCATTATCCCCATCCAACCCATTCACCCTGCCGAACGCGCTGACTCCTCTTCATCCTCACCAAATTACTCCCCACCCAACTCCCAACAACTCCTAACCGCGTCCTCATCTCAACCTCGCCAACATCTCCCACTTCCTTCGATTCCCGTAATCTCTGAATTGGCAAACATGGGTCAATTGCTCATTAACCTATCACAGCAATTACCAATCCAAATGAGAGAAGTCACAGATAACATCCGGAATGAGCTACAACACAAGGTGGACGTCCTAGAAGCAGACATCACGCCCCTGCAAGAGGAGATAGATGCGGTCAAAGACGAAAACCATCAGGTTCACTCACAAATTACCCATCTTCAAGCTCAACTTGCAGAACAACAGAAAATTGCCGATCAAAGAGATACCGCACTAGCAAATCTCAACCAAAAGGACAAGCTACTAAGCGAAGCACAGGCCGACATAAGTCAGTTGAAGACCGATCTAAAGGATAAAGAAGATGCTAGAGTAGCATTAGTTAATCTATTGAAAGAGACCAGAGTGCAACTCAATGAATTGGTGCAGCAAAACCAAGAACAACAGAAGCAAGCTAAGCTAACAGAAGAAGAACTTCAAAGAACAAAAGAAAATCTATCAGATGTCAACAACATGCTCAAACATTATTTGACCAAGGAAGCTCAGACACAGAAGCTAATATCAGATCTCCGACACGAAAAGGAGTCATACTCAAGAACAGTAAACTTTCAAATTCAAGAAATCGAAAGAAGGGAGAATGAGCTGGAAAATCAGAAGGAAAGAGTATAGAAGATGGAGCAACAGGTTGCAGAAATGAAGACATCCAGAGATGCGGCGCTTGCAAAGGAATTTTATTCACAAGAAGCCTTTCTGCAGACCCAAGCAGAAATTTTGCTCACCGAAGCCATAGCTCTAAGTTTTGTAAGAATAGATGCACAGTTAATAGAACCGGACACCCTAAAACAATTATTAGAAACTCTAAAGAAAAAGATCGCCCACACCTTTAGATTAGCTAGAAATATGTACTTAGAAGGCATTATAGATGAGCAATAGTTTTGTAAACCTGCGGGTTCGAGTCCACCGTGCGTGCGAGAGTATTAGCGGCCGCCGGATTGGAAATGTATAACTGAATCTTGTTCGCACGAGCGAAAAGTTGTTACAGACAGTTTGTAAAAGTTATATAAATCAAAGAAAGACGCGCCAGTGACGGTTCCGTGATGGATCACCAGACTGTCTATCTGGGTGACTGAGCGGGGCGTTACTGTAGTGTCGTTTGCATAATCTCCAGTATTCTGAGTTTCATGTTCGTCTCTTGTCTTGTCTGCTGTCGACATCTGTTCTGTTTGTTAACTTCACAGACGTTCGAGAGATCATCAGACTGTCTGTCTGAGTGATTGGTCTGTAGCGTTACTGTGTGTCGAGTTGAGTAATCTAGAGTATCTTGGCGACTTTCTGAGTATTGTTTGTGTGTCTGTGTTTCGGTTTATCGGTTGTCTGATGGTATCCATGGCGATTGTGAGACTCAGCTAGTTCGCGTATCGGGTTGTTTCTTTTCTTGAAATGTTTTGCAAATATGTGGCGAAGTCTGTGCAGTCGTGGTAACTCTTCTGGTATTCGTGTTGTCTTAAGTTGTCTGTAGTATCTAGGTTCAGGTTCCATACGGCAAAGTTTAAGCTACAGTAAAGATTTCCTGGGTTGCATACTGAATCTTCAATATGGTGTATCTGAACACTAGGATTTTTTCTGTCTTCGGATATTGGATGGAGTGTGGTATCCATTCTGTGAAGGCTGAACGAATACTCTTGTTCTGATAATTTCAGTAAGTTCTGTGCGGATGCAACATAGCATCTTAGCGTATTCAGTACACATGGTTGAGCTAAGACTGTGAACGGTAATGTCTAAGTACAACAAATTTTTGATAGAGCTCTCAGCATTTGTATATTGCTCGGTGTGAGCAGTGAGTTTGGGAACTAAGTACAGGGCCTCTGTCTAACAGACCCCTTCCACTCCCAAGAACCCAAGAATCGTTTAAACGCACTTCTGAGAGTTAGAAGAATAAACAGCGTTTAACACCTTTAATGAAAGATGTCCAAGATTAGAATGTATGAATGATCATTCTCTATCCTCGCGTAAGTCTTTTAAGTTAGATCTCCATGCAATAATTCTTATCCGATCAATGTTGATCATGATCCACCTATCGATCTCTTTGGATTCAAGTGCATGTGGAGAAAAGGATGTCAACAAAGAGTGAGAGATTAGAAATAGAATGTCCATCATGTTTAAACAAAGACCTCGTGAAGTAAGTCAAAGAAGATGTCAATTTCTAACTTTCGATAGACAGGTTGCATTGGATATTGTGAAGCATAGTTGGTGTTTGAAATGTTGTATACATTAGCAATGAAGAAACTAAGACATATAAGAGATAAATTCTTCAATTTAGGTAGTGAGAGGCAAGATATATACTTGTATTCTTACATGAAATTGATTGAGAATAATATGTCACTAACATATGTTTCTTTTGAATATTACTTTAGTCAAGGGATGTGATGTTGTATGAGTGCATTTAAAATTGTGATGAGCCAAGGGAATTTGAGACTACATAAGAGATCTCATTTTTTATACATGTTAAATAATGAGGACCAAAGGATCTATTGGCCGTCATGCAATGAGTTGGATGATGAACTATTTCAGTTTGCATTGTGAAGTTATGCCTACAACTAGAAGGTTACACTTGTCAGATAACTTCACATATTGAGAAGTATTTCAATTCTATAGAGAAGAGGTGCAAAGTAAAATTGAGAAGTATGCGCAATATCAACATTTTATGTGATTATGTAAAGAAGATTTTAACAATGTGAGTATTCTTCATAAAGTTATGATGGGTCAATGCTCAATTTGTGACACTTTGAAAATCATGCTGAAGGGGGCCAGACCAATATAATAAAAAGATAATTTTAAAAGTCTTCTCGAGGACCATCATGAAAGTCAAGCCTTAGAAAGAAAGAAAGAAGCCAATTTATCATCCAATTAAAGCACTCAAAAATCTAGAGCATTATATGTTTTGTTTAATGATGGTATGGATCAAAAGAAGACATGTTTGCCCCATTTTTTGCACATTCCTAAGGATATTGGAGATGAAGTCCTTGTGAGATACAATGGAAATGTAAGGTCTAAGGTTTCTTCATTTATCCCAATGTGCATAATGATCCAAACCTTCTTGTTACTCTAATTCATAAAGCTCTAGAATCATGGGAGGGTCATTCACCAGAAATTCTATATTTGCAGTTATACTACAAGAGAGAATAAAAATTCTACAGTCTTTGGATATTTATGCATCCGTGTCGATAGACAAATCTTTTAGAAGGTTAAGATACTTTTTCTTTTAGTCAGGAAAACCCATGATCACATTGATCCAATAATCAATACATTCTCTAAGAGATTAGCCTAACATAATAATTTTACTCTTCCAATATGCTTTGTGTTGATTTGTGAAGTGTATACTCCAGAACCTGAAGTTCAATATCTTGTAGAGATTTATGACTTCAAGCAATTTTGCTCAATAGTTCCTGATAATAGTACTAAGGTTTTGACTCGCTTGCACAGTATTAGTTTCAACCATGTATTCTTGATGAGGAGGCATGATGACATACATCTTTTATTTGCAAAGCAATATTTATCTTCTCATGGGTGAGAGCCCAAGGATGGATGTAATTTTTTATTGCATGTTCCTAATTTGATTGTTTATGGTGCACATCAATCAGCATATGAAGATAAAAAAAATGTCGATGTAGAAGAAGAAGAAGAGAGCTTGCAGGAGTCTGAGATTAAAACAAATGCATCCAATGAGGGGGTTCTAGACATAGATGAAGAAAGTTGTGGCTTGATTTGAAAATCTATGATATTTTTATTGCATACACAAATGCTCAAAAGCAGTTTGCATGATGAAATCATGTTCTGTAGCATATTCTATTCACTATCCAAAATTCTCGTTTGAATACAAGTTTCAATCTTTATCTTCTATATGCAATTTATAATCTCTCTCATATTTTCGTATAGATTTTGGAAATGTCAATATGCTTGGATCAAAATTTCTGTCACATTTTGAATTCAAAATTTTTTTAACAAACGACAAAAAATGTCCAAAAGTCACATTTTTGCAATTGATTCTTGAAATATATGTATAGTGATATAAAAGGTTTTGAAAAATAAGGCGTAATTTTTTCTTATTTCTTGACTGCTGATTTCTCATTTATCGATATAGTTCTCATTTGTTACAACTCATTGTTTTACCTATATATTTAGTGATTTATATGGGTTAACATAAAAAGGTTAAGAAGTGATTTATATATTTATTTAGAGATTAAAAAGGTTTTAATATGGAATCACTTCTTAATGTATCCTATTTTGATGCTTCATAACAATGTTTAGCAATCCTTATAATAATTTGAGTATTGCTCTTTTTTCATACTCCACACCTTCCTATGAATTCAAAAGCGAACATGGACGTAAAGTAGCATTCGCATAATGATGGTAATGAGCATGGCTAAGTTAGATTTGTTGGTAGGTCAATTGAGGGATGAAAATATGATTATCTTGCACCCGATTTTCAGGATAATCATATTTCGTAGTTATTAAATCCTGCACCCGCTAAAAGAAATTGATCTAATGTGCATCGATCTTTTGCCTTTTAAGTTGGGGACATGGGTTCAACCCCCTTGGAGGTTGTGGACAGTTCTGTATGCAATATGGATAGTATCTTAGGACTAGTCAGATAAGTCTGATCTTAGGATCTTCCCTTCGCAAGTTGTACCTTTGTGAGCCTTGAGGATCTGTATTTGGGAGTGTTCGACAGGTAACCTATGCTTTGTGGGATAGATATATTCCATGGGTTTTATGCATTCGTTCACTTGTAGTTTTCAATTAATTGAAGCTTAATCGAAAGAGTAAATCTCAATGATTGAACTTGCTTAATAATAATAATAATAATAATAATAATAATAATAATCTTTGTACCTTGCAATTAATATCCGTGTGATCGGACAATTTAAGTACTTTCATAAATTCATGTGGAGTTATCTTCGCTGGGCCCTAACAAATTTCGTTAGTGCTTTGATTTGGCGAGGAATACTTCAAATCTGAGCGAAGATCCAACTGATGAACTACTGTCGGAGAGTCATATGGATCTTTCTTCCATACGAATTCTCGTTAGAGCTTTGTTGTGCGTACACGTCTTAACAGAAGAAGACATCACATCCGCGCCACAGAATGAATATTTTCTTTCTTTCTTTTGGATGATTAGTAATGGGAGATTACAACATCACACTATGGTCGAATTAAGATCCATAGAACATCTGAGGGGAAGCTGGCAGTTACAATGAGGGAGGAGTACAGAATCATATCCAGGACGGAGACAAAATGAGGTTAGATACAGATAAAACCAGGCTACTTTTGTAGAAGAAAACTCCAACAGCACACCAGGACATGTGGTGTTTGATGTAGTCCTTACCAAGTTGCTGCTGGTATAAATCTGATGCGAGTCACCTGTGTACCATGAAATAACTTCATCCCTGAAAATGAGCATATCATAACTGTTGTGGCCACCCGTCCAATACAAATTCTTCTGTTATAGAAGAGACTCAACAACTGTCAAGTAGGTCTATAAACGACAGGTATTTTTATGAGTCCTCCATGACGGGTTCTCAAATTAGCAGAGAACTATGTCATATACGTGCCACGAAACGATTTTTTCTCTTTACCAGAGGAGTCACTCATGAGTCATGTAGCGTATTTCTCTTTTCAGTACCAAGGAGCTGTGACGATTGCATGGATGACACGCGACAGGCAATCGATCATCCTGAAGCTTCGAAATCAGATGACATTATTTCTGCTTATGCTCCTTCAGGGGGTCTGTTTCGTGGACAATCAGACAACGGAACTTTCTGACCTTTCCAATCATTTCGTTACCTCATTTAGGCATCATCTAAACAGACAAGTTCTGTAGGACATAAAGCGGTTATTTTACGCCCACAGAAAGTACATGCCTGAAGAACTTCTTCATCACATAATCCAAATATATCCTGATCAAACGCAGCAGCCTCAACGTTTTTATTATGTTCCTGGGTCTTCTGCTTGCGTCTTGTTGTCCGCTGCTATGGTCCTGCAGAACCTCTTCCTCACATAATCCAAATCTTTGTGCGTGCGTGACATTGTATTATTAATAGACTTATAGTGAAAGGCAATATGTTTTGCAGAGGGCATCCTTGTCTCCTAAAGATGTCTGTTGACCTACGTTTGGAAGTATGTACGCATTTCTTTCGTGAATCTATATAATCAAAGACAACAAGAAACTCCACACAGATGGAACTACAAGAAACTCCTACGAGTTAACTAATTTTCTGTTTATCTATCCATATCTCGCATAGCCACGGAGAAAGTTGTGGCTTGATTTGAAAATCTATGATATTTTTATTGCATACACAAATGCTCAAAAGCAGTTCGCATGATGAGATCATGTTCTATAGCATATTCTATTCACTATCCAAAATCCTCGTTTGAATACAAGTTTCAATCTTTATCTTCTATATGCAATTTATAATCTCTCTCATATTTTTCGTATAGATTTTGGAAATGTCAATATGCTTAGATCGAAATTTCTATCACGTTTTGAATTCAAAATCTTTTCAACAAATGACAAAAAATGTCCAAAAATCACATTGATTTTTGAAATATATGTATATTGATGTAAAAGGTTTTGAAAACTAAGGCGTAATTTTTTCTTGTTTCTTGACAGTGATTTCTCATTTATCGATATAGTTCTCATTTGTTACAACTCATTGTTTTACGTATATATTTAGTGATTTATATGGGATTAAAAAAGTTATAATATGGAATCCCTTCTTAATGTATCCTACTTTGATGCTTCATAACTATGTTTAGCGATCCTTATAATAATTTGAGTATTTCTCTTTTTTCATACTCCTTACCTTCCTATGAATTCAAAAACCATAATGATGGTAATGAGCATGGCTAAGTTAGATTTGTTGGTAGGTCAATTGAGGGATGAAAATATGATTAGCTTGCACCCGATTTTCAGGATAATCATATTTTGTGATTATTAAACCCTGCATGCGCTAAAAGAAATTGGTCTAATGATATTTAAAGATCCCCAATCTTCGTAATATATATGTAGTTGAACATACAAAATAGATATTTTGAGAAAAATATAGATGTACATAAACGTTGAAGACTTGATGTGACTAAAAGATGGCAAAACGTACCAGTTTCTTTATTTCCTCATATGAATTGGATGTTTAAATCTAATCTCAGGAAAAGAACTTCACACATATACAGGATCGCATGTGACTTTGGGAGTTCTTTCAAATCCTCAAAACTGCATTTTTTATATCTTGTTAGATTACCAACCCAATTTGAAAAGACAGCATGTAATTAAGGTTTGCAGCACAATATCATAGAAGAGAACATAGTCCACGTGCACTCCTTCGAGTGCTTGGATCCTTTGCCTTTTAGGTTGGGGGCATGGGTTCAACCCCCCATGGAGGTTGTGGACACTTCTCTATGCAATATGTGTAGAGATGTTCTCTCATTGAGCCTTCAAGCTCTTGAGTATCTGCTTTGTCCTTCGGGCTGATTTAAACTAATGATTATGCCTGATCTTAGGATCTCCCCTTCTCAAGTTGTACTTAGGCCTTATCTTAGGATCTCCCCTTCTCAAGTTGTACCTTTTTGAGCCGGGATTTGTATATGGGATTGTCAGCTATGTAACTCATGCTTTGCGAGATCGATAGATTCCATGCGCTTTATGCATTTTTTCACTTGTATCTTTCAATTAATTCATGCTTAACCGAAAGGGTAGATCTCAATGACTGAACTTTCTTTCAAATAATAATAATAATAATAATAATTTTTCTACCCGTCAATTAATTCAAGCTTAACCGGAAGAGTAGATTTCAGTGATTGAACTTCGTTTATAATAATAATAATAATAATTTTTATACTTTTCAATTAATTGAAGCTTAACCAAAAAGTTTGAAGCTTAACCAAAAGAGTAGATCTCAATGATTGAATTTGCTGAAAAAAATAAATAAAAATAATAATCTAATCGGTTTCGAAATTATTATGAAAAGGAAACTGTATGGAAAGTGATATATATTGCTTTGATACGACATTGGCATGATTTCAATCGGAAACAAATTCCTCTTGGCGAGTGTGCAGGTTCATACATTTATTTCTACACCATTCTCAGGAGGAACCTTTTTCAGAGAATGTTAAGTCTTTTGGAAAAAACGTAGCATGAATACTGAGGTTGTTTTCACCATGTACTATACTTTGAACTCGACTATCTATGGATGCGAGTTTTCCGAGAACGTGAATTTTTGCAAATTGTAATCATAATTAGACTAGCGAAATGAAGGAGAAAGAAAAATGGTTAACAATAGGGAGAAATTGGTTGAATAAGCATTATTTTGCACACGTATGGTGATGCCTTGGAGCTTGATGGTTACATAAACTGAAGACATACAACTCGTCTTTCTGATAATTCATCAACGCTGTTTGTCAAACTCTCGTACGGCATAGCGGACACCATACTCCACAGGCGTCCATTCGGAATTCGGTTTCAACTTTCAGCTCAGTACGCAAAGGAATCCGACATCTGAAATCTCAGTCTTCTAATTTGTTTTATGTGTGTATGTGTCTAGTGTTTTATGTGTGTATATGTCTGGTGTCTAATTTGTTTTATGTGTGTACGTGTTTGTTTTGTGTGTATGTGTGTGTATATGAGAGAGAGAGAGAGAGAGAGAGAGAGAGAGAGAGAGAGACGCAATTGAAGACGCATGATTTTCAAGGACGCCAAGAAGACTTGTTCGACATGAGAGAGACGTCAAGGAGACGTGCTCGACATGAGACAGCATATCCATATATTCATATTTAACAGCGTTAACATCAAAGGTAGATGGTTGTAGAGGATTCGGCCGTATGATGTGGCGGTTCACCGTACTCTGGGTAAACCAGAACTTACATCCCAATGCTGAACTTGCGCTTCAAGTAAGCCATGTCTATTGGATTAAGCGCTGACACATTTAACAGGTAAAGAATGAAGAATCAAGAATGACACATTTAACTGATCTTTCTTCCACACGAATTCTCGTTAGAGCTCTGTTGTGCGTACACGTCTTACCAGAAGAAGACATCACATCCGCGCCACAGAATGAATATTTTCTTTCTTTCTTTTGGATGAGCAAACAAAGAAACAAAATGTGATTAATAATGGGAGATTACAACATCACACTATGGTCGAATTAAGATCCATAGAACATCTGAGGGGAAGCTGGCAGTTACAATGATGGAGGAGTACAGAATCATATCCAGGACGGAGACAAAATGAGGTTTGATACAGATAGAACCAGGCTACTTTTGTAGAAGAAAACTCAAACAGCACACCAGGACATGTGGTGTTTGATGTAGTCCTTACCAAGTTGCTGCTGGTATAAATCTGATGCAAGTCACCTGTGTACCATGAAATAACTTCATCCCTGAAAACGAGCATATCATAACCGTTATGGCCACCCGTCCAATACAAATTCTTCTGTTATAGAAGAGACTCAACAACTGTCAAGTAGGTCTATAAATGACAGGTTTTTTTTTTTTTTTTGAACACAACAGAAAGTATAAAATTGATGCTGGAAAATAAAATACAACAGATGCCACTTCTACCCTGACAGGGAGGGTAGAACTGGATCACCCAAGTATAGTGTTTACATAATCACCAAGGAAGGTAATCATGTCCAATCTGGACTTGGAGTACAAAGGGAGAAGCTTAGCTTTCCAAGCATTAAAATGGTTTTTCTTCATGATTTCAAAGGGACTAAGGGGGATCGATTGTGTACTTTGATAGGCAGTGAGACAAAGGTTGAAGATGGTTTTCAACCCATATATACAAGAGAAGAAGTGGTCTTTGTTATTCGTTCTAAAAAGGACATTGTTTCTGTTCTTCCAAATAGACCAGAAAAAATGATTCCTAATAATCTGCCACAGGAGAATGTCAAGGCCACAAGATTCACCAATAAGGATTTCCTTACAGCTGGGAATTTTTAGACCCTGCAACTGACTGAAAGACCAAATGCAACTCCAAAATCTTGCAGCAGATTTGCACTTTACAAACAAATGCTCCAAGTCCTCTTCTTTATCACAATTTTTACAGAGACCAGCATCAATTTTATACTTTCTAGCTTGACTTCCCGTCCAAATTCCTTGATGGAGAATTAGCCAGTTTAGACAAGAATGCTTGTTGGAGATAGGGAAGGCCCAGCAACACTGGAATCTGTACTTCCACTGTAAATGGGACCATTGCAGGTCCCACTTCTTGTTGAGTTTCCCAGTGATTTCTTTTACACTTCTGGCTTTCCTTCTGTAGGAGCTTAGCATATCTCCAGCAATGTCATGGAGAGTAATCTCTTTCTTCCACAAGTTGACCTCCAATTTTTTCTGCAGTTGCTCTTTCTTATCCAGAAGAATCTGTTTACAGAACACAGACAATCCATCAGTATCAAGAATAACATTGTCATCCAGCACTTCTCCTCCATTTATCAAGTCTTGCCAATGGGCAAAGCCTTTTTTCCTGCACTTATTCCATCTGATGGGGAAGGACAGATGGTTGTTCCTTGCAGACCAGCCCAGCCAAATGGAGTCCTGAACCATGAATGAAATATTGTTAGCAAACCATAACGGGAGAATGTAGTTAGATTTAACTGTCATCCAAGCCTTCCAAAAGTTACATATAAGTTGGCTGCCCATAGGCACAAACTCAACAGGAGAAGAGATCACATCCCACAGAGAGCAACCATCCCAGCTTTTGTTGTTCTTGACTCTAAATCTATTGACATTTCTTTTAATCAAACAAGCCTAGTAGTCATTAGAGGAAACAGCTCTAACAATCCACTTGGCAGCCATTTGAGTGGCCATCCTGGAGGGACAAATGAGACCAAGGCCCCCTTCACTCTTCTTCATACAACAAATTGACCAAGCAACTTTAGGGATTCTAGATCCTCCCCATAAAAACTTCCTAGCCAGAGAAATGACCTGCCCAATCTGCTTTTTGTTGGGCCTCCAACAGGAGAGAAAGTAAGTCAAAGAGGGGAGGATATAATGCTTCAAGGTAAAAGTTCTTTGAGACAAATTACTATTTATATCATTCCACTTGAAGATTTTAGATCTGAATTTATCAACAACCCACTGCCACCTCTGCTCATAAGAGACACCAAATCCCATGGGAATTCCTAACAGCCTGAAAATGGAGCCTTTCTTAATAATCTCACAACCAGCAGACACAACACACTGAGGTATCTTATTATCAGTGGAAAAAAATCCAGTTTTATTATGATTGACTACCGAGCCACTAGCAAGACAAAACAACTTAAGACAATTGAGGAAATAGTAAGCAGAGGTTTCCCCAGCTTGCATTAACATATTGGTATCATCTGCAAACATCTGCAGACCCAGGGGAGAGGCAGCCTGGGGGATATCTAAACCAATAATGTTACCTTTGGAGATGCAATCTTTCACCAGCCAACCTAAGGCATCACTAGCAATAGCAAATAGCAAAGGTGCCAATGGGCAACCTTGCCTGATAGACCTGCACAACCTGAAGGGGTTAGAAAGACAGCCATTTAAAGTCACTTTAGAAAAGGCATTACCAAACAAAATACTGACAAATTTGATGAATTTTCTTCCTAAACCAATATCCTGTAAAGATTGCAGAATGAAATCCCACTCTATCCTGTCATAAGCCTTATCAAAGTCAATTTTAAAGAAGTAAGTATCAACATTGAGCTCATTGTAATACTCTAGACCTTCCCATATAGTGATAATGTTGTCAAGGATAAACCTTCCTTTTATAAACCCTTTTTGCTCAGGGAGAATGATGCTATCCATGAGAGGGCTAAGCCTTCTGGCCAAAATAGAAGCAAAGATTTTATACAAAGAAGTCAGACAGGAGATGGGTCTCCAATTGTTCAAATCATCTTTGGGACCTTTTTTATGGATAAGCTTGATCACTCCAGTGTTAATAAAAGGGGAAAGGGAACCCCTTCTAGAGGCCTCTTGCCAAATTTTCAGAATAATGGGCACCAAATCTTCTTTGAATTCCTGAAAAAACTCATTGGGTAAACCATCGTGACCAGGAGACTTTCCAGGCTTCAATTTGTTAATGGATTCTCTAATCTCACCAGCAGAAAGGGGCATGTCAAGGAGGGAGTCCATTCCCTGAGGAACCATTTTTTTCCTACAAAGGGCAATGGCAGCTCTTGCACTCCACACAGAATCCCCTCTCTTGGGAGGTTGAGAGAATACATTGGCAAAGAACCTGTGAGCAACCTGCAGATTTTCCTTCATACTGGTAACATGCAAACCATCATTGTTTCTAAGCAGGGGAATGAAGTCCCTGGCTTTCTTCTTTTTCAAAAGCTCAAACATATGTTTATTCGGTTTGTCTATCTTACCTGCCATGACGTCCTCCATGACGGGTTCTCAAATTACCAGAGAACTATGTCATATCCGTGCGCCAGAACGATTTTTTCTCTTTACCAGAGGAGTCAGTCACTCATGAGTCATGGAGAGTATTTCTCTTTTTAGTACCAAGGAGCTGTGACGATTGCACGGATGGAACGCAGCAGACAATCGATCATCCGGAACCTTCGGAATCAGATGACATTATTTCTGCTTATGCTCCTTGACGGGGTCTGTTTCGTGGACAATTAGACAACGGAACTTTCTGACCGTTCCAATCATTTCGTTATCTCATTGAGGCATCATCTATACAGACAAGTTCTCTACGACGTAAAGCGGTTATTTTACGCCCACAGAGAGTACATGCCTGAAGAACTTCGTCATCACATAATCCAAATCTTTCCTGATCAAACGCAGCAGCCTCAACGTTTTTATTATGTTCCTGTGTCTTCTGCTTGCGTCTTCTTGTCCGCTGCTATGGTCCTGAAGAACCTGTTCCTCACATAATCCAATTTTTTTTTTTTCAAAGGAAGTTCGGCCTTGGTCTTTTCTCTCGGACTTTAATTAAAATAAAGAAGAAAAGTTACAAGAAGTGAATGTGACTAGTGCCCATCGGACACCCCATATCCCACAATGCAAGGGACAAGTTCGGTAAGCTAGAGGGCATTACAAATGAGGTGGACAAATCTATCATCTCCCTCATGTGGGACCCATTTGGGTTTCAGTTTGTTACTTTCGAGGAGATAAATACAGTGATGCGTAAATGGTGGAGATCTCTTATCTCGAGAGATTCTTTTACCTAGAAGAAACAAGGATTTCTCAATCGACCATTCCTTTGGGATTTGGCCGAAATTGATAGTTCATCGCTCCCTCCAAATCTTCCAAAGAGTCGCACCCCTAATGGCATTCCACAACCTTGATGAGAAACCAATTGCCTCACCCAACATCGCCTATTGCCAATCGATTTTGGTTCGTGAGTCTCAATACGTGCATCACGTGATGCCAAATAACATGGGGCTTGGGGCAATCGAAGAAAAGATGAACTAAATCTTGGATGCATCGATGGCAATGCTTGCACCATGGAGGCACACCACAAATTTTGTTAGCCCTTGCATTGGACCAGATACCCTTATGCAAGATCTGCCACATGAGAACATACTTTTTGATCTCCATTAGGGCGTGCCAAATAGACATGAACTTTAGTTCCCGTCAAAGTTTGGTCCAAGAAAGGCACCACATTTTGTTAAGGGTATGATGACCATCTAACACTACAAGGAATATGGGCACATAGCGACGGTTAAGGCGACACAATTTCATCGCTATAAAATTGCAAAATGCATCGCAATGAGCATCGAGCGCGCACTGTCGATTAAACGACGAGCCAAACGATGTTTTTTTCGACGTGTGGCACGACGGGGTGTGCGATGCTTGCATAGAGCGTCGCTAACACGACGGTTTTAATCAGGGTTGCATAAGCGATGCTTTTTTGCATCGCATAAGCGACGCTAAAAAATGTTGCTTATGCGACGTCAACTCTAGTGGTTTTTTCAATGTGTTAGCATCGCTTACACGACGGCCTATTGACGAAAAAATTCCCCCCATCCCTCCCCCCCACCCCCCACCGTCCCCACCCCCCATCGTCCCCACCCCTCCCCCCACCCCCCCCACCCCCCACCGTCCCCACCCCTCCCCCCCACCGTCCCCACCCTCCCCCCCACCCCCCACCGTCCCCACTCCTCCCCCCCACCCCCCATTGTCCCCACCCCTCCCCCCACCCTAAACCAAACTCGTATAATGATCAACGTCCTCAATAAAGCAAGATCAAGAAAAATTTCCTAATTTTTTACCTAAAGATAAAGCTCAACTCTTATGGGTCCAAACATCTTTTGGTCTCATGAGTTTGGTAACTCAAATTTATCTTCAAATTCATCTGGAGTTGCATCTCAAAATTTTTTGAGTATACCTATGGCTGCCATATGTGTCCAATGCATCTTGTATTAGGTCTATGAACTCTCAGTAGGGTTGTAGATCCATTACCCAAACTTCCACTCCTATCCTTGAGTTTCATGTCACATTCACCGAAATATCTTAATTAAATATACACCTAGTAGGCCTTGCACAAAGGGTTCCTTGATGTTCATGAAAATGATCAATATAGCACAAAGGCATTTGTGAGGTGTTTCCAAATCAAAGCTAAGGAAGATCATGTCTACAAACTACACAACGTATAAGAAAGGGCATTGATATCATAAGATATTCTAATTACGATTGGGCTAGTCACCTTGATTATCGATGATCTAGTTGGGGGTATATATTCTTAAAGGGCTCAAGTCGCATCTCTTAGGAAAGTAAGAAGCATCCTATAGTTGCTCATTCATCCATAGAGGCCGTGTATCAAGCATCCAACTTCGTAGCATACAAGGCCATATGGATTTGTTGTTTATTATATGACATTGGTATTTCTCAAGGTACTCCTACATGCATCCGCACAGACAACTAGCAAGCCTTGGCCATTGCCAAAGATCTAGTTTTCCATGCTTAGACTAGGGACATTGAGATTGTTATGAATTATGGAATGTGTTGAACAAGTAATTTTTGGTGTTAATTTATTAATGTATTAATGTGCTTTGGCTCGTAAGGGCATGAAAGGCTTGTGAGAGCGTGAAAGGCATGAATGGATGCACATCAATAATAAAATTTATATTTTATATAGTTTGTAAATAAAACCACCTAGAGGGTTCTATTTTTAGAAACAATTAGTAAAAGTAGTGGCCAGAATAAGAATCGATGTAGAACACAATCTCTATTAATAAAAACAAGGGCTCTCCACAAAAGAGACCAACTTTTACTTTCATGCATGCTTTTCAAAGCCACTCTCATGACCATTATTTTTTACTTAATGAAAAAATCCTATAAATACATGCACTCTGTGGACTATCGAAAGAGAGCACAGGGGGGGAGATTCCACCCAATACTATGTTCTGTCTTGTCTCCTTGTATATCTATTTCTCTGTGTGTTTTCAACATTCATAACCTCTGTGTGCGTGTGAATTAAGATTCTAATACTAGTGGTATTAGAGCTCTCTACTCATCACTACGGAGGGATGTGTTTGTATTTTCTTGGTATTTGACCTCTACTTTGCTATTCGATGTTCGCTTCCGCTTCCGCTTTTGATTCTGAACCCTATCCTTATCTCAGTTTTAGTTTGAGTTTCAATTTCTATTTCGGATTCTATTTCAGTTCCTAAACGTGAACCTACATTTGCACCTACGTTCACACTTACATTTAGTAAGGCATAGAACTTAGGCATAACCAAGGCATTATTGATGTATGAAACATAAACAAGAAATAAATTAATGTGACACTAAACAACCTCAATGGTCACCATTAACTCAATCCTTCTCCAAACTTTGAGAAATAATAGCCAAAACTGAGAGCTTTACTTCTTCAAAAATTTCTAGTCACTAAAATAACATATCTTCACTCTTTTTCTCTTAGCACAAATATTATTTTTCCAAAAAGTTCTAGAGATGAAAGTAGAAGAGAAGACCTTTCCAACAAGCTATTACTTCCTAAAAACTTTGCACTAGATACCAATTTATGGCCTTCATAAAATGACTATATTTGACTGCCAAAATAGGAAATGCTACCTGCTTTAGCAAAAGCGTCTGTCCATTTTTTAAAATTCTCAACTTAGCATCGACTTGCAGCAAGAATTCGATGCCATGCATTGAATTTTTGTCTTTTTCGCCACTTTTTGAGCACTAGAAATACCTCCTTGAACAATGATATGAAGAAAAACACTTTTATGATGGAACTTGATGTTGGGCATGGACTTTACACTGAAAGTGGATGCCAGGCATTGAGTTGCTCCACAAAGCTCATATTTTTAAGAAGATTCAACAATAGGTAAAAACGCAGAGAATAAAACAAGGAACTATCAACACAAACGTGATGCCAGGCGTCAAGTTGCTTGGGAGACTTGAACGTTTGAGATCATTACACAATAGGCAAAGTATGAAGATGGAGGAGAGAGTCTCATACACAGAACTTTAATTAGTTCTTCTCATAGCTATGAAAAACTCATAAATTTATAGATGCTTTCTTACTCAGAGATGCAAAATTATACTCAGCCATACAAAATCTCTCTCTCTCTCTCTCTCTCTCTCTTTCTTTTTTCTTTTTCTCTTTTCTCTCTTCTCGTCTATTGATACGAACTAGTTTATATAGTTTTTCTCAATCTCGTGACTTTTGAAAATTCTAGAACTTAAGTTAAGTCTAACTTTACAAATATGGTACATGTGTGAAATTGTCCCTTCACATAGGCATGTGCTTTTCTTCTTAGACTTTGACCTTCAACTTTATGTCCAATTTGTGATTGACTCTTCAACAGTTCCCCCTCAATCACTAATTGACATTCTCTGTTTCTTCATATCATCTTATTTTCTTTTTACTCCTCCCATGCTTTTGAATCTGTTGTTCTTCACACCATCCAAGCTGCTTGTCATTATATCTGCTATCTGATCCTTTGTAGAAATGTACTCCACTTCAATTTCTTTCTCCATTACCTTTTCTCTCAGGAAATGATAATGTATCTCTATATGTTTCGTTCTTCCATGAAATACTAGATTTTTTGCAAGATAAAGTGAACCTTGATTAATGCCTAAGATTTTTAATCATCTCTGCATCCATAGGACCTCCTTAGCTACTTCTACAAGTCCTTTGTACTCAGCTTCAATTGATGATAATGCTACTCTATTTTGTTTCTTTGAACACCAACTTACAAGATTATGAACAATTTATATCATGTAGCCATGAGTTGATCTTCTATCATCTTGATTACCTGCCTAGTCTAAGTCACTATAGGCTGTCAACTTCAAATATGAAGTAAAAGGATAATGTAATCCTTCCTTTGTGGTTCCTTTGATATATGTGAGAACTCTTTGACCTGCAATCCAATGTGGATCCTTTGGACAATGCATAAACTGTTACACAACTCCCACTGCATAACTAAGATCAAGTCTTGTTCATGTAGCATAAACGAAACTACCCACAAGAAATTGATACTTCCTCATATCTTTGTACTCAATACCATCATATTTACTGAGCTTGTGATTGACTTCAAGTGGATTTGAAGCTTCTCTGCAATTTTCCATACCAAACTTCTTCAAAAGGTTCAAAAGATACCTTTGTTCTGATACGTATTGTTGGTGTAATTCACAAGCCTACACATTTGGCTTGATGGATACATTAAACTCCATGCACATATGGAGAAGCATAGGAACTATTGCTAGTGGTTAATTAAAACTTTACTTCTTTGTAAAAGTCAAGTTGACTTGGAATGTTTGTAAACACCTACCAAAAAGGGTTCGTGGAAAAATGGTTAGCTTTGATTGATGAAATATCTCCTAGGATATAGGAGCTTGATCATAGGGAGCCAAAAGTTTGAATTTGAATTCAAATTCTTACTCAATCACTATAAACGTGTTCATGAAAAAGTCGCGGGTAAGACTCATCATTTCCCGAGCTCATTATTATCAATTCTGAGTGTGTGTGAGGCCTACACTCTAGCCCACACCTATCTACACCATTAGGCAATGATCTTCATGCCAATGGTTTTGTATACAAGTGTTCATTAGTACATATATTCATATTGTTCATTTTTGAGTTCTCTGTCATACTACTTGAAAGTCTGTCAACATGTGGAGTGCATATCTCAGTCATTTCTCCACCAAATTCAAAGCTTCAAAGCTTGTTGGATTTAGCTCAACGTTTTCTACATACTATCAAAATTTGAAGAGATTCTACTCAGCCATTTCAGAGAAAAGCTCGTCGAGGTGATCAGTGGTCATTGACTGCTATAGTCCTAATTAAAAATCGGGGGTAAAGTTTAATTTGCTAAAGTGATTTCTCTTAGCATAGTCAGTCTTTTTATATCCTTTCACTTGGAATAGTTAGCTTGAAAAGCTAATTAGATACCCCTAAAAGGAATTTTTTTCAATTCCTACTGTGCTAGTCATACTGAACAAAAGATCCAGCAGGTGTCAAGACATAAATAGAAGTTTTTCATTGAGATTCAAGGTTATCTGTTTTGTCGCAATATTTACATATATCATTTCCAAAGTACATAGGCCATTTTATGGTGTCATTGGAAAGCTACAAAGGTCTACTTATCAACTCTAAAGCATCAGAGGGCTGGTACAAAGCAGGTTTTGGCAGTACCTACTCAATCTCTTGGAGCATCCATCCATCTTTCCCAACAGTGGTATCAGAGCAAACTAAGGTAAAATGGGAGATGGTTTTCCTTCAGTTATTGATAAATTGGACAGCAACAACTATCAGGCATGGTCTCTAAGGATGAAGACCTAGCTACAAGGAAGGAGTCTTTATGGATACATCTTAGGAGATGAGGAATTGCCCTCATTCAAAACAAGAGGATTACCAACAAAGGAAGAACATGAAAAGCTCAACACATGGTGTGCTAAAGATGCATTGGCAAGGTCTTATTTACTCAACTCCATCTCTGATTTTCTTTTGCCACATATTAGAAATTTTAAGACATCCGAAGAGACTTGGGAAACCTTGTCATCATATTTTTCTTCCAACACAAGAGCTAGAAAAAATAATTTGTGGATTGAATTCACCACATTAAGGAAGCAACCTAAGCAAGTTGTTTCAGAGTTTGTGACCAAGATTAAAGATGTAGCAGATCAGTTAGCAAGCATAGGAGAAGAGATTGAAGAAGAATAGATTGTGAGGCAAGTGATCAATGGGATCAAAGCTGATGACAAATGGGAAAGCTTCACCACTGCCATGGACCTTTACATGGACATGCGAATTCCATATCTTACAACTCTCATGGGACAATCATTCACTCATGAAGCAAAACTCAACAAGAATGGAGACACATCCAAAGGTAATAACTCTTCTGCCCTATATACAGATAAAAAGTCTAAAGATAAAGGAAAAACCAAGAAGGTGGAAGATGAAGGCTCTATCTCCCAAGCCAACTATGCAGGGAGAGGTAGATCATCAAGAGGAAGGGGCAGAGGAGGTAAGCAAGGTAGGGGGAGATCCTATAACTCCTCACCATGCAACATTTGTGGTTTATCAAATCATACTATAGATGAGTGTTTCAGGAATTACAAAAATCAGAGAGGAAGAGGATACCAAAGAGGTGGATACTCACTGTCAAGAGGTAGATTCAACCATCACCAAGGTTACAACAACAATTATAACAACAACTACAATGGAAACTACCAAGGAGGTTTCAAATCCAAAAAGGACTACAACAACTATACAGAGGAGCAAGATGACTCTCTTCTGATCATGAACATGACATCAAAATCAAGTACAAATGATGACCACCTATTCTACATTGACTAATCATGTGGCTGGCAATGTAGCACTACTCTCTAATCTTGAGGAACCAAAAGGTAAGCATCAAGTCCAAATAGGTGATGACACCAAGCACTTAGTAGTTAAAGTGGGAAATGTTAAGACGCATGATGGAAATCAGAACTTGTTGAGTAGGGTACTTTATGTACCCACCATTACCAAAAATTTGATGACTGTTGGATAGATTGTTAAGAAAGGTTTACAGGTTAGATTCAACCAATATGGAGCATTTGTGGAGGATCCAAGGCATGGGTTCAGGAGAATAGCAAAAGGAGAAAAATCAGGTAGACTTTTCACTTTTGAGCTAGAAGACACAAAGAATATTGCATTATACAGTTATAAGTATCAAACACTTTCAGAGCTTGAGATTTGGCACAAACGATTAGGGCATGTAGGAGAAAGAACCTTGAAACAGATATGCAGGGATCAATGTGTAATTGGAATACCCAATTTTTCCAAACAACACATGATATATAAATGTCTTGCTTGTCAATTCGGGAAGTCTCATAGGTTACCCTTCTCAAGGAAACGCTACATGCATGAAGACTACTTGGAACTTGTTCATACAGATGTATGGGGACCAAGCAAAGACCCCTCAGTCTCAGGATCAAGGTACTATGTATCTTTTATTAATGATTATAGCAGGTGGACTGTATTGTACTTCATGAAGCACAAAGATGAGGTGTTTAATTGCTTTAAAAAATATCTTGCACTTGTTGAAAATCAGACAGGGAAGAATTTGAAGAGGCTAAGGTCAGATGGAGGAGGTGAGTACTTCTCAAATGAGTTTGAAAACTTCTTGCAGAACAGAGGCATTAAAAGAGAAATCACCACAAGGTATTCTCTTGAACAGAATGGAGTAGCTGAGAGAAGAAATAGGTTGATTGTTGAGACAGCTAGGTCTATGTTGAATGAAAAAAAAATACCTAACTATCTATGGGCAGAGAGTGTTTCTACTGCTACTTATCTCATAAACAGGTTACCATCAAAGTCCCTTGATGGGATGACACCTTATGAAGCATGGCATGGTAAGAGACCCTCACTAGACCATTGCAGGATATTTGGATGTGTAGCATATGTTCCTTCTCAGATAAGAGGTAAACTAGACCCTAAGGCTGAGAAGTGCATCTTTATTGGATATGATTAAAATAAAAAAGGATACATGTTTTATAACCCCTCCAGTAAGGGATTCATGGTGAGTAGAGATGTTGTCTTTGATGAAAATGATTCTTGGTATGAGAATGAATCTAGGAAGGTTAAACTCCCCTATGACTTGGAAGAGGAGTTTCCAAGTCTTGCTAAGGAGGAACCTACTCAGAATGAAGACTCAAGTTCACATGATGAAGACACTATCAACCTTGAAGAGTTCAAGGCATGGAAGTCCAAAGGCAAAGTCAAAATGAAGAAGCTTGAAGACATACCTGAATCTTCAAATCAGTCAATCAGAAGATCACAAAGAGAGAGCAAAAAACCTATGAGATATGGGTATGATACATCTCTTGTTACTAAACACTCTGTTTATCTTGCCAAAGATTTGTCAATTGAGGAACCAGGATCATATGAAGAAGCCATAACCAAGACAGAATGGAAAGAAGCTATGGATGAGGAGATTGAAGCACTCAAGGAAAGTGACACATGGGAACTAGTACCAAAGAAGGAATACATGAAGGTAATAGGCTCCAGATGGATCTATAAACTTAAAAGAAAATCAGATGGGTCAATTAATAGGCACAAAGCCAGATTGGTAGCCAAGGGTTTTTCACAAACCCAAGGCATTGACTATGAAGAGAAATTCTCTCCTGTGGCCAAGATGCCAACTATCAGAGTGTTGGTAAGTGTGGCTGCATCAAAAAATTGGAGTATGTACCAATTAGATGTCAAGAATTCCTTCTTGAATGGATGGATCTCAGAGGAGGTATATATGTCACAACCTCCTGGCTATGAGGACACAAACAAGGTATCATATGTTTGCAAATTGAATAAAGCCTTATATGGATTGAAGCAAGCACCTAGGGCATGGAATCACAGATTAACCACTTTTCTTCAAGACCAAGGTTTTTTCATGAGCAAGGCAGATACTTCTCTATTCATCAAGAGAAGTAATTCAGAGGTAATATACCTATGTGTTTATGTTGATGACATCATACTTACACGTAATGATGTCAATGGAATCAGACAAATCAAGAGCCAGATGATGAAGTTCAAGATCAATGATCTTGGTCTATTAAAGTATTTTATTGGGCTTGAGTTAGTTTATACTAACTCTGGAATATACATTACTCAAAAAAGTACATACAAGATATGTTGAAGAAATTTTATTTGCAGGATGCCAAAGTTGCAAGCACTCCAATGGAGATAAACCTCAAACTAAGTGCCCATGAAGGTGATGAAATTAATGACATTACAGGTTATCAAAGTATAGTGGGTAGCTTGAACAATGTAACCTTAACAAGGATAGATATTGCATATGGAGTTAGTGTGCTAAGTTAGTTTATGCACAAGCCAAGAGTACCTCACCTAGAAGCTGCCAAAAGAATTCTAAAGTATATCAAGGGTACACAACATCATGGTTTGTATTTCCCCTACACTTCAGATATTAATATCAAGATCTATTTAGATGAAGATTGAGCAGGATGCAAGGATGATAGGAGGAGCACCTCTGGATACATTTCATTTGCAGGTGATAAGCCAATATCATGGTCTTCAAAGAAGCAACCTACTGTTGCTTTATCTTCTACAGAGGCAGAGTATAGAGGACTGGAAAATGCCCTTCAAGGAGCCATATGGATCAAGCTATTGTATACATAATTGGGTTTATATACTAGGTCACCAATAATATTTGGAGATAACACAAGTTCACTTCACCTTGCAGCTAATCCTATCCATCATGCTAGGACCAAACATATAGAGGTCCATTACCATTATGTGAGAGAGAAATTGTTAAGCAAGGATATTCAACTAACCTATGTATCAACCAATATGCAGTATGCACATTTGTTGAGTAAAGCTTTGGATGGAACCAAACTTTGCAGGTTCAAAGCAATGATTGGATTGCAGGATATACATGAAGATTGAAGATGAAGACCAAGCCAAAATGTTTGGCTTGAGTGGGAGTTGTTGGTGTAATTCACAAGCCTACACATTTGGCTTGATGGATACATTAAACTCCATGCACATATGGAGAAGCATAGGAACTATTGCTAGTGGTTAATTACCACTTTACTTCTTTGTAAAAGTCAAATTGACTTGGAATCTTAAACACCTACCAAAAGGGATTCGTGGAAAAATGGTTAGCTTTAATTGATGGAATATCTCCTAGGATATAGGAGCTTGATCATAGGGAGCCAAAAGTTTGAATTTGAATTCAAATTCTTACTCAATCACTATAAAAGTGTTCATGAAAAAGTCGCCGGTAAGACTCATCATTTCCCGAGCTCATTACTGTCAATTCTGAGTGTCTGTGAGGCGTACACTCTAGCCGACACCTATCTACACCATTAGGCAATGATCTTCATGCCAATGGATTTGTATACAAGTGTTCATTGTTCATTTTTGAGTTCTCTACCATACTACTTGAAAGTCTATCAACTTGTGGAGTGCATATCTCAGTCATTTCTCCACCAAATTCAAAGACTCAAAGCTTGTTGGATTCAACTCAAAGTTGTCTACCTACTACCAAAAGTTTAAGAGATTCTACTTAGTCGTTTCAGAGAAAAGCTTGTCGAGTTGATCACTGGTCATTGACTACTACAGTCCTAAAAAATCAAGGGTAAAGTTTAATTTGCTAAAGTGATTTCTCTGAGCATAGTTAGTCTTTTTATATCATTCCACTTGGAATAGTTAGCTTGCTAAGCTAATTAGATACCCCTAAAAGGAAGCTTTTTAATTCCTACTATGCTGGTCATACTGAACAAAAGATCCAGCAGGTGTCAAGACATAAATAGAAGTTTTTTCTTGAGATCTTGAGATTCAAAGTTATCTGTTTTGTCTCAATCTTTACATACATCATTTCCAAAGTACATAGGCCATTTTATGGTGTCAATGGAAAGCTAAGAAGGTCTACTTATCAACTCTAAAGCATCAGAGGGCTGGTACAAAGCAGGTTTTGGCAGTACCTACTCAATCTCTTGGAGCATCCATCCATCTTTCCCAACACCTACGCCATGATCTCTATAAGTGACTTCCATTCCAAGAAAATATGATAACTTTCCTATGTCACTGATCTTGAATTCTTTCTCAAGTAATCTCTTTACCTCCTTAATTCCTTCACCTAAAGTACTTGTGATTATAATTTCATCTACATAAATAAAAATGTAGATTGTACCTTCCTCTATTCTTTTGATGAGTAGACTTGGATCTGCTTTTGAACATTGATATCCAAGATCATTGAAATACTTCACCAATCTATAGTTCCATTCTCTTGGAAATTGCTTCAATCCATAGAGTGATCTTCTCAATCTGCAAACAAAATCTGGATACCTCGAATCTATAAACCCTTGAGGTTGTTCATGTATACCTCATCTGATATGTATACATTCAAGAATGCATTGTTTATATCCAATCGACTCAGATTCCATCCTTTTGAATCTACAATAGTAATGATTGTCCTTATAGTTGATATCTTAGCTACAGGACTGAATGTCTCATCATAATCTATGCCATAAGTTTGGGCATAGCCTTTCACCACCAGTCTAGCTTTGTATCTAGCTATACTTCCATCTACAAGCTTCTTCACTTTATAAACCCATTTATTTCCAATTACCTTCTTACCATTTCTTTAGAAACAAGTTCCCAAGTTTTTTTCTCCTCTAGTGCATTGAATTCTTGCCTGATTGCTTCTTCCCATTCCTTCTTACCTTTTGATTCATCATAGTTTTGAGGTTCTTCATCATCTTTGACCATATATGCATAGTTCTCTTGAGTTATGTAAGAAGTATCATAAGAATACCTTTCTAGTTGCCTTCTTGTCCTACTTGACCTCCTTGGTTCACATTCCTTCATGTGTGTCTAGATACACTTCTTCATCAAATATAAGAGCTTCTTCATTTCTTCTTGTTAATCCACTTCTTGATGTACTTGCTTGCATATACTCTTCATCCCCATTCACCTACATACTTGATTTTCCTTTCTCACATCTTCTTACCTCTTCTTCAAATTCTTCAACTATATGACTTTGATATGCATAACAACTTTTTTGTTCATCGAATGTAACATCTCTAGAAACAAGAAAATTTTTGGTAAGAGGATTCCACAACCTCTAACCCATCTACTTTTCATCATAACAATTGAGCACATATTTTTTTGCCTTTGGTTCAAATTTATGTCTAATTTGTGATGGCACATAAGCATATGCAATTGATCCAAACACTTTACAATGATCTAGTGTTGGTTTCTTACCCAACCAAGCTTCATATGGAGTCATTCCATTTAGAGTTGTACATGGTAACCTATTCACAAGATATCTAGTTGTATTTACAACCTCAGCCCAAAGATAATTTGGACAATTCTTCTCCTTCAGCATAGCTATCGCCAACTTAACCTGTTTCTTCTTTCTTCTACACCATTTTGTTGTGGTGTATACCAGTAGGTTATTTCTCTCTTAATGCCTACATTCCAAAGATAATTATTGAACTCTTGGGAGAAGCATTCTCCCCCTCCATGAGAGCTCAGTCTCTTAAGCTTTTGACCTATGACTCTCTCTGCATATGCATGAAAATGCTTGAAAGCTCCAAACACTTTTGATCTTTCCTTCAAAACATATAGATTCTTGTAGCATCATCAATGAAAAAATCATAATACTTTGAGCCACTGATAGATCCTTCTTTTATTGGTCCCCATACAACTGTATGAATAAGTTCTAGTACTCCATCATGGTTGAATCCTTTCTTCTGAAATGGTAACCTGTGTGCTTTTCCCATTTGACATGCTTCACATTGATATGCTCCGTTCTTGCATTTCACTTTTCCAATTGGATGTACACTATGTTTTGTATTATCACCTGTTTGAATGATATGAATAGAAATGCCTTTTTCCAATTCTGACATCAATTCTATGTTTCTTGAAAAATGATTAGAACATCCAAAGTCAATGTAAAATATCTTTAGATCTTCTTTATCTAATGTGCTGATTGAATTCATCATCAATGATGAATGACTTTCATTATTTGTGTCATTTGCATAATTGCATCGAGCAGACTATGAAGAGCAGACTCATGGCATCGACTATGAAGAGACTCATGGCATCGACTATGAAGAGACTTTCAGCCCATTTTCAAAGATGGGAACAATTAGAACCTTGATAAGAGTGAGTGTAGAAAGGAGACTCAAGCAGACTCATGGCATCGTTGATGTTGTTCAAGCAGACTCATGGCATCGACTATGAGGGACTTTCAGCCCATTTGCAAAGATGGGAACAATTAGAACCTTGATAAGAGTGAGTGCAGCAAGGAGATGGCCATTGTACCAACTTGACATAAAAAAATGCTTTTCTCAATGGTGTACTTCAAGAAGAGATATACATGAGTCAACCGATTGGATTTGAAGATAAAAAACATCCAGATTTTGTTTGTAGATTGAAGAAAGCTTTGTATGGGTTGAAGCAAGCACCACATGCTTGGAACCAAAGGTTGGTTGAGTACCTCAGAAGGTGTGGGTATAGTCCAAGTAGTGTTGATCCTTCTCTCTACATGAAAAAAGAAGAAGGCAAGCAGGTATACATATGCATATATGTTGATGATCTCATCGTAACAGGAATTAATGTTGCAGGAATACAAGAGATAAAAACAAAACTCTATAACGAGTTTAAAATTTTAGATCTTGGTGAGCACAAATATTTCTTAGGCATTGAGGTAGTCTATGGGAAAGATGGCATCCTTGATGCAAAGAAAGTACCTATTGGATGTTCTTTTCAGATTTGGAATGAGTGACTCACTCAACCTATGGACAAAAGTGTGAAGCTATGCTCAAATGATGAGAAACATTATGTGATGTAACTACTTATAGGAGTATTATAGGTTCATTGGTCTATGTTACGATCACAAGACCAGATTTGTGTTATATTGTTGGATTTTTTTTTCAATTTATGCAAACTCCAACAAGTGAAGGCTACAAAAGAAGGAGAGACTTCAATAACTACACAGAAGACTCAAACAAAGAGGATTCATTATTGATCATGAACATGGCTATGCCACAAGGTAAATCTGATGAGCATGTTTTCTACATAGATTCAGGTTGCTCCAATCATGTGGCAGGAAATGTAGCTCTCCTATCAGATATGGAAGATCCAAGGAATAAGCATGTGGTACAAACAAGAGATGACACAAGACATCCTGTGGAGAAAATAGGCAATGTCAAAGGACCTGATGGAAACATCAACCTACTCAGTAAGGTACTCTATGTCCCTACCATGACAAAAGAATTTGATAAGTGTTGGGCAGATAGTAGAGAAAGGATTGCAAGTCAGGTTCACAAGAGGAGGAGCATATGTGGAAGACCCTAGCCAAGGGTTCAGAAGAATAGCAAAGGGAGAAAAGACAGGTAGACTATTCACCTTTGAGTTGCAAGGCACAAGGAACATAGCTCTCTTCAATTATGATAATCAAACACTCACATAACTAGAGGTATGGCACAAGAGATTGGCACATATTGGTGAAAGATCATTAAAGCAAATTTGCAGGGACCAATGTGTACTTAGACTCCCGAACTTGTCAAAACAACACATGATTTATAAGTGTAGTGCATGTCAATTTGGAAAGTCTCACAGGTTACCATTCATGAAGAAAGGTTATATGCATGGAGATCTCTTGGAGTCGGTTCATACAGATGTATGGGGACCTAGCAAGGAGCCTTCAATATATGGATCAAGGTATTATGTCTCCTTTATTGATGATTGCAGCAGATTGACTATCCTATTGTTTATGAAGCACAAAGATGAAGTTTTTTTCATGTTTCAAAAGATATTTGGATCTTGTGGAGAATCAAACAAGTAAATCACTAAAAAGGCTAAGGTCAAATGGAGGGGGAGAATACTTCTACCATGAGTTTGATTCTTTTCTTCAAGAAAGAGGAATCAAAAGAGAGGTAACTACAAGGTACACTCCTGAGCAAAATGGAGTGGCAGAAAAATAGGACAATTGTTGAAGCTGCAAGGTCTATGTTGAATGAAAAGCATTTACCTAATTACTTATGGGTTGAGGCTGTTTCTACAGCCAATTATTTGATTAACAGGTTGCTTTCAAAATCCCTTGATGGGATGACTCCATATGAGGCTTGGAATGGAAGAAGACCAAGCTTAGATCATTGTAAAATTTTTGGTTGCATTGCTTATGCTCATGTTCCTTCACAGGTTAGAGGCAAGATGGATCCAAAGGTAGAAAGGTTCATATTCATTGGATATGACAACAATCAAAAGGGCTACAGGTTATACAATCCTACCAACAAGGATTCTTGGTAAGCAGAGATGTAGTTTTTGATGAGAACAATTCATGGTATGAAGATTCATGCAAGAAGGTCAATTTACCATATGATCTTGAAGAAGATTTTCCAAAGCTTGGTAGAGAACAACCAAAGATTGAAGAACAAGACACCTCAGAGGATGATGAACAATCTTAGATGGAAAAGATCAAAGCATGGAAGTCTAAAGGTAAAGCAAAATTGCAGGAACTTGGACATGAGGCAGAATCATCACATCATGGCCTAAGAAGATCTATGAGGGAAAAGAAAAAACCAGAAAGGTATGGGTTTGACACCTCATTAGTAACCAAACATTCTATCTACATAGCACATGACATAAACCAAGAGGAGCCATCATCATTTGAAGAGGCCAAAGCAAAAACAGAAGGGAAGCATGCAATGAAGGAAGAAATTGAAGCACTTGAGGGAAACAACACTTGGGATTTAGTGCCCAAGACTTCATCTATGAAGGTAATACGCTCAAGATGGGTCTAAAAACGCAAGAAGAATTCTGATGGCTCCATTAACACGTATAAGGCAAGGCTTGTAGCAAAAGGCTTTGCACAAACTCAAGGAGTTGATATGAAGAAACTTTTTCTCCTCTAGCTAAGATGCCTACAATCAGAGTGTTACTTAGTATTTCTTCTTCCAAGAATTGGAAGATACTTCAACTAGATGTAAAGAATGCATTCTTGAATGGTTGGATAACAGAAGAGGTATATATGGCACAACCACCTGGTTTTGTGAATCAAGTTTATCCTGATTATGTGTGTAAACTTAACAAAGCATTGTATGGTCTCAAGCAAGCCCCTAAAGCTTGGAATTTCAGAATTGTTTCATTCTTGTAGGACAAAGCTTTTCAACCAAGCAAGGCAGATCCTTCAGTCTTTATTAAAAAGAGTAATTCTGAGATCATCTACCTATGTGTATATGTAGATGATATTATATTGACAGGAAATGATGCAGATGGTATGAGGAAGATCAAAGATCAGATGAGAGAAGAGTTCAACATAAGTGATTTGGGTTCACTTACCTACTTCCTAGGTTTGGAAGTTGTCTACAAAGATCATGGTTTGTTTCTCACTCAAAGAAAGTACATTAAGGACATGTTGGCAAAATTCAAGATGCAAGATTGTAAGATTGCAGGTACTCCAATGGAGGTCAATCACAAATTGAGATCACATGAAGGTGAACTCATAGAGGACATCACATCATATCAAAGTCTAGTGGGTAGTATCAACTATGCCACATTCACAAGAGTAGATATATGTTATAGTGTGAGTGTGCTAAGTCAATCTATGCACACACCAAGGAAACCACACATGGATGCTGCCAAAAGGATTCTCAAGTATCTCAAAGGAACCACAAATGAAGGACTTTATTATCCTTATGTATTTGACTTATGTTTGAAGCTATTTTCTGATGCAGATTGGGCTGGTTCCAAGGAAGATAGAAGGAGCACTTCAGGATATCTTACTTTGCAGGTTCAAAGCTTATTTCATGGTCATCCAAGAAGCAACCTACAGTTGCTCTTTCTTCCACAGAGGCTGAGTACGGAGGTCTTGCCATAGCTACTCAGGAAGCTATGTGGATGAAGACATTATTCACAGATCTTGGATTGGAGTTTGGAACTCCAACTATTTTTGGTGACAATATGAGTTCTATTCATTTGGCTGCTAATCCTATTTTTCATGCAAGGACTAAACATATTGAAGTTCATTATCACTATGTACGAGAGAAGGTTCTAAGCAAAGAGATTCAAATATCATATGTGTCGACTCATCAACAATGTGCAGATATTCTAACCAAAGCATTGGATGGTACAAAGCTTTGCAAATTCAAGCCTACGATAGGTTTGCTGGTAATCTTGGAAGATTGAAGACCTCAAGCATACTTGGCTTGAGGGAGAGCCATTGGAGCAAGTCTATGACAAGCCTAAGTATTGGCCTGAGTCCCACAAATTCAAACAAGAAGCCTTAAAATGAAGACAATGTAAAATTCACTTGTGAACTACCACTTGTAACTTTTGAAGACTTTACTCAATGTAAAAGTGAAAGAATCTTAAGTGGTTGAGTCCACTTGATCAAAAAGGGAAAGAGGAGCCACGAATTCATGATTTGTGGTAGATAGAGAATCACTAATTGATTGGAGAGTGATTGAGGGAAGTTAGCCTCCCAAGCTCAACTATAAATAGATGGCAAGTTTAGTCGTGGTTAGAGAGACCTCAGAGAAGACCGCAAAGAGCTAAGCTTTATGCCATATCAAGGTGTGATTCTAAGGCACACATATGAATCAGTAAGTGCATTGTATTGTACAATCAATATACTTTCATTTTCATGATCATTTGAGTTCATATTTCCATGTTCTTGTGAAGTGTACTACTCACTACCATATCTCTCAGTTTTCTCTGTCAAATTGCAGAGATGGTTTCTCTAATCTTGGTGCATCATTTTCAGTGATTTAACTTGGTAATGTTAGTTCTATAAGTCTAATGTATGCCCACCAATTTTCATTTCATTTGGGTTTTTAAATCTTCAGTTATGTTTAGTTGACATCAACCCAGTCTGTTCACTTCTCTGACAGGTACCCGACTTTTTTACTCATCTTGTCAGAGTTGCTTCTTAGTGTGTCCTGACCCAAATTCAATGATTTAAAGCTTTTTGGATTCATCATACTCTCTAGTATTAGCATACAAATCTTCACAATCATTGCATTCTTAACACGTGAGTTATGTTCATCATACAATAATACAACCATTACAATATATAAAGAAACATACATAAGGAAAATCCTAATGTTTACAAATGAGTGAGCTATAAAGAAACAGATGTGCCATCACTATCAATAGATAAATCTAATAAAGCTCACGAAAATATCCTTGACGTATACAAGCATGACTGCTATACATGTTAGAGAAATGAAAAAGTGATACATGTCATCCTTGAGCATTACATGTTGAGCTTGATATCTCAACACTCCCCCTCAAGCTTAACATCATGTCCTCTAACCCAAGAACTTTTTGAAACTTCTTTAGCTTCTCTACTCCAAGTGCTTTATTGAAACTATCAAGGACGTGCTCATCTATTCTCACGTAACCAAGACCAATATCACCTGCTAATACCTTTTCTTTGATGAACTGATAATTTACCTTGATATGCTTTGTCCTCATAATCAATGCGATATGTGTGTGCATATCCTTTTGCTATTAATCATGCTTTAAACCTACTTATGCTACCATTGACATTGTGATTTACCTTGTAAACACACTTGTAGCCTATGGGTTTCTTTCATCATGAAAATCGAACTAGCTTCCATGTTTCATTTCCATAAAATGCAGCCATTAGTCATGTAGGCACAATGACAAACCATATAACTAGCATACATCAATCTTAGCACTGAAATCTGCATCCTTCCAGATCATCTTGGTCTTGGGTCACTTCTTCTTGTTGTATCATCTACATATGCCCTTCTTACTCCTAAAGTCTTCACAAATGGCAATCCAAGTTCGTCATCAAGGCTCTTTTCTGAATTGCTTGAATCTCCATCAATGTCTTCAAAACTTGTAGATGTTTTATTACCAACAAAAACCTTTTCTTTACCTTTCTTGGATGTGATTAAAGAATTTGCTGGATGAAATTTCCATGCAATCTTCCATTCCATGGATTTGATTTAGAATTACTGCTTTGTGACACTTGACATGCACTTAAAACTTAAGATTTTGCTCGTGTTTATAGCATTTCTTTTTACATTTGAGTCAAGATTAAGTCCTTCTTTGACATTTGCATAAAAGCTTGTCATTTCATCAAACACCACATCTCAAATTACCTTCATCTGCCATGTGAGTGGGTTGTAACATTTATATCGTTTTTGCTCAAGGTAATACCCAATGAAGATACATTTTTCTACTTTTGGATCAAGTTTCTCAACTCATCTAGAACATGTACATATGCACTACATCCAAATGCGTTTGTATGTGATAAGTTTAGCTTTTTATCTATAAAGGTATCTTCAAGTGTAGCATGATGTACAACAGGAGTTGAAGTTTTGTCATGATGTATACAATAGTGTGCATAATTTCTACCCAATAACAATGAGGCATATTTTTCTCACCCATCAAGGATCTTGCTATTTTTTAAAAATATCTATATTTGTGTTCAGCAATGCTATTATGATGTGTACCTACATGAAAACTCTCATTGAATTCCATGAATATATAGAAAGCTACTAAACTCATTTGACATGTATTCACCTCCTTCATCAAATCTCAGTGTCTAAATATACTTCCCTATCTACTTTTCCACCATAACCTTGAAATTTTGAAAGTGAGTAAACACCTCACTCTTCTCTTGCATGAAATAAAGATTTCCTATGTTAATGGTTCCAACCATAGAGCAGGTGATATGATTTTGGAAGATACTAGAACGGTATCCATACTAGGAATACTATGATTCTTGTGACTAAGGAAAGGGGATCGAATATTTTATGTTTTATGGGTTGCATGAAATCACCAAATATAACATAATTAATAGTACAAAATATAAAATTGAGATAGAAGATACACATTCCATGCAATAAATCATATGAAAAACATTGTATTAGTTGATGTTATTAATATTCCAATCGTTGAAATAAATAGCTTTTCTACATTTAGAGTATGAATTGAATCGGTCAAATTTTGTGTATGAATGGTTGATTAATTAGGAGTTCATCTGATGGGACTAATTCAAAATGTCCCTATCATGCTTCAGGGAGTAGTCTTCCACATGAGTTTTGTTTTCCTCAATCCAATGAAATCCAACCTAGACTACTTATAGGATTGTTCGTCTAATGAACTTATCTTTAAATGTAATCATTGTAGTTACATAGTGCCCCTTGATTATTTTAGACCATGTAAGATTGATGCTACTCCCTATGTGGTTGAACTGGCAACCATGCTCGATGACCTCTTTGATGATGAGGAAACAAGCTTCTTAGTTGTGAATCATGATCTGCTATTGCTTGGGATTGTCAATTTGCAACATGGTTTAGATCAGTGGTCACATGCCATATGCCTCATATGCCCAAGTGTGACAGAATTGGAGGTTTCTTCAAAACTTGCACCATCTCTGGAGGATATGTCACCCCTACCCTCTAAACTATTTAAGGGGATTGAGGATATTTTGGGATGGAAATTGTATGTACCCAAAGATTAGCTCCCAACTAGCAATTTAGGTGACTATGTTACTCCCAAGGTAGTTAAAGTTAATGTTATTCTCAAGGATCACTTCTGCCAGGACTTATTGGCATTATTGACCAAGTTTACTGATGTCTCTACTTGGGATTATAAGTGTATGAAGGCATTAGACCCCCGCATTTATCAGCATCATCTTTTACTGAAACCATATGCTTATCCTGCAAAGTAAACATGCTATCGTATGACTCCTATTTATGCTAAACAAGATAAATGAGAGATCGATCGATTATTATCAATAGGTTTCATTGTGCCCATTGAACATGCTAAATGGATCTCCCCTATTGTGGTAGTCCCCAAGAAGAACACCCAATGTATATGTGTTGATTATTGTAAGTTAAATGTTGCCACCGTTCTTGATCCCTTTCCCTTGCCTTTCTTGGATCGCATGTTGGACGAAGTCTCTAGTCGGAAAACCTTTCATACGGCCAAACAAGATATCCTCAAGATTGCTTTCATTACCAATTGGGGTTTCTATGCATGCATGGTGATGTGGTTCAAATTATAGAATTTTCCTAGTACTTTCCAATGGTGTATGCAAAATATCTTCTCCCCATAGCTTACTAGCTTTATGCACATTTTCATGGATGATTGTTCCATTTTGGGTGCCAAGATTGAACATTTGAAACATCATTAGCTCTCTTTCCTTAAGTGGCACAAATACTAGTTTCTTCTCAATCCATCTATGTCCATCTTTTTCATGTCTTGTGGAGAGTCATTTGGCCATACTATCTCCCACCAAGGTATTCAGGTTGATCTTGATAAGCCTAAGGAAATCCTTAGAGCTCTGCCACCAAAATCATTGAAAGATTTCCTTCATTTTTTGGGAAAAATATGTTGGCATGCTTGCCACCTCTGTTGGTGCGTCTTACTTTCCCACTTACCCACTTAACCATGGTGGCCCCATGTGATTTTCAATGGATGGATGAATGTTAGTCTAGTTTCATGCATCTTAAAAACTCTTAATGCAAGCTCATTTTCTGCAAGCGTTGTAGTGGGATCTCCCTTCCCATGTGTTTCTGGATACCTCTGATAACCATCGGTAGTGTTCTTATGTAGATGTTAGATAAATGGGATTGATTAGTCTATTATGCTAGTCATTGATTCGCTCCTACCGATCAAAACTATTGGATCACAAATCATGAATGTTTAGGTCTTATTTATTCCATTAAGAAATTTGACATTATCTTAGGGACAAAATTCACATTTCACGTGGATCAGTTAGCCCTTACCTACTTAGTACGCCACTGGAATTCGGGGGGTGGTTTACCTCGTTGGGTTTTATTGTTGGAAGAATTTGAATATGATTTCAAACATTGCCCCAGTTCATCTCATGAAGTGGTTCAATTTCTCTCTTGCTTGGATTTCGATGAAGATCCTACCAATGTTTATGGTTCTTCCCTTTCTATTTATATTTATAAGCCTAGTACCTTGCCTATGACATGAGATTTCTCCTCCTCTTATTATGATACATTTCTTACCTTTTCTACTATGTGTTTCCCTCCTAATACCCTTCCCACAACTACTCCTTTGAAGCTTGCTGTATATAGATGCCAATTTTGCCTTATTGTGGGATAGTTGTATTACTTTGACCTATCGAGGATCTAGCTCTAGTGTGTAGCTACTCATGAAGTTCCTTTGATGTTAGCCCTCGCTCACTTTGATCCCATGAGTGGCCATTTTTCTGTGGACTTAACCTACGAGAAGTTGATGTAGAATGGCTTGTGGTGGCCTACCATGTAGAATGATACTCAACATTATGTTTGCACTTCCAACCCTTGCTAGTGCACCCGTCTACCTCTTTTGCAGTCCCATTTTGTGTTGCAACGATGGCACAAACTTTGCTCTATGGAAGAATCAGATTAAAGATGTGCTGATTTAGAGGGGGCAACGGATGCCAATAAATGGAATCTCAAAGAAGCCTGCTAACATGGATGAGTCAAATGAAATGATCATGTCTACCATTTGATTGCACTTGGAAAATAATGTTTACTTTATAGTATTAGAGTGTTAAAGTGCAGAGGAGCTTTGGAAGAAGTTATGCAATACATATGAAAAAGAGACGGCATCAAATAAAGTGCATCTAATGAGAACATTATATGATCTTCACATGAAGGACACAAATAGTGTTGCTGCTCATCTAAATGAGTTTGATGCTATATTCTCCTAGTTATAGGCTCAGACAATGGACGTGGATAATGAAATGAAAGCAATCTTGTTGTTATGGACCTTGCCATCATCATGGGATACGTTTTGCATAGCTATTTGCAATAGTGCACCTCGTGGTATACTGGTCTATGATGACATATGTGGAGCACTCTTGCTTGAGGAGATTTGTAGAAAATCTATGGTTGGAACTCAAAGTGGAGATGCATATAATGTTCGTGATTCTTACCAAGGAAAGAATCAACATCGTGGCAGGAGCAAGAATAAGGAAAAGAATGGTCAACAAAATAAGAGTAGAAGTAAATCAAGGAAGAGAGATATCCAATGTCATTATTTTCATAAGAAAGGACACATGAAGAAAGATTGTTATGCATTAAAGAATGCTAAAGTCAAGGGATAGAATGTTGATCATCATGTTAAATAGCTACCTGCACCATCTACTTTGATTGTGAATAGTGAAGAAATTAATGCTATTTCTGATGATGCTGATGTGTTGACACTTGATAGCACTATGATAAATGAGGCTCTTATGGCTGATTCTCTTTCCTACACATGGCTGCTAGATTCTAGTGCTTCCTTCCATGTGACACCACACAAAGAATGGTTCTCTAATTATGCAACAAACTCTCTTGGTATCGTGAGACTTAGTGATTCTTACCAGTGTGATGTTGTCAGGATCGGAGATGTGGTTGTATAGTTCATTGATGGTTCAAAGTTTAATGTGCATAATGTATGCCATGTACCTCAGTTATCACACAGTTTGATGTCAGTCGATCAACTTGATGATCTTGGCTACAAGGTGGTCTTCTATGCTCAGTCATTTTGCATAACAAAGCGCAATATGGTTATTGCAAAAGGAATCAAGGTTGGCTCACTTTATCCTTTATTTGTATCATATAAAGAACACTTGTTAGCTGTTATTGAACAGCCTATGGCTTGTATTTGGCATGGCTGTTTGGGCCATATATCACATAGTGGAATGGAAAATCTTTCTCCTTCTGGCTACATATATGTGTTATCTTTCTCTAATTTTTCATTTTGTGAGAATTGACAATATGGAAAGAAAACTAGAAATGCGCACCAGATGCACATTGACTGTTCAATTCAGCCTTTAGATCTCGTTCATATAGATGTGTGCGGTCCTGTGCCCGCAAGTTCATTAGGTGGTTCTCTTTATTTTGTCACTTTCATAGATGATGCTAATAGAAACGTTTGGGTATATCCTATCAAAGCTAAGGATGAGGTATTCCCTACTTTGAGAAAATAGCTTACTTTAGTTGAGACTAAAAAAGCAATTAAGCTTTATGTTCAGATAATGGGGTTGAGACACCTCACATGAATTCAACCTTTTCTGTCAGTCCAGAGGAATTTGTAGAAAGTTTACAACTCCTTATACCCTAGTACACAATGGTGTAGCTAAAAGGATGAATAGAACTATTCAAGATAGAGTAGTTTCTATGCTGCATCATGCAAACCTTTCACAAGGCTTTTGGGTAGAAGCGTTATTGATTGCAGTTCATGTGATTAACCTTTCACCTAGTACTACCAAAGTTCTGAAAGTGGCACAAGAGTTATGGACAAGAAGGCCACCATATTATGACCATCTTTGACGTTTTTGATTGAATCATATGTTCATATACCCAAGAACCTTAGACAACAGTTGGATCATAAGTTAAAGAAAAGCACTTTTCTTAGATATGGTTGAGAAGGAAAATTTGGATATTGCTTATGGGATCCTTACACATGATCAGTGATTAGGAGTAGTGATGTAATTTTAAGTGGGTCTAAGATGTGTAAACAGCCCATTAAGGAGTTTGAAGTGAGAAGAGTGGTCATAAAAATTCTGCACATAGGGATGTTCAAGAGAATGTCCGATCAGATTAGTCTGCAAATGTTCCTGTTCAGCAATCATTGAGACGCTCTGCACATATCTCACATCCACCTCATAGATATGTTCTAGGTTTGGATTTTGTTATGCAAATAGATGCTAGTGAGCCTTATTGCTACAAAGAGGCTATGCAAACAACGGATCATGTCAAGTGGGAGTGTGCCATGAAGAATGAGTTGGATTCTATTCACAAGAATGGTACTTGGGATTTAGTAGCTTTACCAAAGGGCAGGAAAGCATTACCATGTAAATGGGTATATAAGCTAAAATTCAGAACTGATAGTGCTTCTCCAAAGTATAAAGCACGACTTTTTGCAAAGGGTTTGAGGAGGATAAATTGGTAAGGCAAATCCTCACAGGTTTGAGAGATGATGACAAATGGAAGGCATTCATTTTGTCTACTAAATTATCACTAGATCATTTTACTCCTGACTTAAATCAGTTGGTAGGACACATGTTAACCTTTGAGCAGGATGTCAAAGGTGAAAGTGATAAAAGTGCAGGTCAAGAAATGTATTCAAAGGATAAGAAGAAGAATAGCAAAGGAATTCAACAAGCAAATGAAGATGAAGGAACAACTAGCCAGGCTAACTTCCTAAAAGGAAGAGGAGGTGGCAAAGGTAGAGGAAGAGGCAGGAGTAATAAAGATGGAGTCAAAGCTTGCTGGATTTGTGGTAAGACAAATCATTTAGCTAATGATTGTTGGCATAATACTCAGAATAATGGTGGATATAATCAGAACTTTAATTCAAGAGGAAGAGGTGGTAGAAATCAAAGAGGTAATTTCACAGGTACAGGTAGTAGAGGTTATTTTGGAAGAAATGTAGGTAGAGGATTCCAAAATCAACAATACAACAATACCTACTACAATTATGCTTCAGATCAGAAGGAGGATTCAACATTGATAATGAATGCAACTTGTGAAAGGAAAAGTGAAGACCAAAGAGTCTTCTACATTGACTCTGGATGTAGCAATCACCTGAGTGGCAACATAGCATTGATGACTGATTTGGAAAATAAGGTAACTAATCATGTAGTTCAAACAGGTGACAATACAAAGCATAATGTGAAGTCAATTGGATCAGTGAAGGCCAAGGATGGTAGTACTCTCTTGAGTAAAGTTTTGTATGTTCCTACAATTCCAAAGAATCTGATAAGTGTAGGACAAATTCTTGAAAAAGGTTATGAAGTTAGGTTCACTAATGAAGGAGTTTTTGTGGAAGACCCTAGCAATGGGTATAAACAAATTGTTTCAGGAAAGAAAGAAGGAAGATTGTTCACATTGAAGATTCAAGGTAATGTTGGTCATGCCTTGTTCACCTATGGAGGACATAAGATCTCTTAGTTAGATCTTTGGCACAAAAGGCTTGGACATTTTAATGAAAGAGGTATTAAAGATATGGTTAATAATGGTTCAGTGCTTGGATTGCCTAATGTTGCACGTCAACATATGACATATAGATGTGAGGCATGTCAATTAGGTAAGGCTCATAAGCAATCTTATTCCAAGCATGGTCGTATGTATTCAGAGAAGCTTGAGTTGGTACACACAGATGTGTGGGGACCATCAAAGGATTTCAGTATCAATGGTTCAAGGTATTATGTGATTTATGTTGATGATGCTACCAGATGGATCACTATCTATGTGATCAAAGATAAGTCAAAGGTATTCAATACATTCAAACATTATCATGTGTATGCAGAGAGAATTAGAGGTCAAAAGTTGAAGAGACTAAGGTCAGATGGAGGGGGAGAGTATTTTTCTAATGAGTTCAGTGATTACTTATGGAATGCAGGTATAAAAAGGGAAATTACTTGCAGGTACTATCCTCAACAAAATGGTGTAGCAGAAAGGAGGAATAGAACTCTTGTTGAGTTTGCAAGATCCATGATGAAGGAGAAAAATCGCCCAAATTACTTGTGGGCTGAGGCTGTAAATATAGCTACATATTTGGTCAATAGATTACCATGTAAAGCTTTGCAAGGTATGACACCATATGAGGCATGGTGGGGTAAGAGACCTACTCTAGATCATTGCAAAGTATTTGGATGTTTGGCATATGCATATGTGCCATCTCAATTAAGGCACAATTTGGAACCTAAAGCTGAAAAGTATGTGTTCATTGGATATGATGATAAGCAGATGGGATATAGGTTGCGGAGTCCATCCACAAAACAATTCCTTGTATCAAAGGATGTTACATTTGATGAGCAAGGTACTTGGTATGCAGGTACAATCAATATTTATGCAGGTGATGAAGAACTTGTGAATCAAAAGAAAGGTAAATCAAAGGTTCAGATATTTGATGAAGAGGAGAACAATGAAGTACATGTTGAAGTTGAAGAAGTGCCAAGGTTTGATCCCGAATGTGATGAACCTCAGAAGGTCAATAAGACACAAATGGCAACCTACAAGGTATAGCTATGACACTTCTTTTTTGGCTACCAAAGATTATGCTTATATAATAAAGGCAGATGAAGACCCTTCTACATATGAAGAGGCAAAAGGTAAGGAAAATTGGGAGAAAGCTATGCAGGAAGAGTATGATGCATTGATGGAAAATGACAATGGGATTTGGTTCCTAAACCAAATAGTCAGAAGATCATTGGATGCAAATGGGTCTATAAGACAAAGAGGTTTGCAGATGGTAGTGTGTTAAGGTATAAAGCTAGACTTGTTGTGAAAGGGTTTGCTCAGACATATGGTATAGATTATGATGAGACCTATAGTCCTATGGCAAAGATGACAACCATCAGGACACTCATAGCTATTGCTGCATGTAAAGGTTGGAAATTATGCCAATTAGATGTGAAGAATGCTTTTTTAAATGGTTACATTTCAGATGTGTTTTCATGGAGCAACCACAAGGATTCAAAAAAGAAAGGTATCCAGACCATGTATGTAAGCTCAAGAGAGCTTTGTATGGTTTGAAGCAGGCCCCAAGGGCATGGAATTATAGACTTGTGAAGTTCTTGAAAGAACTTGGTTTCCAAGTATCTAAAGCAGATAGTAGCTTGCTTGTCAAAGCAAGTGATGATGGGTTCATTTACATGTGCATATATGTTGATGATATAATTCTTACAGGTACAGATGAGAAAGGCATACAAGGACTAAAGAAGCAAATGGAGAAAGAGTTCAAGATCAGTGACTTGGGAGACTTGTCATACTTCTTGGGCATAGAGATCTCATACACTCAACATGGAGTGAATGTAACTCAAGAAAGGTATTTGAAAAACTTGTTGGTCAAGTTTAAAATGGATGATTGCTGGGTAGCACCTACTCCAATGGAGGTGAATCACAAATTGAGCAGATATGGAGGAGAAGAATTCAAGTACATGAAGCTATATCAAAGTTTGGTTGGTAGTCTGATCTATGCTACATTAACTAGGCCTGACTTGTCATATGCAGTTGGAGTATTATCTCAATTCATGCATTGTCCTAGGAAAGAACATTGGATTGCAGGACAAAAGAGTGTTGCGGTTCATTTAAGGGTACACTCAAAGAAGGTTTGTATTATGGTTTTACATCAGATACAAACATTAAGATATATAGTGATACAGATTGGGCAGGTAATCCTGATGATAGGAGATCAACATATGCATACTTGTGTTATGTGGGAGATAAGTTAATTTCTTGGTGTTCTAAGAAGCAACACACAGTTGCTTTATCATCCACAAAGGCTGAGTACAAAGGTATGGTGGAAGCTGCAAAGGAAGTGATATGGGTTAAAACTCTTATGAAGAGTTTTGACATCATTCAGAGTATACCCACTATTCATGGAGATAACATGAGTTCATTGTATTTAGCTGCTAATCCTGTTTGTCATGCTAGGACTAAACATATTGAGTTCAATATCATTTTCTAAGAGAGAAGGTGATGGATAAAGAGATTGAAGTTATACATACTTCAGCAAAAGATCAGATAGCTGATATGCTAACCAAAAGCTTGGATGGACCAAAGCTACAGAGATTCAAAGATATGTCAAGCATAAAGAAGATAGAAAAAACCTCAATTGATGATTGAGGGGGAGCTGCTGGTGCAAGACAATCAACAATTGAAGTTTTGATGAAGGTTTGAAAGTCAAGGACTGAAGAAAAGATCAAAATATGAAGCATGAAGAAAGTACATGTTCAGATAATGAAGATGTGTATACATATGTACATTAATTTAGAGTTAGTTCACTTATACATTTGTATGGTGATGAACCTTTACATATTTGCCTATATATACAAGTAAACAATTTGGGGCAAATATGAGAGAGCATGTGAATAGAGAAATTAGAAGTTGTATGAGCCATTAGACACTTTAGAAGTGAGTAAGATCTCTCTCATCACTCAGATGTAAAGTTTTCCAGAAATGAAGAAAAGTTGCGCCCAATATTTCTGAGAGTTCTCCCTCTGTGTTGAGTCTTTTGTGAAATGCTTTTGTACAAGTCTAAGTCTACAGTTGATTGACCTCTATACAACTTTTCAATTTTTAATTGTGATCAGGCTGAGAGAATTGATTGTAGGAACATTTACATGTGTAAATGAAAAGAAGAGAAGAGCGCAAAATTTGATGCTAATGTTTTGGTCAGTTCTCCTTCCACAGTGTAAAGTTTTGAGCAAGAAAGCACTCATTCTTTAAGTTGGAAGGTAAACTATGTATGACTAAAAGAATTTGATTAAACAAGTTCTAGTTTGGGAGAACCAAGCTTGAGAAGTTACAGGTTTCAAAGTCGACTATAAAGAACTAGAGTTTTAGACATAGGTGACTTGTTAAGATCCTTTCTCAAGATCTACTAATTCTTTTGGAATGATTTAACTTGGAGGAGGTGTGAAAACTATAGGCAACACCTTGTACAAAGTTTTATAAAAAACTTTACACATTTCATAAGTCAATGAGTGAGTAATGTGCAGCAGACTTTCTGTGTAGTCACCTTCTTCACAGTTTGTTCAAAATTTTGGAAAGTGAGTATTGATTCTCCAAATTGGTGAAGGTTTTAAGTTATTCTTGATATATATAGGTGCTCTAAATTCAAGGATAACTTGTTCTTTTGGAGATTAACACTCTCCATCATATAAGTCAAGGAAGGATTACAATAACTACACAAAGGAGCAAGAAGATTCTCTTTTGATTATGAACATGACATCAAAATCAGGTATAAATGATGACCATCTCTTCTACATTGACTCAAGATGCTCACCAAAGGGTAAGCATCAGGTACAAATAGGTGATGACATCAAGCACTCAGTGATTAAAGTAGGGAATGTTAAGACCTCTGATGGAGACAAGAATTTGTTGAGTAGGTTTCTATATGTGCCAACAATTACAAAGAATCTGATGAGCATTGGACAAATTGTGGAAAAGGGTTTGCAAGTTAGATTCAACCAATATGGAGAATTTGTGGAGGATCCCAAGCATGGGTTCAAGAGAATTGCCAAAGGAGAAAAGTCAAGTAGACTATTCACTTTTGAACTTGAGGATACAAGGAACATTGCACTTTATAGTTATAAAGATCAAACATTATGAGAGCTTGAAATTTGGCATAAAAGATTAGGGCATGTTAGTGAAAGAAATTTGAAACAAATATGTAGAGATCAATGTGTGCTTGGGATACCTAATATATCCAAGCAACACATGATTTATAAATGTGGTGCTTGTCAGTTTGGAAATTCTCACAGGTTACCCTTCTCAAGAAAAGGCTACATGCATGAGGACTACCTAGAACTTGTTCATACAGATGTATGGGGACCAAAGGTTTTTTCCCCCAGCTTGGATATATGCCTATTTTCCTAAGGGGCTACTTATCTTTGTACATTCTCGCGGTAATACATTCAGTATTGGGTGTTGAGCTCTAGGCTTCTTCTTCTTCCTTGTGCTATTCATGTGCTTCCGTAGATGTCTAACTCCAACATTGGTATCAGAGTAGGTCGTCGCTTCATCTAGGGCATCATCAACACCTCTCCGGTTGCAGTCTCAAAATCGCACGGATTATGGTGAGCATACTCAGTGTCGGCGATTAACTTTCGCTCTGATATCGCTGATGATGGTCGTCACGGCAAAGGCTTGAACCTTATCAGGCCTGCGGAAATTGCCGCGCCGCCGAATAGAGAGCTAAGCTAGAGTGATATAGAACACCTCTGTAATCAACAGTAGCTTAGCAAAATTACTATTGCTTAACTCTGTTAAACTGCGACTTGAATTCCACCGGAACTTCACCGGACTGTTACTGGGACGTCACCGAAATTTTACCGGAATATCACCGAAATGGGCCTCGATTCTGCTCGTGATTACTTCAAATGAATTTATGTGAAGTAAGGAAGTGATACGTGAGCTTACTTCACTGAATGAACTTCTTCTTGAAGTTTAAAGAAAACTTCACAGTTCTAAAGTGCCACTTTCCGGTTAGACTTTGTACTGTGTGTACATATCCATTCCACCGGAAATTGTGATCAGCTTAAAGTAGAGATGTCTAGTTACAAGATGAGCTATCTGTCATACAAAGCTTTGAATTCTACTGCAAGAAATACTTCGTTGTTCTATCGAAAAACTCGCTTTCTGAGAAAACTATAACTGATCGAAAATGCGTTTATTGAGATATCTTTGACCAAGACATTCGTTTACTGAGAGAGTACTGAGGGACACGTTTAGTAACGAACTGTAACTATTAATGGTTAACGAACTTTCTACTGTAACACGAAAAACTCAGATTCTTCACATGCGAACAGTACGCGCAAACTTCCACATGAACATGTGTTTTCTATTAGAGAAGATGTATACAAATTAGCTTGGCCTCTTCCTGCTCAAGCTATAGAAACTCTCCTATACTGAGTAGTTTCTTATTACCATCCCTCTCAGATGAATACCTCACATTCCAGGTTTCTGTTATTCATCTGTACATACGCGATCTATGGCATCTTCTGAGAACTTCTCACTCTCTCTTCACTCATACGCGATCTCTCATCATCTCATCTCTTCTCATCATCTCATCCTCAGCATCATCAGCATCATCCGAGTCCTTCAATCCTTGGTGTATATATACACTTTTTCTTCTGCGCTCTTCCACGCTCCCATTCTTTAATTCACGTTATGCTGACATCTCCACGTTTCATTGGCTCTGGAATCAGCCTCTCTCGCTCTATCGGAGTGTGAGTTCCATGTATCTTGATTGCAGCTCTAATCAGCTCTTTGGAAAGATAAAACTTCTTAAATTGTGGATCACGGCAAAATGAATGTTCCTGGCAAATATTTGTTCTCCGAAGTTGTCAATGTGGTTACCAAATAGTAGCATCAGTAGAAATCTGGTTTAGGCAATGGATCACTGAAGTATTCAGTGAAGCCAGCTCTTGCCCAAACATGCTTTAGATCTTCCGTGTTCTGTAATGCTTCAAACTCTCTTGAGAAAAACTAGTACTTGTGCCACGTGGGGGTATCAAAAGTCAAATTGGCCTCAAAAAGGAAATCTGCATCCGCCAATGGGCCTGCTAATCCTTAGAACCAATGAGAGTTGCGATGAATCTTCTCAGTATATCCCCTAGGAGGATTCTCAATTGGCATAGGTCCTGGAAATCCCTAAAGTTCTCGTGGTTGAGCCGTAGGATGTGGTTCAGCTAGTAATTCACCAATATTTGCCATGGGTACACTGGGGCCGGCTTCAAATGGTCCTTTTGCCTGCATGATGAGTGATGCAAGTGCGTAGAAGATCTGCTACAAAAGATTAACACATTAGTATGGAAATTAATCATGATCCCATTAAAGTGAGACCGCAATCCCTTTGCATAACCGATGTGTAACCCGTGTAGCCGAGTGTTGTGATGTGGTTTATGGAATGATTTCTTGCAAACTAATGCAGGTCTCTAGACACCTACATGCTTTAGATGATGCATACATTTCTTGATGAGATGTTATTACAAGTGATGTTGGGTTATAGTGTGTGAATTTGTACAAGGTTCAGTCGTGAATGAGTTATTACAAGGGTGACGTTTAGTCGGGATGGGAGTAATGTTAGATAAGGGGGTCGGAGAAGGCATCTGGATATGTTTCGGTATCCACTCCCTAAGAGTTTCTGAGCGGGTGACCTATTTCTACTGAGGGACAAAAGGTGATATCGGATGTGGTGGTATTGAGGGGTGAAGAGATTTCTGAGGGGTATCTATTACATGGCTTGAGGGTTGAGCTATAATACACTGTTTGGGTACCCAAATCTGCATGGGTGTGGGTCAATTTGTAAGGTACTTCTTGGCGATCCAAATCTGTCGAATGTTCGTACTCGTGGAAGAAGGTCGAGGAGATGTTAAATACTGCTTTTGATTCTGTTGAAACTTCTTCTTAGCTTCGTCTACGTTGTTGAAATCTGTCGGTGGTTTCTGTCCTTTTGATACCCATATTTGTCTCATGCCTCTTGCTTTGTGATGTTGATACTGCTTTCCTCCTTGTGTCATCTGATATTGTTGTCGCCCTTCGTCATGGTTGACTCCTTTGTGGTTGAGGTTGAGAGGTCGGATGGACACTCTGCTTTGGAAAAGAAGGGAGGTCCAACACTTGCAAAACATGCCCATTAGGAAGTGAGGCATTCTCTACCACAGATCTAGGCCAGTCCGTAGTAAGTGTGGAAGGATGGGCACTGCAGGGTGTTTTGCCCATGTGGCTGCTGATGCAGTCCACCTGACCACTGATGTAACCCACCTGACCTGCAATGGTCCCCATCTGTCCGCTGTTGGAAGACCGGGGGAAAATCTCTTGAAAATCTTTTATCTGGCAATGATCTATCGGCAAGCTCTCATGGGTTGACTTTGGAAAGATCGTTCTTAGCTGAGGGATTTGCCCAAATATCTTCCGATCCTCTATCGTGAGCATTTTATAGGGTCCAGGGTTACATACCTCAGACGGAGTGTTGTTAGGGAAGTCAAGCAGTATCACTCGCTTCTGATCTAAGGTTCCAATCTGTAAGGAGCCTTGTCTGAGATTTAGGTCCACTCAGTGATCGTATAGCCAATCTTGGCCAAGGATTAGGGGTTCTATCAGGTTGTCGTCATGGCACACTAGTAGCTTCGCCATTATGGTAACATCGTTTATGAGGATAGGAAGGTCCAGCTCATCCATGCAAGGGGTTTCCATGCCTCCTAACCCTATGATGTATGCCTCAATTGGCCGCATTTCTATTCCTGAGTCCTTATAGTGGGACCATCTAATCGCACTAGTCACAGCTCCTGAGTCAATTAAAGCCTTGAGCTCTTGGCAAGGGTTACCGTGCTCTACCCTGACTGTAATGAATGGTCTTCTATCCACTATGCTAGGATGAGTACTTGACTTTACTTGACACATGGCCATGGGGTATCTAGGTGTTGTTTCGAGATGTTATAATGTTCTCTCCCTAGTTCTTGTGTTCTTAGCTTCATGCGCTTAATGCGTTCTATAGCTTCTGCCTGAGCTTCAGCACATATCCTATTTTCTTCCTCCTTACGCTTCTTTGCCAACGTGAGTCGTCTAAGCATATCCTCAGTAAGAGGTTCCTGATATAACTTGACTCTACAGCCACTAATGTAATTAGGCATTATGTCTCCTTCTAAGGTGGCTAATTGTACCACTCCACTTGTCGAGAGTCTGTTAATGATCATAGGTCCATAACCTTGCTTTTCCAGTTTTTGTGCGTGTTGTTTCAGCGTATATACTAGAACTAAATCTCCTTCTTTTAAGCCCTTATCTTTCACATGCGCATCAAAATATGCTTTCTGTCGCTTCTTTGCTGCATATATTCCTACTGCTGCTTTCAACCTGGTTTCTCCTAATCGTTCCAACTCCATTATTCTTGATGATAGTTCATGGCCGGTCCACTGATGTTCTTGTGCAACCTTAAGGGTGGGTATCAAGAAGTCCAAAGGAAGCACAACATTCTGACCAAAAACCATCTGAAAGGGAGTTGCATTGAGTATGGTCTTGTAGGCCACTCGATATGCCCAAACAACGTGGTGTAACTGTTTGTCCCAATCTGAACGTTTTTGTTCACGAGTTTGGTCAGTACGTTACAAAGGATCTTGTTAGTGCTCTCAGCCTGACCATTGGCGTGAGGATGATATGGTGCGGATTTCTTGTGAATCACCATAAAATCTTGTAACAAATATTCAATGACTTGGTTTAGAAAGTGAGTTCCTCAATCGCTCACTAACTCTATAGGCAATCCATATCTTGTAAAGACATTTTCAAATAAGAATTTTGCAATCGTGTGTGCATCATTCCTTTTTGTGGCCTTGGCCTCTACCCGTTTGGTAAGATAATCTGTTGCAACAATAATGTATTCAGCATGTGTACCTTTTGCAAGGGGTCCTACAAAGTCTATACCCCACTTGGAAAATGCACGTCCTCCCATCATGGGTTTCAATGGCATTTCATCTCTGCGAGTAGGAAACTGAGTTCTTTGGCACACATCACATCTCTTAACATAGGTATGTGCATCCATGTGAAGAGTTGGCCACCATAATCCTGCAAAGAGGATGGCTTTGATTAACCTATCAGGGCCAAAATTAACTCTTGCAACACCTTGGTGTGCAGTCTCTATTATGCTTAAATAATCGCTTTCATGAACACATAGTTTTAAGTATCCGTTTCTTCCTCTTTTGTATAGATTGTCGCCAATAAGTGAATAGTCTTGAGCTTCCTACTCTAGACTTCGTTGTCATGCCAAGGTCATTCCTTGAGGGAATGTTTTTGTCCTCAAGTATGTCACTAAGGGTTCACTCGAGTCTAGTGTGGCAAACACATGATATAATGTAGCATGTTCTACAAGTGGTCTTTCACAACAAACAGGGCATTCTTTACACAACTTGTAGACATCTGCTTCCATCGAAGTCCAATATACTCCTAATCTATGCAGAGTCTGCAATGTACGATGTTTCGAGTGATGTTGCTTTAATGCACCTACATGTGCTAATTGCAACCAATTCGCATGTTCTGATTCATCTACACAACAAGCAAGAATCTTTTGATTATCCTGTTTATATATACTTCTTGCTATTATTTGATATCTATGAGATTTTGTAATCTCTCCTTCCTTGATCCTTATCCTAGGATTCTTGGGTCCGTATGTGAGAATAGGGACTATCGGCTTAGCCCATTCTGGTACTATCTCAAGGTTAAACAAATATGCATCTGGTAATTCATCCGCTACTCCTTGAGGAGCTTCTCCTCTGGTTAGCCTTGAAAGGTGGTCAGCTCTAATATGTGTCTTCCCTTTCCTGACTAGTACCTCAAAGTCATACTCCATGAGTAATAGAAACCAACGTATTAATCATCCCGTGTTACATGGCTTATTGACTAAGTACAATAATGCTTGATGATCTGTAAAGAATTTGAACTTGTTTGCCAACAAATAATGCCTAAATTTCTTTACTGTATAGATCATTCCTAATCCTTCTCGTTCCGTCGTGGTGTAATTTCTTTCTGCTGCGTTCAATTGTCTGCTCGCATAAGCTATGGGGAGATCTATGTTACCTTCATTCGTGGGTTGTGCTAACACACATCCTATGGCATAGTTGGAGGCATCCACATGTACAGGGAATGGCCTGCTCCAATCCGGGGTTGATAAATATAGGTGCTGAGCACAAATGTTGTTTAAGCTCATTAAATGAATTCTCACATTCGTCTGTCCATTCAAACTTGGTCAAAAGAGAGTACAAAGGTTTGGCTATGATTGCATACATGTGTATGAATCGTCTGTAATAACCACAATGGCCCATAAATGCCTGTACCTTTTTTACGTTATTTGGTCTAGCTAGATCGGCGATTACTTTCACTTTTTCTTCGTCCATCAAAATTCCATTCTTTGATACAGTGTGTCTTAAAATTTTGCCTTATCTGACCATGAAAACACACTTTTCTGGGTTCAGAAACCTGATATTCTCGACATTTGTTAAATACTTGCCTTAATTCTAGGATATGTGTCTGCCTGACATTCGAATGAGCACATAGGTCATCGACATAGACTTCCAAATTCTTGTGTAAGAATTCCTTAAAAACATGGCAAATGAGTCGCTGGAAAGTGGCCGGTGCATTTGTTAAGCCAAAAGGCATCACAAGAAATGCAAAAATGCCCCATTCTATGGCAAAAGCCGTCTTGTGTTGATCTTCTGGAGCAATGGCTACTTGATTATAGCCTAAGAAATCATCAAGAAAGTTGTAAACTTCCTTGCCCGTAACTCTTTCCAATAAATGTTCCATGATAGGAAGAGGATAATTGTCTCTAATCGTGGCGGCATTAACTTTTTTAAGGTTAATACACACACATAATTTTCCATTCTTCTTGGGCACAACCACAATGGGGGATACCCATTCGGTATGCTCAATTTCATAAATGAATCCTGCTTCTATCAAACGATCTATTTCTTCTTTAATCTTCGCAGCGTAGTTATCATTGTACGTGTATGGTTTCTGTTTTGTGGGTTTTGCATCTAGAGTCATAGGGATTCTATGGGAGCATATATCTGGGTCTACTCCTTTCAAGTCTTTGTAACTCCAAGCAAACACATCTCTATATTCGCGCAATAGGGCAACTAATTCTTCTTCTTCTTCAGTCGTCAAACCATGCCCTATGTAGGTACATTTCTCTTCTTCTCCTTCTATGGAAACTATGATTTTTTTGGTTTTCTCTCGGTTATCATATACTTCTCCAGCGTGAGCTTTTCTGTTAGGCATTCATACCATGATTCTTCTATCTTCTATCTCATACTTTTTGAAGTTCTCAGGAACCTCAAGCAAAGATTCTTCTTCTTCTGACATGGTTTCTTTCTTCTCTCTTTTCTTTCCTTCACTTTTGGCAGTTACTTGTGTGGCTAATCTCACATCATCCATAAGTTCTTCATGTCTCTGATGGTGAGTTTCTACTTTGTAGAAATACTCTTCATCTGATGCAAAGGGTGGATCTATAATAATTGACTGTAAATCAAAATCACTCACATCCTCAATTGCATCAGTGCTCGATTCACATTCTTCAATAATTGACTCGCACATGATTGGCTCTATCATGAAAACTGAAATATCATAGCCATCCTCATCACAGTGGGGTGTCCTTTGTTCTTCATTGATGGCTATATCCATTGTTGCTAATATTTCTGCCCAACCATGAGGTTTGAATTCTTCGTCTGGAAATGCTACAGGTGCATAAGACGAGTCTTGAAGAGTTCGTGGATGTTGTTCTGCACCTAAGGTCCTGGCTTCTAACCGTTCTTCCTCTTGTTTTGCTACCTTATGATGTGGTTACTCTGCTCTAATACCACGTGTTGGCGATGTCGCGGCAAAGGCCCGAACCTTGTCAAGCCTGCGGAATTCGCCACATCACCGAAGGGTTGCTAAGCTAGAGTGAAATTAGAACACCTCTATAATCAGCAATAGCTCAGCACAATTACTGTCACTCAACATATAAGATTGCATTTTGAATTTACTAAAAAATTCACCGGAACTTCACCGGACTGTCACCAGACTATCACCGTAATTATACCGGAATGTTACCGGAATCAACTGCCATTCCGTTTGTAATTACTTCAAGTCTATAAGGAAGTGATGCGTGAACTTCCTCCACTACTTTAACTGTTTCTGAAGTTTAAGGAAAAACTTCACCAGTTCAGAATACATCTTTCCGGTCAGACTTTGTACTGTGTGTACATATCCATTTTACCGAAATCTTTGATGAACTGATAGTAGAGATGTCTAGCTACAAGATAAGCTATCTCTCATACAAAGCTTTAATTTATTCTACGAGATATACTTCGTTGTTCTATCAAAAAACACGTTTACTGAGAAAACTGTAACTGACCGAAAAATACGTTTACTGAGAGAACTGCAACTGTTAACTAACTTTATACCGTAACAAGAAAATACCCAGATTTCTTCACATACGAAGAATGCACGCAAGCTTCCACATGAACATGTGTTTTCTATTAGAGAAGATGAGTACAAAAACTAGCTTGGCCTCTTCTTGCTCAAGCTATGGAAACTCTCCTACACTGAGTAGTTTCTTCTTACCATCTCTCTCAGATGAATACATGACAGTTCAGGTTTCTGTTATTCATCTTTACATACGCGATCTCTGGCGTCTTCTAAACCTATTCTTGATTTCTATATGCACTCAACTCGCGCTACGCACTCTTCTATCACACACTTTCTTTCTGTCCTCGTCTCTCTTTATATACAGTTTTGATCCGGTGTAACAAACTCTAAAAAACTCTGATTCTGGAAGATTTTGCGCTGTACATTACGGTCGTGAATTTGTCCCTTCACTAAGGCTTTGATTTTCTGAATATTTTGATTCTGCTTCTCTTTATCTTTCTTTGTCTTTATGTCTGTCTGTATGTCAATTTGTGAGTGATTCTTCAACACCTTACACATCCATAAATGAGTATCCTCGTGCAACCATGAGGGGTCTGATTCCAATGAGTGTACTGATTCCGTTTCTTCTTGTGTCTTATGGACGGTATTCCATTGTAGTGGGGGTACGTCTCTATGTGAATAGTCTTTAAGATTGACTTTGGTTGTCACTCCTAAATGTTGCAAGTACAAAGAATTAGTTCCCCAATCTTGTACAATTTGCAACTGACGCATGAATGGTCGTCCTAAAATCATCTCGTAAGCATGATTTTTTGCGAAGTCACAAATGGCAAAAGTATGTTCAAACTCTACACCACAAGTGGTGAGAGATATACCTTCTAGTAAGCCTAATGGTTTTTCTATACGTCCATTAGCCATTTGTAGTTTCATCCTAGTGGGTCTTAATGCTGGCTTACCCCAACATTTCCATAAAGCGGTGGTAGTGATGGCTACTCCGGCTGCTGAATCTAAGATGGCTTTTGTGGTGTAGCCTTGATGGGTTATTGGAAGATAAGTGTTACCTTCCTCTCCTTCGCTTACATCTCCGATTCTTTCTACGGGTATCTTTGGTACCTTCTTGTGTGTTCCTATCTGTGAGGGAGTAGTAGCAAGCTCAGGGAATTGATTCGCTACATGCTTCCATAATTCTGGTTTAACATTCAACAATTCCTCTAGAGTGAGGTGACACTGTAATTTAGTGTTCTTTATCACTTTCGTGTTTTTAGGAATCATTGATTCTTCATTCCTCACTATTATCGTGGGTGCTCTCATGCTAATAGACTTTGCTTCCCAAGGTTCTGTGAACTGAGGCAATTCTTGCAAAGAATTGGATTCAAAACCTATGTGTTCACTCAGTTGTTCTTCCTCTACATCATCGTAGAGGGGATGTCTTGGGGAAATTGCTCTTGCAAGTCATCTATTTCTTGAATAGGAGGATGAGTTCCTTGTTCTTTTCTCCACTTCTCTTCTTGGATTTCTCTCAAGAATTCATGTGAATACCTATGTATGCAAGACAGGTTGTCTTCACCCTTTGTGTTGGGTACTTGAGACAGGGATGGTGTATTCCTTTCCTGTATCTCTGAGGCAATAGGGTTCCTATGTTGATCCTTTTTCTCCCTGCTATCGATCAAGTATTCTAACCTCTCCATTAATCCTTGAAAGTGTAATTCTGATTTTGCCATGTGGTTCCAATTCAGATATCTAGAGGCTTCAAACATTGCTTGTGCTAATTCTACCATTTTCATGCAAAGTTTTGTTCTCTCAATTTCTAAGTCTACTCGAGGGTAGTTCTTGCTCATTTCAGCTATTTGAGATCCTTCTTTTAATCTAGCCTGATATGCACGAAACATCATGTCTAGGTTTTCTGGTATGGGTTCCACTAAAACTAATCCTGATCTCTGGGCTAGGTTCTCTTGATTCAATTCTTGTGAAGTCAATTCTAGGATTTTGGCTCTAGATTCCTTGAGACTTCCTTCCAATTGTGTTATCTTCTTACTCCACTTTCTCTTGATTCTTTCTCCGGAATCTTTCCAAGATTTTGTCTTTTTACTGCTAGACTCTCCAACTTCACTAGTTCCGGCTATTTTCTCCTGATTAAGCTGTTGGTTTTGTAAGAGCGCCTGAGCTCTTGTTATAGCTTGGATAGGCACGTATGTAGGGTTGGATCCATCTGCATTGTTTACAATACCTATCATGTTGATTGGTGTCACTTTTGACGCATTTGCAGGGTTCTTAGGACACTCTTTGATGATATGCTCTTTACCACAATTGGCACAAAAGCCTTGTACGTTATAGTATTGTGATTGTCCTGCTATCAGAGGATGTGGACAATCCTTTATGAAATGATCTCCTTGGCACCTAAAGCATGGTCCTCTAGGGCCCTGTGGTCTTTGCTGTCTCAATTAGGGCCGCGGATTCGGGTTTGTATACATCACATTAGTGTAGTCGGGCTCCCAATTGGGTTCCAATGGTGGAATATCGTATTGATATGTTTCCACATGTTCTGGTGACTCTGTGTAATATGCGGGTGGACTATCTACATGAGTAGAGTCAAAACTGCCTGAGTTCGGGTCACTTTCTGTGATCAAGGGTGATGAAGGCACTAAAGCCCTATTGAGGTTCTCTTCTGCAGCAGCATATTTGACTGAGATGACCTTAGCTGGTGGGGGTGGCTGTTGAGCTAAGACAGGTTGTGGTCTCTGTTGAGCCTGATAAGGATAGTTCTGAGGAGGCCTATAGTAATGAGGTTGAGTATTGTATTGACCTTGATACCTACCTGGCTATGTGTATGCTTGCGGGTAGTTCTGTCTCACTACTTGTTTGTTGTATGGGAAGTCTTGAGCCGTATGATTTGTGCATCGTCTCTCAATTGTAGAGTATTGGCCACTAGGGTTGGCTTGTGGTTGTGTTGCATTGGGACACACATTTGCCATATGATCACCACCACAGGTGTAACAACACTTGTTTGTTGTTAACCTAGGCATCTGTTTACTAGAAACTCCTACTTTTTGGGCCACTTTCTCTGCTAGGTCTTCTATTGAGCTAGACAATTTTGAGGATGCTAGAGATGAACAATCTGAGTCCTTACACACCTTTGAAAGTTCCAACTCGTCTCCTAAGTTATCCTCAATGTCTATGCAAATTCTTACACACTGCTCTAGCATTCTGGGTTCCTTCAAGTATACATAGGAGCGTAGTTTAGAGCTCAACAAGCCATCTAAAAACAATGACACCTGCTTGGCCTGTGAGGGTAACTCTTGCATAGGACATCTCTCCACATATTGTCTAAACCTACCTCATGCAAGACTAGCTGTTTCTTGAGGGGTCTGTTTAAAGCTATGAATCAACAAAGACGTGTCATGTCTGATCCCACTTTTAGAGAATTCAATGATGAATGACTCTAAAAAGTGATGGATGTCTCTAAATTGCCTTTGTTGCAATGGTTGGAACCAAGTTAAAGCTGTATTCTTTAACGTTAGTCCAAATGTGTTATATTGTGTGAACATGCATTCTACTTGTTCTGCTCGTAGTACTTGCTTAAATTCCGCAACATGATCATACGGATCTCCCATCCCATCAAAGTAGTTTTTCATGGACCTTACTAACTGAGTGGGTCTTAGTATTATGGCGTATTCACGAGGTCTAGGTAGAGGAAAATCATCTCTACCACCTGGTATTCTAGGTTCTCTTTGTCTATCCACTCTATCTGTGTCTATGGTGGTTCTATCTCTCCGTATGGAATGATTGAAACTTACTTCCGGTCTTTGTTTGTTTTTCTCTCTTTGAGTGTCGTGGGTTGAGGATGTTCCTGCCCCCTGATGGCTTGTGTTTACATTTGCTCCTGATGGAGGGAATACTAAATCACCTCTCCATGTGTAGGTATTTCTCGCATGGTTTGGTACTACAAATACTCTTTCTGAAGTTTCATCCAGGTATACAACCTTTCCAGGTGTATCTGGGTCCCTAAATTCATAGATTGTGATGGTGCCTACCTCACTAGGTTGTTCCGTTCTGTATCTCCAAAATGCTTCATCTATCTCTTTATTAACAAACAACTCTATGCTTCTATTATCCTGAGGGATCCACTCTAGGATTAGTACTCTTGTTAGTACAGATTTCCCTCTAGGTGTCGTAGGTTCTTCTAATGGTTGTTTTCCTTGGGCTCTCGCTTCCGTCTCTAACTGAATTACACCAAACTCATTGGTATCGTTTGGCTGCGTACTTATGATGTACATCGTTCCTTCTTTGTCTATTGTTGGAGAAACACTCACTAATTGGACATATATTTGAAGGTCAAAGTCTTAGGAAGAAAACCCCATGCCTATGTGAAGGGACAAATTCACAAATGTATTATACTTGTAAAGTTAGTTCACTTTAGTTATAGAAGTTTTTTAAAAATCACGGGAATGAGAAAGTCTATATAAGTTAGTTAGTATTAACTGACGCGGAGAGAGAAGAAGAAGGAGGAAGACAATGAGAAAGAGAGAAGAACTCATTTTTTGTATGACTGAGTATAGTCGGGCTTCTCTGAGTGAGAAAGCATCTGTAAAACTTCTGAGTTTTTTATAGTTATGAGAAGAACTGAGTAAAGTTCTGTGTATGAGCCTCTCTCCATCATCTCCATGATTACCTACTGTGTGATGAGTTACAAAGATCAAGTTTTCCAAGCAACTCGATGCCTGGCATCGAATTCCAGTTGGTAAGTCATATTCTAAGTGTGCATGAAATCACCTATAGTTTTGGTGTCCAAAAGATCAAGACTTTATGCGGGAAGTCGATGCCCGGCATCGAATCCCTGCTAAAAAGTGGCCAAAAACATCCCAAGTTGATGCCCGGCATCGAATTCTCGTTGCAAGTGGATGCTAGGCATCGAATTCTAATTTTAAACAGGCGCTCTTACTAAAACAGGTAAAATTTCCAGTTTTGGAAGGTCATACAGGGTCATCTTGTGAAGGCCATAACTTGAGTTCTAGAGATCCGTTTGATGCATATGATAGCTTGTTGGAAAGCTCTACTCTTCTAGTTTGAGCCTATAAAGTTTCATGGAGAAATAATACTTGAGCTAGGAGAAATTAGCAAAATACTGAAGGTATGTCATTTCGGTGACTAGGAATTTCTGTAGAAGCAAAGTTCTCACTTTAGGCTATCATTTCTCAAAGTTTGGAGTGGCAATGAGTTAATGGTGACCATAGAGGTGTTCTAGTGTCACATTAATTCATTTTTTGTGGTGTTTCATACATCAACAAGTGGTATCAGAGCAGAAAGATTCTCGAGAGCAGAAGACGACAAAGGTACCAGAAGTTTTGTAAAGTTTTCCATTAAAGTTTGAAAGGTGAAGCATTTGAAGACACAAGGCATCAAAAGGTTACTTCAAAAGTATCCTCATACACAAAGAACTTCAAAAGGTATTATCCTTTATCCTTTAAGCTCACAGGTTGCAGCAGAAGGAAAGAACTATGGCAGATCATATCTCCATTGACAAACTGGACAGAGATAATTACCCTGCATGGGTAATGAGAATGGAAGCCTTACTTATGAGTAAGGATCTCATGATATATGTTACAGGTGAAGAAGAGAAGCCAGTATTTGAAGATGAAAGCCGACCAAAGAAAGAAGAACTTGATGCTTTAAAGCATTGGCAGAAGAAGGATGCAAGTGCAAAAGCCTACATCTACAATACAATCTCTGATCATTTGCTACCACACATCAGAGGATTGGAATCATCTGAAGATATATGGAATGCATTGGAGTATCATTTCCAAAGTACTACTAAAGCACGGAAAGCAAGTCTATGGTCAGAGTTTACAACATTCAAGAAGAAGCCAAGTCAAACCATTAGTGATTATGTCACTAAGATGAAGGATCTAGCAGATTGTCTTGGATCCATAGATGAAGATGTTGAAGATCACAGATTGATTGCTCAACTACTTGCAGGTTTGAGAGGGGATGAAAGGTGGAAACCTTTTGTCTTATCAACAGAACTTTCATTAAATCATTATGTTCCAGATTTGAACCAGTTGCTTGGTTTGATGCTCACATATGAGCAAGACTTGAAGGGAGATGGAGATAAAGGACAAAGTTCTGCAATGTACATGAAGAACAAGAAGAAAGGAGATAAAGGTAAAGCAAAGGATGAAGAAGAGTCAACTTCTCAAGTTTATTATGCAAGAGGTAAAGGCACTGGCAGAGGAAGAGCAAGAGGTTTTGGAAGAGGAAGAGGTAATCAAAATAACAACAAAAAGGCTTGTTGGATCTGTGGATTGAGTAATCATTTGGCTCATGACTGTTCGCACAACCAACAAGGATCAAACCAGAATCAAAACAACAATAGCAGAGGTCGAGGTGGAAGATATCAAAGTAATTTTCAAAGAGGTAGACAAAGTCAAAGAGGAGGCTATGGTAGAGGTGGAGGAAGAAGTTGGGGACAAAATCAATCCTACAACACCACCTACTACAACTATGCAAATGACACACAGAATGAAAGTCATACATCATTGATGATGAACTCAATCAACACATCAGATAAAGAAGATCTAAAGGTATTTTACATTGACTCTGGATGTTCTAATCATTTGTCAAGAAACATAGAATTGATGTCAGAATTGGAAAAAGGCATTTCTAGTCACACAGTTCAAACTGGTGATAATACAAGACATAGTGTACATTCAATTGGAAAAGTGAAATGCAAGAGTGGAGCAGATTTGCTAACCAATGTTTTGTATGTTCCAACAATACCTAAAAACTTGATTAGCGTGGGACAGATAGTTGAAAAAGGTTTTCAAGTCAGGTTTACAAATGAAGGAGTACTTGTGGAAGATCCAGAGAATGGATATAATCAGATTGTCTCTGGTAAGAAAGAAGGTAGACTCTTTACTTTAAGAGTGCAAGGGAACATTGGTCAAGCTTTGCTCACACATGGTGAAGCAGTGATTACAGAACTTGATCTCTGGCATAAGAGATTAGGTCATTTCAATGAAAGAGGAATTAAAGCTATGGTTGCTAATCAGTCTGTACTAGGATTACCAAATGTGCAAAGTCAACATATGGTTTATAAATGTGAAGCATGTCAAATGGGTAAAGCACACAGGTTACCATTTCAAAAGAAAGGATTCAAACATGATGGAGTACTTGAGCTCATTCATACAGATGTATGGGGACCAACAAAAGAAGGATCTATCAGTGGCTCAAGGTATTATGTTCTTTTCATTGATGATGCTACAAGATGGATAACATTATATGTTTTGAAGGAAAGATCAGAAGTGTTTGGAGCTTTCAAGCATTTTCATGCATATGCAGAGAGAGTCACAGGTCAAAAGCTTAAGAGACTGAGGTCTGATGGAGGGGGAGAATATTTCTCCCAAGAGTTCAATGATTATCTTTGGAATGCAGGTATTAAGAGAGAAATAACTTGCAGGTATACACCACAACAAAATGGTGTAGTAGAAAGAAGGAACAGGACTTTGGTTGAGTTTGCTAGAGCTATGCTAAAGGAGAAGAATTGTCCAAATTATCTTTGGGCTGAGGCTGTAAATACAGCTACATATCTTGTGAATAGATTACCATGTGCAGCTCTCAATGGTATGACTCCATATGAAGCTTGGTGGGGTAAGAAACCAACACTAGATCATTGTAGAGTGTTTGGATCAATTGCATATGCTTATGTGCCATCACAACTTAGGCATAAACTTGAACCAAAGGCAGAAAAATATGTGTTCATTGGTTATGATGAAAAGCAGATGGGTTACAGGTTGTGGAATCCTCTAACCAAACAATTTCTTGTTTCTAGAGATGTTACATTTGATGAACAGAAAAGTTGGTATGCAGATCAAAGTCATACAGCTGAAGAATTTGAAGAAGAGGTAAGAAGATGTGAGAAAGGAAAATCAATTGTGCAGGTGAATAGAGATGAAGACTATATGCAAGCAAGTACATCCAGAAGTGGATTAACAAGAATGAATGAAGAAGCTCCTATATTTGATGAAGAGGTGTATCCAGAAACTTATGAAGAATGTGAACCAAGAAGGTCAAGCAGGACAAGGAGACAACCAGAAAGGTATTCTTATGATACTTCTTACATAACTCAGAAGAACTATGCATATATGGTCAAAGATGATGAAGAACCCCAGAACTATGATGAAGCTAAAGGTAAGAAGCAATGGGAAGAAGCAATGAAGGAAGAGTTCAATGCACTGGAGGAGAACAAGACATGGGAACTTGTTCCTAAACCAAATGGTAAGAAAGTTATTGGAAATAAATGGGTTTATAAAGTGAAGAAGCTTGCAGATGGAAGTATAGCCAGATACAAAGCTAGACTGGTGGTGAAAGGCTATGCCCAAACCTATGGCATAGATTATGATGAGACATTCAATCCTGTAGCTAAGATGTCAACTATAAGGACAATCATTGCTATTGCAGCTTCAAAAGGATGGACTCTAAGTCAATTGGATATAAAAAATGCATTCTTGAATGGATACATATCAGATGAGGTATACATGGAACAACCTCAAGGGTTTATAGATTCCAGGTATCCAAATTTTGTTTGCAGGTTGAGAAGAGCATTGTATGGATTGAAGCAAGCTCCAAGAGCTTGGAACTATAGACTGGTGAAGTATCTCAATGATCTTGGATATCAAAGTTCAAAAGCAGATTCAAGTCTACTTATCAAAAGAACAGAGGAAGGTACAATCTACATTTGTATTTATGTAGATGACATTATAATCACAGGTACTTCAGATGAAGGAATCAAGGAGGTAAAGAGATTGCTTGAAAAAGAATTCAAGATCAGTGACCTAGGAAAGTTATCATACTTTCTTGGAATGGAATTTACTTATACAGATCATGGCATATATGTGTCACAAGAAAGGTATCTTCTGAACTTGTTGAAGAAGTTTGATATGGAAAATTGCAGAGAAGCTTCAACTCCACTTGAAGTTAATCATAAGCTTAGTAAATATGATGGTGCAGACTACAAAGATATGAGGAAGTATCAATCTCTTGTGGGTAGTTTGATTTATGCTACACTAACAAGACCTGATCTTAGTTATGCAGTGGGAGTTTTGTCACAATTCATGCATTGTCCAAAGGACCCACATTGGATTGCAGGTCAAAGAGTTCTCAGATATATCAAAGGAACTATAAAGGAAGGATTATATTATCCTTTTACATCAGATTTGAAGTTGAGAGCCTACAGTGACTCAGACTGGGCAGGTAATCAAGATGACAGGAGATCAACTCATGGTTACATGATATACATTGGTGATAAGCTTGTAAGTTGGTGTTCCAAGAAACAACATACAGTAGCATTATCATCAACTGAAGCAGAGTACAAAGGACTTGTGGAAGCAGCTAAGGAAGTCATATGGATGCAGACATTGTTCAAGAGCTTAGGCATTGATCAAGGTACACCTACAATACATGGAGATAATATGAGTTCACTTTATCTTGCAGCAAATCCAATATTTCATGCAAGGACAAAGCACATAGAGATACAATATCATTTTCTCAGAGAAAAGGTAATGGAGAAGGAGATTGAAGTGGAGTACATTTCTACTAAAGATCAGTTAGCAGACATAATGACAAAGAGCTTGGATGGTGTGAAGACTAGCAGATTCAAAAGCATGGCAGGAGTAAAAGAAAAGAAGATGATATGAAGAAACAGGGAATGTCAATTAGTGATTGAGGGGGAGCTGTTGGAGAAACACTCACTAATTGGACATATATTTGAAGGTCAAAGTCTTAGGAAGAAAACCCCATGCCTATGTGAAGGGACAAATTCACAAATGTATTATACTTGTAAAGTTAGTTCACTTTAGTTCTAGAAGTTTTTTAAAAATCACGGGAATGAGAAAGTCTATATAAGTTAGTTAGTATTAACTGACGCGGAGAGAGAAGAAGAAGGAGGAAGACAATGAGAAAGAGAGAAGAACTCATTTTTTGTATGACTGAGTATAGTCGGGCTTCTCTGAGTGAGAAAGCATCTGTAAAACTTCTGAGTTTTTTATAGTTATGAGAAGAACTGAGTAAAGTTCTGTGTATGAGCCTCTCTCCATCATCTCCATGATTACCTACTGTGTGATGAGTTACAAAGATCAAGTTTTCCAAGCAACTCGATGCCTGGCATCGAATTCCAGTTGATAAGTCATATTCTAAGTGTGCTTGAAATCACCTATAGTTTTGGTGTCCAAAAGATCAAGACTTTATGCGGGAAGTCGATGCCCGGCATCGAATCCCTGCTGAAAAGTGGCCAAAAACATCCCAAGTCGATGCCCGGCATCGAATTCTCGTTGCAAGTCGATGCTAGGCATCGAATTCTAATTTTAAACAGGCGCTCTTACTAAAACAGGTAAAATTTCCAGTTTTGGAAGGTCATACAGGGTCATCTTGTGAAGGCCATAACTTGAGTTCTAGAGATCCGTTTGATGCATATGATAGCTTGTTGGAAAGTTCTACTCTTCTAGTTTGAGCCTATAAAGTTTCATGGAGAAATAATACTTGAGCTAGGAGAAATTAGCAAAATACTGAAGGTATGTCATTTCGGTGACTAGGAATTTCTGTAGAAGCAAAGTTCTCACTTTAGGCTATCATTTCTCAAAGTTTGGAGTGGCAATGAGTTAATGGTGACCATAGAGGTGTTCTAGTGTCACATTAATTCATTTCTTGTGGTGTTTCATACATCAACATCTATGTATGCGTCTCTCTCAAATTTCACCACTAGACATTCCAATCCAATGGGTTGATCAGGATTGTGCATTTGCACCACTTGTCTTCGCAAACCATCCTCATAGATGTGAGCACGTAGGCTGTTGGTTCAGAGAAATTCTAATTGATTCATATAGAGTCCTTCGGGTCTTTCTAGATATGCTACGTTTGACCCTCCTTCTGGTCTTTCCATGCTGAAAGCCATTTCTGATTCACTCGTATCTGAGCTCAACTCATAGGGATAACTATTATTCAACTATTGTGCCCACGATTGTGCAGTAGTTCCTACACTTGGTTCTGATGATCTCAGGCTTCGTCGATCTGACTTACCTATGTATTTGCCCGATCTAAGGTTCATGAATTTACTTCGCGATTCTTCTCATCGTCAATGATTCTTTTTTTCTTACTTTCTTGATTCTTTTTAAATTCCTTTAGATTCTTATCTAGATGTATGTGTCAAGAATCGACTTTTCGTGGTACTTTTGAGTTCTCATTCCGTCAGACTTTAATTCTTTTCCTTTAGGTTTTCGTATCACACACCTTTACTTTAGTCTTGGATTTGAAAAATTTAATCTCTTGAACTTGATCATTCCTATCGTCTCAAATCCACAATGCTACCGTTTAGCCTAAGCTAATAATTGACTGAGGGGGTTGAGTATTCTTCCAACCTCAAGTCAGCTCCTTTGGTTGCTCTGATTCCCAAGAAGCCGCGCTTCCCAAGCCCAGCGTTCTTCACTGCCTTGCTTTGTCTTGCTTTGTTTGCCCTTGATTGCCCTTGCTAGACCTGTAAAATTTTACTATTAGACCAATTCTCAAATGGATGTTCAAGCACTTGAATATATACACCTTTAAAGGTCCTTTCCCTTTTGCCCAAAATTTCAATGCACCCTGGCTTTCTTGTCCCAAAGATAGTCAACCTCAAATTATCCTCTCTAAAAATCAATGTCTCCCTTTTTTTGAAAAAAACAATTGAGCTCATGTATTACTCGTAAAGAGCTTTCTAACGAGCTATAAAGCTCAAAAAATGGACTTCGGATGAAAAAGATATGATTGTTCAGGCCCTCGGGGGTAAAAACTGACAAACAGGTTTTTCCTTCCCTATGAGCTAAAGGGTCTACTATGAGTCTAATCACCCAAAAATTTGCAAAAAATAGCCCCAAAATTGGTCAAAAAATGAAACCCTAAATTTGGCATTTGGGGTCGACAATCGCGATGGTCTGCAACAATCACGATGGTCTAAGACCGTCGTGATGGTCCAGCTGAACCGTCGCGATGGCGTGGCACAATCCCGATGGTCCGAAGGTGCAAACTATCGTGATGGCATAAATGTGAGCAATCACGATGGTGTGAATGAACCGTCACGATGGTCTAATCAGCGAGCAATCGTGATGGCATCGGTCAACGGTCAATGGGACAATCGTGATGGCGTGAGCCCATCGCGATGGTCACGAGGCACGATGGCTTGAGCCAATCGCGATGGTTCAACTTTCGAGGCGTCGCGATGGTCTGAGGGTATGGTCGCGATGGTCTAGCTTGCCATGTGGCAGCATCGACGCGATGGCATGAGCCAATCGCGATGGCGTGGGGTCGACGGGATCGTTGGGATGGTCAAGAACCGTCGTGATGGTTCAAGTGAACCGTCACAATGGCGTGAGACCATCGCGATGGTCCGGCCGAGGCGTCGCGATGGCATGAGCCAATCGTGATGGTGTGACACAATCGTGATGGCGTGAGCCAATCGCGATGGTCCACCAAACTATGAATTTTTGCAAAGCATTTGTGGATCTGTGTATGCGCTGGTGTCGCCTACCTCGTGGTGTGGTCGCAAGAAAACTCAAAAACACAATAGCACATGCAAGCACAAAAGCTCTCTCTCTCTCTCGCATGCAAAAATGAGGGATATATACATACACAACAAAGAGACAAGCAAGACACAATGGAAGGTAGGAAATCAACTCTATTACTCAAGAACACTCTTACCAGCTCAAAATAGCTCTAAGCTCTCTCTACTCATACAAGCTAACCTCAAAAATGAGCTCTCTAGCTCTTTTTATAGATTCTAGACTAGTTTTGACTGGTTTCACATCTAGTGACTGGCATAGTTAAAAAATAGGTTCTCGATGTTATTTGAAAGGGTAAACGGTATCTAAAAATAACCAAAATTGGTACGCTCATTCTACCTAAGCCTCTCCAGCTTGAGGACTCATTGACGTGCACAAAATGGAGCTATAAATTACAAAAAGGGTTTTTCTATGTTACATATGGTACAAAAGTGATGAAAATCACTGTTGGAGGTTTTTGAAAAGTATTTTGAAATATATTTGTTTGAAAAAATGATTCGACTGGCTCCCTGCTACTTCATTATGCTCTATCTTTACATGCTTCCACGTCCTCTATGCCTTTGGCTACTGCCAACAACATGTTTCATAGCTCATGTGAAAGCTCATGCTGTCTTCTTTCATATTCTCAATTTTCATAATCATTCGATTTATGAGCTGAGATTAGTACTCTTTGCAAGTAATGTGTGTTCTTGGGTTAACCTCTACTAAAGGTCTCCATTAAACCTCAAACTTGGAGAGGTCATATCGCATTGTATATTTACCCACATTGAGTATTCTTTGGCTCATTAGAAAGCTCTTGGTGTCTAGTATATGTGATTAAAATAGTTTTGAAAAAATGCTTAATGAATAGAGAACGATAAGCTCTGCAAGCATGATTGGTTTTCTGCAAAGAAGTTTGTGAGAAGGCCAACTTGTTGGTAGGGGGTTCCACCTACTTCTAGCTATACTTTGGAGGTCAATAAACTTCAACAATCTTTGTATTATCTCACCACGTTAGCGCCTATGGAAGCATGTGAACAACACAAGGAAAAGGATGAAGCTTGGAACACAATACACAATATTGAACGTATTACCAAGTAAATGAACAAAGATAAGTTACCCATTAGGCTTTTAGGCATATATACAAGTCAGGGGGTGTTGGTGCAGGGCAATCAACAATTGATGTTTTGATGAAGAATTGAAGCCAAGGACTGAAGAAAAGATCAAGTTATGAAGCATGAAGGAAGTGCATATCTAGAAGATGAAGATGTGTACACATATGTACATAATTCAGAGATAGTTCACTTATACTTTTGTATAGTCAGGAGCTTGTAAATATTTGCCTATATATACAAGGAAAAATGTTGGGGCAAATATGAGAGAGTGTAGAATACAATAATTCAGAAGAATTAGAAATGATTAGACTCTTGAGAAGTATGAAAATTAGCTCTCTCATCCAGATGTAAAAGGTCTCTACTAATGAAGAAAAATTGCACCCGATGTTTCTGTGTATTCTCCTTCTGTGCTTGATCATTTCAAGAATTCTTTTGTAGATGTCTAATTCCATAGTTAATGTCTATGGTTAAAGTTTGAGAGCCTAATTGTAAACAGGCTATGAGAATTATGAGTAGGAACATTCATATCTGAAGAAGTGTTCATTGTTTTTTGAAATAGGCGCAAAATTTGATGTTAATGTTTTGGTCAGTTCTCCTTCCATAATGTAAAGTTTTGTGCAAGCAAGCACTCAATCTTTAAGTTGGAAGGTAAGCTACCTATGGCTAAAAGCATTTGCATAAACGGGTTCTAGATTGAGAGAACCAAGTGTTAGAAGTTATGGATGTCTAAATCGACTTCTCAGAAGAACAGTTTTAGACATAGGTGACTTGTTAAGTCCATTTCTCAAGATCTACTAAGTTTTTTGGAATGATTTAACTTGGAGGAGGTGTGCAAACTATAGGCGACACCTTGTGCAAAGTTTTATAAAAAACTTTACACATTTGATAAGCCAATGAGAGAGTTATGTGCAGCAGACTTTCTGTAGAATCTTCTTCTTCACAATTTATCCAAAATTTTCATTGAGCCTCCAAATTAGTGAAGACTTTGAGTTACTCTTGATATAGAGGTGCTCTAAATTCAAGAGTAGCTTGTTCTTTTGGAGATTAACACTCTCCATCAGTGGTATCAGAGCACGAAGTATCAAAATTGAAGGAAGGAGGACCCCGACTGCTGTAGACATAAAGAATTCAACAATTAAAGATTCAGAAGGGGAAAGCTCGGGAGTAAAGCTTGAGAAGGAGGCCATACGACATCAAGGAAGACAAAAGGAGTGTCATTCAAAGTAAAGGTAATCTTATTCCTCATAAAGCTAGAAGGATTTAATACACAGGTGAAGAAAGGATGGGAGATTCTCTTCAAATAGAGAAGTTGGATAGAGAGAACTATCCAGCATGGTCAATGAGGATGGAGGCTCACCTTATGAGCAAAGAATTGATAGGATACATCACAGGTGAAGAAGAAAAGCCTCAGTACAGAGATCCTAGTGTTTGAACTAGGGAGGAATTATCAGATTTGAAGACTTGGATGAAGAAAGATGCTCAAGCCAGGAGCATTATCTATATGGCAGTTAATGATTACTTGCTACCTCACATTAGAGGTCTTGAAAGTGCAAGTGATATCTGGAATGCTTTGGAGGAGCATTTCCAAAACACCACAAAGTCAAGAAAGGCATCCTTGTGGGCAGAATTTAGTACATTCAAGAAGAAGGCCTCTCAATCCATCTCAAAGTATGTAACAAGGATGAAGGACATTGCAGATGCATTAGGAGAAGTTGATGAAGACATTGAGGAGCATAAATTGGTAAGGCAAATCCTTACAGGTTTAAGAAGTGATGACAAATGGAAGCCATTCATTTTTTCTATTAAATTATCACTTGATCATTTCACTCTTGATTTAAATCAGTTGCTAGGACATATGTTAACTTTTGAGCAGGATGTCAAAGGTGAAAGTGATAAGAGTGCAAGTCAAGCAATGTATTCAAAGGATAAGAAGAAGAATAGCAAAGGGAAGCAACAAGCAAATGAAGATGAAGGCTGTGTACCTAAGATCCAACCTAGGGACTTGTGGAGAAAGAGACTATACCTCGATCCCCCTCAAGTGCATATAGTGCGGATTCACGCTTTATTTATCAATCCGAGGAGTATCAAAACCTAGCCGAGTGTATGAAGACATGCGTTCAAATGATGATCAATGCAAATGAGCTTCCCAAAGAGTGCAATCAATGCTAAGACTATTCCAAACAAGCTCCAACTGTCAGTTATGGTGTCACGATACTTGGAGCAGCAGCCAACAGTAAATTGAGCTTTTCTCTCAGCTCTGAACTCCGAATATAGCAAATAGCATATGTGTTTCGAAGCTCTCGTGAAGACGCATCCAATGGTGGTATTTTCACTCAATTATGACACTTGTTCTTCAACTTACGAGCAAAATACTGAGTCACGGGAATGACCTTCCTACACTTCAGCACTTCCTACACTTCACACACACCTTAACAACAACAAACAAACACTTTCATGGATAGAAAACACTTCCTAACACTCTTTGCAAGCAACACACATGCATACAAGCTCACAAAGAAGATGATACAGAGAGGAGAAGACACAAATTCGAAATTATGTGCTCTTGGTTCTCGCAATGGCAAAAAGTCTCTATAAAGAGTCACAAATTGACTTATATATATGTGCCCTAAAAATGGTCCTTTCACACAAGAGACCGGCACTTTATTCCCTAAAAGGTTAATTTCCTACTATTTACATGGGTAAGCTACTAATCTTCATGGGTATGCATCTAGAGGACTCCTCTAGTGCATTTACAACGGAAAATATGTTACAAAAATGGTTATACTACAAAAATAGAGTGTCCAAATCGGAAAAATTTTGGGGTCCTTCTTTTTCTCTGCCTTTTGCTCTTCTTAGCTCTGCAACACTCTCCCCCTCTTTGTTTCTGTCATCCCTTGACAGGCTTTGCTTTTGGTCTGCACCTTGTCTAAGGCTCTTTCGTATGTCGGTTTGGTTGTGTTAAGTCAGGCTGCCACGCACGCCACCACTGGCTAAGAATGTGCTCTTCTTAGTCACCCTCTTCAACTTTTTAGCCTCTACTTCTTTCTAACTTTTGGTCTTCTGATTTGTCTTTGTCTTCACATATCTGACCTGCTATATTGCTCTGAGCCTGTTTACTTTGTTGACAACGCACGCTATCAGCGGGAGGATTATTACCTGCCAAGTATTGTCTTGCACTTCTTCATGGATACTTCTTGTCCTTGGTTCCTCCTTCCCACCTACGTGCTTTTCCTTGATGTGTGCCCCTGCGGGGCTCTATGCAGAGATGGGTGGTGCACCCCTGCGGGGCTTCTTGCAGAGATATATCTTCGAATGTAATCTTTTAGTGAAGCTTCTTTCTTTATCTTCTTCTTTTCTTCTTTTTGCTGGAATCTCCCTCAACATTGCCCCCCTCCTGAACTCTGTCGTCACCCACAGGCTTTGGAAGTCGACGGGAGTATGTTCTTTACACTTTTTGCTCTGTTTCATTAAGCAGATTAGCTTCATGTATCATTAGTTGCTTCCATTGTTCTGCTTTCACACCGTCATGTGCTGGTTGTCTGTGGTCAGCGAAGAAGCTTAGTTCGTATGCCACCAATCTGGCATTCAAGTTGGATGACATCTTTAAGAAAATTCGATTTCAAAAAACCCTGTGAAAAAGGCTTCTTCGAATGTTTGCATATATGTGCTTGGTAAAAACATGAGCCTAGAATAATAGGCCATTATTGTAGGTTGGCTAGGCATAACAGACAAATAAAAAATGAGGATATATGTTCCCTAATTAATGCCAATGAAATTTAAAAATGTATACGCTGCGTGCTTGAACACCTTCAAAACTGTAAGGATCATGCTGAGAATTTTATTCGTCATTTTGATAGTTAGATCGGGTACTGTTGCATAACAATGCAACCAAAATTCAATGGTTTTTACCATATAATCTTCGGTTGGTAGATAGTTATGAGGTGGACTTGGAAGTAGCAGATAATTCAGCCACTATTTATTGATCACACCATTCTTCTGCATGTCCAAAAATTCTCTTGCTTCTCTGCGACGGGGTGTTGGGCAAAATGAAGGGTTTACCTGTAATAAATACGGTGTTGCTTGCCAGTACACCCGCAAAGTAGGATTTTTCTCCAGAAATTTTCTTCTCCATACGAGCTGTGCAGCTTCAAATTCTTCTTGAGTATAATTGAATGTGTCATCTTTGAAGTGCAACTACTCGTCTGGACTTCTCTATGTGATCTTCTTTGTGTATTGCCTTGTTTTCTCTTTCAATAATCCGTACGGAATGTTGAAAGGCTTCATTATGGTATCCAAGTCTTTGCCCTTTATTTTTGCTTCCTTCATTACTTTGATCACTTCATTTTCAAAATTCTTTGTCAATCGGGACACCAATAGTGCCCGTTCCTTCTGACCTATTTCTATAGTATATGGCATTGGATGATCATCACATGGTTCCGCCATCTGCTCTTTAATTGGAGAATTATAGATCGGCGGAGATAGAGGACGCACCTTTACCTCGTCGGTAGGATTCTCTTGTCTTGGCTCTACTGGTGTCCCGATGGATACTTTCTCTTCTGCTTTGGTTTCTAATTGTGCAAGGCATGCAGTCTTTTCTTTAACCTCTTGCATAGCTGCCTTGAGTGCCTCTTTGGCTGCAAGTAACTCATTACCAATCTCTGCTACTTGGTCTACATTTTCGCTATAACTCTTTACAAGTTTGGCATTCATATTTTGTAGTTGCGTTTTAAGTTCATTTGTTTCATGGATGTACCTGCTTTCCCATTCCGCTTTTCAGGCTTGCTCTTGTCTCAGCAAATCTGCATATTTCTCAATCTGATCTTTCAATTCCTTCTGGTCAGTGACTAATGTTTCTGGTTTTTCTATAGGTTGGTCATACAATAATGCCTTCATCAGCTTTTTATTTATTCTTCGTAAGTTATCATTCTCCTCCATATATACCTTAAGTTGTGTTTGAGCAGATTGCTTCTAGCTTTCATTCTCTCCTTGTCTGCTTCACTAGCTTCATGCTGTCTTTGTAATTTTGCAAGTTGTGTCTAGAGCTGATGATGCTGTTTCATCAAGGTATTACATTGTTCTTTGACTGCTTTGATCTTCGTATCCTTGGCTGAAATCTCTTGTTGGGCCTGGATGAGCTGTGCAGACAATCGCTCACTCATTACTTGAAACTGATTCTTTTCTCGCATGGCCTTGTCGTAATCAGCATCTGTTTCCATCATTTGTTGTTGTGTGTCCATGGTCGTTTGTATCATTTGCTTGACTACAGGTTTTAATTGAGTAACATCAACATTCAGCCATGTGGTGGGGATGTTAGGTTCTTCACCCGTGGTAATATCTTTCCCCTGTGCCACATGTAGCGTAGTATCATGGGGCTGCCTAATGTGGATTTGTATCCGTGGCTCAGCCTCCCTGTGGTCAATCTTGCCTTGTGGTGTATCATCCGGTACTTCAATCACAACTTGTTCTTGATTTTGCGGGAATCTTTCTTGTTCATCCCTGCATGTTTGTATTTCTTCTTTTACCGGGTGCACTACATCTTTATTTGTGATTGGAGCTTCTTTGAAGTTGATCTTGGACTGATCGTTCAATTGAATAATATGTACTCGTTCAGTGGGTGCTTCTTGGTTCCTTTCCTTTGACTGTTGATTGTCAGGTGTGACCTCTACTTGATTTATCTCTGTCCATTCCTCATTGTTCATTTTTGTTCTTATGTCAATGTCCAATGTGTCTTTTTCAGGGCTAGATTCCTCATTAGAGCTCGAATCTTCCAAGCCTAGTTCTTTATATCTGGCAGCTTGTTCTGGGGTCTGTTCCTTATTTTTTTGTTGTTTGGCTTTGCTTGCTTGTCTGTATTGATGACCTTGAACATTTAAATTCACTTGTCCTTGCATATACATGTGCGTCTCTTCTAGAGCTGCCAAGAGGTCCCTTTTTGTGATCGGTTGCTGTGTCAAAGCAATTTTGGGCAGTGTATGGGTCCTCTTTGATTGTGGTGTCTCTTGAGCTTCTTCCTCTCTAATGCGTTTAGTCCCTCTCATGGGTTTCTTTGAACTGGTTCCCACTTCTTCAATAGAGACGATTGTTTTCTTTTTCTTTGGTACCGTTGCAGACTTTGCATATTTTTCAATCTCCGTTGAAGTTGGCATTAAGCATAAGCACTCCTTCATTTCAAGTGCCTCGTAAATTAGCAATGTCAATGCAAAACTTCCATTCAAGAACTTTTTCTAACCCCACTTTTTCTTTGCTTCAAATAGACGGTCTTGAATATATGGAGTCATGTTTACTTGATTTCCCACTTGTCTCATAGTATGTGAGAGTAATTGCACAACAATTTTTTGAGGTGTTGTGTATCTATGCATACTCGGGAAACAAAAATGTTGGTGCACTAAATGAACCGAGTCTTCAATATCTGTTCTATTGATTTCCAAAAAGGTTCTCTTTTTCAGATCGTGACATTCATCCTTGACATTGGTGAGGCCATCTTGATTCCATCCAAAAGCTCTGTTGATTAGCTCATGAGTGAATTGAATTGTTTTCCATGTACCAACTTTGTCAAGTACTCTTGCCTCTGGGATTGATGGCTTATTCGGTGCCCACTGGAGTGTATTCATCACTTGTGTACATCTCTGAAAATCAGGTAGGTATATTGGAAGTCTTAGGAATGCGTCAATGCCAGCTCTTGTCCATACATCACTCATGCGCGGTAATCCTTGTATGATAGTCTTGAAATCTTGTGACATGATAGGAAAGTAGTGGTCCCTATCCATTATCTTGGTGGTGGCCATAAAAAGAAGCTCGGACACTGGTTGATCATCAAGAAACCAATGACCGCTTGCTTTCGTGATTGATTCCAAGGAAAGAAGCAGGACCTCTTCCTCTTGCGTAGCCTCGGAATTGGATGATGCCATGTGCACTCAATATATACCAGAAATCAGTGGAAAGCTAGTATCAAGAATCATCTTTCACTTATCCTCATTGAATTTGGCAACTCTCTGAGTGGATTGTGTCGTCCCTTCCCCGTGGGTGTGAGAAAGGTAATACCTGGTATTTTCCTTTTCATACTTATTTATATATTTTTTGTTTATGTCTGAAAGAAAACAAAAAGGTTAGTCATAGCCGAAGCGGTTATTGATTTATGTGTTATTTTCTTGGATTATGTACAAGTGCTCTCCTATTTCCCGAGAGGGAAATGTGCTTCACTATCCTGAAGTAGAAGAAGAATGTGCCGAATGCTTGGCCTTGTATTGTGGCCCTATCATGCATACTTTGGATTTTGGTGACTCCAAATGTGTGCAACTCGGATTACTTGGTTGATACATACAGATTGTCTTGCCTTTCGGCATCCAAATCTGCTTTACTCCATTGGCATAGTCTGTATTCCTAGCATTCCTAGAGAATGTAGTGCTTTTGCTTCGTCCGCTGTTCGAATCTTTGGGTGATTTTTGTTGCATGGCGGGTTCTTGCTCTATCCTGTAGTGGTTTATCTTCTTTCGTCTTGCCTTTAGATCATATTGATTCTCCTTGTGCCTTGGCTTGTCCATTTTGATCATTGTTACTTGTGTACATGACTTGGGAATCCATATTTGCGTTCTGGTCAGCTGGGCAGCTATCACCTTCTTTGAAATCCATACTCTAGCAATGCTTTGTGGAACTGGGTGTCCAACGTAACTTGCATTGTGATTTTGTGGTCGTTTTTGATGTCGATAGTGGTTCGTTTGCTGAAGATATGCTGTCACTTGATCCTTTCTGATCCAAGCCTGTCTAGTGTAAGGAATAGGGTAAATGCTAATGTGTGCAGGTTTTTGAAAGTCGTGCTGACTAGTCCCTCTTGTGCTTGGTTCCTCATTGAGGTTGTTATTGGATAGAACACTAATCATGTGATTTACTGGATTAGAAGATTGTGTGCAATCGAGATTCGGTGTATCCTCACATGAAGTATTCGATGAAGGGGTTTCCATAGTGCGAGTGAACATACATTCATCATCGTGTTCATTGAAGTGAACTCTCGGTTCTATACACGTGACTTTGATCGGTCGTTCATCTAACATGTTGAATACCTCACATCTAACATGCTGAATACCTCACGATGTCCTATCTTGGCTGAATGTATCCTAGGGCCAATTGAATAGTCACTTCATATTTGTATATCCAATCTTGGCCTAACACGAGCTCTTCTAATAAGTCCTGATCATGACATACTAAGAGTTTTTGTTCCATCGTGTTGTTTCCGAGATGTAGGGGTATTGTAATCTCACTGATACATTGAGTAACTTTTCCTCCTATTCCTATCAACTGTGCCTTAGAGGGTCGTAGTTCTTCCTTAAGTTTCTGGGTCAATGAAAATTTGACACAACTTATGGTTGCTCCTGTGTCAATGAGTGCATCCACTAAGTGATACTCTTTTGTTCCAGCACCCAAATTCAAATAAGGTTGCGTCATTTGCTGACCTAGGTTTTCAGTGGCTCTAAAGTTATTAGCCATTGGGATGAGTTCTTCTCCTTGTCGATATATGTCATCTCTCTCTCTCTTATCCACTATTTTCGTTTCCTGATTCGCTTTAGTGCTTCTTGTATAGCTTCTTCTCGTATTCTTTCTTCCTCTATGCGCCTATTTTTACCCATTATTAGTCGTGACATTATTTCTTCAGTCAATGGCTCTAAATATTTTTTACTCGGCAACCACTGATATAGTTTGGTAATACTTCTCCATCTAGGGTCGCTAAACTGATGGCTCCACTGGTAGATATACGATTGATGATCAACGGGCCATATCCTCTTTTTGCAGTTTCTTCGCGTGTTGTTTCAAAGTATAAACCAAAACTAGATCTCCTTCCTTCAAATTTTTATCTTTAATATGAGCATCAAAATATGCCTTCTGTCACCTTTTAGTAGCATAAATCCCTGCTACCGCTTGTAACCTAGTTTCATGTAACTTTTCTATTTGATCCAATTGGGCTGATAGTTCATGCCCAGTCCACTCGTAAGTTGTTGCTACTCTGAGAGTGGGTATTAAGAAATCAATTGGCAAAATAGCATTCTGTCTGTACACTAAGTTAAAAGGAGTAGTTCCTATGGCTTTTTTGTAGGCTACTCAGAATGCCCATAAAGCATGATGTAATTGCTTATCCCAATTAGATCTACCATTTTTCACAATTTTCGTGGGGACCGTATACAAGATTTTATTTGAACTTTTGGCCTGTCCATTGGCTTGTGGGTGATATGGGGCTGATTTCTTATGAATTACTAAGAATTCATTCAGTAGGGCTTCTATCACTTCATTCACAAAGTGTGTGCCTCTATCACTCACAATTTCTATCGGCAGTCCAAATCTAGTGAATACGTTCTCAAAGAGAAACTTGGTCGTAGTACTTGCATCATTTTTCTTGGTTTCTTTGGCTTCAACCCACTTGGTCAAATAGTCTGTGGCTATGATTATGTACTCAGCATGGGATCCTTTAGCTGGTGGGCTAATAGGTCCTATGAAGTCTATCCCCCATTTAGTAAAGGCTCTAGCACTCATCATGGGTTTCAGTGGCATTTCATCTCTTCTAATTGGATATTTTGTTCGTTGACAGGTATCACAACGTTGAACGTATGTGGCTGCATCTTGATGTAGAGTTGGCCACCACATTCCAGCGAAAAGAATCAATTTTGCAGTTTTATCTGTAGAAGAATGTCCTCGTGCAGCCCCTGTATGTGCCATCTCTAAAACAACAAGATATTTGTCTTCATGAATGCACATTCGTAAATGATTGTCTCTTCCTCGCTTAAAGAGTTGTTTTCCTATGAGAGCATAGTCCTTGCTTTGTTCTGTGAGTGCACGTTTCCTTGTTAGAATGGCTCCTTCCAGATACTCTTGGGTCTTCAAAAACTTTACCAGAGGCATGCTCCATCTTGGTGCTACTGTGGAGTAACATAAAGTAGAGTTCTCTTTTGGATTTCGTTCTTGAAAAGTTGGGCAGGCTGATACGTAGTTATGTGTATCCCTCTGCATGGTTGGCCAATATATGCCTAATCTCTTCAGTGTTTGGCATGCTCCGTTCGCATTTAAATGAGTTTTCCATTGATTTATATGTGCCTTTTGAAGCCATATTTCTTGTTCCTCTTCTTCCACGCATCTCATGAGTAATCCACTTGAGTCTTGGTGATATAAGCTTCCAGCAATTATATGAAGGTTTTTATTCTTCCATAGATCTTGGTTTTTGTTTGGTGAGATCCCATGTTTAGGTCCATATGTGAGTATAGGGATAATTTTTCTGCCCATTGGGGACATACTTCGAGATTAAAAAGGTACGTTGTCGTCGGGTTCGCCAAAGGAGGGTCGAGAATTCACACAAGTCCAAAGGAAGCTAACTTAAACAGCACTCTGAAGGAAAAGGATTTTACATCCTAAGAAGAAAAGGACAAGCAACATTGCACTTGTAGATGCAGCGAAATTTTCATTTCACTGAATGGTATTAGTGATACAATATAGGGTCAAAGAACTTGATACAATACAGAACGTTGCTTATCTCTATAGCTATGCCACAATATCCTCACGTTATAAAGAGCACATGTTAAACTCCATTTTTCTGATGATCATTAGCCCAGATCTTTAGAGTTTGATCCCAGCTTCCAGTGCATAATGCTCCATCTGATGCAAATCCTAAGCAGCTTATGCGTTGTATATGAGCATGAGTTAGGTTCTTCATATTAGCAATTATCTTAGCTCTTAATGTGTCCCAAACATAACAGTCAGCATTCGAATATGCTGCAAAAAAAGTAGACGACCAGAATGCGAAAATGCTATTGAGTTTGCTTCTACAATCTAATCAGGATGTTTGTATTGCTGCAGCTCATGACCAGTGCGGGTATCGAAAATTCTGCATGTGCCATCTTCAGATCCTGTCCCAAATAGAGGACCATCCAGAAAGAATTGCACTGAATTCACATCTGCCTCATGACCCCAGTAAATCTGTTGTGCTCTCCCAGGACAACGTAAATCCCAAAGCTGTGCTGTTCTATCACATGAGCCGATACAAATTGCTCTGGATTGTTTGAGTTGACAGACAAACTGAAGGAGCGCAAAAATTAAGCCAAAAAAAATACCAGTAATAAACCATGAAAATCAAGAAAAATTGCCGTTAAGTTTCTCTCTTTGCATAAAAATATGCATGCTTGCAATGTGAGTGATAAACCACCCATCCATGCAGCAGCTATCAACCACAACCTGTAGGTATGTCTATATAACCACCTGTATGGATTCATGAATTCAACTGTAACCTCCTCCTCTCTCCTCGTGCATGTCACATGTATGCATGTATCCATATGAACCCACATTCTCACGTGTATATGTGTGCATGCATCTTGAAAGTATTCACCCGTCTATCTATGCACATGTCAATAGAGACCCAGATTTTCATAGGTTTGAGTATGCATGAAGTACTGGTGTTTTAAAAAAAAATGTATTTATATATACACAGGCATGCATATATCTGTTTAGATATAAAGACAACCATGAATTTACTCACACTAAAAAATCTATGTGAGCAAGCATCTATGGGGAAAAGAGGGACATAATGTCTGCATTATGAATGACACCATTCTTTCCTACATTTGCTTACTAATTATCTGTTACAAGCTTCATGTTCATGTGAGGACAACTTCATCCACAAATGCACCATTGTCAGATAGAATAGATAAAGCAAACATATGCAGAAACTTCAAACCACCAATCACCTCATCACATCTTCAGAGTGACCTGCCAAAGTATCTCCAAATGTCGATAATCTTTGTCCAAGTGTTGAGTCCCATAATGCACAAGTCTTGTCCCCAGAGCTTGTGAGGATCTGATTCTCTCTACTTGTTACATATTTGCAACACGAAATATAGGCTTTGTGTCCACTTAGCACTCTCTTCTAGCTCCAGCGCATCTCTGTGTACCTCCGAGTCTCTATGCTTCCTGTGAGCAATTCTGTCAGCCCCGTTTTTTCTCAGAGTTGCCCCTCCAGGCCTCCTTCTTCCTTTCTAGCATGCCCTTTAGTGCCCAAAAGAACGCGCCCTCTGCTGATGGCATAAGCCAGAGCCATCCTTAATGCGCAGACCGAAAATAAGTAACTTCCCGGAGCCCATAAAGAAAGCACATGCCCTCCTTTTTCCAGAAATGAAACGAAGCCTTCTTCTTCTTATTTGACACCTATTTTCTTTCTAAAAAAACAGCCAAAGGAGTGAGTGAAATGCGTTCTTCATTTCTCTAAAAGAAATTTCACAGATAATATTTACATTCTCTTTATAATTATCTTTGAAGTAGGTTCTCACACACACAAATGCCCACGAAAATACACATACATACTTGTGCACATACATAAATTCATATATACTAACACACATATGCACACAAATTATTACACATGAATTCACACATACATGTATTCATTTTTAAATGGACTATTACTCATGCACTTACACATTTAAGCATATACGTGAAACACGCATGTGCACATATATGAACATATACATACACACGTACTCATGGATGCATTCACATGGGTGCACGGAAATTTGCGAGCATACACTTGGATATACACATGTGCAAATGCTCTTGCAAGTACAAGAAATATTTAAAGAGAAGCAATCCATGCTTCTTATCACCAATGTATGGCAAACAATGATCTCAAGCACTCATACATGATAAAAGCTATATATAAAGGATAGAAATCACCAGAGTCTATTAGATTCTTTATATGTTTGATTTGACTTCAACATCTTATCACCTTAATTCCTTCCAATGAGTAGCTTCCATCTTGCCATTGCAATCAGGAAAGTTAGCATCTTTAACAATTTCATTTGATTTTAGTGTACCTTTAGCAGAGCTATAAGATGGTGTTCCCTACTTGACTATCAATCATGAATCCAAATCCTGACCACATCCACCCCCTCTGAACCTGTGCATCCTCTGGATGCACCAACCTGCATACATAACATCAAACACAAGCAAGGATCAAGCAGTCATAGCATATAAACAGAACTTAAAGAAAATTTTAACTTGATGCATGAAACCTGAAAATACTTTAGTCTTGCCATAAATTAAGAGAAGAAAGTAGACAAAAGCATCTCATACAACATACCAGAATACACTAATGCACTTAGACTAGAAATCATATGAGTAAATCGAAAACTTCTTAGCTCTCTCGTTAACTCGACCCGGTCAGATCTAGTAGCCTATCCGAAGCATTTGCATATACCAGTCTTCACTAACTCGATTTATGAAACTCGCTTCTGGCTTCCCTATTGATCTTCTATCATCTGAAGTCCCTTCAGACCCTTTTCTTATTTTTCTCATATTTTTATTTTGTTTTTCTTTATTTTAATTCTTTATCCAGCTCAACCTTTATATCTTTGCTTTTATTTTTATTTATTTATTTTTCCACACTTTTCGGCCTATGTCGAAATCGGATGCGACTCGTGGACCTGACCACCCGGCCAGGTTTAGCCCACCCATCTACCGACCCGACATAGCGCACGATTCACAATGTCAGCCTCATACGAAATCAACGTCAGCTCGTGGCTCTAACCACCCGGTCAGAGTGACTCCACCCGCCTATCAACCCGTATGAGCGCGTAACAACATGTAGGTCAGGCCATACGACACAACTAGCGTCAGCTCGTGGCCCTGATCACCCGACCAGGGTAGTTCCACCCGCCTACTAGCTCATCGCAGCACCCAACAACACATACACATACATATAGATAGTTGGCTGGTTTAAGAATTCTTTTCTCAAGATATAATCTGTCTGAAGATTAGGTCAGATGAGAGATCAAGAGTAGAAGTCAAAGTGTCTCACTCATCAAGCGTTTGTAAACACTACTATATACAGATACTTAGTCTAGGTCTTCCCTTCACCTTCCTAGGTCTTGTTCTCGAAAGTTCTAGTCCATCTTCTAATCTTCCTCATATAATCTCAGTCCTTATACATCATATGTAATCTTATTAGTGGTACGAGATCTTTGGTCTACTTAATTTTCTTATTTATACGTTTCTATATGCATTATATGCTTAATCATGCAGTCTTTTTATATACACATATACAAGAGAGAAGAAAAAATTGAAGTGATAACATCTCACCAGTATGAAGTCAGAAGCCGCTTGAGCTTATCGCATCCAATCTCCTCTTCTTGTTTCATTCTGAGTCGCTATCTTCAATGTATTGATTTGATTCCTGCGTCTTTCTTAAAATCAAAGCAAAAACATAAGATATATACATTCCTATTTACAAAAACATTCCTTTAAGCTTTATGGAATTTTATTGAAAAAGATTCTTCCTTCAATCTCACCTTCTTTAAAACATACTCACCAAAGAAGCTGTGCTTTAAAAGAAGCCATCTCTGAACTGCATCAATCAAGGTAGCATTCTTAAACAAGTTACATATGTGTACAAGCCACTTCACTTTCTTGTCCATTTCTTGTAAGATTGTTCGGCATACATTGCTCTTGGAGAATTTAAAAACCCATGATTTAATCATTTGAGCATAGTTGCCTTTATTCACATTTCTCTCTAATGCATCATATGAAGATGCACATGATAAATGAGCACATGTATATAGATTCTTAAAATTTGGAATATTTAGAACATCATCAAACAAATCAATCATGCATATGTTTTGATCCATTTTAGGGTTGAAATCATTTGAAAGGATTTCATCATTTCCATTATGATTATCCAAACTTTCTTCTTCATTGCAATTAAAGGTTTGAATACATTCATAAGATTTACACTCTGAATAGGAAGGTTCATCATTCTTTGACTGCAAATTATGTTCATTTTCGTGATTCAGTATATCATAATCCCTCCTTACTTGAGTGCTACAAATTATAGAATCTGCTTCTATCTCTAATCTCTCCAAGAACTCCTCATCTTCGTCTTTTTCCAGATTCATTTTCCCATTGTCATGAAGAAACTCAATATCATCACAATCAAGAAAATCTTGATCATCTAAATCACTAAATTCTTGCTTCTCCAAGTAAGATTCATTGGAAAATCTACATTCATCTATATTCTCCTGATCCTTTTCAAAGATATACATGTAATTTGATGTCAAATCAGTTTTCCTATTCAAGATGTCATCATCAGATTCTTTATCTATCTCAATTATTTCTTGTTTATTATCTTTAGAGGATGTGTTTTTGCCACACTCCTCATACATTTCTTTTATCATTGAATCTTGCTCAAATACTTCATACCTGAATATCTCATCATAGACGCTTGAGTCAATTGAAACTTCATCCATCTGGTAACATTTATATCTAGCTTCATCAATGCAAATATTTGACTCAACGGTTTCACATTCAATATCTTTTGATGCTATGCACACATCATATTTATCATACATCTCATTAAACGTTGTATCTTCCACTTCATGCTTGATTTCTTTGATATATGAACTCAACTCAACATGATCATTCTTAACATACATATCAATGTAAAGAGGAGTAATCAGTGGAGTATCCTCATCCCTCTCATGATCATTCATATGTCCTTCTTCATGGAGTACAATATCGTTCACATACATATCATTATATTGAAGCTCAATCAACAACTCATTCTTACACCTATAATTCAGATCACTCTCTTGTACCTCTAACGACTCATTTAATGTGGCATCACTCAAGAGTTTTTCACATTCTTGATCTTGATCTAAACAATCAGTAGGCTTAGCATCATGCTTTTCACCATCGGCATACATACCATTCTCTACAGGATTCATCATTTGCATGTCCTTCTGATTGACATCCTGCTCACTTACATTCTCTTTATGCGAATCAATCATTTGGCCATAATTCATATTTGAATCATATGCTTCAAGAGATGTTTCACTCTTAGATGGTATCAAATAGTTCAAGTATTGCTTGATTTCGTCTTTTAAGGAACCATCCTGTGCTTGATCATCACATGGATTCACTGGATTATTTTGAGTTATTTCATTTGCAATCTCTTTCTGATTACCTCGACTTCCGGTAGATATCTTTAAATCTTGGTTATTATCATATCTTGCCTCTTTGTTTGTTTGATTATCATCCCTTAGAAGTGAGGAGTCTATCAGATTATAGGAAGCCTCACGTTGTTTTCTTGGTGCGTTTTGTTTATTTTTGTTTTGTTCTATGTTTGATATTGGTTTGATTTTGTTTTGTTTAGCTTCCGTATATTCTTTTGCTCCTCCCATCATTGGGGTTTTTGCATATACAATATTTGTAGATGTAATCAAAGTATCTACAGGCTCTTGGTACCTTGAATCCTCAGAGATTGCATCACTTATGTTTATAGGTTCTTTATAGTGATCCCCTTCATAAGCATGTACGTGTATTCCATGCATATATTCTTTATGTCCAACTGGGTTTTCTATTATTCTATAGATTTGCAAATTATTTTTAGTCTCTGAAATGCATGGAATTTGTGTATCTTCTTCATTTGCATAAATGTCAGCTTGCCAATCGTTTAAAAATTTTTCTATTGTTTGTTGTTTCTTCACATATCTCATCACAGCTTCATGGACAAGCGTCCAATCCTCTGTGAGCCCTGAGTCGGAGTCTATATCTTGTAGAAGTGGAATTAACTCCTCTCTGGCTTTAACGTCGATTGTTCGAAGAAACAACGACACCCTTTCATGACTTATGCACCTCTTATCGTGCTCAGAAAGATCATCATATTGTCGCTCAAACTCTTCTTTGATCTCGAGAATCGGCTGGTCTTTGGGTATATGAACCCACCTCAAGAAAGATCTACGAGTTACTTTATCAAGGTCTTCTAGCATAAACTGCCTAAGGAGTGTCGCTTTGTATCGAGACCATGTCGTTTGATTTATTTGCATTATTTGATCTCGCACGTCGTAATCCGACACATAGATAAAGTTTTCGCATAGTTCTTTTTCCGTCAGCGGAGCTAAACCGACACCTAAGTACTTTGACTCGAGTTCATACTCTTTACAAAATCTAGATATATTTTTGCCATTGAAAAATCCATATCGCCTGATTAAACGGTCATTAAGCGATTGGATGGCTTTTTGACGCCGATCCTCTTCATGAAAGCGTATGAACTGAGCTAGGAGAACTTCCATGTCTAAAGTGCTAGATCACTAAATTTTTGAATGCTAACTCTATTCTTCAGTAAACTAGTTCGATACTTTATTCACCCCCTCCTTTCACGTCGGGTTCACCAGGTATGTCGTCGGGTTCGCCAAAGGAGGGTCGAGAATTCACACAAGTCCAAAGGAAGCTAACTTAAACAGCACTCTGAAGGAAAAGGATTTTACATCCTAAGAAGAAAAGGACAAGCAACATTGCACTTGTAGATGCAGCGAAATTTTCATTTCACTGAATGGTATTAGTGATACAATATAGGGTCAAAGAACTTGATACAATACAGAACGTTGCTTATCTCTATAGCTATGCCACAATATCCTCACGTTATAAAGAGCACATGTTAAACTCCATTTTTCTGATGATCATTAGCCCAGATCTTTAGAGTTTGATCCCAGCTTCCAGTGCATAATGCTCCATCTGATGCAAATCCTAAGCAGCTTATGCGTTGTATATGAGCATGAGTTAGGTTCTTCATATTAGCAATTATCTTAGCTGTTAATGTGTCCCAAACATAACAGTCAGCATTCGAATATGCTGCAAAAAAAGTAGACGACCAGAATGCGAAAATGCTATTGAGTTTGCTTCTACAATCTGATCAGGATGTTTGTATTGCTGCAGCTCATGACCAGTGCGGGTATCGAAAATTCTGCATGTGCCATCTTCAGATCCTGTCCCAAATAGAGGACCATCCAGAAAGAATTGCACTGAATTCACATCTGCCTCATGACCCCAGTAAATCTGTTGTGCTCTCCCAGGACAACGTAAATCCCAAAGCTGTGCTGTTCTATCACATGAGCCGATACAAATTGCTCTGGATTGTTTGAGTTGACAGACAAACTGAAGGAGCGCAAAAATTAAGCCAAAAAAAATACCAGTAATAAACCATGAAAATCAAGAAAAATTGCCGTTAAGTTTCTCTCTTTGCATAAAAATATGCATGCTTGCAATGTGAGTGATAAACCACCCATCCATGCAGCAGCTATCAACCACAACCTGTAGGTATGTCTATATAACCACCTGTATGGATTCATGAATTCAACTGTAACCTCCTCCTCTCTCCTCGTGCATGTCACATGTATGCATGTATCCATATGAACCCACATTCTCACGTGTATATGTGTGCATGCATCTTGAAAGTATTCACCCGTCTATCTATGCACATGTCAATAGAGACCCAGATTTTCATAGGTTTGAGTATGCATGAAGTACTGGTGTTTTAAAAAAAAAATGTATTTATATATACACAGGCATGCATATATCTGTTTAGATATAAAGACAACCATGAATTTACTCACACTAAAAAATCTATGTGAGCAAGCATCTATGGGGAAAAGAGGGACATAATGTCTGCATTATGAATGACACCATTCTTTCCTACATTTGCTTACTAATTATCTGTTACAAGCTTCATGTTCATGTGAGGACAACTTCATCCACAAATGCACCATTGTCAGATAGAATAGATAAAGCAAACATATGCAGAAACTTCAAACCACCAATCACCTCATCACATCTTCAGAGTGACCTGCCAAAGTATCTCCAAATGTCGATAATCTTTGTCCAAGTGTTGAGTCCCATAATGCACAAGTCTTGTCCCCAGAGCTTGTGAGGATCCGATTCTCTCTACCTGTTACATATTTGCAACACGAAATATAGGCTTTGTGTCCACTTAGCACTCTCTTCTAGCTCCAGCGCATCTCTGTGTACCTCCGAGTCTCTATGCTTCCTGTGAGCAATTCTGTCAGCCCCATTTTTTCTCAGAGTTGCCCCTCCAGGCCTCCTTCTTCCTTTCTAGCATGCCCTTTAGTGCCCAAAAGAACGCGCCCTCTGCTGATGGCATAAGCCAGAGCCATCCTTAATGCGCAGACCGAAAATAAGTAACTTCCCGGAGCCCATAAAGAAAGCACATGCCCTCCTTTTTCCAGAAATGAAACGAAGCCTTCTTCTTCTTATTTGACACCTATTTTCTTTCTAAAAAAACAGCCAAAGGAGTGAGTGAAATGCATTCTTCATTTCTCTAAAAGAAATTTCACAGATAATATTTACATTCTCTTTATAATTATCTTTGAAGTAGGTTCTCACACACACAAATGCCCACGAAAATACACATACATACTTGTGCACATACATAAATTCATATATACTAACACACATATGCACACAAATTATTACACATGAATTCACACATACATGTATTCATTTTTAAATGGACTATTACTCATGCACTTACACATTTAAGCATATACGTGAAACACACATGTGCACATATATGAACATATACATACACACGTACTCATGGATGCATTCACATGGGTGCACGGAAATTTGCGAGCATACACTTGGATATACACATGTGCAAATGCTCTTGCAAGTACAAGAAATATGTAAAGAGAAGCAATCCATGCTTCTTATGACCAATGTATTGCAAACAATGATCTCAAGCACTCATACATGATAAAAGCTATATATAAAGGATAGAAATCACCAGAGTCTATTAGATTCTTTATATGTTTGATTTGACTTCAACATCTTATCACCTTAATTCCTTCCAATGAGTAGCTTCCATCTTGCCATTGCAATCAGGAAAGTTAGCATCTTTAACAATTTCATTTGATTTTAGTGTACCTTTAGCAGAGCTATAAGATGGTGTTCCCTACTTGACTATCAATCATGAATCCAAATCCTGACCACAACGTGTCAGGCAGATCATCCGGTACTCTTATGGGTGGTTCTCCATCTATCAATCTTGATAAGTGATCTGCTCTAATGTGGGTATTCCCCTTCTTGACTACTACTTCAAAATCAAATTCCATCAACAATAGAAATCATCGTACTAGTCGTCCCGTGTTACAAGGCTTATTGACTAAGTACAGTAGAGCTTGATGATCGATGAAGAATTTGAATTTATTTGCCAATAAGTAGTGTCGAAACTTCTTCACTGCGTACACCATCCCTAGGCCTTCTCTCTCAGTCATAGTATAATTGCACTCCGCTTGATTCAATTGTCTACTGGCACAGGCTATAGGGTGGTCGAACTTCCCTGTATCAGCAGGTTGAGCTAATATGCAACCAATGGCAAACTTGGAAGCATCTACCTGAATGTGAAACAGTTTGTTCCAATTAGGCACTCGAAGGATTGGTGTTGAACTTAATCGATTCCTTAATTCGTTAAAGGCTCTTTCACATTCTTCTATCCAATTAAACTGACAGAATAATGCATAAAGAGATCTAGCAATTATCGCATACATGTGTATAAATCTTTGGTAGTATCCGCAATGTCCCATAAATGCTTGCACTTCTTAGTAGTCTTTGGTCTCGGCAAATCCAGAATCACTTTGATTTTGTCTTCATCAATTGAAGTTCCATTTTTAGAGACAATGTGTCCTAATATTTTTCCTTGGCGAATCATGAAGACACACTTTTCTGGATTGAGGCACACTATATTGTCGACATTTGGCGAAAATCTTTCCTAGTTCAGGGATATGTTCTGATCGTATGGCTGAATAAGTGCATAAATCATCCATGTATGCCTCCATGCTCTTTCTTAGGAACTCCTTGAATACATGACACATCAATCTTTGGAAAGCGGCTAGGGCATTGGTTAGACCAAAAGGCATGACTCTAAAGGCGTATAATCCCCATTCAGTTGCAAAGGCTGTTTTATGTTGGTCCTCAGGAGCAATGGCTACCTGATTATACCCTGAAAAGCCATCTAAAAAACTATAAACTTCTTTCCCTGCCACTCTTTCCAAAAGATGATCCGTGATGGGTAATGGGTAATTATTTCTTATAGTGGCAGCATTTACCTTTTTCAAATTAATGCATACCCTTAACTTGCCATTCTTTTTAGGTATGGCCACCAAAGGTGACACCCATTTCGTGTGTTCAATCTCATAAATGAACCCAGCATCTAACACCTTATCGATCTCTTCCTTGATTTTTGTTGAGTAAACATCGTTATATGTGTATGGTCTTTGTTTAGAAGGTTTAGCTTCAGATGTCATAGGGATTCTAAGGGCACAAATAGAAGGATCCACTCCTTTCTAATCCTTATATGTCTAAGCAACGACATCCCTGTATTCTCGTATGAGTCGTATTAACTCTTGTTCTTCTTCCATTGAGACATTTTGTCCTATAAAAGTACATCGTTCTTCTCCTTTCTCTAAGGTTACTACAATTTTCTTGGTTTGTTCTTTGTTCTTGTATGCTATTCTTGGTTGTGCTTCTCGTTTTGGCATTTGAATCGCAATTTTCCTCTCTTCTACTTCATATTTTTTGAAGTGTGCCGGCACTTCAAATTGATCTTGAGGCTTGTTTTCTTCATCATCTTTTTCTTTATCTAATCCAAGCTCTTCTTCGTGTGTCCTTTCTTGATTTAATTTATTAGCTATGACACTTACTTCTTGATTTCCCCTTTCTGTTTTCATTTGCTCTTGCTCCATTTCAATGCTCTCATAATCCTCCTTCCATTCTTTTTCGATTACTTCTCCTTCTTCAGCCTCTTGAAGAACTACCACGTATAGAATAACGTCATATCCTTCCTCGTCAATGCATTCATTCATGGTTATCACTTCTTCGTTTACACACACATCTAGAGTAGCAAAAATCTCCATCCAACCATGAGGTTCGAATTCTTCATCTAGGAATATTTGAGGCATGTAAGTTGGATCTTGTACAAACCTAGCAACTCCTTGCCTTTGCTACCATCCTTTCCTTCTATCCTCTTCCTTTTTCGCAGTTTGGCATATCCATAGATGAGTGTCTTCTTCATCCACGATTGGTCCCTTGAACCTATACTGTAAATAGATTGATCGTCTTCCTCTTTATGAATCAGATTCCATTGCAATGGGGGAACATCTTGATATGTGTATGTGTGGAGATTTATTCTTGTTGTGGTTCCTTCATGCTATAAGTATACCGCGTCTTTTCCTCAATCTTGCACGACCTTTAGCTGTCTCATGAAGGGTCTTCCAAGTATCATCTCATAATTGCTGGCCCTTTCAAATTGACAGATCGCTAAGGTGTGCTCAAATTCAACTCCGCAGGTAGTAAAAGTTACTCTTTCCAATAATCCCAAGGGTCATTCAGTGTGTCCATCTGCCATTTATATCTTCATGCGTGTTGGTCTTAAAGCTGGTTTTCCCCATTTCTCCCAGATTTCCTTAGTGGCGATTCCTACTCGAGCTCCAAAATCTAAGATCGCTTTAGTGGTGTAACCCCTATATGTAATTGGAAGGCATGTGTTTCCTTCATCTCCCTCATTGAAATCTCCAACCTTATCGACTTGGATTTTGACTGTGGTCACTTCATCAGGCATCTCCTTCTCTTCTGACTTGATCTCCAATTGGCTGGTTAATTTCTCCTTCAAATGCGGTTTGATCTTCAACATTTCTTCTAGTGTCAGGGTACAAGGGATTTTTACCTTTCTAAGATGTTGTACGATGTTCGATGTTTGGATTGAGGGGTTCTGCTCTTTCTTTCTTATTGAGGGAATGCGGAATTCTGAATTATGTTCGTATTCCCTTGTGTAATTTGGCAAAGTCTTCACACTGTCATTCTCCTTATCGCTCTTGTCAAATTGTACTAATTCTTCTGAGTTGAGCTCCGGTATTGTGTGTTCCAATTCGCCTTTTGCTTCTAGCTCCTCAAAGGGTGGTTCAATTCCTTCCACTTTCTTCCATCTGTCTTCTTGGACTCTTGCCCACAAGTCTTTAGGCCATTCCCCATCTACTTTGGGGACAACGGATCCTTCTCTTTTATCCTCACAGTAATTTCCATCACATGTCTCAACTTCCTTTCCTTTCTCAGGATCATTAGGGATGACACCCTCTTGGAATTCTTTTTCGAGAATTAGTGAATTGGGTAGTAGAGGAACAAGTTTTTCTAGGGTTTGTTGAGCTACTTCAATTAATTTTTTGCATATCTCCAACCTTTCCTTCTCTAAGTCACCTCTAGGATATTCTTTTTCATGTTGTTCAATGGTTGGTCCTGCTCTTAGTCGTGCTTGGTATGCCTGAATCCACATGGCTAGCTCTTCCGGCATGGGATGTGCAAAAACTGATCCTACCTCTTCTTTTTTATACTTTCCTTTTTTATTTTCTTCTTCAAGTTTCTATTTTTCTTTTTGATCTTGCTCATTCTTTTCCTTCTCCTTCTGTTGTTGTAGTTTCTTTTCCTTTATCCTGTCTCTACGATTCTTCCATCTTTGTATTCTTTTACTTGTGATACTTTTTCCAGGTTCTTCTGAGTCTTCAACTATTTGAGGTGTAGGTATGTTCACTTCTCTGTCAACTCGATCATTCTCTCTAGTTTTTTTTGGTGTCTCTCTAGCTTTTGCTCTTGTTATTGCTTTCAATGGTACAGTGTACTCCTTATCGCTCCCTGACGACTCTATCACTTCTATCACATTGATCTACATGTTCAAGTTAACTTTTTTGGGGTTCTTGGGGCAATCTCTGAAAAGGTGTTCTTTACCACAATCACTATAGTATCCTTCCCAAACTCGTTGTGGTGGTGGTGGGTTTGGTAATGTACACTCTCTGATATAATGGTCACCTCCGCATCTGTAACATGGTCCTCTAGGTACAGGTGGTCTGTTCATAGGTCGGGGGGGTATGGATGCTCTGGGAGCAGTATACATTAATGACACATAATCCTTCTCATATCCGTAGGAACTATCGGGTCCTTCCATGCTATACGTGTATGGTTCGTACATTTGTCCATATTCTATTATAGAGCTCTCATAAGCAGAATAATCTCCTGGACTATGGTCATAAGATGGATCATATGATTTGTTACTAGTCAAAGGTGTGGCCGGAACTATTGCTCTCTCCAGATTTTCTTCCTGTCGAGCTACTTTCACTGAGACAACATTTTGAGGGTGGGGTGGTTGTTGCCCTAACACCGGTTGTGGTTGAGTGTAACCTTGATAAGCATAAGGTCGTGGTACTGGTGCCTGCTGCTGATATGTGGGATATCTAAAGGCTTCTCCTCCTTGATCTCTCTGAGGGTATCCATAAGGTCTCATGAGAGGTTGTACCGGTCTTGTTTGCCTATTGTAAGGACAATTTTCTGTGTTGTGATTTGTGTATTTTTGTTCTATGCTGCAATATTGTAGAGGGCCCGGGACGGGTGGTCTATTGTAAGCATAAGCAAGTGGTGGGACTACTCCCCTAGTGCACAAATGAGAAAGATGATCACCTTCACAATGCATACATCTTCTAAGCATGGGTACTCTCATTGGGTTGTTGGGGTAGTTCCTCTGTCCTTGAACATTCAGTTTCTTTGCTACTAAGTCGGCTATTTCCTCTACATTGTTCTTTGCGTTTGATGTGCTGCTAGCGGAATCTTCACTTTTCATGCTACCTTGGGGTATTTTCAGATCTTCTGCTAGATTGTCCTCTAGGTCAATACATTCCTTCATGCACTCTTGCAAAGTTTGAACTCTTTTCACGTATACCAGAGATCTTAATGATCCATTCACTAACCCTTCCAAAAATAATGACACCATTTTGTTTTGGGTGGGTCTCTCTGTGAAGAGATGGATAGGTATGTGCTTCAAGATGAAGAGGTGTTGCAAAATCCTTGATCTACACCAGCCAAATGAACTCCAGGAGTATATGGTGGGCCCTTTTAGCTTGCCAATGGATGTATTAGACACCCTATGTACCTTGGAAGATCACTCTCAAAAAGATAGATCAAAACAGATAAGTTGGAGTTAGCTCAGAGGTGAAAACTTGCTATTCTTGGTTCATACACCTATCCAGTGTTTTACATAATTCTCTGAGCACAGCAGCAATTAGCTCAATTCCTCTTGGGGAAGTCTAGGCAACTTAAAGAGCTAACTTTCAAGAGTAATCTCATAAAAAATAATGAACCACACACTGAGAATGAGTTTTAACAAGTGATGACATCATCCCGATTTTCACGGGCTGCTATAGAAAAAGACTAGTGAGCAGAAAAATCAACATACCTCAAAATGTAGACATCCAATGATTATGAAAATTTTTATGGTTATACTAGAAAGTAAGCTAAATTCAACAAGCTTTAAAGCACTGAATTTGGATAAGTAACCACTGAGAAATTGCTCTGACAAGATGAGTGAAAAAGTCGGGTACCTGACAGAGAAGTGAAGATGAACAGACCCTGTTGACTTCAAATGAACATAACTGAAGATTGCAACATCCAAATGACATGAAAATTTGTGAGCATATAGTAGACTTATAGAGCTAACTTTACCAAGTTAAATCAAGGAAAAGGATGCACCAAGCTCAGAGAAAACATCTCTGAAAGCTGACTAAGAAAACTGAGAGTAATGGCAGTGAGTAGTACACTTCACAAGAACATGGAAAGATGAACTCAAATAATCATGAAAATGAAAGTATATTGCTTGTACAATACAATGAATTACTGATACATATGTGTGCCTTGTAATCACTCCTTGATATGGCATAAAGATCAGCTCTTGGAGGTCTTCACATAGGTCTCTCTAACCACGACTAAAACTGCCATCTATTTATAGTTGAGTTTGGGAGGCTAACTTCCCTCAATCACTCTCCAATCAATCAATGATTGATTTGATTCTCTACCTACCACAAATCACGAATTCGTGGCTCCTCTTTCCATTCTTGATCAAGTGGACTCAACCACTTAAGATTCTCTTACTTTTACATTAAGTAAACTTTTCAAAAGTTACAAGAGGTAGTTCACAAGTGAACTTTACATAGTCTTCTTTTTAAAGCTTCTTCTAAGACTTTGTGAGACTCAAGCCAATACTTAGGCTTGTCATAGACTTGCTCCAACAGCTCCCCCTCAAGCCAAGTATGCTTGAGGTCTTCAATCTTTCAAGATTACCTGCAAACCAATCATAGCCTTGAATTTGCAAAGCTTTGTACCATCCAATGCTTTGGTTAGAATATCTGCACATTGTTGATGAGTGGACACATATGATATTTGAATCTCTTTGCTTAGAACCTTCTCTCGTACATAGTGATAATGAACTTCAATGTGTTTAGTCCTTGCATGAAAATAGGATTAGCAGCCAAGTGAATAGAACTCATATTGTCACCAAAAATAGTTGGAGTTCCAAACTCCAATCCAAGATCTTTGAATAATTTCTTCATCCACATAGCTTCTTGTGTAGCTATGGCAAGACCTCTATATTCAGCTTCAATAGAAGAGAGAGCAACTGTGGGTTGCTTCTTGGATGACCATGAAATAAGCTTTGAACCTGCAAAGGTAAGATAACCTGAAGTGCTCCTTCTATCTTCCTTGGAGCCAGCCCAATCTGCATCAGAAAATAGCTTCAAACCTAAATCAGATACATAAGGATAATAAAGTCCTTCATTTATGGTTCCTTTGAGATACTTGAGAATCCTTTTGGCAGCATCCATATGTGGTTTCCTTGGTGTGTGCATAAATTGGCTTAGCACACTCACACTGTAACATATATCTACTCTTGTCAATGTGGCATAGTTGAGACTACCCACTAGACTTTGATATGATGTGATGTCCTCTATGAGTTCACCTTCATGTGAGCTCAATTTGTGATTGACCTCCATTGGAGTACCTGCAATCTTACAATCTTGCATTTTGAATTTTGCCAACATGTCCTTAATGTACTTTCTTTGAGTGAGAAACAAACCATGATCTTTGTAGACAACTTCCAAACCTAGGAAGTAGGTAAGTGAACCCAAATCACTTATCTTGAACTCTTCTCTCATCTGATCTTTGATCTTCTTCATACCATCTGCATCATTTCCTGTCAATATAATATCATCTACATATACACATAGGTAGATGACCTCGGAATTACTCTTTTTAATAAAGAGTGAAGGATCTGTCTTGCTTGGTTGAAAGCCTTTGTCCTGCAAGAATGAAACAAGCCTGAAATTCCAAGCTCTTGGAGCTTGCTTGAGACCATACAATGCTTTGTTAAGTTTACACACATAATCAGGATAAACTTGATTCTCAAAACCAGGTGGTTGTGCCAAATCCCAAGTGTTGTTTTCCTCAAGTGCTTCAATCTCTTCCTTCATTGCATGCTTCCATTCTATTTTTGCTTTGGCCTCTTCGAATGATGATGGCTCCTCTTGGTTTATGTCATGTGCTATGTAGATAGAATGTTTAGTTACTAATGAGGTGTCAAACCCATACCTTTCTAGGTTTTTCTTTTCCCTTATAGATCTTCTTAGGCCATGATGTGATGATTCTGCCTCATGTCCAAGTTCCTACAATTTTTCTTTACCTTTAGACTTCCATGCTTTGATCTTTTCCATATGAGATTCTTCATCATCCTCCGAGGTGTCTTGTTCTTCAATCTTTGGTTGTTCTCTACCAAGCTTTGGAAAATCTTCTTCAAGATTATATGGTAAATTGACCTTCCTGCATGAATCTTCATACCATGAATTGTTCTCATCAAAAACTACATCTCTGCTTACCAAGAATCCTTTGTTGGTAGGGTTGTATAACCTGTAGCCCTTTTGATTGTTGTCATATCCAATAAATACACACCTTTCTGCCTTTGGATCCATCTTGCCTCTAACCTGTGAAGGAACATGAGCAAAAGCAATACATCCAAAAATTTTACAATGATCTAAGCTTGGTCTTCTTCCATTCCAAGCCTCATATGGAGTCATCCCATCAAGGGATTTTGAAGGCAACCTGTTAATCAAGTAAGTGGCTGTAGATACAGCCTCAGCCCATAAATAATTAGGTAAATGCTTTTCATTTAACATAGACCTTGCAGCTTCAACAATTGTCCTATTCCTCCTTTCTGCCACTCCATTTTGCTCAGGAGTGTACCTTATAGTTACCTCTCTTTTGATTCCTCTTTCTTGAAGAAAAGAATCAAAATCATGGGAGAAGTATTCTCCCCCTCCATCTGACCTTAGCCTTTTTAGTGATTTACCTGTTTGATTCTCTACAAGAGCCAAATATCTTTTGAAACATGAAAAAACTTCATCTTTGTGTTTCAAAAAGAATAGGATAGTCCATCTGCTGCAATCATCAATAAAGGAAACATAATACCTTGATCCAGATATTGAAGCTTCCTTGCTAGGTCCCCATACATCTGTATGAACCAACTCCAAGAGATCTCCATGCATATAACCTTTCTTCATGAATGGTAACCTGTGAGACTTTCCAAATTGACATGCACTACACTTATAAATCATATGTTGTTTTGACAAATTAGGAAGTCCAAGTACACTTTGGTCCCTACAGATTTGCTTTAATGACCTTTCACCAATATGTGCTAACCTTTTGTGCCATACTTCCAATTCTGTGAGTGTCTGACTACCATAATTAAAGAGAGCAATGTTTCTAGTGTCCTGTAATTCAAATGTGAACAATCTACTTGTCTTTTCACCTTTTGCAATTCTTCTTAATCCTTGACTTGGATCTTCAACAAATGCTCCTGCCTTTGTGAACCTGACTTGCAACCCTTTCTCTACTATCTGCCCAACACTTATCAAATTCTTTGTAATGGTAGGGACATAGAGTACCTTACTGAGTAGGTTGATGTTTCCATCAGGTGCTTTGACATTGCCTATTTTCTCCACAGGATGTTTTGTATCATCTCCTGTTTGTACCTCATGCTTATTCCTTGGATCTTCTAAATCTGATAGGAGTGCCACATTTCCTGCCACATGATTTGAACAACCTGAATCTATGTAGAAAATATGCTCATCAGATTTACCTTGTGGCATAGCCATGTTCATGATCAATAATGAATCCTCTTTGTTTGAGTCTTCTATGTAGTTATTGTAGTCTCTCCTTCCTTTGTAGCCTCCTTGATAGTTTGAATGATTGTAGTTGTTGTAGTTGCCATGGTAGTTGTTGAACCTTCCTCTTGAGTAGCCATAACTTCCTCTATTGTATCCTCTGCCTCTTTGATTCCTGGAATTCCTAAAGCAATTTTCAGTTGTATGATTAGTTAATCCACAAATAGAACATGAGTTGGAGTCTTGGGATCTCCCCCTGCCTTGTCTACCTCCTCTTCCTCTACCTCTGCCATGTCTTCCTCTACCTGCATAGTTAGCTTGATATGTACCTGCTTCATCATCCACTTTCTTTGCCTTTCCTTTGTTATCTTTAGACTTGCTTTTATCCGTGTATAAAGCTGAAGATTGATTACCTTTAGAGCTTTCTCCATTTTTGATAAGCTTTGCCTCTTGAGTAAGTAGTTGTCCAATGAGTGTGTTGAAATCAGGTACATGCATGTCCATGTACAAATCCATAGCTGTGGTGAATGCTTCCCACTTATCATCTGCCTTCAAGCCATTGATGACATGCCTTACAATTTGCGCTTCATCTATTACCTCTCCAATGCTTCCCAACTGATCCGCTATGTCCTTGAGCTTTGTGACAAAATCAGTCACATTTTGTTTGGGAGCCTTCTTGAGAGTTGTGAACTCCAGCTATAGTTGATGCTTCCTAGCTTTGGTACTTGAAGAAAAGAAAGCTTCAAGTGCATCCCACACTTCCTGAGATGTCTTACAACTTCTAATGTGAGGAAACAAAAAATCTGAGATAGAGTTGAGGAGATAAGACCTTGCAAGTGCATCCTTGGAGCACCATGTGCTCAATCTTTCTTGCTCTTCTTGTGTTGGTTGACTTTTGTTCCTGAAACTTGGCATAACTTCATCTCCAGCCACATAACCATATAAACTTCTACCTTGGAGATAGGCTTCCATTATTAATGACCAAGCTAATTAGTTACCTCTGTCTAATTTTTCAATTGATGAAGGAAATCCATCTGCCATGTTGTCCAACCTTGCTCTGATACCACTGTGAAGAGATGGATAGGTATGTGCTTCAAGATGAAGAGGTGTTGCAAAATCCTTGATCTACACCAGCCAAATGAACTCCAGGAGTATATGGTGGGCCCTTTTAGCTTGCCAATGGATGTATTAGACACCCTATGTACCTTGGAAGATCACTCTCAAAAAGATAGATCAAAACAGATAAGTTGGAGTTAGCTCAGAGGTGAAAACTTGCTATTCTTGGTTCATACACTTGTCCAGTGTTTTACATAATTCTCTGAGCACAGCAGCAATTAGCAAATTCCTCTTGGGGAAGTCTACGCAACTTAAAGAGCTAACTTTCAAGAGTAATCGCATAAAAAATAATGAACCACACACTGAGAATGAGTTTTAACAAGTGATGACATCATCCCGATTTTCACGGGCTGCTACAGAAATAGACCAGTGAGCCGAAAAATCAACTTAACTCAAAATGTAGAAATCCAATTATTATGAAAATTTTTATGGTTATACTAGACAGTAAGCGGATTCCAACAAGCTTTAAATCACTGAATTTGGATAAGTAACCACTGCGAAATGGCTCTGACAAGATGAGTGAAAAAGTCGGGTACCTGACAGAGAAGTGAAGATGAACAGACCCTATTGACTTAAAATAAACATAACTGAAGATTGCAACATCCAAATGACATGAAAATTTGTGAGCATATACTAGACTTGTAGAGCTAACTTTACCAAGTTAAATCACTGAAAATGATGCACCAAGCTCAGAGAAAACATCTCTGCAAGCTGACTAAGAAAACTGAGAGTAATGGCAGTGAGTAGTACACTTCACAAGAGCATGGAAAGATGAACTCAAATAATCATGAAAATGAAAGTATATTGCTTGTACAATACAATGAATTACTGATACATATGTGTGCCTTGTAATCACACCTTGATATGGCATAAAGCTCAGCTCTTGGAGTCTTCACATAGGTCTCTCTAACCACGACTAAAACTGCCATCTATTTATAGTTGAGTTTGGGAGGCTAACTTCCCTCAATCACTCTCCAATCAATCAATGATTGATTTGATTCTCTACCTACCACAAATCATGAATTCGTGGCTCCTCTTTCCATTCTTGATCAAGTGGACTCAACCACTTAAGATTCTCTTACTTTTACATTAAGTAAACTCTTCAAAAGTTACAAGAGGTAGTTCACAAGTGAACTTTACATAGTCTTCTTTTTAAAGCTTCTTCTAAGACTTTGTGAGACTCAAGCCAATACTTAGGCTTGTCATAGACTTGCTCCAACACTCTCTTCAACAGGGCATCTATCTACATACTGCTTGAATCTTCTTGCTGCCAATCTCACTGATTCCGTAGGAGCTTGCTTAAAACTATGGATCAATGAGGAAGAGTTGTTTTTAATCCCAGATTTGGTGAATTCTTCAATCAATTCTTGATAGACTTGTTCCATGTTTTGAAAAATATTAGGATCTAATGGCTGGAACCACGCTAAAGCTGTGTCCGTCAAAGTTAGACCAAAGGATTCATATTGGATCAAGAAATCTTCCACTTGTTCGGCTCTGATTACTTGCTTGAATTCAACTATATGATTGTAAGGTTCGCTAGAGCCATCATAATGGTTTCTCATGCATTTGGCAACTTGAATGGGTCTTAATCTTCTTCCTGCTTCAGGTGGTCTAGGCATCACAGGGAAACTGGTCTTCCTATGGGTATACCAGGTCTTCTTACTAGAGGGGGTCTATCTGGGACCGAGATTCTATTCCTTGGTTCAGCAAGTGGTTGAGGCTGATAGTTAGGGTTATTGGCCGGCATAGCAAACTGCACATGTGGTCTGACAGGTATATGAGTTTGTTGCATATGTCTAGAATGCTGATATGAATTATCTTGAAAAGTTCCTTGAGGGTTCTGAGAAGTAGTAGCTTGATCTCACCTGGTCAGTTAAAGACTGTAATTTTGATCACATTTTGTAAGATCTAAGAAGTCTATCTTCGTGCTCCCTGTGTACTGTGTTTTTCTGTGTATTTTGTAGTCTCTGTGCAGAGTACCGTGTGTGCCTTAGGAGCTCCGGTTTCTACTCAAAGGATATCATCATGGAGCTTGCGAGAAGGAGAGCACACTTTGGTGCATCACCATCAAAATACTTCAGTCTATAGTAGACTAAGATGTTTGGTACTTTGACAGTGGGGCAACCAAATATATTACCTCATAACACAATTTCTTCAATTCACTTGAGCATGACCATACATGGAATACTATCACATGCCCCAACAACTCCTCTTATCCTATCATAAGAGTTGGTAAGATCATTTTGACTATTGGTGATGGTAGTTCTTCCACATTGCTAGATGCTTTGCTGTTACCAAGGATTAAGAAAAATCCTTTGTCACTTTTAGCATTAGGGAAGATTGACTTGGTTGTCAAATTTATTGATGACAAGTGTACAGTTCATGATCTCTCAAATGGAAATGTCATTATTGCTTCTAGAATTTTATATCATGGGTTGTATAAGCTCGTAGACTATGTAAAATTTCACAATGATTCTGTGTGTGCAGTTCAAGATTCTCAAGCTATCTCAGATGCAAAGCTTTGGCATGCACACTTTGCTCATTTGAATTTTTCTAGTTTGCTACGTCTACAAAACTTTGAAATGGTGTCCTTTCTACTCAAATTTAAGGCACCCAGTAAACATGTATGTGAAGGTTGTATTTCAGGAAAAATGAAATGTTCCTCCTTACCCAAAAGATTGTTCAGTATGAGCTACTAAAAAATTACATCTTGTTCACACTGATGTCTATGGTCCTATGCAGACACCTACTTTTGGGAACTACCTTTACTTCGCTACTTTTATTGATGATTTTTCCAGGCGTGCATGGGTGTATCCACTGAAAGAAAATTCTGAAGTGCTTATGTGCTTGAAACAATTTCTAGTCTTGGTTGAAAATCTATCGGCATGTAAAATGGGCATCCTCCATTTTGATCGAGGGGGAAATACATGTCTTTTGATTTCAATGCATTTTTGGCTGAATGTGGGATAAAAAATTGTTGTACAATGTTGTATACACCTAAGAGAATGGATTTGCTAAAAGAAAGAACATGTCTCTCATGGAGATGGTGAGTGTATGGTCAAAAGTGAGGCTTTACCACATACTTGGCATGGTTGTAAGCCATCTGTTGCATATCTCTGTGTCTTTCATTGTTTGGCATATGCATTAGTGCATGAACATCAATGTAGAAAATTGGATGATAAAATAGTGAAATGTATTTTTGTTGAGTACAATTTTGAAAGTAAAGGCTATCGTCTATATCATCCACAAACTAAACACATTTGGTTGGCCATGATTTTGTTTTTGTGGAAGATGCAATGCAACCATTACTTTCATGTACTAAGGAGACATCAATTAGGTCCAAAGATGTGTAGAACACTTTGCTACCTCTTTTTATAGGTGGAGAATAAAATGCTAGTCCAAATAAGGAAGTTTCTTAGCATTTATAAGCTCCACATGATGATGTAGGTCATTCCATTTCTTATGCAGATTTACATGATGCACTTGTTGATGAGAGGGCTGAAATAGAGGAGGCAAAGACTATGCCTAAATGGTTGTTGTAGATAGCAAATTAGATACACCTCTGTCATATCATACTTATTCAAGCTCTCATAGTGCTTCTTTTGCATCAGATTGCTATGCAATGGCTGCCTCTAGCCTTTGTGATGAGAATGATCCTATTTCTTTTGATGAAGCCAAAAAATTTAGAAAATTGGATGGCTTCTATGCGATTAGAATATGATGCTACTATGAAGAATGATACTTGGCATTTATGTGATTTTCCTCTTAGCAAAAAGGCTATTGGAACTAAATGGGTATACAAGTTGAAAGTAAACCTAATGGAATGGTTGAGATGTATAAGGATAGGCTTGTTGCAAAAGGTTATGCTCAAGAGAGGTGCATTGATTTTGATGCGACCTTTGTAGCAACATGTCGAATGACCACTATTTATAGCACCTTTGCACTTGTAGCTCATCATGGTTATAATGTACATCAATTGGACATTGAAACTAAATTTTTGAATGGGGACTTTTATGAAGAAGTGTATGTATTTCAAACCCATGGTTTGTGCAAAAAGGGCATGAAAACAAAAGGTTGAAAAAGGCATTATATGGTTTGAAACAAGCCCCACGTGCTTGGTATGAAAATGTACATGCCTACTTGATTGCACATGGGTTTGAGAATAGTCCAATGTTAAGCATACAAATGATGTGCTTCTGATGTTGTCTATGTTGATGACATGCTGCTCACTAGTCCTAATGAGAAGCATGTTATTGGTTTTAAGGCTGATTTTCATGTCTCATTTGAGATGTTAGATTTGGCATATATTCCATCATTATTTGGGCATTCAATTTATGCAAGTTGATGGTGGAATAGCTTTGTGTCAAAGAAAATATATTGACACATTATTGTAGCATTTTTGCCTTGAAGATTGCAAACATATTGCCACTCATATGGAAATAGGTTTATGGTTGATTCTTCATGATGCTGGAGATGCATTTGATGTTGTTCTCTATCAATAAGATGTTGGATGCTTGATTTACTTATGCATAACTTGGCTTGATATTTAGTTTGTTGTCTCGAAGATGAGTAAGTTTATGCATTGCCTAGGTGTGAAGCATGGTAGGCAGTTAAGCGCATCTTTGGCTACTTGAGTGGTACTCGACCACTTGCATTGTTTTATCCCAAGGGGGATCATTGTCGCTAGATTTACATGCTTTTTCTAACTCTGATTGGGCTAGTTGTTATGACACTCTTGTGTCCACTAGTAGTTTTTGCTTCATGCTTGGTAGCTCATGCATATCTTGGTTGAGCAAGAAACAGCCTACTGTGGCCACTTCTAATTGTGAGGTTGAGTATAGGGTAACTTTCATAGCCACTCTTGAGTGTGTGGTGCTCTGACACATTTTGGCTGATTTGGGTGTTGGTCAATCTTCTACCACCACCATCTTCAGTGATAGTCAGAGTGCATTGGAAGTTGAGAGGAATCCGGTGTTCCATGCTCGCACAAAGCACATTGAGGTGCATTATCATTATGTTAGGGAGAGGTTCTCAACTAGAGAGATCAGTTTGGCATATGTACCCACATAGGATAACATTGTAGATTGTTTCACAAATGCCTTACCTCAAGACAAGTTTGAAGCTTTTTGCAAAGCTTTGGGATTACTTCCTTTCTTCAATTGATCTCTTTTGACATAGCTTGGCACTTCCTTATACATGGGTGCTAACTGCTTGTTTCATGCATCACCCTTAGGGGGGATTTGTTACTATAATTTGATAGTGATATGTATGAACACACTTAGGACCAACATGGCACATTTTTCCCTCTTTAGGAGATTTTTCCCCCTGTTGGAGAGTGTTAATCTCCAAAAGAACAAGCTACTCTTGAATTTAGAGCACCTCTATATCAAGAGTAACTCAAAGTCTTCACTAAATTGGAGGCTCAATGAAAATTTTGGATAAACTATGAAGAAGAAGATTCTACAGAAAGTCTGTTGCACATAACTCTCTCATTGGCTTATCAAATGTGTAAAGTTTTTTATAAAACTTTGCACAAGGTGTTGCTTATAGTTTTCACACCTCCTCCAAGTTAAATCATTCCAAAAAACTCAGTAGATCTTGAGAAATGGACTTAACAAGTCACCTATGTCTAAACTTGTTCTTCTGAGAAGTCGATTTAGACACCCGTAACTTCTAACACTTGGTTCTCTCAATCTAGAACCTGTTTATGCAAATTCTTTTAGCCATAGGTAGCTTACCTTCCAACTTAAAGATTGAGTGCTTGCTTGCTCAAAATTTTACACTCTCGAAGGAGAACTGACCAAAACATTAACATCAAATTTTGCGCCTATTTCAGAAAACAGTGAACTTCCTTGTATATATAGGCAAATATTGAGCTAATTTTCATACTTCTCAAGAGTCTAATCATTTCTAATTCTTTTGAATTCTTGTATTCTACACTCTCTCGTATTTGCCCTGAAATTTTTCCTTGTATATATAGGAAAATATTTACAAGCTCCTGACTATACAAAAGTATAAGTGAACTATCTCTGAATTAATGTACATATGTGTACACATCTTCATCTTCTGGATATGCATTTCCTTCATGCTTCATAACTTGATCTTTCCTTCCGTCCTTGGCTTCAATTCTTCATCAAAACATCAATTGTTGATTGCCCTGCACCAAAAGCTCCCCCTCAATCATCAATTGAGGTTTTCTCTATCTTTTTTATATCTGACGTGTCCTTGAATCTCTGTAGCTTTGGTCCATCCAAACTTTTGGTTAGCATATCAGCTATCTAATCTTTTGTTGAAGTATATATCACTTCAATCTCTTTATCCATCACCTTCTCTCTTAGAAAGTGATACTGAATCTCAATATGTTTAGTCCTAGCATGAAAAACAGGATTAGCAGCTAAATATAATGAACTCATGTTATCTCCATGAATAGTGGGTGTACTCTGAATGATGTCAAAACTCTTCATCAGAGTCTTAAGCCATATCACTTCCTTTGCAGCTTCCACCATACCTTTATACTCTGCTTCTGTAGATGACAAAGCAACTGTGTGTTGCTTCTTTGAACACCAAGAAATTAACTTATCTCCCACATAACACAAGTATCCATATGTTGATCTCCTATCATCAGGATTACCTACCCAATCTGTATCACTATAGATCTTGATGTTTGTATCTGATGTAAAACCATAATACAAACCTTCTTTGAGTGTACCCTTAATGTACCTCAACACTCTTTGTCCTGCAATCCAATGTTCTTTCCTAGGGCAATGCATGAATTGGGATAATACTCCCACTGCATATGACAAATCAGGCCTAGTTAATGTAGCATAGATCAGACTACCAACCAAACTTTGATATAGCTTCATATCCTTGAACTCTTCTCCTCCATATCTGCTTCATTTGTGATTCACCTCCATTGGAGTAGGTACTACCCTGCAATCATTCATCTTAAACTTGATCAACAAGTTCTTCAAATACCTTTCTTGAGTTACATACACTCCATGTTGAGTGTAAGAGATCTCCATGCCCAAGAAATATGACAAGTCTCCCAAGTCACTAATCTTGAACTCTTTCTCCATTTGCTTCTTTAGGCTTTGAATGCCTTTCTCATATGTACCTATAAGAATTATATAATCAACATATATACACATGTAAATAAACCCATCTTCACTTGCTTTAACAAGCAAGCTACTATGTGCTTTAGATACTTGGAATCCAAGCTCTTTCAAGAACTTCACAAGTCTATAATTCCATGCCCTTGGGGCCTGCTTCAAGCCATACAAAGCTCTCTTGAGCTTGCACACATGATCTAGATACCTTTCATCTCTGAATCCTTGTGGTTGCTCCATGAAAACATCATCTGAAATATAACCATTTAAAAAAGCATTCTTCACATCTAATTGACATAATTTCCAACCTTTACATGCAGCAATGGCTATGAGTGTCTTGATAGTTGTCGTCTTTGCCACAGGACTATAGGTCTCATCATAATCTACACCATATGTCTGAGCAAACCCTTTCACAACAAGTCTAGCTTTATATCTAGACACACTTCCATCTGCAAATCTCTTTGTCTTGTAGACCCATTTGCATCCAATGATCTTCTGACTATTTGGTTTAGGAACCAAATCCCAAGTCTCATTCTCCATCAATGCATCATACTCTTCCTGCATAGCTTTCTCCCAGTTTTCCTTACCTTTTGCCTCTTCATATGTAGAAGGGTCTTCATCTGCCTTTATCATATAAGCATAATCTTTGGTAGCCAAAAAAGAAGTGCCATAGCTATACCTTGTAGGTTGCCATTTGTGTCTTATTGACCTTCTGAGTTCTCCACTTCTTGAGGTTTCTGGTTCATCACATTTTGGATCAAACCTTGGCACTTCTTCTACTTCAACCTGTACTTCATTGTTCTTCTCTTCATCAAATATCTGAACCTTTGATTTACCTTTCTTTTGATGCACAATTTCTTCATCACCTGCATAAATATTGATTGTACCTGCATACCAAGTATCTTGCTCATCAAATGTAATATCTTTAGACACAAGGAATTGTTTTGTGGATGGACTCCACAACCTATATCCCATCTGCTTATCATCATATCCAATAAACACATATTTTTCAGCTTGAGGCTCCAATTTATGCCTCAATTGAGATGGCACATATGCATATGCCAAACATCCAAATACTTTGCAATGATCTAGAGTAGGTCTCTTACCCCACCATGCCTCATATGGTGTCATACCCTGCAAAGTTTTACATGGTAATCTATTAACCAAATAAGTAGCTGTATTTACAGCCTCAACCCACAAATAATTTGGGCAATTTTTCTCCTTCATCATCGATCTTGCAAACTCAACAAGAATTCTATTCCTCCTTTCTGCTACACCATTTTGTTGAGGAGAGTACCTGCAAGTAATCTCTCTCCTTATACCTGCATTCCACAAGTAATCACTGAACTCATTAGAGAAATACTCTCCCCCTCCATCTGACCTTAGTCTCTTCAATTTATGACCTGTAATTCTCTCTGCATACACATGATAATGTTTGAATGTATTGAATACCTCTGATTTATCTTTGATCACATATATAATGATCCATCTGGTAGCATCATCAACATAAATCACATAATACCTTGAGCCATTGATACTGAATTCCTTTGATGGTCCCCACACATCTGTGTGTACCAACTCAAGCTTTTCTGAATACATAAAACCTGCTTGGAATAAGATTGCTTGTGAGCCTTACCTAATTGACATGCCTCACATCTGTATGTCATATGTTGACCTGCAACATTAGGCAATCCAAGCACGGAACCATTGTTAACCATATCTTTGATACCTCTTTCATTAAAGTGTACAAGCCTTTTGTGCCAAAGATCTAAGTCAGAGATCTTATGTCCTCCATAGGTATACAAGGCATGACCAACATTACCTTGGATCTTCAATGTGAACAATCTTCCTTCTTTCTTCCCTGAAACAAGTTGTTTATACCCATTGCTAGGGTCTTCCACAAACACTCCTTCATTAGTGAACCTAACTTCATAACCTTTTTCAACAATTTCTAAGAAGAGGAAAAGGCAGAGAAAAAGAAGGACCCCAAAATTTTTCCGATTTGGACACTCTATTTTTGTAGTATAACCATTTTTGTAACATATTTTCCGTTGTAAATGCACTAGAGGAGTCCTCTAGATGCATACCCATGAAGATTAGTAGCTTACCCATGTAAATTAATAGGAAATTAACCTTTTAGGGAATAAAGTTCTGGTCTCTTGTGTGAAAGGACCATTTTTAGGGCACATATATATCAGTCAATTTGTGACTCTTTGTAGAGACTTTTTGCCATTGTGAGAACCAAGAGCACAGAATTTCGAATTTGTGTCTTCTCCTCTCTGTATCATCTTCTTTGTGAGCTTGCATGCATGTGTGTTGCTTGAAAAGAGTGTTAGGAAGTGTTGTCTATCCATAAAAGTGTTTGTTTGCTGTTGTTAAGGTGTGTGTGAAGTGTAGGAAGTGCTGAAGTGTAGGAAGATCATTCCCATGACTCAGTATTTTGCTCATAACTTGAAGTAGAAGTGTCAAAATTGAGATTTTCACCAGCATTGGATGCGTCTTCAGGAGAGCTTCAAAACGCATACGCTATTTCCTATATTCGGAGTTCGAAGCTGAGAGAAAAGCTCAATTTACTATTGGCTACTGCTCGAAGTATCGTGACACCATAACTGACAGTTGAAGCTTGTTTGGAATAGTCTTAGCATTGATTGCACTCTTTGGGAAGCTCATTTGCATTGATCATCATTTGAACGCATGTCTTCATACACTCGGCTAGGTTTTGATACTCCTCGGATTGATAAATAAAGCGTGAATCCCCACTATATGCACTTGAGGGGGATCGAGGTATAGTCTCTTTCTCCACAAGTCCCTAGGTTGGATCTTAGGTACACACGTTTTTGGCGCTATTGCCGGGGAGAGTCGAATCAAACCGAGGCATTCATGTGATGATGGTAAGTAGCTCGTAGCATTGAAGTGAGTTGAGGAGTTGGTGGATTTCTCTTCTTTGGTGAGTCACACTCATCCGCACTTACTACTTCTCACTCTTGGACTGTGTGTAGTGAGTTATTAGTCTAGGGAAGTGAGTGTAGTGAGTAGAATAGGTAGGAGGAAGTAGGCAAGTAGTTAGGACATTAGAGTAGCTTTCAACCTTTGTCTTGTTGGTCCTTTTGGTTAGTTAGAAAGAACTTTCAAAGTATAAAAGCCAAAAACATTGTCTTTTTCAAATCACTTGTCTCCAGAGCAAGTATCATGAGAATCAGCAGTCGAGTATCGTGAGCTGAGATCCAGGTTTTTGAGCTGCGCAGAGCAAGCAAGAGTGATAGGAGAGTTGAAAAATAGCTTCCAAGGTGAGCACACCAATCTTTTTCTCATAACACCCTTTCAAATCAAGTGTTTCACTAAAACGACCTGCGGCAAGTATCGTGAGGGTCTTTCTGGATTAAGGAAGTTTATTTTTGGTGATCCAGACTAAGGGGAGAGGGTAGATGCACTTTAGGGACATGTGTATGCATTTAAAATCCAAAAACTCTAGCTAGAAAATTGGAAAAGTGTCAAGTATCGTGTTCTCCCGCGGTTGAGGTATTGCGATACCTAGGTATCGTGAACTCATGTGGTCGAGTATCACGATACTTGCAAGTCGTCGAATATCGTGTATCGCTGAACTTTTTTCACGGTACCTGGCAAGTATCGGGTATCGTTGAATTGGGTCTGGCGATATTCGTCACCTATCGTGTATCGTTGAGAAATCCTCATGATACTAGTCAAAGATCGTGTATCATGTATCGCAAAAATCTGGTAACGTACCTATCATGTATCGTCTATCGTGAAATTCCGATCGCGATACCTGCGCGATATCGTGTATCGTGAAGGTAAATCTCCGCGATACTTGGTGGATATAGAGTATCGTGGGAACTTTCTCACGATACTTGTGAAGTATCGAGTATTGTGGACACATAAAAACGATATCAGTCAAGTATCGACTATCGTGGAGAATCTCCTTGTGGACTATCGAGTATCGAGTATCATGATTGGCTTGCGATACTCGAGGAATATCGTGTATCGTGTTTCCTCGAATATTGTGTATTGTGTTTCCTTGAGTATCGTCTATCGTCACCTATAAGTATCGTGTATCATGACCTTCTCAGGTGCCTGGTATCTTGTATCGTCTTGCTCAAATATCGAATATCGTGATAAGACCCAGTCTGTCATATATCCAGTATCGTGTTACCTTTCTAGTGTGTCAGATATCAAGTATCCTGACATACTCTTTTTGGGTGAAATATCGTGTATCGTCGACTTTTTTGGGTCAAGTATCGTGAGTTGTGGATTCACTGTCAGTCTTTTTCCAACCAATCTTTCTCTAGAATTCTGACCCTCAGTAAAGAACTCTAGGAGCTGGAGGTTGGTTAAGGTTGATCAGAGCTTTTAAGTGAATGAACCTAAGGTCTGGGAGAACCCTAGGAAGCCGAAGGAGTGTGATTTCTTCTATAGGAAGTGTAGCCGAACCAAGTAGTCGTTCACATTATTCTCAAACCTCGAGTGAGTCTGAAGAAGAAATTCCCATGGCTTCAGAGGATATGCAGAGTTCTGTACCAATAATTGGCATGATGTCAATTATTGAGGGTGAATATCGGACATCTTTGGAATATGTGAACACTAACCAACATGGGATACCTATCTACCTAGATGGTCTAAACGGATCAGTGGCTAGAGGAAAGAAAGCTACAGACGCTTACATAGTACCTAGGCCAGCAGTTAAGTATGCAGGAGGGTTTTATATGGACAAAAGAGAGATTCAATATGTTGTTACGGAACACCTTGAAAGCGTCAATGAACAAGGGGAAGAAGGTGATGCTAATAACCTTAATGAAGAGGGACATGAAGAGCAAGTGACCACCCCTAGAGGGAGATCCACGGTTGTTAGGGTTTGGAGAGGAGACCTAGTTCCCCAAGATGATTCCCTAATGGATGTGTATTTGATCAATGGAATGGAGCATCTCCTCAGGGCCCACTCTTCATTATGGGAAGTAGCAACTAACCCAGTTACTATCTATGAGTTACAAGATCCTGAACTCCCCATCATTATCACTTATTTGGATAAAAATCAAAGGAGGTACTGGCCCCTAACAGAGTTAGAAAGAGCAGGGTTGAAATACCAGAACATTGCAGTGTTCTGGTAGGTTAAGAGGAAGAGGAGGAAGGTACAACCAAAATAGAGACCACCAAGTATGGCCTCTATGCAAGGGATTTCTATCAAAGGGATAAGACCAACTCTTCATATAGAGGACAAGATATTTATGCATCTACTTCAAATGAGAATGCAAGTATGGTGGCTATGATGCAGATGAGTGATCAGAAGACACAAGGGTGAAGCACATGGTGCATTGATAGTGGATGCAACAATCACATAGGTTGCAACAAGGATTGCTTTTCAAATATGCAGGTGCCATCAACCAAAGGGCATGTGGAAATAGGTGATGATACTCCTCATGCTATCACACATATAGGCAATTTCATGTTGGAAATCTCTTACATAGTTAAGTTCTTGAAGCATTTTCTTCATGTTCCTACAATCACAAAGAATCTTGATTATGTGGATCAAATGGTTGAGAGAGGTTTGCAAGTCAAGTTCAACTAGAAGGGATGCTTTGTGGAAAAGCCTAAAGAATATTATAGATTGATAGCCAAAGGCATGAAGGAGGAGAAACCTTTTCATGTTGGACATGAAGCCAAGTTTCAATGACACTACTTACTTCACATATGGAAGCAGGAAGGTAGAAAAATTGAACATATGTAAAAAAAGGTATGGATACATCAATACTCAAAGGGTTACCAAACAAAAAATCTCAAATACTTGTGTGCAACTTATCAATTGGGTAAGCAGACTAGGTTACCCTTTAAGAAGAGCAATTATGTGAGTTATCATCCACTTCACTTAGTCCATATAGAAGTTTGGGGACCACTAAAGGAGAAATGAATTGGAGGTAACAAATATTTTGTAACTTTCATTGATGATTGCACAAAGATGACTTGGCTTCATTGTATGAAGCATAACTCATAGGGCTTTTATTATTAAAAGAATTTCAAAGATATTGTAGAAAGGGAATTTGATAGATATATAAAATTCTTAAGGTCGGATGGAGGGGGAGAATAATTCACCCATGAATTCTCAAAGTTCCTGGAGTCACATGGCATCAAGAGACAAATCACATGCATTTTACACATCACAACAAAGTGGTGTGGTAGAAAGGAAGAATATGTACATTTCAAAATGTGTTACTATTGTCTCCTAAAGTTCTTTTAACACTCATATTCAAGCTCTACCTATTCTAAGAGAAATTGCTCTAGGCGTGAAAAATGGTCATTGTGTTCATTCCTAGTGAAGCCAATAACCATTCTATCTTGGAGCTATTGCTTCTCATAGTAATGCTGAGCATTTTGAGCAAGGTAGCAAGTTCAAATAGTTTATTCTATGTATGCAAAATTATGAGTTTCATTCATCAATAGTTTAGAAAATCATTCATTTGAGTGAACATAGGTATATGTGAGTGTATCCATGAGGCTATCTATGCTTCAAAGCTCCATAGGGCAGTTGTACATTCTGCCATCACTATACAATCAAAATACAATACTATTATGAAGAATCGTACTTGATCTTAATGTAATTTTCCTCCAAGAAAAAAACGTTAGATATACTCAATACTCCACCCGCAAGTGACCACAAATGATCAATGACACTCTAAGTTGTATGGCCCTCTTTATGAGGAGAAGTCTATGTAAGAGTCGAGAAAATTGTGATGAGGTCCACATGAGGCCACTAATAGTTCTAGATGATCTATGTGAATCTAGTCAGAAGGCTAGCCAGGGCCTATACTTCAGTCACACTAGAATTCCAAAAGTATGGCAATTCGGAAGTCAACCAGTCCAAAATCACGGTAATATGTCTCGTAGAAGTTTGATACATTGCAAGTTTAGTCCCACGTGACTCGAATTACAGTAACCAGTCAGGTGGAAGTCTAGTCTACTAGAAGTCCAATGGTCGTCTAGTCCGGTGGAAGTCCGATCCATGAGTGTTAAGTCTAGAGGTTTGCTTAGTCTGACAATTACGTATTTTATGTTGTTCCAAAATTATAGGTTGTCCCGATAGCTATGCCTAAAACATAGCATTAGGACGTCCCAAAAATCATGCCTAAATGAGAATGTTAGGCAAAACAAATCACTTAGGAGAAATCATGGATACACACACTATAAAGACCTTCATCTACATCACCATTGAAGCTCCATAGTGGGAGTGCAAAGGTGGACAATATCATCGGTGTATATTACTGTTAGCAATTGGAGATTCTAAGTTCTCTGCCTCTCTATCTATGTAAAATTTTTGTTACTTTGTTGTGCTTCTCTTTACTCTATCTGACGATCCACTTCTGGTGCATTATTCTAGATCATTATATATTTTTAACATGGTATTAGAGCTTAGGAGCTTTTGAATATCGCAGAAGCAAAAATGCAAAAGTTGGAGAGGTCTTGGAATGACTTAAGAGAGAAGATGTTGAGTGGTATGTCTTCATCTACAGTTGGGAATCAAGGTGATTCATTAGTATGAGTATGTGGAACACAAACCGGAGAAGTAATAATGATGGTCGTGCAAACATTGTGGGTACGACCACTAGCATTCAGAGAAGGTAAACGCGATCATACCAATTACACCTTGTGGAAGTTGAAGATCACTTCCATTCTTGACTCCTAGGAGCTACTCAAGACTGTACTTGGGGCTGATTGTGAGCCCCAAGAAACACCTGACTCAAATAATCCTAGTCAGATGATTCCTCCCAATGCTGATCTTTTGCATGCTTGAAAGCGAAGGAATGCGGATGCACTCTATACTCTAGTAAGAAGTACTTCTAATAGTGTTTTGACTCTTATTTAGCACACCACAAAGGCCTCTGAGGCTTGGAACATATTGAGAAATCAATATGAAACTCGAAATCCGACATAGATTCAGAGCTTGGAGAATCAGCTAGCAACATAGAGGTTTGTTGATGGGGAGATTCCTGAAGTGTTTATCACTCGCATAAAGAATCTACGAGATCAAATGGCAGGAGCTGGTGTACCGAATTCAAGTGAGGAGCTAGCTTGATGTTGTCTTTGAATTTTTCCACTAAAGTTTGATGGTCTGGTAAGTGCCCTTAATACCCAGATCAAACCTCAATTGTTAACCTTTGAAGAATTCAGTGCCTTACTCAAGGCAAGGAACAATGGTAGTAAAGGAGAAGTTGCATTCATGGTAAATGCCAAAGGTACTAAGACTGATTCTTTGAAAGATGGGGACAAAAAGAAGATGGAAAAGAAGAAGTTCAAGGGAGATTCTTTCCACTGTAAGAAGAAAGGACATAGAATCCAAGACTGTCACATTAAGAAGGAAGAGGAAAGAGTGGCTCTTCAAATAGTGGAAAGGGCAAGGAGGTTGCTAACACTGCCGAAACTGAGCTTGAGTTGTTTCTACGGTAGAGGAAATGTGTTCCTTGGCTAAAGATTCAACAATGGATGACTCATGGGTTTTGGACAGTGGTGCCTCTTGTCATATGACAAGCAGAAAGGACACTTACACTTCCCTAGAGCCTCTAGAGGAACCCATCATGGTAAAGGTAGGGAATAATGCAAGGTGTCCCACAAAGGGTAAAGGTACAGTGTCTTTCATTAATAGTAAAGGGGATATTAGAAAGCTTACAGATGTGTTGTATGTTCAACAAATCAAATGAAGTTTGTACATTGGGAGTTCGGTCCCATGTGACCAAAATTAGGGTAACCATTATGATGGAAGTCCAATGGGAGTCTAGTCTGATGGAAGTCCGATCTGATGAGTGTTCAGTCGAGAGGTTTGCTCACTCCGGTGATTATGTAATTTAGGTTGTTCTGAAATTACAGGTGATCCCAACAGTTACACCTAAAGTATAGCATTAGCCCATCCTAGAGATCATGCCTAAATATAATGTTAGGTAGAACAAATCACTAAGGAGAAATCATGGATACACACACTATAAAGCCCTTCATCTAGATTCTATCTACATCTCCATTGAAGCTCCATAGTGGGAGCGCACGGGTGGGCAGTATCATTGGTGTATATTACCGTTGCCAATTTGAAATTCTAAGTTCTCTATCTCTCTATCTATGTACAGTTTCTGTTAGTCTATTCTGTTTCCCATTACTCTATCTGATTATCCAATTCTGTTGCATTATTCTAGTTCGTTATATTTTTTTAACAAAAAGGCCATTGGCACTAAATGGGTATACAAGCTAAAATGTAACCCGGATAGAAGTTGACATATATAAGGCTATTTCCAAAGATTTTGCTCTAGAGAGAGGCACTGCTTTTGATGAGACCTTTGCTCCCACATGCCAAATGAACATTTTTTGTAGCCTTTGTGCACTTGCAAATCATCATGGTTGGAATGTACATCAGCTGGACATAAAAACTAGAATTTTGAATGGTGACTTACATGAAAAAGTGTATGTACTTCAGCCCCTTGGTTTTTTGCAAACAATACATGAAAATAAAGTGTTCAGATTGAAAAATGCATTATATGGTTTGAAGCAAGCACCATGTGCTTGGTATGAAAAGATACATGCCTACCTAGTTGCACATGGTCTTGAGAACATTTAAACTAACAGAACCTTACATGTTGAGCATGCAAATGATGTAGTTGTGACCATTGTTGTATATGTTGATGACATGGTGCTCACTAGTCCTAATGAGAAGCATATTGCTAAATTTAACATTGATTTGTGTGTTTCTTTTAAGATGTTAGATTGGGGCCATCATTATTCAGGAATTCATTTTATGCAAGTTGATGGAGGAATAGATTTTTGTTAAAAAAAATATTGACACATTATTGTAGTGTTTTGGATTGACAATTGCAAAATTATTACCACTCTCATGGAAGCAAGGTTACGATTGAGACTTCATGATGTTGGGGATGCATTTGATGTTATTATCTACCAATAGGTTGTTGGATGCTTGATTTACTTATACATAATGTGGCATGATATTTAGTTTTCTCTTTCTTAAATGAGCAATTTTATGCATTGCCTAGGTGTGAAGCATTCGTAGGTGCTTAAGTGCACCTTTCCCTATTTGAGTGGTACCTAGATACTTGGATTGTTTTATCCCAAGGGGGATCATTACTATTGATATATTTAGGTAGTGATGTGTGTGAACACACTAGGACTGATGGGACACTTTCTTTCCTTCTTTAGGAGGATTTTTCCCCTCGGCTTGTATATACGCCTATGGCCCTAACAAGTTACATATTTTTGTACATTTTAGTGGTAATACATTCAGTATTGTGTGTTGTGCTCCAAGCTTCTTCTTCTTCCTTGTTATGTTTGTGTGCTTTCATAGACTTCGAACTCCAACAATTGGTATCAGAGTAGGTCACCGCTTCATCTAGGGCGTCATCATCACCCCTCCGGTCATAGTCTCAGAATCACACAAAATTTGGTGAGCATACTCAGGGTGATTAGGAGATCAAAATAGCTTCATGTTGTTCTGCCAAAATCGCAATCTGAGCTTGTTTCAGCCTCCGAATGCACTATCGTGGTGCTTGTGTAGGCTATTTTGTCTTTTTGTACCAAAGATATATACAAGTTTTGATTTGCCAATATAAGTGTCTCAAAGCCTACTACAAGTCTAGTAGAACTTGTAAGGGTAGTTCTGTTCTACTTTCTCAGATATAGTCATTTTTTGCATTAGGGTATTTTAGTTAGTGGCCATGGGTGAAAGTAGTGATATATTTCGTATGTTGGCTATTGAGGATAAGATGGATGGTAAAAATTACCCATTATGGGCTTATATGATGCTTCATGTATTGTTCACAGAAGGACTATGGAATATTGTGCAGGGTGTTGAGAAACGTCCTATTACACCTACGAATATAGGTATTGAAGCTGATGCAGATAGCATTGAAGATGACGATATTCTTCATGTTTCTATTCGTGCTTTAGTTTGTGTTGCACCTTCTATAGAGAAAAATATTTTGGGATGGCAAAGATACTCAAGCACATGCATTGATAGCCTTGTTTTTCAAACATGCCATTATGCCTCACATTTGCTCTTTCATAACAATTACGGATGCTTGGGATACACTTACCACATTGTACCAAGCTAGGAATGAGACTCATGTTGCTTACGTCCGAAAACAGTTGGACAGTGAGCATATGAATGAAGGTGATTCTATGGATAGCTTTCTAATAAAGATCAAAGATTTGAAGGAATAGTTAATTTCTAAAGATGAAGTCTTGCCTGACAACTCACTTTTGCAGACTATTCTGAATTGTCTTCTTGATTCATACGAGAGTTTTGCTTCTGCTCTTCATTTGATGATGAAAGGCAATGCAAATGCCTTAACATTTGAGGATTTAGTCTTTGTTTTGTTGCAAGAAGATTAGTTTAGGCAGAACAGGTCCATTTATGCGTGTTGCAAATCAAGCTTTCCTCGCTAGTCAGAAGGGCAAAGGTAAATGGAGCTCTTCTACTAGTATGCAAAAATCTACTAATTCTGCACAATCGAAGAAGGAAGAGAGAGAAAGAAGAAAACATAAAAGCAGAAATTGTTTTGCAAGTACTGTTAAGCAGATGATCATGTCATAAAGAATTTTCCAAAACTCGCTACAAAAGAGGCAAAGTAAAAAGATGCTTGAATGGTGGTTGTAGAGGCCTTTACACCAAAAACAGAGTCTCTTAATCTAGTGGAGAAATGGGTGTTTACTAGTGTTTGCAGTTTTGACCATCCTCTCCCAAACAGTGTATGTCTGCAATAGATTTAGATGTTTTGTACTTTGATAGTGGGGGAACCAAACATATTACCTCCCAGCACAATTTCTTCACTTCACTTGAGCCTACCCCTATAGGGAATACTATCACATGTGCCAACAACTCCTCTTATTCTGTCATGGGAGTTGATAAAATCATTCTGACTACTACTCATGGTAGTTCTTTCACATTTTCATATGCTCTATTTGTGTCAGGGATCAAGAAGAATATGTTATCAGTTTCAACTTTAGCAAAGATTGGCTTGGTTGTGAAATTTGTTGATGATTGTAGCTCAAGCATAAGAACCACCTCCTTTACTTGTCAATCCGCAGAGACGTGAGGACTAGTATGAAGACCATGATCGAGTGAAGGCACAAGTGTGTGAGTGAAAGCACACAAGCATGCACACACATACACACACACGCGCACAAGGCAAGATCAAAGAGAGGAACAATGGAAAGCTTTCTATTGCAAAGGAAATCTCTTACAAAAGCTCTATTCTCTAACAAGCCAACCCCAAAAATGAGCTCTCTAGCTCTTTTTATAGTTTTTTGAGTAGTTTTGACCCTGTCCAGACCTAGTATCCAGCCTAGTTAAAAATTAGGTTCCAAGGCTTATTTGAGGGCTCAAACAAAGTCTAAAAATTATGAAAATTGGTAAGATGATACTTCTAATACTCCTCAAGCTTGAGGGCTCCTTGGCTTGAACAAAATGGAGTTACAAAAATATGAAATGGTATTTACAATGGCATTTAGTGATGAAAATAACTATTTTTATAGGGATTCCTTCTAAAAATTTGACATGTACTTCTTGGAGCTCCCTACGTGCTGTCTGCTGCATCAGCACGATTCCAATGGCACTGTCGAATGCATCCACAAAGACAAGGAATAGCAATTCCCAATTAGGTGCTTGTAAAATGGGAGCTTGAGTTAACAGTGTTTTTAGTCAATCAAACGAAAGTTGACACTCCGGTCCATTCGAATTGACGCGGGCTACTAGTGATCAAACGATTAAGTGGTATTGCCAGATGAGCAAGCCAACGCAGGTGCCACCCATGCCACCGGATTTGGCCCAAAAACTGCATCACGTCTTTAGGTGTCTTAGGAGCAGGAGCCTCTAGGACGGCCTTCACTTTGTCTGGATCCACCTGAATACCTTGTTTTGAAATAACATGTCCGAGCAACTTACCATAAGATACAAAGAATACCGATTTGTTCGGGTTCAAGCACAATCGATATTCTCGACACTTTGAAAAGCAACATCATAAATGATATAGGTGCGCCAATGTGTCACAGGATAACGAGAAATCATCCAGATACACTCGCATAAATGTAGTGAGATAAGGGGAAAAATTTCCTGCATGCAGCGTTGGAACGTACTAGGAGCATTGCGGAGTCCAAACCACATTATGGTACACGCATAGACACCCCAGTTGGTAATGAATGCGGTCTTGGGTATATCTTGCTCCGCCATTCGGACTTGATTGTAACCACTGTAGCCATCTAGAAAGGAACACATCTCTTGATTGGCCACGTCGTCTAACATGGTATCCAGGAATGGCAACGGAAACGGATCAGGTACGGTTGCAGCATTGAGCTTTCGGTAGTCCACGCATATCCGTAGCTGGTTGTTTTTCTTTGGAACTATAATAATAGGAGAGATCCACTCTGCATGCTGAATGGGTACAATAAATCCCACATTCAACAAAAGATCTAGTTCGGCTTTAACATCTGCCGCATAATTAGGATTCATCTTATAAATGGGTTGTTTGATGGGTCTTGCATCCGGTTTCAGCACCACTCTGTGTTGATAAATACGCGGGTCCAACCCCTTCATGTTCCTGTAATCCCAGGCAAACACATCAGCGAACTCTCATAACAACTGCAACAGTTGCTCCTGGAACGTTTCGGATAGTCCAGCTTTTATTTTGACAGGTCGTGGATTGGTTTGATCACCTAAATTGCAGGTAGTCAGCTGATCTTTTGGTACATAGAACTGCCAAGGCCTGTCCTCATCGTCTCTAGACTGGAGTAATTGTTGTAGCATCGATTCATCCAAAGTCTGTTTTGTACTCAACTCGTGCTCGCCTGCTAGAGGTACCACCAAAAAGGCTGTCGGACTCCAGTTATCAGCCACCGTTTGTAGATCTACAGTGCCAAGTGCAATCAGATCTTTGTTAGCCTTTAGGAAAGTCTCCTCTTCGTCATCGGAGAGACCATCCAACATGTGTACAGGCTCCGCTAAACATGGTCCCACATGGCAGTCACAAGGTTTCATATCGTCCAACGGGACAACATATTTCCGGTGATTATTTTTAAAGAATAATTCATGTGCAGACCAGTCTTGCACTACCTTAGCTTGTTTTAGCCAAGGACGTCCAAAGAGCAGATTGTAATCCAAGCTTGATTCTGGTAAATCTAGCACAACAAAGGTCATTTTCAAAACAGATCCTTGTAGAGTGATTGGAATATCGCGCACCAAGCCCACCGGATGGCCTCGAGATTGATCAGCCATTCGTACAAAGAATTGCACAGGTTCAATTTGCGTCCATCTCAGCCGTTTGCAAATGGCTCCTATTGCAATGTTAACACCCGATCTGCCATCAATTAAGACCTGTGTAATTTTGTGGTTTTTGTACCATACCGTAATCAGTGGTACTGTATAATCCACCATTGGGTCCAATTCCAGTTGGATTGTGGTTGTTGCAGGAGTGCTCGAAGAGCCTGGACTAACCTGCTGCTAGAACTATTGTCGAACTCCAGGGACCAAAGCTAATAATTGACCCAAGGACAATGTAATTGATGCCTTGGACAGAACATCCCACACCGAATCAGTTTTGGTTGTTTCCGAAACGGTCTCCGATGTGGACTCCGGTACTGTGTGAGTTAGATTTCACCCTTCTAGTACTTCCTGTGGTATGCTTTGTTGCATCACTGGAATTGGATTAGGGAATACGGTTTGCTCTTGCGTTGCCCACTTGCTTGCTCTTGTAAACACCTTCTGTTGTTCACGAATGTCAGGTTCAAAAATCTCTGCAGCTGGATGTAATTGCTTTTCGGAACGTGTTTGAACCACTACTACTTGCGTGTCTACTGAAATATACACCATATTTGCCATCGGATGTTGTCGTTCTTTTTTCTTTTTATCATACTCAGCTGCATCTTTGCAGAACCTCTGGATATGCCCTATTTCCCCACAGAAACGACATTTAGGAGTTGGATTAGATGTACCTTCTCCTAACGGGCCTGCATTCCATCGACCTTTGACCGAAGTTATTTGTCTTCCCTCCTGGATAATTCTTGTATCCCTGGTATGGGGTGTTCCTCATCTGTGGTGGTACATAATGGCTAGCGGGTTGTCCGTGCTCCTGAATGATGGCATTAACCTCTGCCATGCTTTGTACCTTGGCATTGTATGGGCACGTCTCCGTAGTGTGGTCTCTTGTGTGGCAAATGGCACAATACAGTTGATTCAGCACACATGTTGAGCTACTATGCCCTGGATTTTTGCATTTGGTACAGTATATCTGTTTGAAAGGATCATCGTTAGATTGCTTGGACGCTTTCAGCCACCCTAGGTCTTCGGTGAATCCACCCACTTTGTTTTCTAATTGTAATGCCATAGCGATTACGGCATTCAAAGTCATTCCACCCATGCACCTTATGAACATAATCTGCTTCAATTGAGGCTTCAGTCCATTGATGAACCATTGTGTAATAACATCATCTGGTAAATTAGTGTGTGCTAGTGGCAACTGCCGTAAATGAGTCTAAAATAACGTGGCATAATCCTGTACGGTTTGCTATGGTTTCTGCCTATTGTTCTGTAAGTAGTCAAAAATTTCAGCGGGGTTCTTCTCTAATCAAAACCGTTGTAGGAAGGCATCCTTTACATCATCATACTTTCAAAAGTGGTTCAAATCATATTCAGTTAGCCATTGTGCAGCTTCATTAACCAAGGTGGACTGGAACACAATTGCTTTGTAGGCAGGGTATGCTGGGTAGTTCAGAACTGCATAATTAATCTCAAAGGTCCACACATGCACATCTGGATCATCCCCCGAAAATCCTCCAAATTTTGTATATGTGACCCTTGCTGGCACCGGGCACGGTGGGATAACCTGTTGCTGTTGAAATTGTGGTTGCAGCTGTGGCGGTGTTTGTTGTTGTTGCTGCGAGCCACTCATGCTGCTGTTGTTGGTGGTGTTGTTGTTACCTGAATTTTGGGGAGATATCTCTTGATCTTCCGGAACTATATGGTCAACTTGCTCACTTTCCGATCCTAAAATGTCGTTGAACCGTTTGCTTAACTCCAAGTCTATCAACCCTTCCTCAAATTTGATTTCGAAATTAGATAGACTTGCATCGAAAAATGGTGAACGCAGTAAGTGTCCACCAGACAACACTCCAGTTTTTCCGAAAAACTTTGAATTGCAACCAAGCGATACCGAACTCCCACCGAAACCCGCACACGTCTCATCGAACCAGGCTACACTATCACCGAAAACGTTCTCACCCGATAACACGAACCTATCATCAAAAATGATCAAATTCTGACCAGATAGCACGGAACTAACTCTGCACTACGTCTTTGTACAACCAGAAATCACCGTACTTTCTCCAGAAGGTACCAGACTCGCACGGGAATCACTGCTGATTGGCTGTATCGAACCTTCTACAACTGGACTTAACTGGCCAGTACTTCTACCACATGGGGTGTTCCTAATAGGTTTGGAACTTCCCAGGGATGTTGATCTCTATGGTATTTGGGGTATGATTCATAGGAGCGTGTTACCGGCATATATCAAAGAATTCTTCGTCAATCTTTAATCTTCTATGCAAACAACTACTCCATTTCCCACATACGATGCGAATGTTAAATGCAGTGTTAAATATTATAACCTTTTTACAGTTTAAGGTTTAATTCACTCTCGATTCTTGGGATGGTCAGGGGTCTATAAACAGAGGCCCTATGTATATTTTCCCAAACTACAGTTAAGATTAACTGACTTCAGCGCATTAAGCACTAATATATTGACTTCCAATACTACACTGAATATGTGTGTTAACGAACTTCACGTCAAAAAGTTTACCGCAGACTCCTTCACTTAATGTATTAATAAAATTACTTAATACTTCATTAACTTCACTTAATGATTAATTTAGTCAATGAAACAGACTCAGTTACACAGATTTCTGCAACGGCGCTCGCTTCCGGCTCCTCGCCCAGACGAACAGTCTAGTGGATCTACCTTCTGCTTAACGCGATTCGTTTATTAATCTGGTCAAAAGATACAATGTTACGCTATGCCTTTTCATCTTGCCTGCGTCTTTTCAAGATATAATTACAAAAAATATGAGTTCCTTTCCGGCGGCTTACAAAGGGAAGAACATCACAATACAAGTCATTTGTCTTGAGTATGGCAAAGAATAGCTCTTGAGAGATTGTCCCGGACATCCCTCTTGTGCACCAAAGGTTATACCCGTTAATGTAGTATGCCTAGTAGGGGATTCAAGTTCCAATAGCGATAATGTAGCTCCTATACATGCAGTGACTAGGGCACAAGCCTTACAAAAAGCTAAAGGAGCTAAGCAATCAGAGCCAAGTGAATCAGGAGAGCCTAGTAGGAGAAAAACAAGAACATGGAAGGATACTAGAGAAAAGGCCAATCATAAGTGGACCAAAAAGTTATCCAAACTAGAAGAAAGCTAGAAAGATGCAAAAACAAAAATAGAAGATATTGCCTCTCAAAGCCCCTCGCATGTCAAAACTCCATCCACACCACCTCATCCCCACCCACCAACCATTGTAACTAAACCACAACTAGGATCTATTCTTGCAAATCCAACCCCAGAAGGCTTGGACATGATGTTCAAGGCATACCAAGCTCGACTTCAAGAAGGTCCAACACCTGCAAACCTAGACAAGAGCTACCCTAGAGCAAATTTAGAGATTGACAAAAATGTGCATAAAAATGGTGGAACTAGCTCAAGCTATGTTTGAGGCCAATCAATCATTCAATCAGATGAATGCTATTACACCGGCTTTGCACTTCCAGGGCTTACTAGATAGATTAGAGCAGTTGGTAAATAAACCACAAGTTTCTTTACCTCCACAGGCTCAACCAATTGTTGAAAGAGAAAGCTCATCACCAAAGAAAGTCTATGTTCCTGACTCCATAGATTATGGAGAATCTCTTTCAATTCAACAACACTCTCAAAAGTTCTTGCGGGAAATACAAGAAGAGAAATGGGCCAAGGAGAAGGATAATCCCCCTCCTATTCTTGAGATTGATGACCTTCATGATCAATTTCCACAAGACATTCCATCCGTTTATGGAGACGAAGTAGAGCAACAAGAGGAAAAAAATTCAGGATTTGAATCCAATTCTTTACAAGAGTTGCCACAGTTCAGAGGCCCATAGGAATCTGAATTTCTCCAGATCAGAGCTCCCACAATATTGATTAGAAAGGAAGACTCAGTGGTTCCTAGAAACACTGATGTCGTGAAGAACACTAAGGTTCAGTGTCATCTCACTGTAGAAGAGCTGCTCAAAGCAAAACCGGAGCTATGGAATCATGTGAAGGATCAGGTTCCAGAACTTGATTCCAAAATGCCAAAAGCAGGCTCTAAAGAGAAAGTACCGGAGATCCCTCTAGACAAAATAGGGGACATGAGCGAAGGTGAAGAGGGTAATACTTATCTTCCGATCACCTACCAAGGTTACACAACCAAAGCGATCATAGACTCAGCTGCTGGTGTTGCTATTGCGACCACTTCCTTGTGGAAGCAATGGGGTAAACCTGCATTAAGACCAACTAGAATGAAGCTTCAGATGGCTGATGGATATGTGGAAAGACCTCTAGGATTGCTAGAAGGGATAACTCTAACCACGTGTGGTGTAGAGTTTGAGCACACCTTTGCTATATGTGACTTTGGTAAAACTTATACCTACAAAATGATTCTAGGAAGACCCTTCCTACGACCACTGCAAGTTGTACACGATTGGGGAACCAACTCCTTATACTTGCAGTGCTTAGGGGTCACAACCAAGGTCAATTTGAAGGATTACACCTTCAGAGATGTACCACCCCTACAGTGTAATTCTCTCCACAAGGAGCAAGAAGATTCAATCTTTGTGCATTCTAAAAGTTCATTTGATACATCCTGGATGCATGAAGATACCCACTTGTGGATGTGCAAGGTCGCAAAGGAAGATGAAAAACTTATAAAGACAAGAGAAAAAGGAACTTCCCTAGGAGATAGACCAGTTACAGACCCAGCCTATACATCGATGGTCTTTCTAGATGAGGAATTTGAGCCTCATGGTTGGGCAGAAATCTTGGCCACCATGGACATAGCTGTCAATGAAGAACAATGGACACCTCATTGTGATGAGGAGGGATATGATATTTCAGTGTTCATGTGTCAGCCCTTGTTAGAAGAATGTGACCCTAGTGATGTCATAGAAGAAGACGAAAATGGTGATGATCTAGAGTCCATTGTGATGGATAGTTGCTTTATCTCAGAGAAGCACTATCTAGAACATATAGGAGTATTTACCAAAAAGGAAGAAGAACCTCTCACAAGCATTAAAACTTTCAATTCAAAGGATGGAAGTGAAGGAGGACAAAAGAAAAAGAAGAGAAAAGCTATGAAACAAGCAAAGGAGGAATCATTGTTCGAAGTACCAGAAAATTTCAAGAAATATGAAGTTGAGGTCCAAAATATTTTGGTACGAATGCCTAAGAGAGAGGCCACCACAGGAGAGGCATATGATAACAAAGAAAAGACCAAAAAAATCGTAGTCACCATCAAAGAGAACGATGAGAGATGTACGTACATAGGAGATGACTTAAGTAAAGAAGAGGAAGCAGAGTTGGTAGCTTTGTTAAGGGAATATACGGACTTTTTTGTGTGGCACTATAGAGACTTGAAGGGAGTAGATCCAAAAATTTGCTCTCATATGATCCCCATGACCATTGATGCCAAGCCCACCAAACAGAAGCCCTACACATATAATGACACCTATGCAGCTAAAATAAAAGAGAAAATCGACAGATTGATTGAAGTCGGATTCATCTATGAGGTTGAGCATATTGAGTGGGTGTCCCCCATTGTAGTGGTGCCCAAGAAGAACGAGAACTTACGTGTGTGTATTAACCTTAAAAAAGTTAATGCTTCCACAGTAAGAGATAGTTATCCGCTCCCAATCACTGACCATTTATTGGAGTGTGTTGCAAGCAAGGAAGTGTATAGTTTCCTTGATGGATTCTCGGGCTACAACCAAGTAGCCATTGCCCCGGAAGATCAACACAAAACAGCTTTCGCAACAGAGTGGGAGACTTTGCATTTCGTGTGATGCCATTTGGTCTCACCAATGCACCTGCAACATTCGAAAGGCTCATGTGTCATGTCTTCAAGGAGTTCTTGCAAAAGAGCTTAGAAGTATATGTGGATGATTTATGTGCTCATTCCCAAGAAAGGAGACGTCACATCCCTGAGCTCAGACAGATCTTCAACAAGTGTAGAGACTACCAAGTGTGTCTGAACCCAGAAAAGTGTGTGTTCATGGTACGACAAGGTAAAATCTTAGGTCATATTGTTTCTAGGAACGGAATATCAATAGATGAGGACAAAGTAAAAGCCATAGTGGAGGTGCCAAGACCTAGGAATGTTAAAGAGGTACAAGCCTTTATGGGCCATTGTGGATATTACCGCAGGTTTATTCACATGTATGCAATTATAGCTAAACCTCTTTATGCCTTGTTGACAAAATTTGAGTGGAATGACAAATGCGAAAATTCCTTCAATGAGCGGAAAAGACATTTGTGCATAGCACCAATACTGACCACTCCTAGCCATTCCATGTACATGTGGATGCATCCAATTATGCAATAGGATGTGTGTTGTCACAACCCACAGGTGAAGGCAATCTAGATTTGCCTATAGCATATGCGAGCAGACAACTAAATGCTGTAGAACGAAATTATACAACAACCGAAAGAGAAGGTTTAGGCATGGTATATGCTGTGAGGAAGTTTAGACACTATCTATTGGCCAACAAGTTCAAATTTTTCACTGGTCATCAAGCTTTATTATACTTGGTCAATAAACCTTGCAATAGAGGATGCTTAGTAAGATGGTTCCTCTTACTAATGGAGTATGACTTTGAAGTGGTTGTTAGGAAAGGTAAGACCCACCTCAGAGCGGATCACCTTTCTCGCATCACTTCAGGCGAGTCACCGCAAGGAGTGTCTCATGAATTGCTCGATGCTTATCTCTTCAATATAGAAGTTGTTCCTAAATGGGCAAATAAGCTGGTACCAGTCCTAAGCTTCGAACCCACAAATAAGGATGTAAAAGCAAACAAAGATGAAATTGTAAAATCGCCAAAATATCAAATATTGGTAGGAAGCATGTACAAACAAGATGCAGAAGGTGTATTAGCTTGTTGTGTCGAGGATGAGGAGCATAGTAGTTGGTTACAACAAGCCCATGAAGGATTTCTAGGGAATCACTATTCTAAACAAGGAACATTGCAAAATCCTATTAACCCCCCAGCTAGAAACTCCCATGCTGAGTACATTACTGTAGCCACCACTTACAAAGTGGGTAGAAGTCAAAGCCACAACAAAGAATGATGCTCAAACAATGGCAAAGTTCTTATTTGAGAATGTGTTCATGAGATATGGATTACCAATAGAGTTAGTAAGTGATAGAGGCACACACTTGTTGAATGAAGTCATTGAAAATCTTCTCCAAGAATTCTTCGTGATACATAAGAAGTATGCCCCTATCATCCACAAGCTAATGGACAAGCCAAGAGCACAAACAAGATCTTATGTAATGTACTGACAAAACTAGTAAATAACAAATGCTCTAATTGGGACAAACAACTTCATCATGCTATTTGGGCTTACCAAGTTTCCTACAAAATGATACTCAATGCCACCCCATTTCAGATGGTCTTCGGACAAAATGTTGTGCTACCATTGGACTTCCTAATCCCAACTTTAAAAGTAGCACAAGAGCATGAGTGGAATGGACATGGGTTATCCTCTAGGATCTTTGATCTAGAATGCTTCAGTGAGACAAGGCTACGAGCAGCTGTAGGAATCTATGCTACAAAGAAAAGGCAAAAGGCATACTTCGATGCGCATATCAAAGATAAAGGCTTGAAAGAGGGAGACCTAGTGTTGGTTTATACACTAAAGCGGCATGCCCGTAAATTGGAAAAAAGAGGATATGGACCCATGATCATTAATAGAATTTCCACTAGTGGTGCAGTCCAATTGGCCACACTAGAAGGTGATATCCTGCCAAATTATATTAATGGTTATCTAGTCAAGCTATATCAAGAACCTCTTATAGAGGATATGCTAAAGAGACTCAACACTGCTAAGAAGCAAAAAGAAGAAGGGCTAAGGGTTAGAGAAGAAGCACAGGCAGAGGTGAGAGAACGCATTAGGAGAAATAATTTAAGATGCCTCAGCCTAGATATCAATATTGAGGCCCCAAGATACCACATGGCCATGTGTCAAACATCAAGTGCAATTGCTTCTCAAATAATTGATCGACATACATTTGTGACCATAGCGGTAGGACAGGGGAAGAATGCAAGGACTGTGAGAGCATTGATTGACTCAGGTGCAACAACTAGTGCACTTAGACTTTCATACTGCCAAGATCTACAGTTGAACATCAATTCCATTGAAGCCTATCTCATAGGATTGGGAGGTGTGGACCCCTTGTTTGGGTGAGGTGGAACTTCCCATCTACCTTCAAGATGTTCCAATGAAAGTCAGAATGATAGTATGTCACAACGAGGACATTATAGAGCCACTTGTCTTGGGTCAAGATTGGATTTACGACCATGCAGTCAACTTGAACCTAAGAAGTCAAATTCTTCAAGTTTGGGCACATGAACAATGTATTACATTAGAATTAGACAATTGCATGCTCACAAATCCAGAGGTCACACATTCTCTTAGTTCTTCCAAAACTAATCTTCGTAAAGAAAATGTTGTGTGTGTCGATAGCCCTACGAAGCAAAAGGACTCAATCATGGAAGCACATGCTCAAAGGCCAACAAACCTCTCTTCTCCTTCACAGACTAATGCAAGCATAACTCGACCAAAGAGGCAATCTAAAACGACATCTGCTATGCCAACTAGACAGATAGAATTCAAGAAGAAAGAAGCTCAGGGCATGAGGCACATTTGGGTAGAAAAGGAGAACAACCATCAGCTTTGCCACAACCATTGCCATTGAGGCAAGCCAACCATGCTAAAAGAAGCACCAAGAAACGAGGACCACCTCAATCCTACGGTCTTCGACAGATTTGGGTACCAAAGCAATCGATGAAGGGCGACCATAACAACATACAAATTTGGGTGCCAAAGAAACTAGTTGCAGCTCAACAAGGGCAATTGCAAATGTGGGTACCCAAGGCACTCTTACATGCAAACAATATGATCTCCCTCACGAGAAAAATCTCAGCAAAAACACCACGAAGAAGCAAGAGTCAACACCAAGGGCAAAGACCAAAAGAAGATAAATTCATCTCCTCGTCAGTAATAAAAAGACAACCATCAAGTATATGGGTTTGGAAGCCAAAAGCACCAGTAGCACCCACAAAACCAAAGAACCAACCACGAGGACTACAAAATTTAAGCAACCACTCAAAGATGAAGAAGTCTAAAGTAACCTAGACACAGCTACACATAGTTTTAAGATGGATCCCTATCAAGAGGAAAGATCAATTGTCATTCGAGGATCCAATGGATGCTTCCAACAAAGGCTACATCAGCATCTGCAAGAAACATTGAAAGCCTCGACCAGCAACAACCATGTGCCTTTGGCATAACCTTGTCTTTTGCACCATTCCGATCATGCATTTCCAAAGTATGCATCAATATACGACCACATTACACGGCCGTGCATAGACACAATTGAGAATCCCAGGCACATGCAACACATGGGACACATGTAAAATATTTTTGATGCTAACATCTTTCTTCTTGTTTTGTGACCTTGTTCACAAAAAAAAAAGGGAAGAAGAGCGAACAATCGGGATTGTGCATTTGAAGAATCCCCAATGGGAACCATCAACAAGGACATCCATCAACAACGGAAGACAAGCTGATGGTCAATCACCATGATGGAAGTACAACACGAAGAGTTGAATATCGACGGAACTTTCACCCAAGCTACAATTGGAAGATGGACCACTCTTGTGCATACATGATGGACACTATCTCTCCAAGCACCACAGAACCACCACTACAACAAGGGTCTGTCAGGGACAACAGACTCTAGAGGGGGGGAGTGTTGACAATCAAGGTCACACACAAGCATGGAAGCGCATTAGTGAAGTGGACACACAAGAAGAGTGAGCATGTAGGGAGCTCCAAGAAGCACATGTCAAATGTTTAGAAGAAATCCCTATAAAAAAAGTGATTCTTATCGCTAAAAACCATTGTAAATACCATTTTCTATTTTTCCAACTCCATTTTGTTCAAGCCAAGGAGTCCTTGAGCTTGAGGAGTATTAGAAATATCATCGTACCAATTTTCATAATTTTTAGCCTCCATTTGAGCCCCCAAATAAGCCCTAGAACCTAATTTTTAACTAGTTCGGACACTAGGTCTGGACAAGGCCAAAACTACTCAAAAAACTATAAAAAGGGCTGGAGAGCTCATTTTTGGGGTTAGCTTGTGGTAGATTTCAGCTTTGTAAGAGAGTTCTTTTGTAATCGAAGTCCTTCCAATGTTCCACTCTTTGCTCTTACCTTGTACGCATATGTGTGTATGTGTGTGCATGTTTGTATGCTTTCACTCATGCACTTGTGCACTACACTTGCTCTTGGTCCTCATACAAGTTCTCACATCTCCACGGATTGACATTTATGAGGTGAAGCTCCTCACATTGGTACTTGCCATTGTGCTAGAGTGACATCCCACTAGAGGGTCGACCTCAAATTATTTTACCTGAAAATCAACGCGTTATTCTTAGAAAAACATTTGAGGCCATGTGGGATTCGAAACGAGCTTTCTAACAAGCTATAGAGCTCAAAAAATGGACTTAATGAAAAAGTTATGCCAAATCAGGCTCCTGGGGATCAAAACAGGCAAATAAGACCTTTTGGAAAAATCACAATTTTGTGTGAAAATCGTGATTTTGGGGGTTCTGAAAATTGCGATGTTGAGCTCTTATGAAAATTACAATGCTGAGCAATCGTAAAAATCATGATTTTGTGAAATCATGAAAATCGTGATGCTAAGCACTTATGAAAATCACGATTCTAAGCAATCCCCAAAAAACGCGACTGAGTGAGAATTGTGAAAAACGCGGTTTTGTATGAAAATTGTAAAAAACGAGATTTTGAATGAAAATCGTGAAAAATGCGATTTTGAATGTAAATCTTGGAAAATGCGATTTTGAATGCAAATCGTGAAAAACGCGATTTTGAATGAAAATCGTGAAAAACACGATTTTGAATGAAAAATCGTGTTTTTCTCAAAATCGTGTTTTTGGCCTGAAAATTGCGATTTTGAGAATGACCAGAAAATTGCGATTCTGATTGGAAATCATGGTATGAAAATGGTGTTATGAAAATCGCAATTTTGTACCTTAGTAAAAATCGTGTTTTTTGAAAATCCTGAAAATCACGATTTTGGATGAAAGTCATGTTTTTTTGAAAATCGCGATTTTGGAGTCAATTGAGAATCATGTTTTCCCAAAATAGTGTTTTTGGCTCAAAATCGTGATTTTGATCCAACTGAAAATCGTGTTTTTCTCATAATCGTGTTTTTGAGAATCTTTAGAGAATCGCGATTTAGAGCACAATGAGAGAATCGCGATTCTAAGAATGACCTCAGAACCTTGTTTTTTTCAGGAGCTTTTAGGCAAGAAATTGAAAATCACAGTTTTTTGAAAAAATTTGAATTTTATGAAAATCGCGATTTTCAGTTAGAATCGTGTTTTTGGCACCAAATTCAAATTTCTGAGCGTTGAGCAATGACGAGCTCCATATGTGCTGAAAATCGTGAAGAACACACGCGCTTGCTCTCCCTTGCACTTCCTTACTCCTTCTCGCACAATAATGCATAAAAAATGGTATGAAGATGGTGAAAATGCACTAAAAAACAAGAAATTTCTATGAAGATGAAGATGGATGAAGATGGTGATGATGAAGATGAAGAAGAAAAATCAGAAAATGAACAAAAATGACAATTTTTTTACCTTCCAACATCGCAAATCTATGATCTTACCATCATAACACTCGTCATCGAAGCTTTCTCCTCGACAACGACGCCAGAATTTGGTGTAGCTCAAGCATAAGCACCACCTCCTTTACTTGTCAATCCGTAGAGACATGAGGACTGGTATGAAGACCACGAGCGAGTGAAGGCACAAGTGTGTGAGTGAAAGCACACAAGCATGCACACACATACACACACATGCACAAGGAACCCCAAAAATGACCTCTCTAGCTCTTTTTATAGTTTTTTGAGTAGTTTTGACCCTGTCCAGACCTAGTGTCCGACCTAGTTAAAAGTTAGGTTCCAAGGCTTATTTGAGGGCTCAAACGAAGTCTAAAAATTATGAAAATTGGTAAGATGATACTTCTAATACTCCTCAAGTTTGAGGACTCCTCGACTTGAACAAAATGGAGTTACAAAAATATGAAATGGTATTTACAATCGTGTTTAGTGATGAAAATCACTATTTTTTATAGGGATTCCTTCTAAAAATTTGACATGTACTTCTTGGAGCTCCCAACATGCTCCTTCTTCTTGTGTGTCCACCTCTTTGATGTGCTCCTGTGCTTTTTCCTTGACCTTGAGCTTCAACAATGACAAATATACAGTTCATGATCTATCAAATGGCGATGTGATTATTGCTTGTGGCATTTTATGTTGTGGGCTGTATAAGCTCATAGACTATGAAAAATCTGTGAATGATTTAGCATGTGCAGTACATGATTCTTAGGATATGTCAGATGCAAAGATTTGGCATGCACACTTTGGTCATCTAAATTTTGCTAGTTTTTTATGCCTATAAAAATCTGAAATGGTGTCTTCTTTGCCCAAATTTGAGGCACCCAGTAAACATGTTTGTGAGGGCTATATTTTGGGCAAAATGCAGTGTTCCTCCTTTCCAAAAGATGGTTCAGTTTGAGCTACTCAGAAATTGCAACTTGTTCATAGTGATGTTTATGGTCCTACGCAGACATCCTCTTTAGGAAACTATCTTTACTTCGTGACTTTCAGTGATGATTTTTCAAGGCATGCATGGGTATATCCACTGAAAGCAAAGTCCAAAGTGTTTATGTGCTTCAAATAGTTTCTGGTTTTGGCTGAAACTCTTTTAGCATGTAAAATGGGCACCCTCCGTTTTGATCGAGGGGGGAATATATGTCTTTTGACTTTAATGCATTTTTGGCTGAACGTGGGATAAAACATCAGTTCACAGTGCCATATGCATCTCAACATAATGGAGTTGCTAAAAGGAAGAATAGGTCACTCATGGAGATGGCAAGGTGTATGGTCAAGAGTCAGGCTTTACCACATAGTTTTTGGCTTGATGCCATTATGTGTGCAGCATATGTAGTTAACAGATGTCCCACTAAAGCATTGTAGTCTATCACTCCATATAAAGCTTGGCATGGTTGTAAGCCATTTGTTGCTCACGTATGTGATTTTGGTTGTCTAGCATATGCATTAATGCTTGAACAACATCGCAGGAAATTGGATGATAAAGCAAGAAAATGTATTTTTGTTGGGTACAGTTCTAAAAGAAAAGGCTGTCATCTGTATCATCCACAGACCAAACACATTTTGGTTAGCTGTGATGTTTTCTTTGTGGAAGATGTTATTCTAACTTTACTTTCATGTACGAAGGAGACGTGTCTTAGCTCCAAAGACATGTATGATACTTTGCTACCTCTTTTTACAAGTGGATAGTCTAGTGCTAGTTCTAATGTGGCAGCTTCTCAATCGTTGGAGGTTTCATGTGATGATGTAGATCATTCCATTTGTGATGCAGATTTATGTTGCATTTGTTGATGAGAGATGTGATATTGAGGAGGCAAAAAGTATGCCAAAATGGTTGGTGCAGAATTTGCCTGATAGCAAATTAGATGCATCTCTATCATATTGTACTCATTCAGACTTTCATAGTGCCTCTTTTCCATCAGATTGTTATGCTATGGTTGCCTCCAATATTTGTGATGAGAATGAGCCTATTTTGTTTGATGAGGCACAAAATTCTAAAAATTGGATGGCCACTATGCAATCAGAATATGATGCTATCATGAAAAATGGTACCTGGTCTTATGTGAATTTCCTCGTGGCAAGAAGGCCATTTGCACTCAGTGGGTATACAAGTTGAAGCGTAAGCCTGATGGAACAGTTGACAGGTATAAGGCTAGGCTTGTTGCAAAGGGTTATGCATAGGAAAGAGGCATTGATTTTGATGAAACATGTGCTCCTACATGTTGAATGACTACTGTTCGTAGTATCTATGCACTTGCATCTCATCATGGTTGGAATGTACATCAGTTCGATATTAAAACTGCATTTCTGAATGGTAACTTGCATGAAGAAGTGTAAGTTCTTCAGCCTCATGGGTTTATGCATAAAAGGCATGAAAAACAAGTGTGCACATTGAAGAAGGCATTATATGGTTTAAAGCAAGCACCACGTGCTTGGTATGAAAAGATACATGCCCATCTAATTGCACATGGTTTTGAGAATAGTCCAACTGAAAGCACCTTATATGTTAAGCATGCTAATGATGTGATTTTGATCATTGTTGTGTACGTTGATGACATCCTCCTCACTAGTCCTCATGACATGGATATTTTTTATTTGAAGGCTGATTTGCATGTCTCATTTGAGATATTTGACTTGGGGCATTTGCATCATTTTTTGGGCATTCAGTTTATGCAAGTTGATGGTGGAATGGCTTTGTGTCGAACAAAATATATTGACACATTATTGCAGCATTTTGGCCTTGAAGACTATAAACCTATTGCCACTCCTATGGAGACAAGTTTATGATTGAGTCTTCATGATGTTGGAGATGCATTTGATGTTGTTCTCTATCAACAGGCTGTTGGGTGCTTGATTTACTTATGCATTACTCGGCTAGATATTCACTTTGCTATCTCACAAATGAGCAGGTTTATGGATTGTCCAGGTGTCAAGCATTGGAAGGTGGTTAAGTGCATCTTTGGCTACTTGAGTGGTACCCGGCTACTTGGATTGTTTTATCCCAATGGGGGATTACTACCGCTAGATTTACATGCTTTTTCTGACTCTGACTAGGTTGGTTGCTATGACACGTGTGTTCAATAGTGGCTTTCGCTTCATGCTTGGTAGCTCATGTATATCTTGGTCGAGAAAGATGTAGCCTATTGTGGCCATTTCCAGTTGTGTGGCTGAGTATAGGGTAGCTTTCACAGTGACTGTTGAGTGTGTGTGGTTTAGATGCCTTATGGTTGATTTGGGTGTTGATCAGTCTTCTGCCACCACCATCTTCACTGACACTTAGAGTGCATTGGCAGTTGCGAGGAACCTAGTGTTCCATGCTCACACTAAGCACATTGAGGTACATTATCATTATGTCAGGGAGAGGTTCTCTACTAAAGAGATCACGATGGCATATGTGCCCATGCACGAGAACATTGCACACCTTTTCATGAAGGCTCTACCTAGGGAGAAGTTTGAAGCTTTCCACAAAGCTTTGGGCTTACTTCCTTTTGTGGATTGATTACACATAGCTTGGCACTTCCTTATACATGAGTGCCAGCTCCTTGTTCACTGCATCACTCCTAGGGGGGATTTGTTGATATATTTAGGTAGTCATGTGTGTGATCACACTAGGACCACCGGTGCACTTTTTTCCCTCTTTAGGAGGTTTTTTCCTCCAGCTTGTATATATGCCTATTTCCCTAACGAATTACATAGCTTTGTACATTCTATTGGTAATACATTCAGTATTGTGTATTGTGCTCCAAGCTTCTTCTTCTTCCTTATGTTGTTTGTGTGCTTCTGTAGACCTCGAACTCTAACAATTACCACCAAATTTACATGTTTTTTTACTTAGACTATACCTCAATTACCACCAATTGCATATAGTGGTGGATCAATACACATTTTAATTTATCAATATGTGGAAGTAGATGGATCAACTGTACAAGGACATGTGCATACGTAATGGTAAATCAAGTGAATGTGCAAACAATGCACGTAAATTAGGTAGAAGAACCTCTGAAGTCAGTTGTTTCCTTGAAAGTGTACGTCGTGATACTTGATACATTAGTAAGCACAAATTAGAACTTTTCTCTCAGCTATGATACCCAAACATGGTCAATAGTGAGTTTATTTTGAAGCTCTAGGCGAGACACATCGAATGCTATTTTTAACCTTATGTGACAAATGTGTTATGAGGTATGAGCAAAATATTGAGTGGCGGCACACACCAACTCTGCTCCACAACTCTCCAAGCTTTTCACACACACTACAATTATGAAAGCAGATGGAGAAGGGGGATAACACCCCTAGGAACACATTTCAAGCATCAAACACACATGCAAGCTCTTGGAGAAGAAGATATGTAGGGGAGAAGAAGAAAATTTGAAATTTTGAGCTTGATTACTCACAATGGAAAAATTGTCTCCACAAAGATTCACAAAGTGACTTATGTACATGTGCCCTAAAAATGGTCCTTTCACATAAGAGACTCGCACTTTTATTAAAAATCACTAAATCCCTACTATTGTACAAGACTAATGTTACAGTGTTTAGGGATGGTGCATCTAAAGGACTCCTCTAGAGCATTTACATGGCTCCTGATGTTTCATAAAGGATTTTGAAAGAAAATAGGCTTAACAAATATGAAAATGTTGGGCTCATGTTTCTTCACTTCTTTCTTTTGCAACACTCTCTCCTTCCTAGTCTTTGTCGACCCTTGATAGGTGCCTGTGGGTTTCTCTAGCATGCAACAAACGGTTAAAACTGGGATACATACAAGAAATGAGGCTTGTTGTCCTCTTGAGCCTCTTGCCAACTTATTCTTGATTATCCCGATGTTTTATTTTAATTTTCCATCATTAGCCATCGAGGAGGCCTTAAGATTTGGAGGCATTGTCTTACCTTATTGGAGCCTTACTCCAATGCTTCTGTCTTTTGTTGTGACCGTTCACTTTGCATCAAGAGACGTGTTGTCCTTCTTTTGATTTTTCTTTAGCTCGTATATTTCTTTTCAATGCATGCACGTAGTGACTAGTGTGACATTTATTTAGTGACCTTTCACTTTAGTTCTTCCTATGATTGTTGGAAGGACCTTGTTTAACTTTTTTGTTTGCTCCCTGTTAGAAGAAGCATTTTTTGAAGGGAAATTATTTGAAAATGTCAAAAATTTGTAGAAATATTTATGCAACTGATGTTAAAATGAGGAAGAGTCTTCCTCATATAAATTAGAATCATATATATTTTTTCTAGAATTTTTGGAAGCTCTTTGATAGCATATTTGTAGATTAGAAGGGAAAAGGACCAAAATTCAAGTGTGAAAAGGGACACTTGAAAATGTATAAAAGACAATTTCCTCTATTTTGAGAGGGTTGGTTGTATTATTTTTGCTATCCAAGTAATATGAAGAGCTCTCCTGCAAGAAATCGTGTTTTCTACTTTCATGTGATTTTCTTTGATTTGTTGAGTCTATTCTATGTGTGATACATGGAATTTTCAAGCTCTAGTTGTGTATTTCTGATTAATGTGTATGAAGAGAGGTGATTCTTAGAGTATTGAGTGAGATAGTGCTGAAGAATAGAGCTGGAGATGGAAATTATCAAATTTCACAGAATCACGATTGTCTCGTCTGAGGGTTACAACTATCATTTTTGAATTCTGACTTCATAATTGTGATCTGCTGAGAAAATAACACACTTTAGGCACAAAGATTATTGAAAATGATGTAGTATAGCTCAATATAATCAAAACCCTAGAAATTTCTCTTCATCTTCATCATTTCTTAGAAAAACAGTCATTTTCCTCTTATTCTTGGATTCCATTAACTAGAAGGGGTTGTGATCTATAATATACTTCCCGGATTGACAAATGTAAGATGTATTGTTGATCCTTTATGCTAAAATGATTGGAGAGGACAACTCCAAACGGTAACAACAAACATTTTTTGGCACCGTTGTCGGGGAATAAAGAAAAAGCTTCATTGAAGTTTGGACCTTGCTGGATCTTCCATTGTTGATGGTATTGAACACATTGAAAAGGTGCTACTCTTTAATCAAGAAAGGAAACATGAAAAGGTAGGTTTCTTTGCTTGTCTTTGGGGAAAAGAAAGCAAGAGTTAACCTTTTGAGATAAAGAAGTTGTGAAATTCTTGCAAATTGATAGTTGCTCATATCATTTTTGAAGAGTAAAGTGCAGGTGTGTGAAAAATTGAATCAAGATTGTTGAAGGGAAGGTAAAATGTGACTATCTTTGCATTTGTAGAGTGCCTCTTGATCAAGTACCAAGAAAACTTGTTAATCTTGGAAAAGATGACATGATTGCATTGAGGAAAGTTAAGCAACTATATTCAAATAGATAAGATCCATTTGTTTAGCCAAGGCAAAGCAATAATCTTGAGAGAAGATTTATTTGCATCTTGAAAAGAAAAAATGTTTGAGTTTATCTTTGCATGAATTGATAATTGCACTTCTTAGCACATATTTTCTTAGAAAGCTTTACTCCTAAACTAATTAGATTGTAAGCATAGAAGAGTATAACCAATCATGAAACAAAAGATTAATGGATCTTTAAACAAGAAAACCCTAAGTGAAGTGTTTACCTTGATTTAAGGCAAAATACTAAAAAAATTCATAAAATCCATTAAAAAAAATTTCAAACAAATTTCCTTTTTTCTTAGAAAGTTGGAATGGAGGAGTGTTGTTGAAAGTGGAGAAGAGAAAGTGGAAAAAAAAATTCTGAAAATTGAAAGAAAATAAAAAATATCTAGAGTGGAAGTTGTTGTTTAAATTTTTTAAAAAGACTTTTTAAATGAGTTTGATGGTGTATAATTGCAGGTGACAAGTGATCAAGAGTTGGTGAAGAACATTGAAGGGGACTAGGTGGAAAGAAAAGTCAAAAAGGGCAAAAGCTGGAAGTTCAGGAAAAACACAATTCTCTTCACAGGATCGCGATTTTTTGTAAGAAAAAGAATTTGATTTATTTTGCACTTTTGGGTATTGAGGTAAGTGATTGTGAGAGGTTTCATAAAGTTGAGGGAGTAAAGAAATCAAATTTAAAAATATCAATAAGAATTGAGCATCAAGTGATCAAATTGAGAATTGGGTACAGAATTGCGATTTTCATCAGTAGGATAAAGGGAGTAAATTTTGTTGAAAAGATAAGAATTGTGAATCAAAACCACAAAATTTCTAAGGGATAAGGATCATACAGTGAAAAGTGAAAATTCTAAGAAATTCACACAAAATCGCGATTGTCTGAAGGCTATAAAAGCATGAAATCTCAGAAAAAAGGCTCATTTGAGTGAGAGAGAGAGTGAGAGAACCTGACAGAATCGTGACTTCCTGCAACTGCAAAGTTCTTGGATTTTTCTTGATGAAGAAAGCAAGGTAATGTTCTTCTAATAAATCTTTGCATGATTTCAAGTTTTCACATGATGATAAGAGCACAAAAACACAAAAAATTGTAAAAAAAACGGAATCGCGATTTTTAGTTCTTTGAATTTTTTTGAGAAAAAATAATATTTTTGTTCAAATTCTTTTATTGCATGTTAATATTTTAATAAGGTGCTTCTATTAGAGAAACAAAAACTTAAAAAATCTAGGACCAAAAAATTTTAAGAATCTGCTCAGAATCGCGATTCTGAGATCAAACACAAAATCGCGATTCTGAGCTCAAAAAACACGATTCCCAGAATGCGATTTTCATAAGAAAATCGTGTTTCTAACGATTGTGAGCAATCATGATCGTCTGGGAACAAAATCATGAAAATCACAATTCCCTTCACAAGATCGTGAAAATCACGATTCCCTTCACAGAATCGTGAAAATTACGATTCTATCCACAGAGTCGTGAAAAACACGATCCTATTCACAGAATCGTGAAAACACCATCCTATTCACAGAATCGTGAAAAACACGATCCTATTCACAGAATCGTGAAAACAGGATCCTATCCACAAGATCGTGAAAAACACAATTCAATCCAACAGAATCATGGCAACCACGATTCTATCCACAGAATCGTGAAAAACACGATCCTATCCACAAAATCGTGGCAACCATGATTCTATCCACAGAATCGTGAAAAACACGATTCTATTGACAAAATCGTGAAAAACACAATTCTATCCACAGAATCGTGAAAAACACAATTCTATTCACAGAATCGTGAAAACACGATCCTATTCACAGAATCGTGAAAAACACGATTCTGTTCATAGAATCGTGAAAAACACGACTCTATCCACAAATCGTGGCAAACATGATTCTCTTCACAGAAACGTGAATTAGTTGGATGATTTTGAGATCTAGTAATAAATTGATCACACCTTCTAAACAAGATTTAAAAAGGAAGGAGATAGAGCCAGAGATAGGAGAATTACAAGAAAAAGATTTAGGACAAGAAAATAACATGGAAAACATAAATGAAACTAATGAACCTTCTGAAAATGGTGATTATAGATATATTCTCAAGTATATGTATACAAATAGGTTTGGAACCTGTGTGTATCAGGATGGGATGCATAAGTTTCTCATTAGGTTGAGAAACTTAGAAGTTCCCTTAAATATAACACTAGTGGCACAATTTAAGGATGGTAGATATGAGGATAGATAGGGATGTGTATACATCTTCTCACAGGATCCAGAAAACTCTAATGATTTAGGGCAATGTGCAGACAAGAGACCTTGGGAACAAAACCTAGGGCAACTAGACTTGCCAAGACAAAATGAAACTCACAATAATATTGAACAACAACAAGGTAGGAGAATACATGCTTCCCCAAATCCTTTTGAAAGAGAAGCAGAAGGAATTAATGATTTTTCATTCAGAAGGAGACATCAGTGGCAAAATCATGGAAGAATGCTTAGGCCCTATCAAGTAGCTAAATGCATGAAGAATCAATATGAAGGATATTCTGATCCTCATGCTCATGCTGCAGAATTTAGAAAATTAATTAGGGCAGAAGAAGTAGAGGATTACAAAGTGCAATTTGAAGCATTTGGTCTAACCCTAACTGGACCTGCATTATCCTGGTTCATTCCATTAAGAAAAGAAATGTATCCAGATATTGAATCTTTCCTTGAAGCCTTCATAGGGGAATTCTCAAAAACTGGAATAAAACATAGTACAGCTACGTTGATACATAGCTTTAAACAGCAAAAAGATGAAAATGTCAGAGAGGCAGCTACGAGATTCAAGCAATACATTGATAGATGTCCAAGAGAGAAGGTACCATCCATGGCAAGACAAGTATCTCTATTCATAGAAGGAATGAGAAGTGCACAATTAAGAACCTTGGTGTATTATAGGAGATGTCCTGACCTAGGAGCATGTGTGAAAGAGGCAATAGATTTGGAGGATAACAAGGGACAAGATCTATTAGCATTTGATCAATAACCAACATAATTTACAAAGAGAATCTGGATTTGTTGAGCGACCAAGGCCTGTACTTGGGCAACAACCACCATTACCAACAAATGTGGTACCGATAAAATACACACCAATAGAAGAAGAAAGCTCAAGACTTAGATCATCTTACAGAGAGGATTATCATTGGAATGAAGGATATCAGGAAGAGTGGGAAGGATATGAACAAAGAGAACCAGAACTGCAAGCCCTAGACTTGGGAAATGGGAGAATTGAAATGGATACAGCCACATTCATGTACATAACCAATATTACATGTCCAATCAGAAACCTCAATTCAAAGGGAGTCAAAAGATAATTTGTTATAGATGTGGGGGAAAACATTTCAGTAGAGACGGCCCACAACCTCCTACACTAAGAATAGAAGGAGCTTATTGCAAGGATTGTGGCAGGGAACACTTAATAAAGGATTGTCCAAAAAACCCTCAAAAACAATAGAACACATCTAGTAACATACCATTAAAAACAATTAACATAATGGAGCAAGAAGAATTGAGTGAACATGCACAAGTAACTATAAATGCTATAACAAGAGCACAAGCTAAACAACAAGAAACAACAAAGGAGACACATACACAGGAACATAAGAAAATTCCATTTCCAAAAGAAAAGAAAAACAGACAAAAAGGGAGATGGGAAAGAAAAATGAGAATGGGTAAAAGTTTGGAAGAAGAGACTATGGAACAGTCAAACAATAGCCAACCTCAGAATACACAACCTCGGCAAGAGACAAAAAATTCACAAAGTCTGGAAACTTTGATAAGAGCATACAAGGGAAGAATTCAAGAGGTACCAAATCCTACAGACCATGTGATGGCTTATCCTATGCCAGATTTAGAGCATGAAAGGATGCAAAGATGCAAGCAAATCATACAAGAAGCACAATTCAAAGTGGGGGAACCAGACAATTATCAAACAATAGTTGAGTACTTGTATTGGCTCCCCACCTTTAGTGTAGGAATAAGGAATTCTAAAGGCAGAACTGCATTTTGTCCATATACCAAATTAAATGGTGTGGTTCCAAGTGCAGTTTTGTATGCCACTCTATAAGCCCATAAGACATGATTAAGTTGCAAATCCCAATCATTCCTATTTGTATTTACCAATTTTGACAAAACAGTGCAAAGTACTTTATTAGTACTTTCTGCTAAACCATTAGCTTGTGGGTGATAAGGGGGTTGACTTTCTATGACTGATCATGTAATATTCAGTTATGTTTTCTATTATTTGGTTCAAAAAATGAGTCCCTCTGTCACTTACCAATTCAATTGGTAATCCAAATCTGGTGATAATATTTTCATAAAGAAATCTTGCAATGGTCTGAGCATCATTCCTTTTTCAAGCCCTGGCCTCTGTCCATTTAGTCAGGTAATCTGTGGCTACTAGTATATATTCAGCATGGGATTGTTTTGCTGGAGGGTGTATACGTCCAATGAAATCCAACCCCCATTTGCTAAATGCTCTTGCTGAAGTAAGTGGTACTAATGGCATATTGTCTCTTTTATTTGGTTGACTTATTCTTTGACAAATGTCACATCTTTTCACATATGTTCTTGATCAAGAAATAGAGTTGGCCACCAAAAACCAGAATATAATATGATTTTAGCAGTTCTTTCACTTGAAAAATGTCCTCCTGCCACTCCTGAATGTGCCATCTCTAACATTTCCATATATTTATTTTCAGGAACACAAATTCTTAAATATCCATCTATCCCTTTCTTGTACAATTGATCTCCTATCAGTTGATACTCTTCAGAAATCATTTGTAGATTCTTTGATTCAAAAATCATTTGTAGATTCTCATTCTGATCGTCACTCCCTGATTCTTCACTTAATTCTTGATTTTGATGTACTTTGAACCATTTTTGAGGGGACGTATCACAATATTGACCATTTCTTAAATTCACCCTAGTTATTCTTCCTTTGCTTTGAAGATATAGGCAATCATTACCCCAATCTTGCACAATTTGCATTTGTCTCATAAATGGTCTTCCTGAATGATTTCATATGAAGTGGATTGTGGGAATTCAACTATGGCAAAAGTATGCTCTATTTCTATTCCACATATTTACATAATCACCTTTTCCCATATTCCTAGGGGTTTTTCTATGTGTCCATCTGCAAGTTGTAATCTCATTTTAGTGGGCACTAACTCATTTTTCCCCATTTCTCCCAAGTTTGTTTAGTCATGATAGCCACTCCTGATCCACTGTCTAATATAGCCTTGGCATGATTTTCACCAAATTGTATTCTTAGAGTTCAGTTTCCTTCTTCCCCTTCACAATATCCTCCTATTTTGTCAATAGGTATGTACAACAACTCTTCCAATTCTTGTTGTTGTGGATCTAGGTTCTTTGACTTTGTTTCCCACTTTTTCATATTGTGTTGTAAGTGAGGATTTTGTTTTACTATTTCCTCCATTGTGGTGTGGTATAAAATTGTACAGTGTTTGTCTATATTGATTTGGAAGGTTATATGTGAGTTATCTTCCTGATCAATAGCTTTCCTAGTTTCTGTTGCACCATTGACATTGATCATGTTCAATAATAAGGACAGAACCAAACCTTTTGGAGTGATGGTTGTAACTCCATACATACATGATCAATTGAAGGAAGCAGCCAAACATTGGGAGCAAAGAAAGTTCATGAATGGAGCACAATTCTTAACAAGGATCATATATCATATTTTAGAAATGGAGGATCAATTAAAATTGGCTCCAGAAGCTCAATACTTCAGAACTTTGATGTCAGGAATTAAAAGCCCTTCTAAAATGATGACTATAAGAGAAGTAGAAGCCCAACCAAGCATGAGGGGAGCAGAGAGGAAAAGAAAGGGAGTCTTAGAAGAAGTCATTCCTGTAAAGAAGAGAAGATTGGATCCCAGAAAGGTAGAATTGGAACAGGTCGAAGCAACAAAGGAAGAGCATGAAGCTGCTCAAAAGGAGGTACAGTCTTCAAATGAACCTCATCCACCTCAGACAAGTAAGGAACAATTGTATAGTTATTTGACTCAAGGAAACAATAAAAGGGCATTATATAAAGCCCAGTATCAAAAAATGTTGGAAGACTACTCTTGTAAAGCAACCGATTGGATACAAGAAGAAGTGGAACACTATGAAGAGTTTCATGATTAGATGATGGCAGCAGAGACTGAAGAGGTTTTTGTTAAAAAGGAAGTAGAATTGTTGGATTATTTCAAGGAGTTACAAGGTCCTCCTAAAACCAGAACTACAGTAGTAGTAAAGAAGAAGGTTCAGAAAAAACCAGTGCAGAAAAGGAAGTTGACAAAGAAAAATAAGGGAAAAGCGGTTGAACAAGCACAAAGAAAGGAGACAGAAAAATTGTCAGTAGAAGAAAAAAAGCAGGAGGAATCCATTGTATTAGTAGAGCAAAGAATGGACAAATCAGGGATAGCTAGTGGGATAGTTGGTTCCTCACAGTTTTCTTCAGATTCGGATAGTGACATTGAAAACTTCCTTTTAAAAAGTTTAAATTTCTCAGTACCTAGCACACCAAATGTGACAGTACAAGCCTCTGAAAAAAGTAAAACACCAAAAGATTTGAGTGAGAAGTCACAAGGGAAACAGGTCCAAGAAGAAGCAACAAAACAGTTTAGTCCTGGAGAAGAAAAGAGGATACTAAAAGGTAAAGCAGTGATGATGGAAGAAGAGGTTGAAGCAAGGAAAGAGTCCAGTAGTGGATTGGTGGACTCAGGGTTTAAAGCAGTGTGGACAAAACCATCACAGCAAACTTATTTCAAATTTAATGAGGAAAAGTTAGAAGTAGAAAAGGAAGCTCAGAGATGCAGCTCAGTGCACAAGGAAAAAGACAAAGATCAAATTGAGGAAACTGAGAAAGTACTAGAAAAGATGGATTTCAAAGAGGGTAAAGAAGGAAATACAAAAAAAGAAATAAACCAAAGCATAGAAGATATACTTTATGACCTAAATCATAATGAGGAGTTCACAACTACAGAAGACCAGGAAAAAGAAGAAGACTTGGATCTTATGGATATAGATGAGCAAGAGGAGGGAAAAAAGGAACAGCAAATAAATGATCAGATAAAGCTCTCAGTAGAGAATGATTCAACCTCAACTCAAGATAATAAAGTACAGAAAGAGGAAGGACAGGTCATTGAAGAAAAACAACAGGAAATGGAGAAAAAGAAGACAGAAGAGATGGAGATAATAAAAGAAATATCAGATCATGAGAAGGAAGAGGATCAGACATTAGAGTATGAGGAAGATGCTGTAGACAAAGAAGAAATGAAGGAAGAAAAGGGTTATGAAGAACAAAAGAACCAGGTCATAGAATATGAGGAAGAAGATGAAGAAGAGAATGACTGCAAAGAAGAAAAGCAGATAGAAGTAAAGCAAGTGGAACTAGAAGCTGGGTTAGAAAGGATACCCAAGGATATCAAGTCTGCTTGTAAAGTAATCATGAGCAATATAGAGCAGTTCAGACCATCTAGTAGAAACATGATCATATCAAGAATGGTGGCTGAATCAGAGTTTGTGAAAGGCAGTAGAATCATTAATGAGCAAAAGAAAGAAAAGGAACAGTAGAGGAACAGTTGAGGATTGTCCAGGAAAGGAATGAGGATTTGACTAAAAGGATAAATTCGTTGGAAGCATTGGAGGTTCAACAACACAATAAAATTCAATTTCTTTAAGACAAATGTGCAAAGCAGATAGAGCATAGCAGCAAAATAGAAATGGAGTTGAAGAAAATAGAAGTAAGATATAGAACACTTCAAAGCTCATATCAGATTATGGTCAAAGCAAATGAAGAAATAAATAGTTTATTAATGGAAGAAGGTCAAATAAAAGAAGAGAGCACGATTGTACAAGTAACACAGGATGAGAGGGAGGAATTGAACAAAGAAACTCTAAGACTACAAGGAGAAATGAAGGAAGCCAAGGAATTGTAAAAGCAAGCCAGTGTACATGCTGCCAGTTCAATGAGAGGTTATAATAAACTATATTTGGATATAGCAAAAGAGAAGACTAATTGGCAGTTGAGTATAGAAAAAGAAAGAAGTGAGTGGAGTTGTGGACATCTCAGAATAGAAGCTTAATGTTGATGGTGGAGGAGCTACAGAAAAAATTGGAAAATCCACAAAGCCAGGTTGAAGAGTAGGTCGAGACTACACAAGCAGAAGAGTATGAAGGGGGAGATAATAACAGAACTCAACACTTTGATGAACAAGAAAACAAAGCAACAGTTGAGGAGTACTCGGATGAGTTTGTTCACAAGCTTTTAACAGATAGAGAATCTAGAATGGAATTTATCAAAAAAAATGCATAATGAATATGAAGAACAAATTGTGAATTTTTCTCTCAACAAAGGAATAAATCCAGACCAACACCATTGGGTAGCAGATGGCCTAGGTATACCTTTTTGCATGATTATTGAAAGTATTAAAAATTACTAGCTTGCAAGGGTAGGATTTTCATCAAAAAAGTATTTGGAATATGAAGAGGATATCAATGTAACTAAGGAGTTATTTGAAAAAGCCAATCCTAAATGGAGGAACAGGTGGTTAGATGCCAACAAAGAATGCAGGAAAATCTGGAAAGAGGCACCTATTCAGCTAAAGATAAACCCAGCCTATTGTCCAATAGCAAGAAGAAGGGAATGGATTGTGTTTTGGGAAAGAAGAAATGCAGGACAGATTCCAGCAAAATGGCTGAACTTTCCAAAAATAGCAAGACCTAAAGCAGGAACATGGCCAACAAAGAAATACATGGTTGACACAGCAGAGTCTGTCATATCTACATATAAAGATGTTAATGATCCAGCTTTTATTCTATTAAGCAGAGTGATGCGACTTATGTTGGAATGTATAGAAACCTTTACAGATACAGATGTCAGAACCCTCAATTATATTGGTTTTAATTCACCAACTAATGCATTACTTTTTGACCTCAATGAAACCCCAATCAGAATTTGTTTAATGGCCTATTATAGCAGGACAGTATTTTTGGGTAGTCACTATCTTCAAATTTTTGAGGATGCCTTTGATTATGAATTTTTTGAAAGAGAATCAGAAATTTTTGGAAATCTATCAGTAGTTACAAAATCCAAACTCACTGCTTATGAAGGTGCATATACAAAATACCTAAAGAAAGATGTGATAGATAAACCAGAAGCAGTTGTACAATGGAGAAAATCTCTATTCAAGATGGTGAATAATTTGAACATCACAGAGAGAAGAAGTCATGATCTACTGTCACAGGTTTATCAAAGAAAGAAGAAGTGAAGGAAGCACTCATTATATATCAGCAAGAATATTTTTTGTCAGGAGCCAAAAAGTCTAGGAGGGGAAGAATATTAGAAGAAGCATTTTTTGAAGGGAAATTATTTGAAAATGTCAAACAATTGTAGAAATATTTATGCAACTAATGTAAGAATGAGGAAGAGTCTTCCTCATATAAATTAGAATCATATATACTTTTTCTAGAATTTTTGGAAGCTCTTTGATAGCATATTTGTAATTAGAAGGGAAAAGGACCAAAATTCAAGTGTGAAAAGGGACACTTGAAATGTATAAAAGATAATTTCCTCTATTTTGAGAGGGTTCGTTGTATTATTTTTGCTATCCAAGTAATATGAAGAGCTCTCCTACAAGAAATTGTTTTTTCTACTTTCATGTGATTTTCTTTGATTTTTTGAGTCTATTCTATGTGTGATCCATGGAATTTGCAAGCTTCAGTTGTGTATTTCTGATTAATGTGTATGAAGAGAGGTGATTCTTAGAGTATTGAGTGAGATAGTGCTGAAGAATAGAGTTGGAGATGAAAATTATCAAATTTCATAGAATCACGATTGTCTCGTTTGAGGGATATAGGTATCATTTTTTAATTTTGACTTCATAATTGTGATCTGCTGAAAAAATAACACACTTTAGGCACAAAGATTACTGAAAATGATGTAGTATAGCTCAAGATAATCAAAACCCTAGAAATTTCTCTTCACCTTCATCATTTCTCAGAAAAACAGTCATTTTCCTCTTATTCTTGGATTCCATTAACTAGAAGGGGCTATGGTCTATAATATACTTCCCGGATTGACAAATGTAAGATGTATTGTTGATCCTTTATGCTAAAATGATTGGAGAGGACAACTCCAAAGGGTAACAACAAACACTCCCTTCGGGTTTTCCTTGTTTCACGTTGCAGCTTGATGTGTGCCTCTACATGGCTTTGGCCAAAGGGTGAGTTTCCTTATTACATTATTTTGTGTTTGATTTCGTTCAGTTTTCTATTTTGGGCCTGCTTTTCTTCACTTCTTTCTTTTGAAACACTCTCTTCTTCCTAGTCTCTGTCCTCCCTTGATAGGCTTCTGCAAGTTTCTTTGGTATACAAAAAATGATTGAATGTGGGATACATAGGGCAAATGAGGCTTGCTTTCCTCTTGTGATGGAGTATATCCACTTCTAGTTGCAGTACAAGAATGATAGGCCCTTCCTAGGACCAATTAGTTCACTGCCACAGTCCACCAAAAATTGAATTGCTCTCTCGACCTAAGAATTGAAAACTTATGAAATTTTGCACAATATAAGTAGACTCTCTAAGCTTTCCAACAGGTTATAGATCAATCAATTTGGAGAATGTGACCTATGTCAACCTCCTTGCACAAGACAGACCGAAATCTGCCCAAATAGATAGCTTACACTTGTGTACCTCTTCACAAACATATGATGGGGAATATGTAGAGATAGACCATAGGGATTTCAAGCTCAATATAAAAAACGATAACGAAGGCTTGATAATAAGATTATATTCAAAAGAAAGCTTACATCAAGAGCTTTAAGGCGAGCTATCGTGTGCATGAAACGGACAATTATGCAAAGAGATATAAGCGATACAAGTTCTCAGCCAAAATGAAAACTTTAGCAAGCAAGGGGCTAGCTTAGACCTAGAGTATACCCTCCCAATGAGAGCCTAAATGTCACAAATGAAGCTTGAGGATGGCCACGACTTTCTTCCAAGCTATTGCTTATATAATGCTCTAAATGTTGGTGTAGAATTTGAATTCAAATTATGCCTTCGAAATTCCCACTTCTCTCAATCAAGGTAGATGGAATATTGAGCTAAAAAAGTCATGGAAAAGTGGTTGTAGACTTTACCAAAAATTGAAATGATGTGGCACTTTAGTTAAGCCTTGGTTCACACACATTTGAGCTTGTACATTTCTAACATTCCCACTCAAGCTCAAGTGTTAGTCTCTATTGATCTCCTTTATGTTGAGGTTGATCTTGAACTTCTCCAACTTGCTTGCATCCATGAATTTGGTCATGATATCTGCAAGTTGCTCCTTTGTGTTGATGTAATTTATGTCTACTTCCTTTGCTATTACCTTCTCTCTCATGAAGTGATAATGTATCTCTATGTGGTTTATTCTTGCATGGAACATAGGGTTGCATGCTAGATGAATGCTTGACATGTTATCTCCAAATAGAGGGAACTCTTTGACCTCCACATCCAAGTCTTCGAAGAGCTTCTTGAGCCACATGATCTCGCATGTAGCAAGTTCTAAATCTCTATACTCAGCCTCAGTAGATGATAATGCAAATGTAGGTTGCTTCTTGGACATCCATGAAATGACTCTTTGACCTAGCATGAAGACATTGCCTGATGTGCTCCTCCTTTGAACTAGCCCAATTAGCATCACTAAAGCCTTGAGGTTGTTATCCATCTCCATAAGGGTAGTACAACTCTTGGTTGATAGTGTGCTTGATGTACTAGCTAAGCACTCTCTTGGCCGCATTCATATGAACATCAGTTGGTGTGAATTTAGAAATTGAGATAGAACTCCTACAACATAAGATAAGTCACATCTTATGATGGTAGCATAATTAAGGCTTCCAACTATGCTTCTTTATGCTAAAATATCTTCAAGAGGTTGTTCTTCACCTGCACATAACTTAGTGCTTGGATCCACAGGTTGTGTGAGTGGCTTACATCCACGCATACCATACTTATAAAGTACATCTAGCAAGTATTTCCTTTGAGCAAGGTAAATACCATTTTCCACATACATAACTTCAATCCCAAGAAAGTATTTAAGAACTCTAAGATCTGAAATCTTGAATTCATCTCCAAGATTGGCCTTGATCCATGTGATACCTGCATCATCACTTCTTATTATAATCAAGTCATCCGAATATATGCATACATAGACAACTAGTCCTCCTTCCTTCTTCAGGTATAAGGAAGGATCTCCATCACTTGGCTTGTATCCACACCTGCACAAATAATCCACAAGCCTTTGATGCTATGCCCTAGGAGCTTGCTTTAAACCATATAATGCTTTTCTAATTTTACAAACAAAAATTGAATATTTAGGGTTCTAAAACCCTAATGGTTGAGTCATGTAGACTGTCTCCTACAAATCACCATTAAGAAAAGCATTCTTTACATCCAATTGATATATTAGCCACCCCCTAGATGTGGCAACCCCAATGATTGCCCTAATTGTGGTCATCTTTGCAACTGGGCTGAATGTTTCTTCATAGTCAATCCCATAGGATTGAGCAAATCCCTTTGCCACTAGCCTTGCTTTGTACCTAGCAATTGAACCATCAGAATTTATCTTCACTTTATACACCCATTTGTTGCTAATTACCTTCATCGCTTCTTTTCTTGGAACAAGACTCCATTTGTTGTTGTCTTCAAGGGCTTTGAGATCTTCTTCCATAGCTTCATGCCACTCCTTTGTGTCTTTGGCCTCTTCATAGGTAGAAGGTTCATGATCTTTGATTACCTTAGTCATGAAAGCATAATGCCTAGCAATAGTGTTGAGCTCCTTTCTTCTCCTTTTGGTGAAAAGAACCTTCTTTGCCTTGATGCCTTGATCTTTGCTTTTGAGGTAGCTCCCCCTTCTAACATAGGTTCTTCAAAGTCTTCAACTTCATCTCCATCTTCATGAACCTCTACCAATCTTGCCTTTCCTTTATTCACTGATTGATGAGCTGAATCCATGCTTTAACTCCTTTGTATGTTTGGACCACTGATTTCCAAGCTATCTTGCAACCTAACTTCAAACCTCCTCTCTGCCTTTTCAATATCTTCTTCCTCCAATGGAACTTTGGAAGCATACCATGGTTTGAGTTCATCAAACACTGATCTCTAGATCCCTTTAACTCCTTTGTATTAGGATTGTAGCACCTGTAACTTTTTGCTCCATAGCATAACCAATAAACATACATCTTTCAGCCCTTGCATCCATCTTACCTCTCAATTCTTGTGGCACATGTGTGTAGCATACACACACAAAGATTCTAATGTGTGAAAGTCTCCTTTTCAACTTGTGCCTTGAATCTTTTGAACACATCAAACACATTTGATTTTTGCTTTATAAAATACAACCATACTTTTCTTGAGTAGTCATCTATGAAGGTTACAAAGTACCTATTGCCTGCAAGAGAGGGCCCTTTGGTTGGCCCCCACACATCTCTACACTAGGTCTAACACACCATGTGCTACATATCCACTCTTCTTGAAGGGCTGCATGGTAGACTTGTATAGTTGACAAGCTTTACACATCTCATGCAACATTTGTAATGAAAAATGTGGTAAACCTCTTACCAATTGCCTCTTCTCCATATCTTTCAACCTGTGAATGTTGATGTGACCACACCTTTTATGCCACAAATCCAAATCTCCAATCTTCTTGTCTCCATAGGTAATGAACATTGCCTTGTTGCTTTGTCCTTTGCCAATGTCAAGAGTGAACATCCTTCTTTCCTTATTTCATTTGGCTATCAACTCATAGCCATTCCTTGGGTCTTCAATAAAGCATCCTTTGTGGTTGGACTTAACTTGGTACCCCTTTTCAACCATCTGTCCAATAGAGATTGATTTCTTTGTAATAGTAGAACATGCAATACCTCAGATAGTCCTCTTGCTTTGTGGTTGCCTTCAAGCTTCACATCTCCCATTTGTTGTATCTCATGCTTTGTGTTGTCTCTTGTCTCCACAAAGCCTCTTTGCTTGGGTGCTTGAAGATTGCTAAAGTACTCCTCTTTACCTGACATGTGGTTACTACAACCACTATCTACCACATCTCATCATGTGGTTGACCTTCACTTTTATGCTTCATAGCTAACAAATGTTCATTTTCTGAATTTGTTGAAGAGTTAGCATAATTAACTTGCCCTTTGTAATTGTTCCAACCTTACATTCTCCAACAATCTTTGGCATAGTGTCCTTGCTTCCCACAATTGAAGCATCCATTTGAGTTGGAGTAGCCTCGACCTCCATATCTTCCTCCTCTACCTCTTCCTCTTCCTCTTCCTCTTCCTCTTCCTCTTCCTCTTCCTCTTGATGATTGACCTTCATCTTGGCTTGATTGACTCCCTTGATAGCTTTGGCTGCCTTGTTGGTGGTTGCTTCTCTTCCTCTTCCTCTTCCTCTTGATGATTGACCTTCATCTTGGCTTGATTGACTCCCTTGATAGCTTTGGCTGCCTTGAAGCACCTCTATTGCCTTCGCCTCTTCCTCCTTTGCCTACATAAAAGAGTTAGTCTTGGCTGCCCTTTGAATTGTTCCCTCCATGATTGAGCTCCTCAGTCACCTTAAGACAAGTAAGTTTCTCAAAATGTGGCAATGAATCTCATGCATACAGAAAGTTTGTGAATGCATTCTATTTATCATCTTCTCTAAGCCCATTAAGTGTGTGGGCAAGTAGATCATCATCATCTACAACACATCCTACTTATCTTGTAAATAGGTTGCCATCCAAATCCCTTGATGGGATGACCCCATATGAAGCATGGCATGGTAGAAGACCTTCACTTGATCATTGCAGGATCTTTGGATGTGTTGCTTATGTGCATATCCCTTCTCAAATAAGAGGTAAGCTAGACCCTAAGGAAGAGAAATGCATCTTCATAGGATATGATTTAAATCAGAAAGGATACAGGTTCTACAATCCTTCCAACAAAGGATTCATGGTCAATAGAGATTTTGTATTTGATGAGAATGACTCTTGGTTTGAAAATGAATGTAGGAAAGTAAAGCTACCTTATGACTTGGAAGAGGAATTTCCAAGCCTCATGAAGGAGGAGCCTACTCAGGTAGAAGACATTAACTCAAATGATGAGGACATCATCAACTTAGAAGAACTCAAGGCATGGAATTCCAAAGGTAAAGTCAAGATGAAAAAGCTAGAAGATATACCTGAATAATCCAACCAAGCAATCAGAAGATCACAAAGGGAGAGCAAGAAGCCAATGAAATATGGGTATGAAACTTCCTTAGCTAATAAGCACTCTGTTTATCTTGCAAAAGACTTGTCATTTGAAGAGCCAGCATCATATGAAGAGGCAAAGACCAAGGCAGAATGGAAGGAAGCTACGAATGAGGAAATTGAAGCACTCAAGGAGAATGATACATGGGAGCTAGTACCCAAGAAGGAGACTATGAAGGTAATTGGTTCTAGATGGATCTACAAGATCAAGAGGAATTCAAATGGATCAATAAGCAGGTACAAAGTTGGACTTGTGGCTTGGACTTGAGTTAGTCTATACTAACTCTAGAATTTATATTACTCAGAGAAAGTATATACAGGACATGTTAAATAAGTTTCATTTGCAGGATGCCAAAGTTGCAAGCACCCCAATGGACGTAAATCAGAAGTTAAGTGCTCATGAAGGTGATGTGCTTGAGAATATTGAAGGTTACCAAAGCATAGTGGGAAGCTTGAACTATGCTACATTGATAAGGATTGATATTGCTTATGGAGTAAGTTTTTTAAGTCAATTTATGCACAAACCTAGGGCACCTCATTTGGAAGCTGCCAAGAGGATTTTGAAGTACCTTAAGGGCACTCAAAATCAAGGATTGTATTTTCCTTATACCTCAGACATGGACATCAAGATATATTCAGATGCAGATTGGGTAGGTTGGAAAGATGATAGAAGGAGTACCTCAGGATACCTATCTTTTGCAGGTGATAAACCTATATCATGATCTTCAAAGAAGCAACCTTGCTTTATCTTTTGCAGAGGCAGAGTATAGAGGATTGACCAATGCTACTCAAGAGGCCATTTGGATCAGATTGCTATATACAGATTTAGGTTTGCATACAACATCTCCAATGATTTTTGGAGATAATACAAGCTCATTACATCTTGCAGCAAATCCTATTTATCATGCTAGGAGCAAGCATATAGAGGTCCACTATCATTATGTGAGAGAGCAGCTATTGAGCAAGGAAATTCAATTGGCATATGTATCAACTAACATGCAATGTGCAGACTTATTGACTAAAGCATTAGATGGTACAAAACTTTGTAGGTTTAAGTCTATGATTGGATTGTAGGACATCCATGAAGATTGAAGAAGGAGACCAAGCCAAAATGTTTGGCTTGAGGGGGAGTTGTTGGTGCAAATATCAAGCCTACACATTTGGATAGAGTTTATTGAAGCTCCATGGAAACCATTGCTAGGAAGCTTTTATCTTTTACCATTTGTAAAAGTCTTTTTTTACTTGAAAGAATATTTGAAATCACAACTAAACTCATGGGATTTGTTCATTGGAAAATTCATGACTCTGCTTGAGAGAATATCTCCTAGATTAGAGGATCACTTTTAGTGAGATCCAATGAAGGATTCAAATTCAAATTCAAATAACTCATAGTTTGAAAAACTCGCGGTTAGAGATCATCTTTCCGACTCCTTGCTAACTACTTAGTAAGAGACTGAGGATCACTTCATAGCCTAATCTACTCATTATCATTTTGACATTGATTATCATGTCAATGATCTTGTAAAACATTGTGTTCTAATACAATAGATCAATACTTTCATCTATGGTCTCTCTGTCATAGTCACTCATAATTGTCAACTTGTACTGCTCATATCTCAGTCTCTTCTTCACCAATTTCAATGTTCTATAGCTTTTTGGAATCAGCTCCAAGTTCGCTACATGCTCAAAAAGTTTCAAGGTAATCCATTCAGCAGATTTGCAGAAAAGCAAGTGCCTACTAGTCAAATTCTGCAGAGGTCCTAAAAAATTAGGGGTAATGATTTTATTGCTAAATTGATTACTTTGTGTATAGTGCATCATTTTAAGTGATTCCACTTGGAAGCATTAGCTCATTAAGCTAATTTGATATCTCCAAAAGGAACTTTTCTAATTCCTACTATACTGGAAGCATTGAGCATAACAAGCAGCAGGTGTGTGAACAAAAATAGAAGGTTTTCATTGAGCCTTCAACTTGGAAGTAGTCTGTCTTGAATCAATCATTTCTCACATCATTTCCAAAGTACATAGGCACTTGTTTAGTGTCATTGGAAAGCTAAGAGGCCCCACAACTCAACTTTGAAGCAACAAGGTACTGGTACAAAGCAGGATCTGGTAGTACTTGCTCATTTCTTGAAGTGTCCATCCATCTTCCCAACATATTGACTGATGGGTAAGTGCATTAGTGCCTGGGTTCAAAATGATATGTGTCTTGTGCACGGCCTTGGAATGTGGCCCTATGCATGCATACTTGGAAAATGCATTGGAAGAAGTATGGTGCAAGAAATTGGCTCTTGAGCAAAGTGCTCTAGGGTATGGTGACGATGAGGTTTCCTAATCTATCATGGTTATATTATTGTCGAAGGGTGCTTACCATGGTGAAAGGTCAGTCTGTGTTTATCTCTTCCTATTGTACTCCCATCATGGTGATTGACCATTAGTTTGTCATTCTATTGATGGATGTCCTTGTTGACGGTTCACTGATGAGTTTCTTTGAGCACTTGGTTCTGTTTCTTCTTCTCTCTTTTTTATTCTGGTACAATGTCACAAAACAAGAAGAGAGTGTTTAGTATCAATAAACTACTTTACATATGTCAGATGTGTATCATGTGCCTGGGATTCTCAATTGTGTCTATGCATTGCCATGTAAGGTGGCCCTATGATAAGGCTTACTTTGGGAAATGCATGACCTGAATGGTGCAAAAGACAAGATGATGCCAAAGGCACATGGTTGTTGCACGTCGAGGCTTTCAATGTTTCTTGCAGATGTTGATGTAGCCTTTGTTGAGGCATCCATTGGATCCTCGAATGACATTTGATCTTTCATCCTGATAGGGATCCATCTTGGAACTATGTGTGGTCGTGTATAGGTCACTTTTGACTTCTTCATTTTTGAGTGGTTGCATAAATTTTGTAGCCCTCGTGGTTGGTGCTTTGGTTCTAAGGGTGCTACTAGTGCTTTTGGCTTCCAAACCCATATTCTTGATGGTTGTCTTCTTATTATTGTCGAAGAGGTGAGTTGATCTTCTGGGGCTCTTTGTGCCTGGTTCGCACCCTTGCTTTTCCTTGGCTTCTTCGTTAAGACTTTTCTTGTGAGGGAGATCAATGGTGTTTGTGCATGGAAGAGTGGCTTGGGTACCCACATGTGTAATTTTCCTTGTTGAGTTGCAACTAGTTTCTTAGGCACCAAAATTTGTACGTTATTATGGTCGGCCTTCATTGATTACTTCGGTACCCAAAATTGTCGGAGACCTTGTGATTGAGCTTGTCCTAGTTTTTTGGTGTTTCTTTTAGCATGTTGGCTTGCCTCGATGGGAATGGTTGTGTGAAAACTGGTGGTTGCTCTCCTTTTCGTACCCAAATATTCTTCATGCCCTGAACTTCTTTCTTCTTGCACTTTGTTCGGCTATTTGATGTAGCCGTGCTCATGTGCTATCTTACTTGCCTCTTTGGTTCAATTGTCATGTTTGCAATAGTCTTTGAAAAAGATGAGGGGTCCTCTCTCCTTTCAAACTGTTCTTCCATGATTGAGTCCTTCTAGATCATAGCTTTCTTGACACATACAACATCTTCTTTGCTTCGATTGGGCCTAGAGGAACTAAGAGAATGTGTGCTACGTGGATTTGCGCTCATGCAATTCTCTAATTCTAATGTGATGCATTGTTCATGTACCCAAACTTGAGGAAGTCATCTTTTAAGGTTTAAGTTGACTGCATGGTCATAGATCCAGTCTTGACCCAAGACAAGTGGTTTTGTAAGGTCCTCATCTTCACACACTAGCATTTTGACTCTCATTGGAACATCTTGAAGATAGATGGGAAGCTCTACCTCACCCAAACAAGGGGTTTCCACACCTCCCAATCCTATGAGATAGGCTTCAATGGAATTGATGTTCAATTGTAGATCTTGGTAGTATTAAAGTCTAATCGCACTATGTTGGTGCAGACCAATCACCAATTGAAGTTTGGAAGACAAAAAGATGGAGATAAGATCAAGTCTTGAAGCAAAGAAGGTGGTTACATTCACAGGATGAATGATATGTACACATATGTACATTAGTGAAGACATAGATCACTTATACTTTTGTCTAGTTATAAGCTTGTACATATTTGCCTATAAATACTTTGGAAAAATGTCGGGGCAAAGGAGGAGACAACAGGAGAGTATGAGAATAGTGCATTTGTAAGTTGTAAGACTCATTAGAGTTCATGAAAATGAGTAGAAGTCTCTCTCATAACTCAGTTGTAATTTTCTGAGAAATAGAAGAAAAGTTTGCGCCCGAAGTTTTCGTGTCTTCTCCTTCTGTGGTAAAGCTTTTGTGGAATGCTTTTGTAAAAGTGTAAGTCTAGAGTTGATAGATATCTGTATAAAGTTTTAGCTTCCAATTGTGATCAGGCTAAGAGAATTGTGTGTAGGAACATTCATATGTAAAGAATGTTCACAGTCTCCTGAAACAGGCACAGATTTCGAGTTAAATGAAATGAGTAGTGCTCAGTGCACAGTGTAAAGTTTTACACATATGATAGCTCAAAATCTAAGTTGAGAGATAAGCTATCTACATCTAAAAGGATTTGATAAAACGGGTTCGACATTGTGAGAACTAAAGCTAAGAAGTTAGGGGTGTCCAAATCGACTTCTCAGAAATGTAGATTTAGACATAGGTAACTTGTGAAGTAGATTTCTCAAGATCTACTGAATCTTTTGGAGTGATTTGACTTGGAGAAGGTGCGCAATCTTTAGGGGACACCTTCTGCAAAGTTTCATCAAAAACTTTACACATTTACTTAGTCAATGAGAAAGATATATGTAGCAGACTTTCTGAGTAATTTCCTTCTTCACAGTTTGTTCAAGAATTTGATATTTGGTCATTGATCTCTTAAATTGGTGAAGGTTTTGACTTACTCTTGATATAGAGGTGTTCTAAGTTCAAGAGTAGGTTGTTCTTTTGGAGATTAACACTCTCCATCACACTAGTTGTTGCACCTGAGTCAATTAATGCTCTCACCATCCTTACACTCTTCCCTTGTCCTACTGCTATGGTCACAAAGGGACGTCGGCCAATTATTTGAGAAGCAATTGCACTTGATGTTTGACACATGGTCATGTGGTATCTTGGGGCCTCAGGATTGACATTTATGCCTAGGCACCTGAACTTATTTCTCCTAATGCGCTCTTTGGCCTCTTCTTGTGCCTCTTCTCTGACCCTTAACTCTTCTTCTTTTCGCTTCTTAGCTGTGTTGAGTCTCATTAGCATATCCTCTGTAAGAGGTTCTTGATATAACTTGACTCGACAACCACTAATATAGTTTGGCAAGATGTCACCTTTTAGGGTGGCCAATTGAAATAGGACCACTAGTGGAAATTCTATTAATGATCATGGGCCCATATCCTCTTTTTCCAATTTGCGAGCATGTTGCTTTAATTTATAGACGAGCACTAGATCTCCTTATTTCAATCCCTTATCTTTGATATGTGCATCGAAGTATGCGTTGCATTCTCTTTGCAGCATAGATGCCTACAGACGCTCGTAGCCTTGTCTCACCTAAATGTTCTAGATCAAAGATCCTAGAGGATAACTCGTGTCCATTCCACTCATGCTCTTGTGCTACTTTTAAGGTAGGGATTTGGAAGTCCAATGGTACTATAGCATTGAGTACCATTTTATAGGCAACTCGGTAATCCCAAACAGCATGATGGAGTTGTTTGTCCCAATCAAAGTGTTTATTATTTACAAGTTTGGTCAATACATTACATAGGATCATCTGAAATGGGGTGGCATTGAGTACCATTTTATAGGCAACTCGGTAATCCCAAACAGCATGATGGAGTTGTTTGTCACAATCAAAGTGTTTATTATTTACGAGTTTGGTCAATACATTACATAGGATCTTGTTTGTGCTCTCAGCTTGTCCGTTAGCTTGTGGATGATAGGGGGCAGACTTCTTATGTATCACCAAGAATTCTTGGAGGAGATGTTCAATGACTTCATTCAAGAAGTATGTACCTCTATCACTTACTAACTCTATCTCATGAACACATTCTCAAATAAGAACTTTGCCATCGTGTGAGCATCATTCTTCGTTGTCACTTTGACTTCTACCCACTTTATAAGGTAGTTGGTGGCTACAATAATGTATTCTGCCTGGGAATTTCTAGCTGGGGGATTATAGGACCTACAAAGTCTATGCCCCACTTCGAGAATGCACGTCCTCCCATCATTGGTCTCAGAGGCATCTCATCTTTTCTTATCGAATATTGTGCACGTTGGCATGTATCACATTTCTTCACATAGTTATGTGCATCCATATGAAAGAGTGGGCCACCAAAGTCTTGAGAATAGAATGGTCTTGATTACTCAATCAGGCCCAAAGTGTCCACCGACGGCCCCGCTATGTGGAATTTCTAAGATTTTCAAATAGTCCGATTATGAACGCACAATCTTAGGTAACCATCTTTTCCTCTTCGGTATAAGTTTTCTCCAAACTAAGGCATAGTCCTGATCCTCTTGCTCCATGCTTCATCTTCTTCAATATTTGAAAGTTTTGTGGTTTTACAATTTCCTATTTATTTGTTTTCACAGTCTTATTTGCGGGTCAGAAGGTTAGGACTGGTACTAACTTATTTGCCCATTTACGAAAAACTTCTAGATTGAACAGATAAACATCGACAATTCATCTGAAACTCCCTACGGTGGCTCTTCTAAAGTGATGCAAGAAAGGTGATCTGCTTTGAGGTGGGTCTTACCTTTCCTAACAACCACTTCAAAGTCATATTCCATTAGTAAGAGGAACCATCTTACTAAGTGTCTGATATTGTAAGGTTTATGGACCAAATATAATAAGGCTTGATGATCAGTGAAAAACTTAAACTTGTTGGCCAATAGATAGTGTCTAAACTTCTTTACGGCATATACCATGCCTAAGCCTTCTCTCTCAGTTGTTGTATAATTTTGTTCTGCTGTGTTTAGTTGTCTGCTTGCATATGCTATAGGAAAATCTAGATTGCCTTCACCTGTGGGTTGTCCTAGCACACATCCTATTGCATGATTGGATGCATCTACATGGACATGGAATGTTTTAGTCCGATCACGAGTGGTCAATATTGGTATTGTGCACAAACGTCTCTTCAACTCATTGAAGGAATTTTTGCATTCGTCATTCCACTCGAAATTTTTCAACAAGGCACAAAGGGGCTTAGCTATAATTGCATACATGTGAATAAACCTACGGTAATATCCATAGTGGCCCATAAAGGCTTGTACCTTTTTAACATTCATTGGCCTTGGTAGCTCCGCTATGGCTTTTACTTTATCCTCATCTGTAGATATTCCATTCTTAGAAACAATATGACCTAAGATTTTACCTTGTCGTACCATGAACACACACATCTCTGGGTTCAGACAAACTTGATATTCTCTACACTTGTTGAAGATCTGTCTGAGCTCGGGGATGTGACATCTTCTTTCTTGGGAATGAGCACATAAATCATCCACATATACTTCTAAGCTCTTTCGCAAGAACTCTTTGAAGACATGACGCATGAGCCTTTGGAATGTCGCAGGTGCATTGGTGAGTCCAAATGGCATCACACGAAATGCAAAGATTCCCCACTCTGTGGCAAAGGCCGTTTTGTGTTGATCTTCTGGGGCAATGGCTACTTGGTTGTAGCCCCAAAATCCATCAAGGAAGCTATACACTTCCTTTCCTGCAACATGCTTCAATAAATGTTCAGTGATTGGAAGCGGATAACTATCTCTTATCGTGGTGGCATTTACTTTTTTAGGTTAATACGTACATGCAACTTTCCATTCTTCTTGGGCACCACTACAATGGGGGACATCTAATCAGTATGCTCAATCTCATAGATAAATCTAACCTCAATCAATTTATCAATTTCTTCTTTTATTTTAGCTACATAGGTGTCATTATATGTGTAGGGCTTCTGTTTGGTGGGCTTGGCATCTGCTATCATGGGGATCCTATGAGAACAAATTTTTTAATCTACTCCCTTCAAGTCTCTATAATGCCATGCAAATACATCCCTATATTCCCTGAATAAGGCTACCAACTCTACTTCCTCTTCTTTACTCAGGTCATCTCCTATGTACGTACATCTCTCTTCGTTCTCTTCAATGGTGAATATGGTTTTTTTGGTCTTTCTTTGTTATCATATGCTTCTCTTGTGGTGTCCTCTCTCTTAGGCATTCATACCAAAATTTTCGGTCCTCAACTTCATATTTCTTGAAATTTTCTGGTACTTCGAACAATGATCCCTCCTCTTCTTGTTTCACTACTTGTCTTTTCTTTTTCTTTTGACCACCTTCACTCCCATCCTCTGAATTTACTGTTTTGATGCTTGTGAGAGGTTCTTCTTCTTTTTTGTTAAGTACTCCTACATCTTTTAGATAGTTTTTTTTTTAGTTAAGGCAACTATCCATCACAATGGACTCTAGATTGTCATCGTTCTCTTCTTCTTCTACTAAGTCACTAGGGTCACATTCTTCTAGCAAGGGTTGACACATGAACATTGAAATGCCATATCCCTCCTCATCACAATGAGGTGTCCATTGTTCTTCATTGATAGCAATGTCCGTGGTGGCTAAGATTTTTGCCCAACCATGAGGCTCAAATTCCTCATGATCATCGGTGTATAGGCTGGGTCTTTAACTAGTCTATTGCCTTGAGAAGTTCCTTCTTCTCTTGCTTTTAGGCATTTTTCCTCTTCGCTTGCGACCTTGCACATCCACAAATGAGTATCTTCATGCATCCAAGATGTATCAGATGAACTTTTAGAATGCACAGAGATTGAATCGTCTTGCTCCTTGTGGATAGGATTCCACTATAGGGGTGGTACATCTCTGAAGGTGTAATCCTTCAAATTGACCTTGGTTGTGACCCCTAAGTGTTGCAAGTATAAGGAGTTGGTTCCCCAATCTTGTACAACTTGCAGTTGTCATAGGAAGGGTCTTACTAGGATCATTTCGTAGGTATTAGTTATACCAAAGTCACATATAGCAAAGGTGTGCTCAAACTCTACACCACAAGTGGTTAGAGTTATCCCTTCTAGCAATCCTATAGGTCTTTCAACATGGATGTCAGCCATATGAAGCTTCATTTTAGTTGGTCTTAATGGGGGTTTACCCCATTGCTTCCACAAGGAGGTGGTCGCAATAGCAACACCCACACCTGAATCTATGATCACTTTGGTTGTGTAACCTTGGTAGGTGATCGGAAGATAAGTATTACCTTCTTCACCTTTGCTCATGTCACCTATTTTTTCTAGAGGTATCTGTGGTACTTTCTGTTTAGAGCCTGCTTTTGGCATTTTGGAATCAAGTTCTGGAACCTGATTCGCCACATGTTTCCATAACTCAGGTTTTACTTTGAGCAGCTCTTCTAAAGTGAGATGCAACTGAACCTTAGTGTTCTTCATGACTTTAGTGTTTCTTGGAACCACCGAGTCTTCGTTTCTAATCAATATTGTGGGAGCTCTGACCTAGAGAGATTCAGATTCCCATGGGCCTGTGAACTGTGGCAACTCTTGTAAAGAATTGGATTCAAATTCTAACCTTTCTTCTCCTTGTTGCTCTACTTGGTCTCAATAAATAGATGGAATTTGTGGAAATTGATCGTGAACATCATCAATCTCAAGAATAGGAGGGGGAACATCCTTCTTCATGGCCCATTTCTCTTCTTGTATTTCCCGCAAGAACTTTTGAGCATGTTGTTGAATTGAAAGAGGTTCGCCATCATCTATAGAGTCAGGAACACAGACTTTCTTTGGTGATGAGCTTTCTCTTTCAACAGTTGGTTGAGCCTGTCGAGGTAAAGAAACTTGCGGTTTATTTACCAACTGCTCTAATCTATTTAGTAAGCCTTCGAAGTGCAAACCCGGTGTAATAGCATTTGTCTGATTGAACAATTGATTGGCCTCGAACATAGCTTGAGCTAGTTCCACCATTTTTATGCACATTTTTGTCCGTTCAATTTCTAAATCTGCTCTAGGGTAGCTCTTATCTAGGTTTGTAGGTGTTGGCCCTTCTTGAAGTCGAGCCTAGTATGCCTTGAACATCATGTCCAAGTCTTCTGGGGTTGGATCTACAAGAACAAATCTTGGTTGTGGTTTATTTACAGTGGTTGGTGGGTGGGGATGAGGTGGTGTGGTACTCGATTGACCTTCTCTCTAGTATCCTTTCATGTTCTTGTTTTTCTCTTACTAGGTCTCTTGACTCACTTGGCTCTGATTGCTCAACTAGTTTAGCTTGTTGTAAGGATTGTGTCCTAGTAACTTCCTGTATACGAGCCACATTACTACCACTGGAATGTGAATCCCCTACTAAGCCTACTACATTAACGGCTGTAACCTTGCCTGCACTAGAGGGATTATTGGGACAATCTCTTGGGAGTTGTTCCTTGCCACACTCAGGACAAAAGCCTTGTATTGTGATGCTCTGCCCTTGTATCGGAGCTGGTGGGTGAGGACATTCACAAATGACATGGTTGCCCTGATATCTAAACCATGGTCCTCTAGGGACTTGTGGTCTTGTTTGTTTCACTTCGGACCTAGGTTGAGGACTCGTATACATGAGATTTGCATGTTCTGGCCCATAAGAGTTTGCATGTCCCTCATAATCATAGTATTGCTTCATGTAGCTCTGGTCATATTCCATTGGGCTTGCCTCATAATATGGAGACTTTCCTTGGGTCTGATCAAAACCTTGATTTGATGTTTCAGAACTGATCAAAGGTGTCACTAGTACTAGGGCTTTTTCTAGGTTCCCTTCCAGTTGGGTGTACCTTACTAGAACTACATTCTGTGGGTGGGGTGGTTCTTGTCCTACTATAGAGAGGTTGGCTATATCCTCCATGTTCATATGGTCTAATTGATCCTTGTGGTCCTGGATATGGGTTATACCTAGGAACTTCTCTACCTTGTTCTCTAGGAGGGTATCTGTATGGCCTACCTTGGGGTGGTACAAACGGTCATGGCTGTCTATCCATTGGATAGTTTTTGGTGTTGAGGTTGGTAAACTCACTATAAGAGTACATGTTAGGCTCTTGAGTTGGTTGTCTATCGTAAGGGTAAGGTTGTGATAACCCTAATCCTTCTCTAGTGCAGACATGAGATGGATGCTTTCCACCGCAAAGTGTGCATCTTCCTAACATTGGCACTCTCAAGGAGGAATTCAGGTAGTTCCTTTGTCCTTGTACTCCTAATTTCTTGGCCACTAACTCTGCCACTTCCTCCACATAACTCAAACTAGAAGTCTCATTGATCCTTGTATCCTCTGATTTGGTAGGATCTTGTGTGGTTTTGAGATCTTCAGCTAAGTTGTCTTCCAAGTCTATGCACTCTTGAAGACACTCACTCAGGGTTTGCAGCTGTTTTATGTATACTAAGATTCTCAATGTTCCATTGGTTAGACCTTCTAAAAATAGGGATATCATTTTCTGCTGAGAAGGTCTCTCTGTCACATGGCATCGGGCTACGTATTTATTAAATTTTCGTGCTGCATTTTTTACTGTCTCATTAGGAGCTTGTTTGAAACCATGTATTAAGGATGATGAATTGTGCTTGATCCCTTGCTTAGTGAATTCCCCGATAAATTCTTGGAAGGATTGTTCGATATTGCCAAAGGAATTTGGATCCAAGGATTAAAACCAAGTTAAGGCTATTCCCATGAGGGTTAGCCCAAAGAATTCATATTGCATGAAAAAGTCATCTACTTGCTCTGCTCGCAACACCTGCTTGAATTGTGCAATGTGGTCATAGGGCTCTCCTATGCCATCGTAATGATTTCGCATACATTTGCCCAATTGGATTGGTCTCAGTCTTCTGTCGGGCTCTGGGGATCAAATTATGATGGGAAAAGCAGGTTTTACTAGGTGCATTCCAGCGCCTACACCTTGGGGTGGTTCTACCCTAAAGGTAGTTCTATTCATAGTTCCCATTCCCTTGCTAGTTTGGATGTGGGGGTTAATTCTTGGCATGGTGAATTGCACCTGTGGTCTGTTGGGTATACTACATTGGCTCCCTTGTCCTAAGATTGCATTTTCCATTCTTTGTTGGGTCTGGAATGGGTTTTGTGAGGTAGTTTCCTGATCTCGAGGAGGAAATATAGGCAAACCCATGTACTTTAATCTAGACCTATCTACTTTATCTATAGGCCAATATCTCCTTTGATTTTTTTCTAGGTATCTAACTCTAGATGGATTTTTTGGATCCCATAACTCCTATATAGTTGTTGGGTTGATGCCTTCTCCTTGTGTCAATGAATCAGTTTGTAGGAGTAGGTATGATCCATGTACTAAGTATACCTCCATCAGATAGTCATCTTGGGGTATCCTATCCACTTGCAATACTTGAGTCATTACTGACTTTCCCCTAGGGGTAGTCACCGTATCTCCACTGTTGATTCTCCCAGAAGTCCCTTGTCCCTCTAACTCTCCTCTTTCATTAATATGATCCGAGTTTTTGGTTACTACATATATATGGCCCACCTTGTCCATGTAAACTCCACCTTCGTACTTGATGATTGATCTTGGAACTATTTCTAATTTTTTTAGTGTTTATCATTCTTGCTACTGACCTATGTAGACCGTCGAGGTAGATGGGTATCCCTTTCAAGTTAGTGGATATGTATTGAAGAGACATCCAATATTCCCCTTCCACTACAGACATAAAACCTTCCCTAGGTACTGAACTATGCATGTCTCCTGAAGCCAAGTGTCTCTCCATGTTAAAAGACATTTCTGACTCACACGTATGTGAACTCAGCATGTAGTGATAACCACTGAGTTGTGAGCCCATGACTTGGTTGTATGGTTGACACTAGCTTCAGATGATTTGATACTTTATCTATCTCTTCCTAGGTGTCTACTTGATCTCGGGTTCATATGCCTTGTCTACAAGTCCAACATTGTCCTTTGTATTGCTCAAAATCCTTTGGAAGCCCTTGCTTCCTAGACCCACCTAAGGGTCAACTTCAAAATACTATATGTTGCTCTAGCACAATGGTGAGAACCACGTTAAGAAGCTCCACCTCCTTAATGTCAATCTGCGGAAGAGATAGGAGTGATATGAAGATCATGAGTGAGACATGAAGTGAGAGTGAAGGTGAGAAGCATAGAGATGCACACACACATACACACACATGTAGGAGACAAGCAAGACACAATGGAAGGTAGGAAATTGACTCTATTACTCAAGGTCTCAATTACAACTCGAAATAACTCTAAGCTCTTCTCTACTCATACAAGCTAACCTCAAAAATGAGCTCTCTAGCTCTTTTTATAGATTCTATACTAGTTTTGACCGGTTTCACATCTAGTGGTCGGCATAGTTAAAAAATAGGTTCTAGGTGCTATTTGAAGGGGTAAACGGTGTCTAAAAATAGCCAAAATTGGTATGCTCATTCTACCTAAGCTTCTCAAGCTTGAGGACTCGTCGGCTTGCACAAAATGGAGCATATAATTACAAAAAGGGTTTTTCTATGTCACATATGGTACAAAAGTGATGAAAATCACTATTGGAGGTTTTTGAAAAGTATTTTGAAATATATTTGCTTGAAAAAATGATTCGACTGGCTCCCCACTACTTTTTTGTGCTCTATCTCTACATGCTTCCTCGACGTCTATGCCTCCGACTACTGCCAACACCCCCCTCCCTCTCGCTTCTGTCGTCCTCGATAGAACCTTGTTGTGGGGTCTGTTGGATATAATTCTGTAGTAGGTCATGAGCGAGGGTGTGTTCTGAAATGCGGATACCTCTGGCAAGATCGGCTTCAAGCTTCTCCCAATCGATGGGTTGAGGTTCCTCTGGTGGCGGGAGTCTGTAATGTGTTGAGTACACTAGTTGTTCACAGGCAAATAATTGCAGTACATGTGTAGACCTGCTTATGAACACTTTTGAGTGATACTCCCAAAAACCGGTAGTGAACATTTCTTCAAAGGTATGCTTATAGCACACCGGTAAGTATTTGATTCGACAATGCGAGGCATAACACACCCAGAGTGATGGTGTCGTACTCATGTCATAGGCCAAATCTTGGTTTCCATGCTCGAAACCCGGGGTGTTCACATGTGGTGCCTTGACGCAACGAAAGACTTTGAATACCATCTGCATCATGTCAAATATCTTGATAGTCATATGCGCTGCAATGTCATCCATGTGTCATAAGCAAGGGAGCCAGTGATGAATCGTTGCCATCATGTATCCAACTATTGGTGGTCTTGTGGGTGGCCTAGAATATGGGTAATTGAGCCAATCCTGGCATTGCTTGTTGTTGTGTACTTTAATGGAAAATGCCTTCTAGGAGCGGCGATGTGGCATGGGTCCCCAACATGGGTTGTACTTCAAGTGGAGTGGTGCCTTGGCCCAAGTGCTCATCATTTCGGGTTCTTGTAATAAATCCTAGCGCCAAGTGGGTTGATATATTTCTCCTCTCAGCGCATCTATCGGCAAGTTTTCAGGCTCAAATTGAGTTGCGTGGGAGGGTTTCTTTCCTGTTTCCCTCTCGATGGCCAGCTGATATTCTGCCATTAACATAAAATACGGCTTATATTGTAGCTCATGCCGAGATATGTACCTGCGAGGGGCCAAGTGAGCAAAATACAGTGATTGTAAAATTGTTTCTTCTATCATGGCCATTGCATGTAAGTGAGCTTCCACATGTGTTGTGTGGGTTCGGCCAAGTTCTTCAATCATCTTCATCCATGCGGGAGTAGGAAGTTCAAAATTCGTCTCGCCTTCGGCCGTGACACATCCGCCAAGGATGGGTTGGGGTTCATATGCTTCTTCAAAAGTGTCCTCCACCGGGATAGTCATTGTTTCTTCCTCTGTTGGTAGTTCCGATGGGGAGTCTGACCTGGGGGGTGCTTCATAAGCTGCTATCTGTGTTTGGAGAGTTACTACCTAGGCCCTTAGAGCGTTGAGCTCCTCGATGATCTTAGTAGGTGGGGTTGCAAGAGCTGGTGTTCCGTCCTGTACAGGTGCTCTCAATTGGAGCAGTTTATGGTCTTCTTTGAGCTTCTAGAAGTCTCCATTCATACTGTCATAGTCCTCTAATAATCTGACGTGATCTTCCAACAACATCTTCATAGATTCGGAGGGGACAGCTTTGAAGCCACTAGGGCTCAAGGGCTCGTCCGATTAATCTAGAGCAGCTTCCAAGTTTTCTCTGTTTTGTTCTTGTAGGCGTTGGTTCTCTTCTTTTGCTTCTGCTAGGTGACGTTTGAGTAATCCCATGTTTCTAGTTAGCATTGCGTTTCGAATAGTTTGAGCCCTCAACAAGTTGTCAATTTTTGTAACGGCCTCTTTTGTCTTTTGTTCACTTTCAAGTTCAAGTTTGTGATAGGCCTCACGTAGCTCTTGGTAGCGGGTGTTCAGCGATGCATTCTCGATCGATAATGAATTTAGTTGCGACTGTAAATCGTTCATTGTTTGCTGCAGTGTTTGGTAACTGGTTCCAAGAGATGCAAACTCATCTCGCACTTGGGTCATGCATGTGAACATCTGACGAAATGCAGTGTCGATGGTGGGTGATAAAATTAGTGGGGTAATGAATGTAGATGTTGTGTGTGTGGGTGTCGATGCAAGGGGAAAGGGAAATGGGGATGGGAACATGGATGCAGTGATGATTGTGGAAAAAAGTGATGTGCCTAGATATGGTGGTGTAGTGGGAGATGCGAGTGGTGGTGCGGTGGGAGGTGGGATATCTATGTCACTGGATGTGGTGTCGAGTGCCATGACTATGAATAGTGGAGTGATAGTGGGTGTGTGCGTGGGTGTAAATACAGGATTTACAAAGGTGGTAGAGTAATTTACAGAGGGGGTCTCTTGTATTGCTTGGTGGAGAGGAGAAAGAGGAAAGGCGGTTAGACGGGGAGGTGAGACTGGGGAAAAAAATAATGGAGGTGGAAAGGGAAATAGGTGTCTTGGAGGTGTGGGGAAAGAAGGGAAGGAGGGATGGAGAAATGGACTGGATGGGAGGGTGGAAGTCCTAGGGGGTAGACTAGGTTGTGTAGGTGTAGGAAGAGTGGGAGGAATGGAGGCGACAAGGGCTTCTGCTACTGCACTGTCAAAAGATGTGGATGGTCTGGGAGAGGTAGGTTGTACAGGAGAGACCGGAGGGATGGGAGGTGAAGGAGGAGCTGTTGGGGTGGTGGGTAATTCAACAATGGTGGTGGTTTGTACAGTAGAGGTGTGAGGTGGGGAGTCGATGATGATTGTTTCTTCTACCAAAGATTCATCAAGGATGAGACGCGCTTCCCTGGCCTGTTCTGAAGAGTGGCCATCGGTTGGTACACGGATGTATTGACCTGGTTTGGATAATAGTCGAACTCGTCATGGGTCAAACTGCGAGAGTGGTTTTCTCTTCAAATATCTTAATGCTTCATTTGTGTCTACTTACTTAACTAGTTCTCTGAAGCCTTTGATGTATGCTTCTTCAAAACTGCCCATGACGAATTCTTGTTCTATAAGCGCATGGCTTTCTTCCTCAGATAGCTTCTTACGCGCCCAAACTTTTTCCATGGTGCGATATAACTTCTTGATTGCCAAGGTGTATGGCGCCTGCTTCAAATGTTTCGTCTTCGTGCGTGCTTGTGTCACCTTGAGTGTCGGTTTGCTGTCCTTGTTCATCTGTCTGCACATTCTCTTGGGAGTCATGAGTGCCCTGGCTGGCTTTATCATCGCCCTCGTCATCATCTATTTCTGTTCATTCTTCTTCTGAGCTGGATACTACTTGTCCTTGTTGTTGATCCGGGGGAGTGGTAGGGTAGCTTGGTCGTTCATATTCTTGAGAGAAAATTTGGCCTTCAAAAAACCAAAATTCATTTGAAAAAGCATCTGGCATTTCAAAATCAAAAGTTTTCTCCAGTGGTTCTGCTTCCAGGTTGGGTATCGAAAAAGAAAACACTTCCGCACCAATGGAGGTGGGAATTTCTGCTGCACTGGTGGTAGGTTCCTGAACTGATGTTGCTTGTGAGGTAATCGCACTAGTAGTGCCTTCTGTAATGATAGGTCGTGATAATCGTATGCGAATAGGTTGGACAGTTACAAGGGGTTCTGTAGGAGATTGCTCTGGAGATGGCTGGGGAGAAGGGGACTCTGGGACTTGTAGGCATGGGATAGTTCCCCGCATGTGCGTCCCTTGCTAGATTTTCTGGCTTTCTTGGCCTTCCCTTTAAACACCTTCAACTCTTCACTCATCATTGCATGCTCTATTGGCAATTCATATGCCAAACACATATACACAATCCTTGTGAGAGCACAGCATCCATGGATTACCTTCTTCCTCTCCCATCGGTGTTGTGCTAAGTATAGCTGATCAATGATCCAGATTGCCAGATCAACTATCTGGGGACCAATGCATGATAAATACAATCCAAACCAAATACATTTGTGGGGCATGGTGAATTGGTCCTTAGCTGGGAATGCAAAGTGTTTTGATAGCTCAGGTGTGATCGTTGAAATGTCTTCCCATTTGGTAACATCCCCACATTTCATAGGCTCTGGAATTAGCCTTTCGCGCTCTGTCTGCGTGTGGGTTCCATGTATCTTGATTGCAGCTCTAATCAAATCTTTGGAAAGATAAAACTTCTTAAATGGCGGATCATTCACCAAAGACGACAAAATGAATGTGTCTGGTAGATCCTTGTTCTTAGAAGCTGTCAAAGTGGTTACTAGATAGTAGCATCGGTAGAAATCAGGTTTAGGCAATGGATCATTAAAATATTCTGTGAAGCCTGCTCTAGCCCAAACATGCTTTAAGTCTTCTGTGTTCTATAGTGCTTCAAACACTCTTGAGAAAAACTGGTACTTGCCCCACGCATGGGTATCAAAAGTCAAATTGGCCTCAAAAATGAAATCTGCATCCACCAATGGGCCTGCTAAACCTTGGAACGAGTGAGAGTTACAATGAACCTTTTCAGTATATCCCCTAGGAGGGTCTTCAATCGGCATGGGTCCTAGGAAGCCTTGAAATTCCGGTGGTTGAGCTGTGGGATGCGGTTCAACTAGTAATTCACCAATATTGGCGATCGGTACACTGAGGCCAACTTCAGATGGTCCTTCTGTCTGCATGGTCATGAATGCGAGTGTGGAGAAGATCTACTACAAAAGATTAGCACATTAGTATGGAAATTAATCAGGATCCCATTTAAAGTGAGACCGCAATCCCTTTCCATAACTGATGTGTAACCTGTGTAGCCGAGTGTTGTGATGTGGTTTATGGAATGATGCTTGCAAAACTAGTGCAGGTCTCTAGACGCCTACATGCTTCAGATAATGCATACATTTCTTGATGAGATGTTATTACAAGTGATGTTGGGTTAGAATGTGTGGATTTGTACAAAGTTCAGGTGTGGATGAGTTATTACAAGGGTAGTGTTTAGTCGGGATGGGAGTAATGTTAGACAAGGGATTCAGAGAAGTCGTCTGGATACATTTCGGTATCCACTTCCTAAGAGTTTCTGAGCAGGTGGAATGTTGTTGTTGAGGGATAGAAGGTGATATCAGATGTGGTGGTATTAAGAGGTGAGAAGATTTATGAGTGGTATATATTACATGGGTTGAGTGTTGAGCTATGATACACTGTCTAGGTACCCATATCTGCATGGGTGTGGGTCAATTTGTAAGATACTTCTTGGCGATTCAAATCTGTCGACTGTTCGTACCTGTAGAAGAAGGTTGAGGAGATGTCGAATACTGACTCTGCTTCTGCTTTAACTTCTGCTTATCCTTGTCTGCATCGTTGAAATCTGTCTGTGCATTCTGTCCATTTGGCACCCATATTTGTCTCGTGCCTCTTGCCTTGTGATACTGATACTGCTTTCCTCCTTGTGTCATCTGATATTGTCGTCGGTCTGGGTTCCTCCGTTGTGGTTGACTCCTTTGTGGTTGAGGTTGAGAGGTCAGATGGACACTCTGCTTTGGAAAAGAAGGGAGGTCCAACACTTGCGAAACCTGCCCATTAGGAAGTGCTTCGTTTTGTATCAAAAATCTAGGCCAGTCCGTAGTAAGTGTGGAAGGATGGGCACTGCAGGGTGTTTTGCCCATGTGGCTGCTGATGCAGTCCACCTGACCACTGATGTAACCCACTTGACCGCCAATTGTCCCCATTTGTCCTGCAATGGTCCCCATTTGTCCATTGCTAGAACATCGGGGGAAAATCTCCTGACAATCTTTTATCTAGCAACGATCCATCGCCAAGCTCTCATGGGTTGACTTTGGAGGGAGTGTGCTTAGCCGAGGGATTTGGCCAGATATCTTCCGGTCCTCCGTTGCAAGCGTTTCATAGGGTCTAGGGTTACATACCTCAGGCGGGGTGATGTTGGGGAAGTCAAGCGGTATCACTCGCTTCTGATCTCCAATCTGCAAGGATCCTTGTCTAAGATTTAGGTCCACTGCGTGATCGTATAGCCAATCTTGGCCAAGGATTAGGGGTTCTATCAGGTCCTCATCATGGCACACTAGTAGTTTTGTTATCATGTTCACATCATGTATGAGGATAGGAAGGTCCACCTCACCCATGCAAGGGGTTTCCATGCCTCCTAGCCCTATGAGGTATGCCTCAATTGGCCGCATTTCTAATCCTGAGTCCTTATAGTGGGACCATCTAATCGCACTAGTCGCAACACCTGATTCAATTAAAGCCCTGAGCTCTCGGCAAGGGTTGCCGTGCTCTAGCCTGACTGTAATGAATGGTCTCATGTCCACTATGCTAAGATGAGTGTTTGACTTTACTTCACACATGGCCATGGGGTATCTGGGTGTCGTTTCTAGATGGTTATAATGTTCTCGCCCTAGTCCTTTTCTTCTTAACTTCATGCGCTTAATGTGTTCTATAGCTTCTTCTTGAGCTTCAGCTCGTATTCTATTTTCTTCCTCCTTATGCTTCTTTGCCAACATGAGTCGTCTAAGCATATCCTCAGTAAGAGGTTCTTGATATAACTTGACTCGACAGCCACTAATGTAATTAGGCATTATGTCTCCTTCTAGGGTGGCTAATTGTACTGCTCCACTGGTCGAGACTTTGTTAATGATCATAGGTCCATAACCTCGCTTTTCTAATTTCCGTGCGTGTTGTTTCAGCGTATACACTAAGACTAAATCTCCTTCTTTTAAGCCTTTATCTTTCACATGTGCATCAAAACAGGCTTTCTGTCTCTTCTTTGCTCCGTATAAACCTATTCTTGCTTTCAGCCTGGTTTCTCCTAAGCGCTTCAAGTCCATTATTCTTGCTGATAATTCATGCTCGGTCCACTGATGTTCTTATGCAACCTTAAGGGTCGCTATCAAGAAGTCCAAAGGAAGCACAGCATTCTGACCAAAAACCATCTGAAAGGGAGTTGCATTGAGTACGGTCTTGTAGGCCACTCGATATGCCCAAACAGCGTGGTGTAATTGTTTGTCCCAATCTGAACGTTTGTTGTTCATGAGTTTCATCAGTACGTTACAAAGGATCTTGTTAGTGCTTTCTGCTTGACCATTGGCCTGAGGATGATATGGTGCGGATTTCTTGTGAATCACCATAAAATCCTGTAACAAATATTCAATGACTTGGTTTAGAAAGTGAGTTCCTCGATCACTCACTAACTCTATAGGCAATCCATATCTTGTAAAGACATTTTCAAATAATAATTTTGCAGTCATGCGTGCATCATTCTTTTTTGTGGCCTTGGCCTCTACCCATTTGGTAAGATAATCCATCGTAACAATAATGTATTCAGCATGTGTACCTTTTTTAGGGGGGTTAATGGGTCCCACAAAGTCTATACCCCACTTAGAAAATGCACGTCCTCCCATCATGGGTTTCAATGGCATTTCATCTCTGTGAGTAGGAAATTGAGTTCTTTGGCACACATCACATCTCTTTACATAGGTATGTGCATCCATGTGAAGAGTGGGCCACCATAATCCTGCAAAGAGGATGGCTTTGATTATCCTATTGGGGCCAAAATGACCTTGTTGAGCCCTAACCGGTTGAAACTAAGGGTGCAAAGTATTTTTTCTCTTAAGGTTCAAAGGGTGAATTTAAAATCTTAGGTGCAAAAGTAAAGAATTAAAAGGAAAGGTGAAGGTATGGAAGCGGCCGTGTACGCAAAGGTGGAAATAGGGCCGCCCAATCAAAATTTTGTTCTAAAGTCACTACAGGACAAAGTAGTGAGTCGTTGGTGACCAGTTCAAAAGACAATCTTGCGACATTGAAAGGGCACCAAGATTGTATTACAGTTAGAGTGCGCGGAACCGGCGCACTCAACAAAAGAGAGACAAAAGGCTATTCTTGGACACTGGAAGAAAGAGGAAGAGGAGAAGTGAAGAGTCACTGGTGTGTGACGACCCCGGAAAGTGAAGAGTGCAAGAAGTGAGGCTAAGGGAGGTGCAGAGAGTGCGAAGCGGGACACACCAATCCCAAAAGTCTCTCTCCGCGATCAGGCCAAAAAATTATTAGTCCCTCAGCTCGTGGAAGCTTAGTGCAAGGTGTGCACAAGGAGAAGCTGAAGCAAGTGAAGCACTGGTGCAGAAGAGGCCGGCTGCTAGAAGACTCTGAGATAATTGATCTTTTATGATTGAGCATTCTCTGTAATTGCGCCCGAAGTATTAACTTGGATTGAATGAAACAGTGTAATCCTTCTATTGTAATCAAAAACTCAAGGTTCAAAGGTTCAAAGGTGTTTCTGCAGAAGCTTGTCTGAGTTATTTCCTCTCTTGTTCTTCTTCTTTTTTCTCCTACAAACCCTCAAACTCCTTCACGTCCAAGAAACCCCCAACAAATTTGGCACGCACGGTGGGACTTACAAGGAGATTTGAGCTTAGGAGAAGATCTATTCCAGTGCCAACAGTAATACTCCAGTTGACTAAACGAGGTAAGTACTTATATCAAGTGTCTCATTTCAGGTGAACTATGAACAGCTCATGACCGCGACCCGGTCACAAACCTTGAGGGTCAAGTGCAAGCAGACAAGAAGAAAGGCGAACAGAAGATCATCGAGTCCACTTTCCTCGACTTCATCGGTAGGAAGCATGGCAGGACAAGTGGACCTAGAAACCTTACTCTCCAGATTAAACATAAAATTTCCCTCTTTCAAAGGTTTAGCCCATGAGGATCCAGATGAGCACATTCGAAGATTTCTTGCATTATGCAAGACTAGAGGTCTAATGGGTAGGGAAGATGCCTTCTTGATACTCTTCCCTGCCACTTTGGAAGGTCTGGCAGACAAGTGGTTTAGCCAGTTTGCTGAAAACCACTTTACCTCTTGGGATTTGATGAAAGAGGCCTTCAAAAACCAGTTTCAGCATGGAAACACGGCGGAGATCATTATCGAAGAGTTAGAAAACTTGAGATTGGGTCCAGGAGAAAAGTTCCCAGAGTTTGTGACCAGGGCCAAAGCACTAATGGCTAAACTACCAGATCCACCGCATGATTTCTTTGTCAAGAAATGGTTAGCCAAACCCCTACCTGTGGTCACCCAATGCAAAATAAAAGAGTTAGTGCTACCTACTGCCTCTGTTGAGGAGTTCATCAATACGGCCACACGCTTGGAACAGATAAGGCACCAGTATGGTGCAACTTCTTCCCAACCATCCTATGGTACAGAATTGGAGGACCCAGTGATCCAGTTAAGAAGGGAGCTGGAGGGCTTGAAAAGGAATAAGCCCTACACAGAGGAGGAGACTGCTGTAGCTCAGCTGAGAAAAGAGATTGAAGCCCTCAAGCTCCAAAAGGAAGAGGAAGCCCAAGCAGAAGAACTAGCTCAGCTGAGACAGGAATTGCAGGAACTCAAAGGAGGCGGCATTAAGAATGGACTCTGGTGCTCCATGTGCAGCAAGCAAGGGCACATAGTAAGTGAATGTCCTCTGCTAAATGTGACTTGTCAATTATGCAGGAAGATTGGGCATGAGGCCCATGAATGCCAAGTAAGGGGAATGCCTACAACGACATACTGGACACAAGGAGGACTCTTGCCACCAGCAAATGTAATGGCAGCAGCAGCAAACCAAGGTAACAACTATAATCCCAGACCAAGGAATAATTTTGCGAATGGGCCTAGAAGGCCCATCATTTGCTTCAGATGTGGAGAGTGCGGGCACTACCAATCTAGGTGCACTCTCCCAGAAAATGCCCCTCCTTGCAGGAACTGTCCAGAGGCCAGGGATCACTATACAAACTGTTGTCCTAAGAATCAAGCCTCTACTTCCGAACCCCATCTCCAAATGATCTCTGTATTCAAGGAGGAAACATTACCTCAGGTGAATGAACCCTCACCATCTACCAGAGTGGTACAATTAGAAGAACTCGAATCTTTTGCAGTACAGACAAGAAGCAAGGGAACAAAAGTGGTAGAAAATCAAGAATCGATAATTAAGGAATTGAACAAAGACAGAGTTGCATTTGAAGACAAAGCCACCACAAGTGCAGACACAAACCAAAAGGAATATCTCATAGGCACCAGTGATGCCATTGGGCATGCGTTCAACAGGGCTCAAGAAGAGTTTGGCAAAGCAAATGAAGCTCATTCTCTTAAAGAGTCAGAGGCTTCAAAACTACTCAAGTCAATGAAGAAGGAGGTTAGTATTTTTGAATTAATAAAGATGGATGGGAAATTCAGGTCAGAATTATTGCAGATAATTGATGAGGCTTCTACTACAAGCTTAGTGGCAAAGACTGCTATTTTACATAAAGGGATAATTATGGGGGAAGCACCCCTTACGGATTATGTCCTCGGCTTACAATATCAATCAAGGGTCATGAATTTCAAAGTGTTATTGTGGATGGTGGTTCTGGCATTAACTTGATGCCTGAACATACCATGAAAAAGATTGGACTCCACCCTTCAAGACCTGCAAATTTCACGGTTACGTTGGCAGATTAGAGCAAAGTAAGGCCCTTGGGGGTAATCCCAAAAGTTCCACTTGAAGTACAAGGTAATCTATTCATTCTGGATTTTGTGGTTTTAAGATTGCCCCAGGTTGAAGGAGGATTTCCTCTCTTAATTGGAAGACCTTGGCTGAGGCATGCCAGTGTCATTCATGATTGGGGTAAGGACACTATGTGGGTACAAAAGAAAGGGCAGGAGCTGACACAAATTCATTTAGAAGAAGGCCCAGACAATCAAGGAAACACTAGTATGATGCAAACAGTGAGCATTTGCATGGAAACAGAAGCGGAGGATCAACCCCAAATAGATTTTGAGGAAGAAGAGGATATTCTAAGTTGGCTCCAAGCAGGCGACTCTTCCTCTTGTTTTGGAATTTTTCTTGATAATCCTTGCACGACTGAAGGTTATGATGAAGACAAGGAAAAGGTCCAGGTTGATGGATTGGGAGAGCCCATCACAGACCACAGAAGGGGCAGGAAGATACCCCTCAAATACAACTTGGAGGAGGATGTGTCAACCACAGATAAAGAAGTTTCTAAAGCTAAAAACAAGGTAAAAAATTCTGAGGTTGAATGTTCTTTCCCAATTCAAGAAATCCCTGCAGGATGGATGCAGGACAAGGAGGAACACATCGAAGTCCAAAATACACCTGCTTATGAAGCAATGCACGAAAAGCTAGTAGAAGAAGACAAGGAAGCAGATGCACATGAAGATAATATGGTAGCGAGAAATCCTGTCCAAGAAATACACTTAGGCACTCAAGACAATAATCAGCCAGTTCTGGTGGCCACTTGGTTGTGGAGCCACCCAGGGCTCCTTGAAAAGGTAAAATCCTTCTTGACCCAGTATGTAGATGTTTTTGCCTGGCATCATAAAGACTTAGAAGGAGTGCCTACATCTTATGGAGAGCACAGAATCCCTCTGGTTGATGGAGCCAGACCCATCAGAGGAAGGAGTTATAGACTTAATCCAAAATATGCCGAAGCCGTCTATGTGGAAATCCAAAAGATGGAGGATGCAGGAATCATCATTCCTGTGGAACACTCAGAGTGGCTCTCACCTATGGTTATAGTACCGAAGAAGAATACTAATAAAATCAGAATTTGTGTTGACTTTAGAGCTCTCAACAAGGTGACCATTCCAGATGGGTTCCCTATGCCTTTTGCAGAACAGGTCATTGAAGAAGTGGCTGGGCATGCATTATATAGCTTTATGGATGGATTCAGTGGCTATAATCAAATATCAATACATCCAGAGGATCGTGAAAAGACTGCTTTTATCACACCTTGGGGAACATATGTGTATGTAAAAATGCCATTTGGGCTCAGAAATGCTCCAGCCACCTTTAACAGAACGGTCAATCTCATTTTTGGCCCCCTATTGCTGGAATCACTTAGAATCTTCATGGATGACTTCTCTTTGTTTTCAGGATCTCACAAGGAAACTCATCTAGATTGTTTGGACCACCACTTGAGGCAGCTGCAGAATATTTTCCAAAGATGCAGAGAGACTAAGTTAAAGCTCAATCTAAATAAATGTCATTTCCTTGTGACAGAAGGAACCCTTTTAGGACATGTGGTGTCGGCTAAAGGTATGGCCCCAGATCCTGACAAAATCATTTCTATATTAAAGTTGCCTAAACCTAAATCCCCTAAAGAGATCCAGAGTTTCTTGGGGCATACCGGTTATCATAGAAGGTTTATAAAAATGTATGCAGAGATAGCTAGACCTCTTACTAGACTTACAGGTAAGGAAGTACCTTTTAAATGGGAAGAAGAGGAGGAAAAAGCATATCAAACATTACAGTCAAGGTTGGTGTGTGCTCCTATCTTGGTCACACCTGAGTGGTCAAAAATCTTTCATATACATGTTGATGCCAGTGCCTATGCAGTGGGGGCAGTTTTGACCCAACCCAGTGAAGAATTTAAAGTGGACAGGCCAATTCAATATGCCAGTAGAATCTTGACCAAGGCTGAAAGGATTTACAGTACTACTGAAAGGGAAGCCCTAGCAATGGTCTTTGCTGTCCAAAAATTCCGTCATTACTTACTGGGGGTAAAATTTATTATTATATCAGATCACCAACCACTAAAATACCTACTCAACAAACCCCAGGCCACCGGTAGAATATGGAGGTGGTTATTGTTGTTCCAAGAGTTTGATTTTTCTGTAGTCCATAAGCCAGGAAAAGACAATGTTATGGCGGATCACCTATCCAGAATATGGAGGTGGTTATTGTTGTTCCAAGAGTTTGATTTTTCTGTAGTCCATAAGCCAGGAAAAGACAATGTTATGGCGGATCAACTAGTGGAATCAATGATGACTTTCCAGATGCTCATCTGTTTGCTGTAAAAGCTCAAGGTTGGTATTACGACATTAAAACTGGATTGTATCCAGAAAAGGCTAGTGCTGTACAAAAGAAGAGCCTGCTAATCAAGAGTAGACCATATACCTTCATCGAAGATAAATTGTACAGACAGGGCAAAGATGACCGGTTCAGGAAGTGTTTGGAAGAAGAAGAAGTGAGGGAAGTCCTTCACTCTGCACATGAAGGAACAGGTGGTGGGCACCTCCCAGGACATATTATGAGTCAGAGGATACTGGATGCTGGTCTATGGTGGCCTACACTATTTAGGGATGCAGATGAATGGGGAAAGGCATGTGACATTTGCCAGAGGTGTGGACCTAAGCCAACAAAGCAGAGACATAACCCCTTGGTTATCTCCACCTCCTGGCAACCATTTGAGAAGTGGGGGCTAAATTTTGTAGGGCCCATCTACCCTCCCGCTTTTCCAAAAAGAGAAAAATATCTCTTGATAGCTACAGATTATGCGACAAAGTGGGCTGAAGCTATTGCCTCCCCCGATTGCACTGTCCAAACTGTTGCTGATTTCATTTATAGTAACATCATTTGCAGGTTTGGTTGTCCACTTGAAATTTGTACTGATCAGGGTACCCATTTTGTCAATAAAGTCCTGCAAGAAATCTTCAACAGGTATAGAATTCTTCATAGGACCTCTTGTGCTTACTATCCACGAGCAAATGGACAGGCTGAATCGACAAATAAGGTTTTAATTGCAATGTTAAGAAAGGAGTGTATGTTGCAACCCACTTCATGGGGCATTGCTTACCAAGGTACACTTTGGGCATACAGGTTAGCCTACAAAGAGGTCACTGGATATTCCCCATTCCAACTGGTTTACGGCATATTACCCATCGAGCCCTTTGAATTTTTACATGGATCGCCTAAGATAGCATTCATGCAGGGAAAGAAGGATTGTGATGTCTCTCAGAGGCTAGGAGCACTACATAAAGTGGAGGAGATTCGTCTACTAGCGACCAAACAATTGATAGCGACTCAGATGAAGCGGAAGGAGGCACATGATTGACATCTGTGGAAAAACAACATTGAAGCAAGCATGTTAGTTCTTCTCCATAAACCTAACCCTCATACGGCTGCAAAAGGGAAATGGATCCCTCATTGGGAAGGACCTTTTCGCGTGCTGAAGATATTGCATTGGGGTGCTGTGCAATTGGAAACCCTCGCTGGCGACACCCTACCTTTAGTAAACATTTCCAGACTCAAGGCTTATTATCAAGTGTCATAACCATTGTATTTTCATTTATTTTGTTCCTGATGGTTTTGGTTTGGTTTATTAGGTAACAGGAATCAGAAAAAAAAAAAGCTCACGCGTTTTTTTTCGGCGCCCTTTTTTCATTTTCTTGATGTTTATTTCATCCACTCAATCAATTAAAATTCACAGTTAAATAAAATTGGGTGCAATTTTTTTGGATGGCCCTTAGTTCTGCACAATAACTTTCATTAATGCCCATTTCTTTGTTCTCCCTTGAATGGCTAAGATTAAGAGTTGCATCTCCTCTCTTTTGAGCACCCTCTTATGGTGAACCATTCTTGATTAGGAGGTGATCCTTCATTCATCATTGCTATATAATATGCCTTCCCTTCATTCTTGCTCCCTCAGCATCAATACTGTTATCATCTTCGCACTCTGGCTATGATCGTTAACCTGGATCTTAGCCACCCCTCAAAGTGCATGCGTCTGATATGAAGAGAAGTAGAAGATAATCCTCCATCCTTTCCCCGCCTCCTCCCCATCCGACCCCCCCTTCCACTACCCCTTGCGTACCACTACCCCCCGCGTACCCCTCTCCGCGCTCTCCGCCCCCCCATCTCCAACCCCCCTCTCTCAACCCCAACCCACCACCCCATCCGCCGCCCCCAACCCACCACCCCATCCGAATCCCCCTTATCACCACCCCCTCTCACCCCGCCTCTCACACCCGCAGCGCTCTCCGCCCCCCCCATCTCCTACCCCCCACTTCCCCCTCTCACAACCGCGCCCCCCTCTCCGCGCTCTCCGCCCCCCATCCCCCCCCCTCTCTCAACCTCAACCCACCACCCCATCCGCCTCCCCCAACCCACCCCCCCATCCGCCTCCCCCAACCCACCACCCAATCCGAATCCCCCCACCCCATCCCCATCCGATCCCCCCCTTCCACTACCCTTCCAACTCCCCCCTCTCACCCCGCCCTCTCACACCCGCGCTCCGCCCCCCCCATCTCCAACCCCCCTCTCTCAACCCCAACCCACCACCCCATCCGCCTCCCCCAACCCACCACCCCATCCGCCTCCCCCAACCCACCACCCAATCCGAATCCCCCCACCCCATCCCCATCCGACCCCCCCCCTTCCACTACCCTTCCACCTCCCCCCTCTCACCCCGCCCTCTCACACCTGCGCTCCGCCCCCCCATCTCCAACCCCCCACTCCGCAGTGTCCGCCCCCCATCTCCAACCCCCCTCTCTCAACCCCAACCCACCACCCCATCCGCCTCCCCCAACCCACCACCCCATCCAAATTCCCCTTATCACCACCCCCTCTCACCCCGCCCTCTCAGGCCCGCCGCGCTCTCCGCCCCCCCCATCTCCTACCCCCCTATCCCACCCTCGTCCACCACCCCATCCGCCTCCCCCAACCCACCACCCCATCCGCCTACCCCAACCCACCACCCAATCCGAACCCCCCTTATCACCACCCCCTCTCACCCCGCCCCTCTACCGCAGCGCTCTTCGCCCCCCCCATCTCCTACCCCCCACTTCCCCCTCTCACAACCGCAGCGTCCGCCCCCCTCTCCAACACCCCGTCCACCACACCCAGAAGCGCCCCTCTCCAATCCCCCCGCCCTCCACCCCATCCGACCCCCCCCTTCCACTACCCTTCCAACTCCCCCCTCTCACCCCGCCCTCTCACACCCGCGCTCCGCCCCCCCCATCTCCAACCCCCCTCTCTCAACCCCACCCACCACCCCATCCGCCTTCCCCAACCCACCACCCCATCCGCCTCCCCCTCTCACCCGCCCTCTCACACCCGCGCTCCGCCCCCCCCCCATCTCCAACCCCCCTCTCTCAACCCCAACCCACCACCCCATCCGCCTCCCCCAACCCACCCCCCCATCCGCCTCCCCCAACCCACCACCCAATCCGAATCCCCCCACCCCATCCCCATCCGACCCACCCTTCCACTACCCTTCCAACTCCCCCCTCTCACCCCGCCCTCTCACACCCGCGCTCCCCCCCCCCCCATCTCCAACCCCCCTCTCTCAACCACAACCCACCACCCCATCCGCCTCCCCCAACCCACCACCCCATCCGCCTCCCCCAACCCACCACCCAATCCGAATCCCCCCACCCCATCCCCATCCGACCCCCCCCTTCCACTACCCTTCCACCTCCCCCCTCTCACCCCGCCCTCTCACACCCGCGCTCCGTCCCCCCCCTTCCACTACCCTTCCACCTCCCCCCTCTCACCCCGCCCTCTCACACCCGCGCTCCGTCCCCCCCCATCTCCAACCCCCCTCTCCGGAGCGTCCGCCCCCCATCTCCAACCCCCCTCTCTCAACCCCAACCCACCACCCCATCCGCCTCCCCCAACCCACCACCCCATCCGCCTCCCCCAACCCACCACCCCATCCGAATTCCCCTTATCACCACCCCCTCTCACCCCGCCCTCTCAGGCCCGCCACGCTCTCCGCCCCCCATCCCCCCCCCCTCTCTCAACCCCAACCAACCACCCCATCCGCCTCCCCCAACCCACCCCCCCATCCGCCTCCCCCAACCCACCACCCAATCCGAATCCCCCCAACCCATCCCCATCCGACCCCCCCCCTTCCACTACCCTTCCAACTCCCCCCTCTCACACCCGCGCTCCGCCCCCCCCCATCTCCAACCCCCCTCTCTCAACCCCAACCCACCACCCCATCCGCCTCCCCCAACCCACCACCCCATCCGCCTCCCCCAACCCACCACCCAATCCGAATCCCCCCACCCCATCCCCATCCGACCCCCCCCTTCCACTACCCTTCCACCTCCCCCCTCTCACCCTGCCCTCTCACACCCGCGCTCCGCCCCCCCATCTCCAACCCCCCTCTCCGCAGCGTCCGCCCCCCATCTCCAACCCCCCTCTCTCAACCCCAACCCACCACCCCATCTGCCTCCCCCAACCCACCACCCCATCCGCCTCCCCCAACCCACCACCCCATCCGAATTCCCCTTATCACCACCCCCTCTCACCCCGCCCTCTCAGGCCCGCCGCGCTCTCCGCCCCCCCCCCATCTCCTACCCCCCTATCCCACCCCCGTCCACCACCCCATCCGCCTCCCCCAACCCACCACCCCATCCGCCTACCCCAACCCACCACCCAATCCGAACACCCCTTATCACCACCCCCTCTCACCCCGCCCCTCTACCGCAGCGCTCTCCGCCCCCCCCATCTCCTACCCCCCACTTCCCCCTCTCACAACCGCAGCGTCCGCCCCCCCTCTCCAACACCCCGTCCACCACACCCAGAAGTGCCCCTCTCCAATCTCCCCGCCCTCCACCCCATCCGACCCCCCCCTTCCACTACCCTTCCAACTCCCCCCTCTCACCCCACCCTCTCACACCCGCGCTCCGCCCCCCCCATCTCCAACCCTCAAACTCCTTCACGTCCAAGAAACCCCCAACAAACCTCCTGCAACACCTTGGTGTGTCGTCTCTAGTACGCTCAAATAATCGCTTTCATGGACACATTGTCTTAAGTATCCATCTCGTCCTTGTTTGTATAGATTGTCGCCAATAAGTGAATAGTCTTGAACTTCCTGCTCTAGACTTCGTTGTCGTGCTAAAGTCATTCCTTGAGGGAATGTTTTCGTCCTCAAGTACGTCACTAATGGTTCACTCCATTCTGGTGTGAGAGATATGTGATATAATGTCGCATGTTCTACTAGTGGTCTTTCACAACAAACACGGCATTCTTTACACAACTTGTAGACATCTGCTTCCATAGAAGGCCAATATACTCCTAGTCTATGTAGAGTCTGCAATGTACGATGTTTCGAATGATGTTGCTTTAATGCACCTACATGTGCTAATTGCAACAAATTCGCATGTTCTGATTCATCTACACAACAAGAAAGAATCTTTTGATTATCCTGTTTATATATACTTCCTACTATTATTTGATATCTCTGAGACTTGGTAATCTCTCCTTCCTTGATCCTTATCCTAGGACTCTTAGGTCCATACGTGAGAATAGGGACAATAGGCTTAGTCCATTCTGGTACTATCTCAAGGTTAAACAAATATGCATCAGGCAATTCATCCACTACTCCTTGAGGAGCTTCTCATGTGGTTAATCTTGAGAGGTGGTCCACTCTAAGATGTGTCTTTCCCTTGCTGACTACTGTTAAATGTTGGACGATAATAACTCAATCCAACTTTCGGACGAGTATTATCGGGTCCTTGGGTTCTTGGGAGTGGTAGGGGTCTGTTAGACAGAGGCCCTGTACTATTTTCCCAATCCTTTACACAATCACCAGTAATTGCTCACTTCTTAATACAGGAGTTGAGTTGAATACTAACTATTCCACGGTATGATAAGCACTGGAATGTTTGGCCCTGAATATACTATGGTAATAGCACAGTGATCCTGTCAAAACTTACAACTACGAGAATACGTTCTTCTCAAAATACTCCACAATAAGATGATTTCATGTGATAACTAAATACACCGAACGAAATGCACAGACAACTCAGATCGAGATTATATTAGACTTTTCATATACTCACTCAGATCACAGATTTATACCGCAATTAATGACTCACTAAGACTTCTGTCCACACACAGATCTTTGTCGAATACTCAATGATCACCGATTACTATATAAAACCCTGGTTACTTGACCGAAAAGGTACTAAACTCTGTTCTTATACAGTCTCACACATGACAATCAATACACAATCTCACAATCGCGAACTACAGAGTCATATATAACTGTTCAGCAAGTAGACTCACAGCATCACGAACTTTTCAATGAGAATCGATTCAACCAAAGAATAGCAGAATGATTAAATATGAACAGAATGGAACAGTATTCAATGTCCTCAATAAAATCTCATTCACAGTCTTCTAAAATATATTACTCGTGGTTTCCGAACACTTCAGTTACGATGTGATCAACCCTCATCACTACAGCGCGCAACAGAACAGAGACGTATCTATCTTTCTGTCTCTCTAACATACATTCATGTTAACTATCACCTCAAGGGTCTGATTAACACCGTAAACTCTGCTCCAACAATTGAACGAAACGATGATGCAACGACTGAACTCTTTGCTCTTCGATGATAGAACTCTTTTCTCTTCCTGTCTTCTGCTTTTTATTACTTCCGCATTCTTCATTTACCGCCTCTTGCGAAATTTCCTACCTCTCCGTCATTTCAGCCACTAATCTTGTTTATTCTTCGTCTGCGGTTGCGGTCCTTCGTCTGCGGTTGCGGTTGTCTCGCTCTATTAGCCTTGTAACACTGGCACGCACGGTGGACTCGAACCCGCAAGTGTAATACTGTAGATAATATCCTTTTGTCTGAGCTTTTTTCCTATTTTCTTTCTGTACATTTATCAGAAAGATTCTGTATACTGTCCATATGCTGCTGATGAGTCATCAAATATCTTTCAATCCCGAGTGTGTCACTGTACGTGATAGGTTGATTTTCCTCAAAACTTCCTCAAACTCGTATAGCTGGTCTAGTTGCCTCTTCATGAAGTTCTGCTTACTTATATACTTCTTGATCATGTGCTTTAAGTGCTTCGTCTATGGAATCAAAGTACCCTCTGTGCTGTTGAATCCATGTCTTCTGCAGAAGTCATGTACTCATAGAGTATCCTGTCATCACCTGGCTGAAAATATCCTTTTACGGTGTCTGTTGGTCCATGCCAGGTTTTGATGTCTCAATCTTTTGTGTTTGTACTTGTTCTAGTGATGGAACAAGTATAGCTAACCATCTCCTGCGAAAAAGTGTCCAGCGATTTTGAATATGACTATCCAACTGTTCTTTGAGTAAATTTATGTCCATATTTGTCATCATGGTGGCATTTAATTCTACACCCTCATCTTTTAATATGTGCTTTTCAAACTCTTGCAATACTTGTATTCTTGACTGCAAAAGTTGATTTTCGGTTTGCAGGTGATCGTTCAGGGTAGAAAAAATGGACATCTCAGTTTGAATTTGTGTTTGGATAGCTTGCTGCCACTGATTGAGGCCTTGGACATACTTTTTTATTGTGATTAATTCGGCCGTAATATGCTGGTTGCCTTGTTGTAATACCTGTATTAGCGCATCTTTGCCGTCCAACTCTTTTTGCATCTGTGCTATTACTGAGTTGGATGCTTGTTCTTGTTGCCGTAAATACTGGGAAACTTCTTGGAGTTGGTTCTGCATTTGTGTAACAAAATCGGGTTGAATGTTATTCGGTGTTTGCTTTGGACTGGCAGTAGGTACATTGTCTGTCTTTTTTCTTCTAAGGGACAGCCGAAATGGTGTTCCTACTGTTTGGTTCTGTGGGTGGTTACCTGTGTGTAATAAAGATGCAGCCGAGGTGGAGGGTTGGGCTTCTTCTTGTGGCGTTGTGTGGTTTTTGTGGTAAAGAGAGGGAGACCTGTGTAACTGTTTCTCCTTTACAGACTCGACAAAACCAAATAAAGCAGCTAAATATACAGGTAAACGAGTGTATTTTTGGGATCTGCGTCTATCCCCGACAAAAAACTGTTTGTGTAAATGATTGTACAACCAATGAGCCCAACTTACTTTTTCTCCTTTCTCTGCTTGTACTAGAGGCGAAAAATTTTCTCTAGACATAAGATCGAATCTGACTATAAAGCAGAGCCTTTCTAAGTACCATCTAAATTGTCCCCTGCGAATATATGTCGCATTCTTGATCATAAAATAGCATCTACGACCTTCGCCCTCACCAAATTCTTTTTTCAGGTCATTGTAAGAGCATTTGGGAAAATCTGCTTCTTCATACAACGGTAATTGAAATACTAACGAAACTAATTGTGGAGAAAATTGTACCTGATTTTCAAGAAAACCTTTTGTTTGTCGCATAATATGTAACTGATTCTCTGCATCTCTGAAAGCAACATCGTAAATGTACTAGATGTGCGATCATTTTACCGAAAATTGAAAAATCGTCAAGATATACTTGCATGAATGAGGTAAGATAAGGAGAGAATATTTCCTGCATACATCTTTGAAATGTACTTGGTGCATTTCTCAATCCAAACCACATTACGGTACAAGCAAAAACACCCCAATTTGTAATAAATGCAGTTTTCGGTATATCTTCCTCAGCCATTCTTACTTGGTTATATCCACTGTATCCATCTAGAAATGAATACATCTCATGACCTGCTACTTTATCAAGCATCGTATCCAAAAAAGGAATTGGAAAAGAATCCGGTATTGTTGCAGCATTTAATTTCCGATAATCTACGCAAATTCTCAATTGCTTGTTTTTCTTTGGTACAATTACGATTGGTGAAATCCATTCTGCATGTTCTATTGGTACTATGAACCCAACTTTTAATAGCCTATCAAGTTCAGCCTTTACCTGAGATGCATAATGTGGGTTCATCCGGTAACTAGTTTGCCTTATCGGTTTTGCTTCTGGTTTTAGCATAACTCTGTGTTGATAGATACGAGGATCCAGACCCTTCATGTCTTTGTAATCCCATGCAAAGACGTCAGTAAATTCTCGGAGTAGCTTGATTAAATCTGCTTGAAAAGCTTCAGGTAAGTTTTGCTTTATCTTTACAGGACGAGGGTGGTCTTCATCTCCAAGATTATAAGTAATTAACTGATCTTCTGGAACATAAAATTGTTGATGTTTCTCTGTATCAGCGGAAGGTTCGAGAAGCTGCTGTAATTCATTACCTTGAATCGAAATGGTATTGTCTTCCTTAATTCCTTCGACAATGGGTATTACTGTACATACTGAAGCATTCCAAGTGTCTACTACAGACTGTAGATCAATAGTTCCTATTGTCATCAAATCAACATTATTCTTCAGAAATTCTTCTTCTTCGTCATCCGACAATCCATCTAACATATGAACTGGTTCGGCGAAATATGGTCGAGCATGTAACTCACAGGGTTGTATAGCATCTAATTTTACAACACACTTGCGGTTTTTATCTTTGAATGTAAGTTCCTGAGCTGACCAGTCTTGAATTACCTTGGCTTGTTTTAACCAAGGACGACCGAAAAGTAGATTGTAGTCTAGGGTGGATTCCGGCAATTCAAGAACAACAAAAGTCATCTTGAATGTTGTGTCTTGGACAGTTATAGGTATATCTCGGACCAGTCCTACTGGATGAACTCTAGATTGATCAGCCATCCTAACAAAAAATTGAACTGGCTCTATCTTAGTCCATCCTAACTTTTTACACAGTGACGCTGTGGCAATATTCACGCCGGACCCCCCATCAATTAAAACTTGTGGAATTTGATGTTTATGAAACCATACCGTAATCAGAGGAACTGAGTGATCTACCGTAGAGTCTGGTTCCGTTTGTACGGTTGCAGTAGCCGGAATGCAAGCAGGTTTTGTAGTAGACTGTTGTTGAAATTGTTGGCGTATTCCTGGTACTAATGCCAGTAATTGCCCGAAAGGCAGTGTGATGGATGCTTTTGACAATATATCCCAAGTTGGTTGCACTTGATTTTCATCTTCCTTAACTGTTGAAGACGAAGCTTGGTCTGAAGGTGGTAATTCTACTGCAGATGATGTACTTGCTTTTGTTTTGTCAGCATGAACTTGTGTGGTATCCGGGGATTGGTTCACTGGAGTAGGTTCTGGAAAAACAGGTGGTTCTGCGGTAGTCCACTGGCTAGCCTTATGATACATTCTGTGTTGTTCACGTATCCCTGGCTCAAATAATTCTGCTGCTGGTTGCAGTTGTTTACCGGAACGGGTTTGAACTGCTGCTGCCTGTGTCTCTACTAGTGTAATTGTTACCACATTGGCCATTGGGTTTTGACGTTCCTTTTTTCGTTGATCATATTCCGCTGCATCTCTACAGAATCTTCTAATATGGCCCAACTGTCCACAGAAATGACATCGAGGTGGTGGTAAATTTTGATTTTCCGGTGGTGGTCCATTCTGCCAGCGCGGTGTGTTATAGTTGTTGTTCCTCTGTCCTCGATAATGTCGATACCCTTGTTGTTGATTGTGTCTCAAATGTGGGGGTACATATTGATTGGATGACTGACCTTGTTCCTGAATAATTGTATTAACTGCTGCTGCTCCTTGTCTTCTAGCGTTGTATGCACAGTTCTCAGTGGTATGTCCTACAATGTTACAGATGGCACAATAAGTCTGATTTAACGCACACTGGGCACTTGTATGTCCTGAATTCTTGCAAGTGGTACAATATACTTGCCTAGTTATATCTTCAGCCATATGTTTATTTGTTTTAATCCATTCCAAATCCTCTGAAAATCCTCCAACTTTGTTTTCTAGCTGAAGGGTCATGGCTATCACTGCGTCGAGGGTCATAACTCCTACACATCTTATAATCATGATCTGCCTAAGTTGAGGAAGCAAACCATTGATAAACCACTGTGTAATAACATCGTCTGGTAAGTTAGCATGCGCCTGGGGTAGCTGCCTTAAATGCGTCCTGAAAAGGGTAGCATACTCTTGTACAGTTTGATTTGGTTTCTGTCTATTGTTCTGTAAATACTCAAAGATCTCTGCAGGATTTTTTTTCAACCTGAATCGCTGCAGAAAAGCGTCTCGTACTGCTTCATAAGTACCGAAATGATTAATATCATATTCAGTAAGCCACCTTGCTGCTTCATTCACAAGTGTAGATTGAAAAACAATTGCTTTGTACGCCGGATCCGGTGGATGGTTAAGGACAGCATAACTGATTTCGAAGGTGCGTACGTGTGCATCTGGGTCATCTCCTGGAAACCCACTAAACTTTGTGTATGTTACTCCTGTTGAAGCCAATCTGGGTTGCCCTACTTGTCGTTGTAGTTGTTCATTCATCGTAAATGTATTATACACTCCTTCTGTAATTCTGGTTGGAGTTTCTGAACTACCGGAATTTGTTTCGCCTAATGACGCACTTTCCGGTGCAATTAGCTTACTTACTATATTGCGAATTTCTGTTTCGAATAGTCTTCCTTCCTCCTTGATATCCAAGGTAGGAGGACTTGCTCCCAAACGTTGTAGTTGAGCTGAAGATTCAGCCGAAAGTGCTGAATCATCACCGAAAAACTGTGTTTTTCTTACCGAAGTTCCACCGGAAGGATTCAAAATTGTGACTGGATACAACGTAGATTTGCCTGTATTAATTTCCTTCCCTAAAAAGTTTCTAATCGTATCTGAATCTATTCCAAAGACTTTTATGCTAGATTCCAACTGTGTCTTAATCGGTTCCAAAATTGCTGTATTTTCGACAGTCTGTACCGTAGTAACACCAGACAATTCTAGAGATGTACTACGTTCTACCGTAATTTCACCGGAATCAGTGTTATCGTCTGTCACTTTTTCGACAACTGGGTCAGGTCTAATTGTACTAGTACCTCCCAAAGTTGTTCTTAATATCCCTAACTGATGATTCTTGGGATACTTTTCTCCTGATCGAGTAATCGGCATGTAGCATTTCCGTACTGATCATATAGTATTACGAACACACAGTATCGCAACAATCTGATTCTGTTGCTACTGTTCTTCCAACAGAATTTTAATTTGAACAAAATACCAGGCAATCTCAATGCCACGTCCCCAGCAGGATCGCCAAATGTTAAATGTTGGACGATAATAACTCAATCCAACTTTCGGACGAGTATTATCGGGTCCTTGGGTTCTTGGGAGTGGTAGGGGTCTGTTAGACAGAGGCCCTGTACTATTTTCCCAATCCTTTACACAATCACCAGTAATTGCTCACTTCTTAATACAGGAGTTGAGTTGAATACTAACTATTCCACGGTATGATAAGCACTGGAATGTTTGGCCCTGAATATACTATGGTAATAGCACAGTGATCCTGTCAAAACTTACAACTACGAGAATACGTTCTTCTCAAAATACTCCACAATAAGATGATTTCATGTGATAACTAAATACACCGAACGAAATGCACAGACAACTCAGATCGAGATTATATTAGACTTTTCATATACTCACTCAGATCACAGATTTATACCGCAATTAATGACTCACTAAGACTTCTGTCCACACACAGATCTTTGTCGAATACTCAATGATCACCGATTACTATATAAAACCCTGGTTACTTGACCGAAAAGGTACTAAACTCTGTTCTTATACAGTCTCACACATGACAATCAATACACAATCTCACAATCGCGAACTACAGAGTCATATATAACTGTTCAGCAAGTAGACTCACAGCATCACGAACTTTTCAATGAGAATCAATTCAACCAAAGAATAGCAGAATGATTAAATATGAACAGAATGGAACAGTATTCAATGTCCTCAATAAAATCTCATTCACAGTCTTCTAAAATATATTACTCGTGGTTTCCGAACACTTCAGTTACGATGTGATCAACCCTCATCACTACAGCGCGCAACAAAACAGAGACGTATCTATCTTTCTGTCTCTCTAACATACATTCATGTTAACTATCACCTCAAGGGTCTGATTAACACCGTAAACTCTGCTCCAACAATTGAACGAAACGATGATGCAACGACTGAACTCTTTGCTCTTCGATGATAGAAATCTTTTCTCTTCCTGTCTTCTGCTTTTTATTACTTCCGCATTCTTCATTTACCGCCTCTTGCGAAATTTCCTACCTCTCCGTCATTTCAGCCACTAATCTTGTTTATTCTTCGTCTGCGGTTGCGGTCCTTCGTCTGCGGTTGCGGTTGTCTCGCTCTATTAGCCTTGTAACACTACTACTTCAAAGTCATACTCCATAAGCAATAGAAACCATCGTATCAATCGTCCTGTGTTACATGGCTCATTCACTAAGTACAATAATGCTTGATGATCTGTAAAGAATTTGAACTTGTTTGCCAACAAATAATGTCTGAAGTTCTTTATGGCGTAAATCATTCATAATCCTTCTCGTTCCGTATTGGTGTAATTTCTTTCTGCTTGCATAAGCGATGGGGAGATCTATATTACCTTCATTCGTGGGTTGTGCTAACACACATCCTATGGCATACTTGGATGCATCCACATGTACATGGAATGGCTTACTCCAATCTGGGGTTATCAATATAGGAGTTGAGCAAAAATATCATTTAAGTTCATTGAATGCGTTCTCACACTCATCTGTCCATTCAAACTTGGTCAAAAGAGAGTACAAAGGCTTGGCTATGATTGCATACATGTGTATGAATCATCTGTAATAACCACAATGACCCATAAATGCATGTACCTCTTTCACGTTAGTTGGTCTAGGTAGATCGGCAATTACCTTCACTTTTTCTTCATCCATAGAGATTCCATTCTTTGACACAATGTGTCCTAGAATTTTGCCTTGTCTAACCATGAAAACGCACTTTTTTGGGTTCAAACAAACCTGATATTCTCGACATTTTTCATACACTTGCCTTAATTCTGGGATATGTGTCTGCCTCATATTCGAATGAGCACATATTTCATCAACATAAACTTCCAAATTCTTGCGTAAGAATTCCTTAAAAACATGACACATGAGTCGTTGGAAAGTGGCCGGTGCATTTATTAGCCCAAATGGCATCACGCAAAATGCAAATATGCCCCATTCTGTGGCAAAAGCCGTCTTATGTTGATCTTCTGGAGCAATGGCCACTTGATTATAGCCAGAAAAACCATCAAGAAAGCTGTAAACTTCCTTGCCCGCAACTCTTTCCAATAAATGTTCTGTGATAGGAAGAGGATAAATGTCTCTAATCGTGGTGGCATTAACTTTTTTAAGGTTAATACACACATGCAATTTCCCATTCTTCTTGGGCACTACCACGATGGGGGATACCCATTCGGTATGCTCAATTTCATAAATAAATCCTGCTTCTATCAAACGATCTATTTCTTCTTTAATCTTTGCAGCGTAGTTATCATTGTACATGTATGGTTTCTGTTTCGTCGGTCTTGCGTCTGGGGGATCCTATGGGAACATATATCCGGGTCTACTCCTTTCAAGTCTTTGTAACTCCAAGCGAACACATCTCTATATTCTCGCAATAGAGCAACTAACTCTTCCTCTTCTTCATTCGTCAAATCATGCCCAATGTATGTACATGTTTCTTCTTCTCCTTCTATGGCAACTATGATTTTTTTTGTTTTCTCTCGGTTATCATATACTTCTCCAACATCAGTTTTTCTGTTAGGCATTCGTACCATGATTTGTCTATCTTCTATTTCATACTTCTTGAAGTTCTCCGGTACTTCAAACAAAGACTCTTCCTCTTCTGACGTGGTTTCTTTCTTCTTTCTTTTCTTTCCTTCACTTCCGGTAGTCACTTGTGTGGTTAATCTCACATCATTCAGAATTTCTTCGTGTCTCTGAGGGTGAGCATCTACTTCTTAGAAATATTCTTCATCTGATGCAAAGGGTGGGTCCATAATAATTGACACTAGATCGGAGTTGCTTGCATCCTCGAATGCATCAGTGCTAGGTTCACATTCTTCTATAAGGAAATCACACATGATTGGCTCTATTGTGAAGACTGAATGTCATAGACATCCTCGTCACAGTGGGGTGTCCATTGTTCTTCATTGATGGCTACATCCATTGTTGCTAGAATTTCTGCCCAACCATGAGGCTTGAATTCTTTGTCTGGAAATACTATAGGTGCATAAGCTGGGTCTTGAAGAGTTCTTGGAAGTTGTTCTGAACCTAAAGTCCTGGCTTTTAACCGTTCTTTCTCTTGTTTCGCTACTTTACACATCCATAGATGGGTATCCTCCTACAACCATGAGCGATTTGACTCCAATGAATTACCTCAGTTCTTCCTCTTGTTTCACTACTTTACACATCCATAGATGGGTATCCTCGTGCAACCATGAGGGATCTAATTCTTTGCAAGAATTACCTCAGTTCACAGGAGCTTGGGAAGCCAAGTCTATTAGCATGAGAGCATCCACGATATTAGTGAGGAATGAAGAATCAGTGATCCCTAGAAACACGGAAGTGGTAAAGAACACCAAAGTACAATTCCCATTGTACTTTGGTGTTCTTTACCACTTCCGTGTTTCTAGGGATCACTGATTCTTCATTCCTCACTAATATCGTGGATGCTCTCATGCTAATAGACTTGGCTTCCCAAGCTCCTGTGAACTGAGGTAATTCTTGCAAAGAATTAGATTCAAAACCTGTATGTTCACTCAGTTTCTCTTCCTCTACATCATCGTAGATAGAGGGGATGTCTTGGGGAAATTGTTCCTGCAAGTCGTCTATTTCTTGAATAGGAGGATGGGTTTCTTGTTCTTTTCTCCACTTCTCTTCTTGGATTTCTCTTAGAAATTCATGTGAATACCTATGTATGGAAGACAGGTTGTCTTCCACCTATGTATTTGGTATTTGAGACAGGGATGGTGCATTTCTTTCCTGTGTCTCCGAAACAATAGGGTTCCTATGCGGATTCTTTTTCTCCTTACTTTCGATCAAGTATTCTAACCTCTCCATTAGTCCTTGAAAGTGTAGTTCAGGTTTTGCCATGTTATTCCAATTGAGATAACGAGAGGCTTCAAACATATTTTGTGCTAGTTCTACCATCTTCATGCAAAGTTTAGTCCTCTCAATTTCTAAATCTTCTCTTGGATAGTTCTTGCTCATTTCAACTACCTGGGGTCCTTCTCGTATTCTAGCTTGATATGCACGAAAATTCATCTCTAGGTTTTTTGGTATGTGTTCCGCTAGAATTGATCATGATCTCTGAGCTAGATTCTCTTGATTTGATTCTTGTGAAGTCAATTCTAGAATTTTGGCTCTCGATTCCTTTAAACTTCCTTCCAACTCAGTTATCTTTTTACTCCATTTTCTCTTAATCCTTTCTCTGGAATCTTTCCAAGATTTTGTCTTTTTATTGCTAGACTCTCCGACTTCACTCGTTCCGGCTATTTTCTCAGTGTTAGGTTGTTGGTTCTGTAAGAGCGCCTGGGCTCTTGTTATAGCTTGGATAGGCACGTATGTAGGGTTGGATCCATTTGCATTATGCACAATACCTATCACGTTGATCGGTGTCACTTTTGAAGCATTCGTAGGGTTCTTGGGACAATCTTTGATGACATGCTCTTTACCACAATCGGTGCAAAAGCCTTGTATGTTATAGTATTGTTATTCTCTTGCTATCGGAGGATGTGGGCAATCCTGTATGAAGTGATCTCCTTGGCACCTAAAGCATGGTCCTCTAGGGCCTTGTGGTCTTTGTTGTCTCAATTAGGGTCGTGGATTTGGGTTTGTGTACATCACATTAGCATAGTCGGGCTCCCAACTACATTCCAATGGTGGACTATCATATTGATAGGTTTCCACATGTTCTAGTGACTCTGAATAATATGCGGGTGGACTATCTACATGAGTAGAGTCAAAACTGTTTGAGTTAGGATCACTTTCACTAATTAAGGGTGAGAGGTAACTAAAGCCCTATTGAGGTTCTCTTTTGCAGCAGCGTATTTGACCGAGATGACATTAGCTGGTGGGGGTGGCTCCTGAGCTAAAACAGGTTGAGGTCTCTATTGAGCCTGATACGGATAGTTTTGAGGAGGCCTATAGTAATGAGGTTGAGTATTGTACGGACCTTGATACCTACCTGGTTGCGGGTATGTTTGCGAGTAGTTCTGTCTCACTGCATGTTTGTTGTATGGGCAGTCTTGAGCCGTATGATTCATGTATCGTCTCTCAATTGTACAGTATTGGCCACTAGGATTGGCTTGTAGTTGTGTTGCATTGGGACACACATTTGCCATATGATCACCACCACAGGTGTAGCAACGCTTATTTGTTGTTAACCTAGGCATCTGTTTACTAGAAAATCCTAGTTTCTGGGCCACTTTTTTTGCTAGGTCCTCTATCGTACTGGATAGTTTTGAGGATGCTAGAGATGAACAATCTGAATCCTTATAGACCTTTGAGAGTTCCAACTCGTCTCCAAGGTTATCCTCAATTTCTATACAAATTCTCACACGTTGCTCTAGCGTTCTAGGTTCCTTCAAGTACAATAGGAGCGTAGTTTTGAGCTCAACAGGCCATCTAAAAACAATGACACTTGCTTGGCCTGTGAGGGTAGCTCTTGCATCGGACATCTCTCAACGTATTGTCTAAATCTACGTCCTGCAAGTCTAACTGTTTCTTGAGGGGTCTGTTTGAAGCTATGAATCAACAAAGAAGTATCATGTCTGATTCCACTTTTAGAGAATTCCGTGATGAATGATTCTAAAAAGTGATGGATGTCTCTAAATTGCCTTTGTTGCAATGGTTGGAACCAAGTTAAAGTTGTATTCTTTAACATTAGTCCGAATGCATTATATTGCGTGAACATGTCTTCTACTTGTTCTGCTCTTAGCACCTGCTTTAATTCTGCAACATGGTCATAGGGATCTCTTGTCCCATCGAAGTAGTTCTTCATGGACTTTACTAGTTGAGTAGGTCTCAGTATTCTAGCGTGTTCACGTGATCTAGATAGAGGAAAATCATCTTTACCACCTGGTATTCTAGGTTCCCTTTGTCTTTCAACTCTATCGGGGTCCGTGGTTGTTCTATCTCTCCCTAAGGGATGAGTGAAACTTACTTCCAGCCTTTCTTTGCTCTTCTCTCTTTGCGCACCCTGTGCTGAGGATGTTCTAGCACCTTGATGGCTCGTTTTTACATTTGCTCGTGAGGGAGGGAATACTAAATCACCTCTCCATGTATAGGTATTTCTCGCATGGTCTGGTACTACAAATACTCTTTCTGAAGTTTCATCTACGTATACAACCTTTCGAGGTGTATCCGGGTCCTTGAACTCGTAAATCATGATGGAGCCTACCTCACTAGGTTGTTCCATTCTGTACCTCCAAAATGCTTCGTGAGTCTCCTTATTCTGTGCTTCTATTATCCTGAGGGATCCACTCTAGGATTAGCACTCTTGTTAGTATAGATTTCCCTCTAGGCGTCCTAGGTTCTTCTCCTACTGGTTCTTTCCCTTGGGCTTTAGCCTCCATCTCTAACTGAATTACACCAAACTCATTGGTATTATTTGGCTGAGTACTTATGATGTATATCGTTCCTTCTTTATCTATGTATGCATCTCTTTCAAATTTCACCACCGGACATTCCAATCCAATGGGTTGATTAGGGTTGTGCATTTGTGTGAAGAGATGGATAGGTATGTGCTTGAAGATGAAGAGGTGTTGCAAAATCCTTGATCTACACCAGCCAAATGAACTCCAGGAGTATATGGTGGGCCCTTTTAGCTTGCCAATGGATGTATTAGACACCCTATGTACCTTGGAAGATCACTCTCAAAAAGATAGATCAAAACAGATAAGTTGGAGTTAGCTCAGAGGTGAAAACTTGCTATTCTTGGTTCATACACCTGTCCAGTGTTTTACATAATTCTCTGAGCACAACAGCAATTAGCTCAATTCCTCTTGGGGAAGTCTAGGCAACTTAAAGAGCTAACTTTCAAGAGTAATCTCATCAAAAATAACAAAGCACACACTGAGAATGAGTTTTAACAAGTGATGACATCATCCCGATTTTCACGGGCTGCTACAGAAATAGACCAGTGAGCAGAAAAATCACCATAACTCAAAATGTAGAAATCCAACGATTATGAAAATTTGTATGGTTATACTAGACAGTAAGCTGAATCCAAAAAGCTTTAAATCACTGAATTTGGATAAGTAACCATTGCGAAACGGCTCTGACAAGATGAGTAAAAAAGTCGGGTACCTGACAGAGAAGTGAAGATGAACAGACCCTGTTGACTTCAAATGAACATAACTGAAGATTGCAACATCCAAATGACATGAAAATTTGTGAGCATATAGTAGACTTATAGAGCTAACTTTACCAAGTTAAATCATTGAAAATGATGCACCAAGCTCAGAGAAAACATCTCTGCAAGCTGACTGAGAAAACTGAGAGTAATGGCAGTGAGTAGTACACTTCACAAGAACATGGAAATATGAACCCAAATGATACTGAAAATGAAAGTATATTGCTTGTAAAATACAATGGACTTACTGATACATATGTGTGCCTTGTAATCACACCTTGATATGGCATAAAGCTCAACTCTTGGAGGTCTTCACATAGGTCTCTCTAACCACGACTAAAACTGCCATCTATTTATAGTTGAGTTTGGGAGGCTAACTTCCCTCAATCACTCTCCAATCAATCAATGATTGATTTGATTCTCTACCTACCACAAATCACGAATTCGTGGCTCCTCTTTCCATTCTTGATCAAGTGGACTCAACCACTTAAGATTCTCTTACTTTTACATTAAGTAACTCTTCAAAAGTTACAAGAGGTAGTTCACAAGTGAACTTTACATAGTCTTCTTTTTAAAGCTTCTTCTAAGACTTTGTGAGACTCAAGCCAATACTTAGGCTTGTCATAGACTTGCTCCAACAGCTCCCCCTCAAGCCAATTATGCTTGAGGTCTTCAATCTTCCAAGATTACCTGCAAACCAATCATAGCCTTGAATTTGCAAAGCTTTGTACCATCCAATGCTTTGGTTAGAATATCTGCACATTGTTGATGAGTAGACACATATGATATTTGAATCTCTTTTCTTAGAACCTTCTCTCGTACATAGTGATAATGAACTTCAATATGTTTAGTCCTTGCATGAAAAATAGGATTAGCAGCCAAATGAATAGAACTCATATTGTCACCAAAAATAGTTGGAGTTCCAAACTCCAATCCAAGATCTTTGAATAATGTCTTCATCCACATAGCTTCTTGTGTAGCTATGGCAAGACCTCTATATTCAGCTTCAGTAGAAGAGAGAGCAACTGTGGGTTGCTTCTTGGATGACCATGAAATAAGCTTTGAACCTGCAAAGGTAAGATAACCTGAAGTGCTCCTTCTATCTTCCTTGGAGCCAGCCCAATCTGCATCAGAAAATAGCTTCAAACCTAAATCAGATACATAAGGATAATAAAGTCCTTCATTTATGGTTCCTTTGAGATACTTGAGAATCCTTTTGGCAGCATCCATATGTGGTTTCCTTGGTGTGTGCATAAATTGGCTTAGCACACTCACACTGTAACATATATCTACTCTTGTCAATGTGGCATAGTTGAGACTACCCACTAGACTTTGATATGATGTGATGTCCTCTATGAGTTCACCTTCATGTGAGCTCAATTTGTGATTGAGCTCCATTGGAGTACCTGCAATCTTACAATCTTGCATCTTGAATTTTTCCAACATGTCCTTAATGTACTTCCTTTGAGTGAGAAACAAACCATGATCTTTGTAGACAACTTCCAAACCTAGGAAGTAGGTAAGTGAACCCAAATCACTTATCTTGAACTCTTCTCTCATCTGATCTTTGATCTTCTTCATACCATCTGCATCATTTCCTGTCAATATAATATCATCTACATATACACATAGGTAGATGACCTCGGAATTACTCTTTTTAATAAAGAGTGAAGGATTTGCCTTGCTTGGTTGAAAGCCTTTGTCCTGCAAGAATGAAACAAGCCTGAAATTCCAAGCTCTTGGAGCTTGCTTGAGACCATACAATGCTTTGTTAAGTTTACACACATAATCAGGATAAACTTGATTCTCAAAACCAGGTGGTTGTGCCATATATACCTCTTCTGTTATCCAACCATTCAAGAATGCATTCTTTACATCTAGTTGAAGTATCTTCCAATTCTTGGAAGAGGCAATACTAAGCAAAACCCTAATAGTAGGCATCTTTGCCACAGGAGAGAAGGTCTCCTCATAATCAATTCCCTGAGTTTGTGCAAAGCCTTTTGCTACAAGCCTTGCCTTATACCTGTTAATTGAACCATCAGAATTCTTCTTGAGTTTATAGACCCATCTTGAGCCTATTACCTTCATGGATGAAGTCTTGGGCACCAAATCCCAAGTGTTGTTTTCCTCAAGTGCTTCAATCTCTTCCTTCATTGCATGCTTCCATTCTGTTTTTGCTTTGGCCTCTTCAAATGATGATGGCTCCTCTTGGTTTATATCCTGTGCTATGTAGATAGAATGTTTAGTTACTAATGAGGTGTCAAACCCATACCTTTCTGGTTTTTTCTTTTCCCTCATAGATCTTCTTAGGCCATGATGTGATGATTCTGCCTCATGTCCAAGTTCCTGCAATTTTGCTTTACCTTTAGACTTCCATGCTTTGACCTTTTCCATGTGAGATTCTTCATCATCCTCCGAGGTGTCTTGTTCTTCAATCTTTGATTGTTCTCTACCAAGCTTTGGAAAATCTTCTTCAAGATCATATGGTAAATTGACCTTCCTGCATGAATCTTCATACCATGAATTGTTCTCATCAAAAACTACATCTTTGCTTACCAAGAATCCTTTGTTGGTAGGGTTGTATAACCTGTAGCCCTTTTGATTGTTGTCATATCCAATAAATACACACCTTTCTGCCTTTGGATCCATCTTGCCTCTAACCTGTGAAGGAACATGAGCAAAAGCAATACATCCAAAAATTTTACAATGATCTAAGCTTGGTCTTCTTCCATTCCAAGCCTCATATGGAGTCATCCCATCAAGCGATTTTGAAGGCAACCTATTAATCAAGTAAGTGGCTGTAGATACAGCCTCAGCCCATAAGTAATTAGGTAAATGCTTTTCATCTAACATAGACCTTGCAGCTTCAACAATTGTCCTATTCCTCCTTTCTGCCACTCCATTTTGCTCAGGAGTGTACCTTGTAGTTACCTCTCTTTTGATTCCTCTTTCTTGAAGAAAAGAATCAAAATCATGGGAGAAGTATTCTCCCCCTCCATCTGACCTTAGCCTTTTTAGTGATTTACCTGTTTGATTCTCCACAAGAGCCAAATATCTTTTGAAACATGAAAAAACTTCATCTTTGTGTTTCATAAAGAATAGGATAGTCCATCTGCTGCAATCATCAATAAAGGAAACATAATACCTTGATCCAGATATTGAAGCTTCCTTGCTAGGTCCCCACACATCTGTATGAACCAACTCCAAGAGATCTCCATGCATATAACCTTTCTTCATGAATGGTAACCTGTGAGACTTTCCAAATTGACATGCACTACACTTATAAATCATATGTTGTTTTAACAAATTAGGAAGTCCAAGTACACTTTGGTCCCTGCAGATTTCCTTTAATGACCTTTCACCAATATGTGCTAACCTTTTGTGCCATACTTCCAATTCTGTGAGTGTCTGACTACCATAATTAAAGAGAGCAATGTTTCTAGTGTCCTGTAATTCAAATGTGAACAATCTACCTGTCTTTTCACCTTTTGCAATTCTTCTGAATCCTTGACTTGGATCTTCAACAAATGCTCCTGCCTTTGTGAACCTGACTTGCAACCCTTTCTCTACTATCTGCCCAACACTTATCAAATTCTTTGTAATGGTAGGGACATAGAGTACCTTACTGAGTAGATTGATGTTTCCATCAGGTGCTTTGACATTGCCTATTTTCTCCACATGATGTTTTGTATCATCTCCTGTTTGTACCTCATGCTTATTCCTTGGATCTTCTAAATCTGATAGGAGTGCCACATTTCCTGCCACATGATTTGAACAACCTGAATCTATATAGAAAATATGCTCATCAGATTTACCTTGTGGCATAGCCATGTTCATGATCAATAATGAATCCTCTTTGTTTGAGTCTTCTGTGTAGTTATTGTAGTCTCTCCTTCCTTTGTAGCCTCCTTGATATTTTGAATGATTGTAGTTGTTGTAGTTGCCATGGTAGTTGTTGAACCTTCCTCTTGAGTAGCCATAACTTCCTCTATTGTATCCTCTGCCTCTTTGATTCCTGGAATTCCTAAAGCAATTTTGAGTTGTATGATTAGTTAATCCACAAATAGAACATGAGTTGGAGTCTTGGGATCTCCCCCTGCCTTGTCTACCTCCTCTTCCTCTACCTCTGCCATGTCTTCCTCTACCTGCATAGTTAGCTTGATATGTACCTGCTTTATCAGCCACTTTCTTTGCCTTTCCTTTGTTATCTTTAGACTTGCTTTTATCCGTGTATAAAGCTGAAGATTGATTACCTCTAGAGCTTTCTCCATTCTTGATAAGCTTTGCTCTTGAGTAAGTAGTTGTCCAATGAGTGTATTGAAATCAGGTACATGCATGTCCATGTACAAATCCATAGTTGTGGTGAATGCTTCCCACTTATCATCTGCCTTCAAGCCATTGATGACCTGCCTTACAATTTGCTCTTCATCTATTACCTCTCCAATGCTTCCCAACTGATCCGCTATGTCCTTGAGCTTTGTGACAAAATCAGTCACATTTTGTTTGGGAGCCTTCTTGAGAGTTGTGAACTCCAGCCATAGTTGATGCTTCCTAGCTTTGGTACTTGAAGAAAAGAAAGCTTCAAGTGCATCCCACACTTCCTGAGATGTCTTACAACTTCTAATGTGAGGCAACAAAAAATCTGAGATAGAGTTGAGGAGATAAGACCTTGCAAGTGCATCCTTGGAGCACCATGTGCTCAATCTTTCTTGCTCTTCTTGTGTTGGTTGACTTTTGTTCCTGAAACTTGGCATAACTTCATCTCCAGCCACATAACCATATAAACTTCTACCTTGGAGATAAGCTTCCATCCCTAATGACCAAGCTGAGTAGTTACCTCTGTCCAATTTGTCAATTGATGAAGGAAATCCATCTGTGATGTTGTCCAACCTGGCTCTGATACCACTGTGAAGAGATGGATAGGTATGTGCTTGAAGATGAAGAGGTGTTGCAAAATCCTTGATCTACACCAGCCAAATGAACTCCAAGAGTATATGGTGGGCCCTTTTAGCTTGCCAATGGATGTATTAGACACCCTATGTACCTTGGAAGATCACTCTCAAAAAGATAGATCAAAACAGATAAGTTGGAGTTAGCTCAGAGGTGAAAACTTGCTATTCTTGATTCATACACCTGTCTAGTGTTTTACATAATTCTCTGAGCACAACAGCAATTAGCTCAATTCCTCTTGGGGAAGTCTAGGCAACGTAAAGATCTAACTTTCAAGAGTAATCTCATCAAAAATAACAAAGCACACACTGAGAATGAGTTTTAACAAGTGATGACATCATCTCGATTTTCACGGGCTGCTACAAAAATAGACCAGTGAGCAGAAAAATCACCATAACTCAAAATGTAGAAATCCAACGATTATGAAAATTTGTACGGTTATACTAGACAGTAAGTTGAATCCAACAAGCTTTAAATCACTGAATGTGGATAAGTAACCACTGCGAAACGGCTCTGACAAGATGAGTAAAAAAGTTAGGTACCTGACAGAGAAGTGAAGATGAACAGACCCTGTTGACTTCAAATGAACATAACTGAAGATTGCAACATCCAAATGACATGAAAATTTGTGAGCATATAGTAGACTTATAGAGCTAACTTTACCAAGTTAAATCACTGAAAATGATGCACCAAGATCAGAGAAAACATCTCTGCAAGCTGACTGAGAAAACTGAGAGTAATGGCAATGAGTAGTACACTTCACAAGAACATGGAAATATGAACCCAAATGATACTGAAAATGAAAGTATATTGCTTGTAAAATACAATGGACTTACTGATACATATGTGTGCATTGTAATCACACCTTGATATGGCATAAAGCTCAGCTCTTGGAGGTCTTCACATAGGTCTCTCTAACCACGACTAAAACTGCCATCTATTTATAGTTGAGTTTGGGAGGCTAACTTCCCTCAATCACTCTCCAATCAATCAATGATTGATTTGATTCTCTACCTACCACAAATCATGAATTTGTGGCTCCTCTTTCCATTCTTGATCAAGTGGACTCAACCACTTAAGATTCTCTTACTTTTACATTAAGTAAACTCTTCAAAAGTTACAAGAGGTAGTTCACAAGTGAACTTTACATAGTCTTCTTTTTAAAGCTTCTTCTAAGACTTTGTGAGACTCAAGCCAATACTTAGGCTTGTCATAGACTTGCTCCAACAATTTGCACCACTTGTCTTCACAAACCATCCTCATAGATGCGAGCACCTAAGCGGTTGGTTCGGAGAAATTCTAATTGATTTCTATAGGGTCCTTCAAGTCTTTCCAAATACGCTATGTTCAACCCTCCTTCTGGTCTTTTCGTGCTAAAAGCCATTTCTGAATCACTCGTATCTGAGCTCAACTCGTAAGGATAACTATTCAGTTGTTGAGCCCACGAATGTGCAGTAGTTCCTACACTTGCTTTTGATGATCTAAGGCTTCATCGATATGACTTACCTATATACTTGCCCGATCTAAGGTTCATGAATTTACTTTGCGGCACTCTCTGATCATCAATGGTTCTTTGTTCTTTATTGCTTGTTTCTTTGTAAATGCCTTTAAGTTCTTGTCTTGTCTAACTGTATGCGTTAGGAATCGACTTTCTGTGGTACTTTTGAGTTCTCGTTCCATTAGACTTAAGTTCTTTCCTTTATGTTTTCGTATCACACACTTTTACTTTAGTCTTGGACTTGAAAAATTAAGTCTCTTGAACTTGATGTGTTCCTATCGTCTTTAATCCACAATGCTACCATTTAACCTAAGCTGATAATTGACTGAGGGGGTTGAGGATTCTTCCAACCTCAAGTCAGCTTTGCTCTGATGCCCAAGAAGCTGCACTTCCCGAGCTTGCTTCCTTCACTGCCTTGCTTTGGTTGTCCTTGATAGCCTTTGCTAGACCTGTAAAAATTTAATACTAGACCAATTCACAATGGATGATCAAGCACTTTGATATATACACCCTTTTAGGTCCCTTTTTTCCTTCGCCCAAAATTCTATGTCCCCTGGCTTTTCTAGTCCCAATAATGTTAACCTCAATTTATCTTATCTAAAAAAAATATCTCTTTTTTGAAAAAAGAAGTTGAGGTCATGTAGTACTTGTAAAGAGCTTTCTAACGATCTATAAAGCTCGAAGAACGGACTTCGGATGAAAAAGATACGAGCGTTCAGGCTCTCGGGGGTAAAAACAGACAAACAGGTTTTTCTTCAAATATGAACTAAGGGGTCTCATATGAGTGCAATCACCCAAAAATTTGCTTAAAATAGCCCCAAAATAGCCCAAAAAATGAAACCCTAAAAATTTTGTTTGGGGTGAGCAATCGCGATGGTCTAGGACCGTCGTGATGGCTCAGGTGAACTGTCTCGATGGCGTGGTATGATCGTGATGGTCCGATGGAGCGAGGCATTGCGATGGTCTAAAAGTGAGCAATCGTGATGGTCTAATCGGCGAACAATCACGATGGCATAGGTCAACGATCAACACAACCGTCACGATGGCGTGAGCCCGTCGCGATGGTCACGAGGCACGATGGCTTGAGCCAATCGCAATGGTCCAACTTTCGAGGCATCGCGATGGTGTACCTTGTATCGTCACGATGGTCTGGCTAGTGAACAATCGCGATGGTCTATCTTGACACATGGCAGGATCGGCACGATGGCGTGAGCCAATCGTGATGGCGTAGGGTCGACGGGATCGTCGCGATGGTCAAGGACCATCGCGATGGTTCAAGTGAACTATCGCGATGGTGTGAGACCGTCGCGATGGTCCGACCGAGCCATCGCGATGGCGTGAGCCAATCGCGATGGTGTGACACAATCGCAATGGCGTGAGCGAATCATGATGGTCCACCAAATCAAAGATTTTGCAAATGCGTTTGTGGATTCTTGCAAACGCTTGTGTTGCCTACCTCTTGGAGAACTCGCTTACCAAAAATGTCGAAGTTGGCAGACCATCGCGATGGTCTGACACACATGGCAAAAATCTGACAGAAAGTGGTTTTTTACATTTTGGAAGCTTTCCTAATGCACTGGAGCTCTGTACCTGCAAGAAAACTCAAAAACAAAAGTACATGCAGTCACAAAAGCTCTCTCTCTCTCTCCCTCATGCACAACATTAGGGAAAAAAATGAACCCTGCATGGGCCTTTTGGATTAAGGAGTGATTAGTGATGGACAAATGAGAGGAGGGTGGTGGACACAGTCTATAGCCTATAAATCACTAGGCTGAAGGGGATGAGGGGACAGGATTCCCCTATGTTCAGGTTTTGCCTCTAGAGAGAGAAAGGAATCTCGTAACTTACCTGGGCCCAAAAATTCAAAATTTTCAAAAAGTTATAAAACTCATCATAACATCATTTAATGGTCCCCCAACCACTTTTTAGGATCAAAAGTGCTATTTTTGGGTTCTAAATCAAAATCCGTGCATGAACTGAAGTGAAAAAAGTGACTTTTTCAAAAATAACTCAAAATGCAACTTTCTCCCTCCAAAACCTCACATTTTCATACCCAGTTCCCAAAAAGTCATCTCTTTCCACTACTTTCTCTCCCTAGCACACCATTTCAGCTCCTGCATCTCCATTTCTTTCTCTATGCATCATCTTCTTTGAATTCCTACTATCACTTCCATAGCCTGATCTCCAATGGAGAAACCTAAATCTCATAGACGTCCAAAAGATGAGGTTATCGCGATAAAATGTCACAATATCAAGGCTCCAGAAGGATTTTGGTTACGACAGGAGTTCTACAAAGGTGCATGGGTGTACATGCAACCCTCTGGTGTTGGTCCTCACCGTGTGAGAGATCGTGGAAACTTGGATCTTCATTGGAAAGGGAAGTTACTAGGCTTCAAAAAGCTCAAAAATGGTGAAATTGTTGCCATTGTACAACATGTGTTCACAATGTCAACCATGAAATTGGAAAACTCAAACAAAATGAGATATCCTATCAACTATAAGTATTACTTTGACTTTTGTCCAAATTTCATAATATACCTAGCTAAGTTGTGTAGTTTTTTGTTGTAGACATATTTCCTTCTACCTTGGTGGAAGAACAACCACTTCATAGTCTTACAGGTACTTTCCAAGCATTGCATGCAGATGTTGGGTCGATAGTCTTTCCACAAGCTCGTCCTGCTCAGCTATTACGTGAGAGAGTTTTCTTTTACACACATACATATGTTGTACCCTCTTCATCAAATGATTTTGGCAAGTTAGAGATGATTAAGGTAGATTCTCTCTTAAAGCTCGAGTGGCCGCAACCTGATGTATGGACATTAACATCTTTGAAGCATAAGATGGTGATGGACATACACAACTCTTTGAAATTTACAAGAGTTTCAAGATCTATAGGATTACATTGGTGTGTTCCTGTTCATTGTTTTGTACATTTATTTCAGATATTCACAATTCTAGAGACTTCAACAATGTTCATGTTAAAAGATATCATGTATGAGCAGGTAGAGGGTTTGCTAGGTGAAAATTGGGGACTTGTAGAAGGATGCACCAAAGGGGATAGATACATTTGTAAAATTGGTGCAGCAGGCATAGGATTTCGATACTTGAAACATTGTACTTCATTGTACATTAGATTCTATTATGATCGTTGGATGTGTAAACTTGGTGAATGGATACCATTACAAAGTTCTGAGGGTGTTATAATTTCATTTGAAATTAAGATAAATCTACCCAACAACGTAATGGAAGTTATTTCAGTAAATCATCATTGGACTCTTGCCAACGTGAGAGAACATCTAGTAATCATGGGATTTGAGGATCTGGATCAATCAAAGTTCAGAATACAAGGGCATAAGGTAAGTAGCATATGGTATTTCTTCTTTTGTTTATACAAATTCTTACACTCAAATATGTTCATTTAAAGTTTTCTATTTGTCTGCAGATTGGTAAGAGGTTGGAGGATAAAATTAAAGTCCTCCTTGAATGGAGTGTGGATGGAACTCAACTTTCATTGTCATAGCTCAAGAACTATTTGAGTGCTACAGTGTACACACAATCTATGTTCCATTTATAATCCTACGTCTGCAACAATGTATTTAACATGCAAGACATCTAGCATGTAAAATTTTTTGATCTCAATATGATGTACAATTTGCCAAATCTTTGGTTTTTCCAATGGCAATTTATTATAATTTTAAAGTTCTGAGAATTTATTTTTTCTATTGTGTTGTCGTGTATCTTATTCTGGTTAATGATTCTATTCAATCTTTTTATGAGCAAAAGTTTTTTTTCTGAGAGTTCTATGCATGATTGTTTTATTTGAAGGTATCAGTTTTAGTTTAAAATGGGTCCCACTCACTTTAAAATTTTGAAACTACTATAAAAGCAACACTTATTCTCTCATTTCTCACTTTTGCAACCAAGAAGAGCTACAATCACTTGCAGAGTACGCACAGAAGCTAGCATCACGCACAATGGCTGTCGCATCCTCCAGTACCCTGCAACCCAAACATCCACGTGAACTCTTCAATGAGTTCTTGGAATCAACTGAGTTCAAAGGTCAAAACCACTTGTATGACCTACTGTCTAGAGTCCCTGATCTAGACAAAACAATTCAACTGAACTCTGATGTGCTCAAGAAAATCATAGAGTTCCTTGAGTACTACATCTTGCGTTTCTCTATAGAAATACCGCCATATGAGGGTAAATGGGTTCCATGTGACCTTCTACTCTACATACACAGAGGCGATGAAGCCTTCATGAAGCGCCTTAAGCGTTTCATGGCAATTGCTGAAACTGCAGGGCACTTACTAGATGACTCTGTGCCATTAGTAAAAAAACTTAACAAAAAGAAGAGGATGGGTACAAAGTACCTATCCTACATTGCAACAACATATTTTATTATTAATGAGGAGCCCGAACCTACACCTGTTGAGCTCCCCAACCTTGTCACTGGGGGGTTTGTTAAGGAGAAGAATGAGCCTCAACCAGAGGCCATAAATTTTGCCAAAGAAAGCATTACAATCCACCAAGAATTTCCTGGTGGTGTTGAGGATAAACTACATGTGCAATCAAGCATGGAGGAGGCTCCCCCTTCAAATCTCAACCCCTCTGAGCCCACATTACCAGAGGTGGAACTTGAATATCTCTCCAGCATCGTTGTGGATGGAGAGGAATTTATTTTACTTCATGACATTGAGAAGGCATTCGGTATACGTCTAGATGAATGCTTGAGTATTTTCTCCACAATGTCAGATGTTCCACTTGACAACACATCTGACATACTTGAAAAGAAGTCCATCCCACTTGGGGATTCTGTGGCAGACACCATAGCAATGGTGTGTGCTGATATTTTAAATGATGACAACAATTCTACTACGGAGGAGGAGTTCAGTGCAGCACGGGAGAGGATACTGAAGCAAAAAATTCCTACATCCCTTATAGCAGAGCAGAGTGGCATGGCCCACTCTAGCATTGATCTTGATGCCCCTGGAAGAGGGGAGGAAGAAGACAAGCTTCATGATGTAAGTGGTAATTGAATTAAATAAATCGATAATTTAAGTTAACATTGTAAGAGCTTGAATTCTCATTTGTTCTTAACAGGAAGCAATTGAGCTCGACAAGTTCGCAGCAAGGTCTGGTGGGGATCGAGCTGGGATGATTTTGTTATCATACACAAAGACTACAATCCGGATGGGCACTTCATGACTTGGTGCTTGAAGGCCCTTGGCAAGATTTTGTGTTTATGTACAATTACCCAAGGCACTAATTGTGTCATTTTGGTTAGGAAATCCTTAGTTGTAACTACATTAGGACTTAATTTTAGAGGAAAAGTATTAGGGCAAATAGGTATCGCCATGGGTCTTGGAATGCAAGACCCCCATGTAATATCAAGATCTGTATTGACTTACCAGCTGCCTCAATCCCTACAAAGGAGAAAGAAAGTTGTAGAGAAATTGAAGGCAGCTGAGAAATGATGTAATGTCTTGATAATACAAACTTTTTTTTCATCATTTGTCTATTTCTATATATGAATGTGCTAAAAAATTGAACTTATCTTCTATCCACAAATTGTATCTAATTGGGGTTCTTTGTATTGTCCTTTGGTCCTTTGTATAATTACATGCATAAAAAAGGCCAAAAAAGCCCCAGCCACAGAAACGTGGGAAACAGCCCTGCATTTTTGCAGGGCTGTTTCCCGCGTTTCTGTGGCTGGGGCTTTTTTGGCCTTATCTAGTGATTTTAGGTGCTACAAAACATAGGAAAGTATGTAATTTTAGATTTTCACTTGGTTTTGGTAGAATCGGGACCAAAGATTACCAGTAGGGTATAAACTCAGCTTTAACTAGATAAAGATCTCATCCATACCTTTTATGCATACAATGATTACCTTTTATGCATACCATTGCATCTCTACCATATGTTTGATGCTTACAAAAGACCAAATATTGCAAAAAAAACCCCAGCCATAGAAACGCGGGATTCAGCCCTGCAAAAATTTTGCAGGGTTGAATCCCGCGTTTCTGTGGCTGGGGGTTTTTTGGTATGAAAAGGACGTTGCACATCAATAGGTAGAAAAGGAACATATCTAGTCACAAAACAATAGGCAAGTGCATGCATGTTTAACTGAATCCATATATAACTGACTGAAAGAGAGAGAGAGAGTGAGAGAGAAACAAGAGACAAAGAATATAAGTAAAAACAAAATTTTCTATTATCCATTGTATTACATCGCAAAGTAGCCTATCATAGGGTATAATATACACATCATGGGTTATTTCCTCTAATTCTTCTTGCTAGCTGAATGTCCTTCGGTTGTATGGTTACTCTCTTGGCATGGATAGCACAGAGGTTAGAGTCCTCAAGCATGGAAATGAGGTAGGCCTCAGCTGCCTCTTGAAGTGCTTCAGGTGCTATCCCTTGTATTCTTAGACCTGCTTGGTAGCTTTGTAGTTCCTCTTTCACTACCCTTGCAAAAGCTCTTCGTGGTATGAGTAGTTCAACGGACTTTTGGTAGTGTCGTATCTCTGCAAAAGCCATGTAGTGCTTCCTTCGTCTTTGTGGAGCTCTTGTGTTGGGAGGTATGTTTGGCTGGTGTTGAGGTCGACGTCGTGGTTGATAGTTTTTTTTTCTCCGATGTACATGATGTGAGGGCCCAGCTTCATCTTGCACATTTTGTTGTTGATGTGGTTGTTGACTTTGCTCTCTTTCCTCCTCTGTTGGTATTTGCCCTTGTCCTTGTGGAAGTGTCTTACCTCCATGTGTCACCCTATGGCTCGTTGGAATTTTCATATCATTTCACGATGGTTGATTGATGCTTTCCTCGTTCGGGGATGACTCTTCTTCGCTCTCTGGTACACTCCCTCTGATCAACTTCTGTTTGGGTCTTGATTTGATGGGTGTCCTTGTTGGTGGTGGCTCATCTTCTGAAATGGACTCTGATCGCCCTGGAGTGTAATACTCTTGTCTATTGGACACTTCATTTTCTCGCACTGAATGGCTCCGAGGTGGTGTGCCATCGTGTGACACAGGCATAGATGTGCTTTGGGAACCACTTCGAGGTCTTTGGGGGGGTTGCAACCATGGTGGGCGTTGTGTCCCTAGATGAGGGCTAGGAAAGAAGACGTGATCTTTCCTTGCAGTTTGTTTGGTGCGTGCCATTCTCTTGAGTTGCAAAAAGTGTGAAATGAAGTGAGTTCTCTCTATTTATAGAGTTTTTTTAAAAACTGTTTGTTCACACTAGAATGGACAAAACATGTTTAAAACCATACATAATATTATATATTAAATAATAACACATTGAAACCAAGATTACAATAATCATAGGTATTACCACATGATGGGAAATAACGAATTCACTTTACTTCCAAGCTGAGCCCTCTCGTTGTCTCCTTGCACGCCACTGAGCATGATGAAGAGGACCTAACGATGACTTCCATTTCTCACTAGTAATGTTGTGTTGCATCGTTCTTGCAAGTTTTGCCAATTTTGAATCCCTAAGTCGTTCCACAAAAAACTTTCTCGAGAATGTAGTGCGGTAAAACCAATTAAACATCTCCTCCATGTAGTTTGATTGCATTGGGCCACCACCATGTCGGGTGTTTTTGAAGTAGACACCCCTCGCTTTGTAGTGTGACTTTTCCATTCCTTGGGTACTGAAAATCTCTAATGACCCATATCGATGCATGAAAAAAGCTCCATGTGCAAACAAAATATGCTAAAAATTGTTAAGTACATTGGAAAAAGGTAAGTGCAATGAACACTTGTAGAAGAAGATTACACTTACAATGTAGTGTGTTATTTTGCTCTCTCCCCAAGATTGAATGAAACACTTGGTGAACTCCACTAATGTTTCTTGAAACATTTGACGTTGAATAGCACTAGACCTAGTCAGACCCATTAAACCTACCAACTTATCAAAGCTAGAACAAACTTTATTTCTCTTATTACAAAGATCAACTTGAGAGTCATTGTCTATTGTGATCATGCATAGGTCTTTCCACAGCTCATAACGTTCATTATTTTGAGTGCTAGTACCTCTTCTAAAAAAATGTCTTGCTTTATTCCCTGTCATTGATACTTGTTGCAAGATATCTTGAGATTCTCCAACTTTCTTAACAACTAGGGTTACATTTCCACCATGACAACCAATTGAATTAAGAAGTTCCTCCAATTTCTTTATAGCTTGAATAGATTTATCAACTGGCTTCATGGCAAATGCGCATTCTATATGGAGCTTCAATAGTCTATCAAAAATTCTCATGAAGGCATGCAAGGTGCAAAAGTGGACATTGACTAAAGGGAATGGAATAATGGGATTCCAATCCTTATCTGACATGTCACGATTAGGTGTACCTAACATGGGAGACCTCATTAAAGGTGTATCCCATTCAGCAGATGGAGTTGCATCTGTGTCATCAACTAAATCATCTATGTTGTTTTGTTTTCTCTTTGTTTGTTTATAACCTCGTGTGCAATATGGACAAGGATAGAGAGTAGATGCACCTTGTTTGCACCCTAACATGCATTTGATAGTCTTTAAGTCTCCACCTAAGTGCCACTCTACTTCAAAATCACCAAGGCTTTCTACATTGATTTTGGCACCATGAATTTGAGAAGTTATCACCTCTGTGATCCATGGGGTCCTATTGAAAATCCATGTAAGAACATCATTGGATTCTTTAGGTACTTCAATAGCACCTAACCACCATATATCTTTCTCGGATTGGACATTATATGTAAAGTGATGGGTAGATTCTTCACTATCATAAATAATAGCATGGGCCATAGCTTCGTTCATGAGTGTCACACTAAGTCTCTCCATACGGCGTCCCTTTATGATTTGACATTCGTCTAGCTTCAATACAAACTTGAGTTTGGAACCACAATCTACATCAAATAACAAACATTATATTATTAAAAATACTATAAATGTCATCATCAAAACAATGGATATACCTTGAAGTGTGCATTTGTAAAATTTAACCATTTCCTTTTGAAGCCTCTCCAAATTGACAAATATGTTGTTGTACTTTGTGTAGATGAATCCCTTTCTAGATGTGTTTTTCAACTCTTTCTTTGATGTAGATGAATGATAAATGGATGTAGGCATAACATCTTCTATATGCAGGTAATTGCCAAGAGTATTGGCTACATCCTCATTGGTCATCTTCTTCTTCAGAGATACCTTATAAGGGCATGGAAAAATGCTCTGGAAAATACCTTTGTTTTGTAGAGCCTGCTTCAAAAGATAGTACAATGCAGTGTACGCTCTAGTACTAACACCTGTTTCATCACATACCATCTGTACCTCACTAGGACTAATAATATCTTCTAAGTTGCCTCCAAAATCTTTAATCACTTGGGTTTCGATGTGATTTCCTATTGGTGAATCCAAAATCATAAGCACATGTTTGTTGCTAAGACAAGAATTCAGAAACTTCAATTGATCCTCCATTGTTGAGGAAGCACTCGCATCTTCAACAAATGACCTGCACAATAAGAATCTCAATCTAAAAGTCTTTTAACATAACTAAACAAAGGAAATACATACCTAAGTGCGTAAACACGTCGCTTCCGTGCTCCACCACCAGTTGAAAGAGCTTGAAAGGATGATAATGTTCGTTTCCTAAATCTCATCCCAAGTGGAGTCTCTTTTAGTTGTGTAAGATTGGCTTTTAACTTTGTAATTGTACTCTCCTTTTCTTCCACATCTTGTTGGAGTCTATTATTGTGCTCATCCAAAGATGTGAGCACTTTCTAAAGTGTGTATAGCACTCTCTAAACTTTGTATCTTGAAATGGTTGTGATGACATTGTTGCATCCAATAATTTGCTATAGATGTAGAATGGTTAGACAATCGCTTGCAATAGCCTAGCAGTCCATCTAAACCGCAACCAAGGAATTGTAGAAATGTGGAGATAGTATGGAATCTAGGATGAACATTAGCCATTGGATCCAAGGGATACAAAGCACCATGGACCCAAAGATCAATATTCTTCTCTCCAGCTGCACGTCATGCATTTTGAGAATCTATGTCATTGCTACCTCTAGTTGTTGGTGCAAATTCTGTAGGAACACGAACATGTACACTCTTTGAGTGAGGAGCACACGCTGGTGCTGGTGTCATGTTCGTAATACATGTGAGCACCATGATGTTCCAAAACTCCAGCACCGAATGGGAAGAAGCACAGAGATGGCTGGAATGGCTAGTACAGTAGTTGTGTGCAAGAAAAAAAGTGTGTTTTGGTATGTGGATAGGTCAAAATGACTTTTTTCAATATGTTAGAGGGAAAATGAGTTTTTTTTCAAAAATTCATGTTTTGGGGCAACCAAAGTTACGAGTTTGATGATGTGGCACTTAACTTTTGGAGGGATTTTGAAAAGTATGTTTTTTAAGTATTTTTTATAAAAATAACACTAAAAAAATTAAGTTCTGACATATACATAAAAGTATGGGCCATTTTGAATAAAGAATAGCTGAAAAAGAGACTTTTTCTGAAAACTCATTTTTTTATTCATAAAGATGGACGGATTTGATTAGGTGGAGAGTGGTTTTTCTCTCTCTCTCTATGTGCAGAAGAGAGAGAAGGTCCTAGCTCAGGCTTAAAAAAAACCTACTTGAGCCTACCAAAAAGTGCTCTATTAAATGCACTTTGTCCCCTTAACAAAGTACAAGATTAAGCTTAATCCCTAAAAATTAGGAATCCTTACAAGGCCCATGCAGGGTTCACTTTTTTTCCTAATGAATGAGGGGAAATGAGGAGAATGGGTGGATATGGTGAATTTTTTTTATTTTTTTGGAGTGGAAGAAGATGATGCGGTGGTGAAGAAGGAGTGTAGGGGAGGTGAAAAGCACAAAAAACTAATTAAAAACAACCACAGAAACTAAAATTTTTACCTTCTAGCGCCACCTCTTGCTATACTCTTACCATCACACATTCGTCCTAGACTTGATCCCCGGCAACGGTGCCAAATTTGGTGTTGCTCTAGCACAATGGTGAGAACCACGTTAAGAAGCTCCACCTCCTTAATGTCAATCAGCGGAAGAGATAGGAGTGATATGAAGATCATGAATGAGAGATGAAGTGAGAGTGAAGGTGAGAAGCATAGAGATGCACACACACATACACACACACATGTAGGAGACAAGCAAGACACAATGGAAGGTAGGAAATTGACTCTATTACTCAAGGTCTTAATTACAACTCAAAATAGCTCTAAGCTCTTCTCTACTCATACAAGCTAACCTCAAAAATGAGCTCTCTAGCTCTTTTTATAGATTCTAGACTAATTTTGACCGGTTTCACATCTAGTGGCCGGCATAGTTAAAAAATAGGTTCTATGTGCTATTTGAATGGGTAAATGGTGTCTAAAAATAGCCAAAATTGGTATGCTCGTTCTACCTAAGCTCCTCAAGCTTGAGGACTCCTCGGCTTGCACAAAATGGAGCATATATTTACAAAAAGGGTTTTTCTATGTCACATATGGTACAAAAGTGATGGAAATCATTGTTGGAGGTTTTTGAAAAGTATTTTGAAATATATCTGTTTGAAAAAATGATTCGACTGGCTCCCCACTACTTTGTTGTGCTCTGTCTCTACATGCTTCCTCGATGTCTATGCCTCTGGCTACTGCCAACACTATATCTAATAATCCACATATTAGTTTTGGAGTACTCCCTACGAGCTTTCCAATGAACCCAAATCATAACGAACGGATTTTGTATGAGAAAGTTATGCCAGTTCAGGGTTCTAGGGGTTAAGATAGGGAAACAGGACCTCTCTAGGAGTACCTTATAACGGGTGATACGATACCTCTTTTCTCCACGATACCCGATACTACTACGGATGATACCACCTCAGATGATAGGATACCACCAAGGCAATACCAACTTCCATGATATGATACTGCTATATCAGACAATACGATACGAGAAGTGGTTACGATATGATACCACAAGGTGCACGATATGATACTGGACTTGCATACGACATGATACCTCTGCAACCCACGATACGATACTAAAGTAGTCGACGATATGATACTTGTTCAGTACACGATACGATACCAATTCCCATGATAGGATACTACCTTGGACAATACGATACCACGAGATCTAGGCATGATACGATACCACTAAGTGATGATATGATACCACTGAACCAATGCAATATGATACCTCCTATTGATACAATACCAATCATGCACGTGATAGGATACTGCTCGATCAACGATACGATACCAAAATCAGAGACGATATGATACTAAGTTGGTGATACGATACCAATCATGCACGTAATACAATACTGCTCAGCCAACGATACGATACCGTGACCGACATGATACGATACCATGATTGACATGATATGATATGAGGTGGACCGCGATATGATACCACCAGGTGGCCACGGTGGCGATACTAGCACTTGACGATATGTTACCTTGATGGTATTGTGATACCTCAGGGAGGCTATACGAACTCGACAAGTATCACGATACACGGGATTTCTGATATCGCGATACGAACACTCAACAAGACATGATACTTGGAGTTTTTGAGGTCCAAATTCAAAAATTTTTGCAAATGTGTGTACCTTATGTTCTCCTTGTCACCCCTATGTGCCTATAGAAGCAAAGTCACTCTCCAATCCCGTGATATTCCACTCATCATACCAGATGCAGGTCGTTTCACTCCGTGATACTGCTGCTCAGATTTTTGGTGTTTTCATAGCACAAACCTCTGTATTTCATACACGCTTCAACTCTGACTCTCTTTGAACTCCTTGCACAGCTAAGAATGAAGATGAAGAGGCAAAAATAGAGAATGTACAGTCAAAAAAGCAAAAAAATCTGAGAAGGTGAAGATGGGAGGAAATTGTGGTGATGATGAAGATGAAGATGAAGAAAAACTCAGAAATAGAACTAAAACTAGTGATCTTTTACCTTCCAACGTCGCTACTCTACGTTACCGTCACACGCTCGTCCTCCAAGCTCTCTCCCTGGCAACAACGCCAAATTTGGTGTCACTCTAGCACAATGGTAAGTACCAACGCGAGGCAATTCACCTCATAAATGTCAATCCATGGAGACATGAGGATTGGTATGAAGACCGTGAGCAAGTGATGGCACAAGTGCATGAGTGAAAGCACACAAGCATGCACACACATACACACATGCGCACAAGGTAAGAGCAAAGAGTGGAACAATGGAAGGGATTCGATTACCAAAGAAATCTCTTAGAAAATCTCAAATCTACAACAAGCTAACCTCAAAAATGAGCTCTCTAGCCCTTTTCATAGTTTTTTGAGTAGTTTTGGCCTTGTCTAGACCTAGTGTTCGGCCTAGTTAAAAATTAGGTTCCAGGGCTTATTTGGAGGGCCAAACGGAGTCTAAAAATTATGAAAATTGGTAGGATGATACTTTGTCGTCCTCAAGCTCAAGGACTCCTTGGCTTGAACAAAATGGAGTTGCAAAAATGGAAAATGGTATTTACAATGGTTTTTAGTGATGAAAATCACTATTTTTATAGGGATTTCTTCCGAAAATTTGACATGTGCTTCTTAAAGCTCCCTACATGCTCCTTATTCTTTTCCAATTCCTTGACGCGCTTCCATGCTTGTGCTTGACCTTGAGTGTCAACAGTCTAGGATTGCTTTTGTGGTGTAACCTCAAAAAGTAATGGGTAGACATGTGTTACCTTCATCTACTTCACTAAAGTCTCCTACATTATCTACCAAGATTTGAATTGTATGTGTATCTTCATTGGCCTCCTTGTTGATTGCCTTTACTTCTGTTTGCTCAAGTTGCTTGGCCAATTTAGTCCATACTTGTGGTTTGATTTTCAGTAATTCTTCCAAAGTTATAGAGCACTGCACTTTTGTCTCCTTCAACTTTCGTGCTATGTTTGATGTTTTGCTTGAGATTCCTTTTCCTTTTTTTATTATTTTTGGGGCATGATAAAGTTTTGAATTCTGCTCATACTCTCCCATGTAGTTAGGTAGTGTGTTTATGCTTTTTGATTCCTCCAAAAATTCCTCACAATTTATCTCTTGATTCATCATTCGTGGGTTCTCATTGGCATCCAATTCTTCAAAAGGTGGATCATTGCTCTCAGTTTTCCTCCATCTTTCTTCCTAGACTCTAGCCCATAGATCCTTAGGCCAATTAGCTTCAACTTCAGGGATCATAGAATTTCTTTCATGCTTTCCAATGGTTACGCTTTCTGCTTTCTCTACAATCCTCCTATCTTTTGAAGGGTCATGTGCTCCTAAACCTTCTTGAAATTCTCTATCAGGTATTCTTGTTTCGGGAAGGTTTTGGATAGGTTTCTCTAGTGTGTTTTGAGCAATTTCAATCAACCTTTTGCAGATTTCTAACCTTTCTTTTTCCGAATCTCCTCTCGGATAACTTACTTCGTGTGTTCCAAACTTGGTCTTGCTTTGATCCTGGATTGATATGCGTTTATACACATGGCTAGATCTTTCGATATTGGATCAGTTAAAACCAAACCAGCTTGCTGTTTGTGTTGCTCCATCTCTCCTTTAATAGCAAGAGAAGACCAAAACCCTCACCACCTTGCATCGAAGCAAGAAGGAAATCTCAAGAGTGACTGTCCTCTCATCCACCCCTACCTCCAACATGTTCAAGCCATTGGCATCAGACACATGCTATGCCACATGCTTGAAAACAAGGAGAATAGGGAGTCAAGGATCCTAGTCCATGAGGAAAATACAAGCAATGCAACTACTCTACTCACACAAAGGAGAGACATGCATAGGCACACACACACCACTCTCAAACACTCACAAAGACACAATACATAAAATGTAAATAGTCTTGGAGTAAAAGAGAGCCTTCTTCCATTCATAAGAGATATTACATGAGAGCACATCGATCAAAATCTCCCCCTTTACAAAAATGAGCCTCTATATATAGGCTAAGCTCTATTCCCCAAGTGCTTCTTTGAAAAGTCAAAAAATGAATCTCTCTCTAACTAACATATCTTCTAGGATATTCCAAAATAAATTCTTGTAACCACCAAATCCCAAAACTATGCATGGGATTTTTACGTGGGCATGTCCTAGAGGAGCCAAAAAGGTGAGGTCTTCAAGAGTTTCCTACACTATGGTATAAGGAAATATTAAAAAGTGCTTTTAGGAGAGTGTTCACATGTGACACTCAATTATATACAAAGAGGGTTATTCTCATGGTCTAGAGAGGGTTTCCATGCACAATTGAGGATGTGTGCATACCCTACAACCCAACACCATTACACTTCCCTTGTATCATATACATTTGGATACATTTCTTTAGGTATGTCTTTGCATACTATTCTATGTTGCATCTTCTTCATTACAGTGATTTTGTGGAATTGATTTCTCTCGGTCTAGGCACTCATTTGATATACTTTAACTTGGGTTAGTTAGATTGAAGAGTCTACTACTTGTATATCAATTCTAAGCAAGTTTGGCTGAGATAATCTTGAGGTATAAAGCATAGAAGGTGACTATGTTCGCATATCTTCTAGATCCTGAAAAGTCGGGATGACCCCCTGACTTGTTAGTTTATTTCTCAGTTTATAGTATAGGTAAATTGATTAAAATAACTTGCTTTAGTTATTTATAAACTTCAATTAGATGAATGCAAAAGCTCTTTGGTCAATTCATACCAGGTTGTGAGCTATGAGCATAATACTAAGCACCTCTATTCCCAAAATAGAAGGTTTCTTCACATTTCGAGTATATGCAAGTTATCTTTTTTTATGCAAACATTTTAGAATGATCTTGCAAATACCTTGATGGTTCCAAATGCATTATTGTGAATCTAAATGATTATATTAAGCATCTCTAGAGTTAACTTGGGAGGTGTAGAGTAGGTCTTGTGCAACACAAGCTCATCTCTGGAACCTATCTCTCCATCTCCTCACACTTACGACCCTTCTTCTCCACCTAGTTTTGATGATTATGATGATGACGATGATTTAAGTCCTAAATGTGATAATGTGATGAGAATAAGATGGATAATTCTCATGCTTTGATCAACACAAATGATGTATCTTCCATATGTATGAAGCATAATGTCCAAGATGAAAATAAACTCACACATGTTGATGATGCTATGATCTTGATTGAGAATTATGCTAAAACATTTCTATCATTTTATGAGTGTGTTGCACCATTGTATCAATGCAACCCAACATTCTTTTGTTATGATGTTTGCTTAACTTATGGTTGGAAAGTGTCCCATAAGTTGAATTTTGTTGTGCCTAGCAAGCCTTGTGTTGGGTAGTTCCTATTTGGATGTAATGTATTATGGTTGTGATTATGCATTGGGAATTAAGTGTATCTCTTATGAGGTGATGAAGGTAATTGCTAGATCTCATCCATATTTGTATGTTATCCTATTGTTCTCATTTGGCAAAATGATTTTGATTCATCTAGTCATGTGATTATGCTATTCATGTTTTGTGGAAGTATATGGTTGTTCCAAAGTTTTGTAGGATATGCTCATGAAGTTTGGACTGGGAAGATTGTAATCAATGGACATAAAGACATGCAAGTGGAAATAAATCTCAAAGCTTGGTAACATGATGAGGAGACTATGGATGATTGGGATCATTATGAAGAAAAGCTTGGAAGCATTTTTGAAGTTGGGACTCTATGGATGATATTTTATGTGCCTCTTTACTCACTCTTTTGGACTCAATTACATATCTTGTATCCAAGGAAATGGCTCTTCATGTATTTGATATTGTACTCGCCTATGGTATATCTCACCCCTGATGTAAATAGTAAGATGAACCTCAACCAACCACTTTGCATTTTCATATAGAGCATTTAGGATGGGTGGCTTATTGTGTAAGTCTTGAGTAGCTTGTTGTAGCTCAAGCGTAAGCACCACCTCCTTTACTTGTCAATCCGCGGAGACGTGAGGACCGGTATGAAGACCACGAGCAAGTGAAGGCACAGCTGAGTGAGTGAAAGCACACAAACATGCACACACATACACACACACACGCACAAGGTAAGATCAAAGAGAGGAACAATGGAAAACTTTGTTTGCAAAAGAGTTCTCTTACAAAAGCTCTCTAACAAGCTAACCTCAAAAATGAGCTCTCTAGCTCTTTTTATAGTTTTTGGACTAGTTTTGGCCCTGTCCAGATCTAGTGTCCGGCCTAGTTAAAAATTAGGTTCCAGGGCTTATTTGAGGGCTCAAATGAAGTCTAAAAAATTATGAAAATTGGTAGGATGATACTTCTAATACTCCTCAAGCTCGAGGACTCCTCGGCTTGAACAAAATGGAGTTACAAAAATAGAAAATGGTATTTACAATGGTTTTTAGTGATGGAAATCACTATTTTTGTAGGGGATTCTTCTAAAAATTTGACATGTATTTCTTCGAGATCCCTACTTGCTCCTTCTTCTTGTGTGTGTCCACCTTTCTGATGTGCTTCCATGCTTGTGCTTGACCTTGAGTTCCAACACTCCCCCCCCCCCTCTCAAGTCTGTCGTCCCTGACAGACCCTTGTTGTAGTGGTTGTTCCAAGTAGTGCTTTGAGAGGGAGTGTCCCTTCACAAAAGTCATCTAGCTTCCAGATGTGGCAGGGTTGGTTGTCCGGTTCTTCATCTGTCACTGCGAGCCTTTGCAAGTTGTAGTGCCTTGGTATGTACTTCTTCGTTGGATTCCAGCATGACTGTGTCGTTGTGAGTCTCCGTTGATGTCCTCTAGATCTTCCAAAGGTGATGTTCATAGTAGGCATGCTAAGTACTCATAACCCATAGTGGATGATGGGTAAGTGTGTTCGTGCATGGGTTGAGGAAAATATGTGCCTTGTGCATGGCCTTGTAATGTAGCCCTATGCATGCTTACTTGGAAAATGCATCGGAAGAAGTATGGTGCAAAACTTGGGGTTCTTGAGCTAATTGCTCAAGGGTATGTCGACGAAGAGGTTTCCTAAGCTATCATGGTTATGATGTTTCCAAAGTAAAAGATACTTACCATGGTGAAGCATCGATCGATGTTGATCTCTTCGTGTTGTGCTCCTGGCATTTGTGATGGTCATTGTTGATGAATGCCCGTGTTGAGGATCCACGGATGAAATTCTTTGAGTGCCTGGTCCTATCTGCTCTCTTCAAAGCAATATTTTCCAAATACTGAGAATTGAAATTCTTTGTATTCCTTGACAAAAGATATTGGGTAACTACACTAAGCTTAATTTCACATATTCTCGTTAGCTCCCCATAAGCAGGAGTCTTCTCATCCAGTATTCATATAAAGATTTGCAGGGTACCAGAACTACCCCTTGTAGATATCTCCCTAGATGCTTTCTTACATGCAGTAGTTAAGCATCACTTCAAGTTGCAGACCTTCAAGCTCTTCACTCCTACCATAGTAAGAGGAAACCATAGTTGTGGATGCCATGTTCATGCCAAGTTCTTGACATCTACCAAATAAGGCAACAATTATATCATCTGCTAGCCGAGACACACTTCTATCCAAACTGATAAATGCCCAGTAATCAACAATTCCTCCTTTAACCAAGCATGACTCATTCATGTTTCATGAGCCAAACCTGGGAACAAGTGCTTCCTCTCCCCCTTTTTTTTTTTTGGAACAATGTCATCAAACAAGAAGACAGATGTTAGTATCAGAAAAAATAGTTGACATATGTCAATGTGCTCTTGTGCATGGGACTCTCCAATGTGTCTATGCATGGCCCTGTAATGTGGCCCTATATTAATGCATACTTTGGAAATGCATAACCTGAATGGTGCAAAAGACTGGGTTGTGCAAGGAGCACATGGTTTTCACTCGTCGAGGCTTTTCGATGTTATTTGCAGATGTTGATGCCATCTATCGTGGAGGTATCCATTGTATCTCGAGATGGCAGCTGATCATTCCTCCTTATAGGGATCCATTTGAGAACGGTCTTTGACTGTGTAGCAATCTCCTTTGGTTGCTTCATGTTTGGATGGTTTCTTGAGGGTTTGATCCTTCGTGGTTGGCTCTTTGGTTCTGTGAGGCCTACCGGTGCTTTTGGCTTCCATACCCATACCTCTGTGGCTGGTCGCTTGCCTCACGTTGAAGAGGTTAGTTGGTCTACTTTTGTTCTTGGTGTTTAGTTCTGACCTTTGCCTCGCCTTGGCTTCTTTGTTGAGACTTTTTGCGTATGGGAGAGCATAGGTTGTTGCGGACGTAAGAGCTTCCTGGGTACCCACATGTGTAATCGACCTTGTTGAGCTGCAACTAATTTCTTAGGTATCCAAATTTGTCGGAGATCTTGTGGTTGAGCTTGTCCGATCTTCTTCCTTCGTCTTCTGGCCTGGTTGACTTGCCTGGATGGGGTTTGTGGGGCCAAGGGTGGTGGTTGCTCTCCTTTGCATACCCAGATCTGCGTCATGCCCAGAACTGCTTTCTTGTTGAAGGGTGTCTTTTCATTTGCTTTAGCAGTTGCCATGAACAGTTGTGTTTGTCTTTGTGGTGGAACTACTGTGGTCACCTGAGTCTTTGGAGAAGAAGAAAGATCCACCTGCCTTCGAACCTATTCTTCCACGATTGACTCCTTCTACATCATAGAGCTTTTGACACATACAACATCTTCTTCCATATGATTAGTCTTAGAAGAACTAAGAGAGTTTGTGGTGCCATGATCTGTGAGCATGCAGTTCTCTAATTCTAATGTAATGCATTGTTCATGTACCCAAACTTGAAGCATTTGACTTCTTAGGTTTAAGTTAACTGCATGGTCATAGATCCAATCTTGACCCAAGACAAGTGGTTCTGTAAGGTTCTCATCTTGACACACTAGCACTTTGATTTTCATTCGAACATCTTGAAGGTAGATGGGAAGTTCCACCTCGCCCAAACAAGGGGTTTCCACACCTCCCAATCCTATGAGATAAGATTCTATGGGATTGATGTTCAACTGCAAGTCTAGGCAGTAGGCTAACTGCACTACTTGCTGCACCTGAGTCAATTAATGCTTTCATAGTCCTGGCACCCTTTCCTTGTCCTACCTCTATGGTCACAAAGGGACGTCAGTCAATGACTTGAGAAGTAGTTATGCCCGATTTTTGGCACATATCCATGTGATATTTTGGGGCTTTTGAGTTGACATCTAGGCCTAATCGCCTTAACTTATTTCGCCTAATACGCTCTTTGGCCTCTACCTGTGCTTCTTCCCTCACCCTTAACTCCTCTTCTTTTCGCTTCTTAGCAGTGTTGAGTCTCGTAAGCATATCCTCTGTAAGAGGTTCTTGGTATAACTTGACTCTACATCCACTAATATAGTTTGGCAAGATATCTCCTTCTAGAGTGGCCAACTGAACTACACCGCTAGTGGAGATTCTATTAATGATCATGGGTCCATATCCTCGTTTTTCCAACTTACGGGCATGTTGTTTTAGTGTGTAAACCAACACTAGATCTCCCTCTTTCAATCCTTTATCTTTGATGTGTGCATCAAAGTATGCCTTTTGTCTTTCGTTTGCAGCATAGATGCCTGCCGCCACTCGTAGCCTCGTCTCACCTAAGCGTTCTAGATCAAAGATCCTAGAGGACAACTCATGTCCATTCCACTCATGCTCTTGTGCTACCTTTAAAGCTAGGATTAGGAAATCCAATGGTAGCACAGCATTCTATCCGAAGACCATCTAAAATGGGGTGGCGTTGAGTACCGTTTTGTAGGCAACTCGATAAGCCCAAATAGCATGATGAAGTTGTTTGTCCCAATCAGAGCGTTTATTATTTACCAGTTTTGTCAATACGTTACAGAGGATCTTATTGGTGCTCTTGGGTTGTCCATTATCTTGTGGGTGATAGGGGGCAGACTTCTTATGTATCACCAAGAATTCTTGGAGAAGATTTTCAATGACTTCATTCAAGAAGTGTGTGCCTCTATCGCTCACCAACTCTATTGGTAGTCCATATCTCGTGAACACATTCTCGAATAAGAACTTAGCCATAGTTTGAGCATCATTCTTTGTTGTGGCTTTCACTTCTACCCACTTGGTAAGGTAATCTGTGGCTACAATAATATACTCTGCATGGGAGTTTCTAGCTGGGGGGTTAATAGGACCTACAAAGTCTATACCCCATTTCGAGAATGCACGTCCTCCCATCATTGGCCTCAAAGGCATCTCATCTTTTCTAACTGGATATTGTGCACGTTGGCATGTGTCACATTTCTTCACATAGGTATGAGCATCCATATGAAGAGTGGGCCACCAAAGTCCTGAGAATAGAATGGTCTTGATTACTCGATCAGGACCAAAGTGTCCACCTGCAACACCGCTATGTGCAGTTTCTAAGACTTTCAAATAGTCTGATTCGTGAACGCACAACCTTAGATAACCATCTTTGCCTCTTCGGTATAGGTTGTCTCCTACTAAGGCATAGCCTTGAGCCTCTTGCTCCATGCTTCGTCTTCTTGCTAGACTAGCCTCTTTGGGTAATCTTCCCGATTTCATAAACTCTACCAATGGAGCACTCCAATCAGGAATTAATGACACTTGATAAAGGGTCGCATGCTCCACTGGTGGTCTCTCTCTGCACATTGGACAATTCTTGATCCACTCATGTATTTGGTACCAACTTATTTGCCCATTTAGGAACAACTTCTAAATTGAACAGATAAACATCAGGTAATTCATCAGACACTCCTTGTGGTGACTCCCCTGAAGTGATACGAGAAAGGTGATCTGCCCGAAGGTGGGTTCTACCTTTCCTGACAACAACTTCAAAGTCATATTCCATTAGTAAGAGGAACCATCTTACTAAGCGTCCAATATTGCAAGGTTTATTGACCAAATATAACAAAGCTTGATGATCAGTGAAAAACTTGAACTTGTTGGCCAATAAATAGTGTCTAAACTTCTTCACAACATATACCATGCCTAAGCCTTCTCGCTCAGTTGTGGTATAGTTTCGTTCAGCTGCGGTGAGCTGTCTACTAGCATATGCTATGGGCAAATCTAAGTTTCCTTCACCTGTGGGTTGTGCTAGCATACATCCTATGGCGTGATTGGATGCATCCACATGGACATGGAATGGTTTATTCCAATCAGGAGTGGTCAGTATTGGTGATGTGCACAAACGTTTCTTCAGTTCATTGAAAGAATTCTCGCATTCGTTGTTCCACTCAAAATTAGACAACAGGGCATAAAGGGGTCTAGCTATGATCGCGTACATGTGGATAAACCTACGGTAATATCCACAATGGCCCATAAAGGCTTGTATCTCTTTAACATTCCTTGGCCTTGGCAGCTCTGTTATGGCACGTACCTTATCTTCATCTGTTGAGATTCCATTCTTAGAAACAATATGACCTAAGATTTTACCTTGCCGCACCATGAACACACTTTTTTCTAGGTTCAGACACACTCGATATTCTCTACACTTGTTGAAGATTTGTCTGAGCTCAGGGATGTGAAATCTTCTTTCTTGGGAATGAGCACATAAATCATCCACATACACTTCTAAGCTCTTTCGCAAGAACTCTTTGAAGACATGACACATGAGCCTTTGGAATGTTGCAAGTGCATTGGTGAGTCCAAATGGCATCACATGAAATGCAAAGATTCCCCACTCTGTGGCAAAAGCCGTTTTGTGTTGATCTTCTGGGGCAATGGCTACTTGATTGTAACCTGAAAATCCATCAAGGAAGCTATAAACTTCCTTGCCTACAACACGCTCCAATAGGTGTTCCGTGATTGGAAGTGGATAACTATCTCTGATCATAGTGGCATTAACTTTTTTAAGGTTAATACACACTCGCAACTTCCCGTTCTTCTTGGGCACCACTACAATGGGAGACACCCATTCAGTATGCTCAATCTCATAGATGAATGCAGCTTCAATGAGCCTATCAATTTCTTCCTTTATTTTGCCTTCATATGTATCATTATATGTGTAGGGCTTCTGTTTGGTGGGCTTGGCATCAGCAGCCATGGGAATAGTATGAGAGCAAATTCTTGGATCTACCCCTTTCAAGTCTCTATAGTGCCACGCAAACACATCCCTATATTCCCTTAATAGAGCTACGAGCTCCATTTCTTCTCTTGCACTTAGGTCATCTCCTATATATGTGCATCTCTCTTCGTTCTCTTCAATGGTCACTACAATTTTCTTGGTCTTTTCTTTATTATCATATATGATGGCCTCTCTCTTAGGCATTCATACCAAAAATTTGCAGTCGTCAACTTCATATTTCTTGAAGTTTTCTGGTACTTCAAACAATGATTCCTCTTCTTCTTGTTTCATTGCTTTTCTTTTCTTTTTCTTTTGATTGCTCTCACTCCCATCCTTTGAATTTACCGTTTTAATACTTGTGAGAGGTTCTTCTTCTTTCTGGGTGAACACTCCTATATCTTCTAGATAGTGCTTCTCTAAGTTAAAGCAACTATCCATCACAATGGACTCCAGATCATCGTCATTCTCTCTTCTTTTATGGCATCACTAGGGTCACATTCCTCTATCAAGGGCTGACACATGAACACTGAGATATCATAACCCTCCTCATCACAGTGAGGTGTCCATTGTTCTTCGTTGACTGCAATGCCCATGGTGGCTAAGATTTCTGGCCAGCCATGAGGCTCAAATTCCTCATCTAGAAAGATCATCGGTGTGTAGGCTGGGTCTCTAACTGGTCTATCTCCTGGTGAAGTTCCTTCTTCTCTCGCTTTCAAGCGTTTTTCCTCTTCCTCTACGACCTTGCACATCCACAAATGAGTATCTTCGTGCAGCCATGATGGATCAGGTGAACTTTCAGAATGCACAGAGATGGAATCTTCTTTCGATTTGTGGATAGGATTCCATTGTAGGGGTGGTACATCTCTGAAGGAGTAATCCTTCAAATTGACCTTGGTGGTGACCCCTAAGTGTTGTAAGTACAAGGGTTGGTTCCCCAATCCTGTACTATTTGCAATTGTCGTAGGAAGGGTCTTCCTAGGATCATCTCATAGACGTTATTTTTCTCAAAGTCACATATAGCAAATGTATGTTCAAAATCCACACCACAAGTGGTTAGAGTTATCCCTTCGAGCAATCCTAGAGGTCTTTCAAAATGACTGTCGCCCATTTGAAGCTTCATTCTAGTTGTTCTTAATGTGGGTTTGCCCCATTGCTTCCACAAGGAGGTGGTCGCAATAGCAACACCAGCACCTGAATCTATGGTTGCTTTGGTTGTGTAACCTTGGTAGGTGATTGGAAGATAAGTATTACCTTCTTCACCCTCACACATGTCCCCTATTTTGTCTAGAGGTATCTCTGGTACTTTTTGCTTAAAGCCTGTTTTTGGCATATTGGACTCAAGTTTTGGAACCTGATCCTTCACATGATTCCATAGCTCAGGTTTTGCTTTGAGCAGCTCTTCTACAGTGAGGTGACACTGAACCTTAGTGTTCTTCACGACATCAGTGTTCCTTGGAACCACTGAGTCTTCATTTCTTACCAGTATTGTGGGAGCTCTTAATCTGGAGAGATTCAGATTCCCATGGACTTGGAAATTGAGGCAGTTCTTCTAGGGTATTAGATTCAAAATCTAATCTTTCATCTTCTTGTTGTTCTGCTTCATCTCCGTAATAGATGGAATGTCTTGGGGAAATTGATCATGAAGATCATCAATCTCAGGAATAGGAGGGGAGTTACCCTTCTCCTTCGCCCATTTCTCTTCTTGTATTTCCCGCAAGAACTCTTGAGAGTACTTTTGAATTGAAGGAGGTATTCCAACATCTGTGGAATTAGGAACGTACATTCCCATTGGTGGAGAGCTTCTTCTCTCAAAAATTGGTTGAGCCTGTGGAGGTAAAGAAACTTGTGGTTTGTTTATCAATCGCTCTAATCTTTCTAGTAAGCCCTGGAAATGCAAATCCGGTTTGACAGAGTTTGTCTGATTGAACTTTTGACTAGTCTCAAGTATAGCTTGAGCTTGTTCTACCATTTTCGTGCACATTTTCATCCATTCAATCTCTAAATCCGCTCTAGGGTAACTCTTGTCTAGGTTTGCAGCTGTTGGCCCTTCTTGAAGTCAAGCCTGATAGGCCTTGAACATCATGTCCAAGCCTTCTGGGATTGGATCTGCCAGATAAGATCCTGGTTGCGGCCTATTTACAATGGGTGGTGGGGTGGGATGAGGTGGAGTGGATGGAGTGTCGGCATGCGAGGGGTTTTGAGATGTGATGTCTTCTATTTTTGTTTTTGCGTCTTTCAAGTTTTCTTCTAGTTCCGATAACTTTTTGTTCCACTTGCGATTAGCCTTCTCTCTAGTATCTTTCCATGTTCTTGTTTTCCTTCTACTAGGTTCTCCCGATTCACTCGACTCCGATTGCTCTGCTCGTTTATCCTGTTTTAAGGCCTGTGCTCTGGTGACAGCTTGTATAGGAGCCACATTACTGCTACTTGAACTAGAATCTGCCACTAAGCCTACCACATTAATGGGTGTAATCTTGGGTGCACTGGAGGGGTTTCTTGGACAATCTCTGGGAAGATGGTCTTTGCCACATTCAGGACAAAAAGCTTGTATTGTGATAGCCTGACCTTGACTCGGAGATGGTAGGTGGGGACAATCACGAAGGAAATGGTCACCCTGACATCTGAAACAAGGTCCTCTAGGGGCTTGTGGTCTCCCTTGTCTCGATTGGGGCCTAGGGTTAGCATTGGTGTACATGATATTGTATTCAGGCTCCCAATTTTGTTCCATAGGTGGTGCCTCATATTGATATGGGTAAATCTCACTATGTTCAGGTGACTCTGTGTAATAAGCATGTGGACTACCTTCATGGGAGTAGTCAGAGCTATGAGCATGAGAATCATTATCTGGTATCAATGGGGTTAGTGGCACCAATGCTCTATTTGGATTTTCCTCTCCCACAGCATACTTGACTGGAATCACGTTAGAAGGAGCTGGTGGTTGGTTTCCCAAGACTGGTTGTGGTCTATATTGTGCCTGATATTGCTGTTGTGGTCGATAATATGGTTGTTGGTATTGGTTCTGATACCTACCTTGTTGATAAGGTTGCTGATAAGTTTGTCTAACAGCCTGCCTATTGTAGGGACAATCTTGAGCCGTGTGGTTTGTGTATTTTCTCTCAATAGTGCAATATGGAACATTCCTTTCTCTAATGTTTTGGTTTTGCATTGGGCATACGTTAGCCATGTGGTCGCCTCCACAAGTATAACACCGATTCAATGGGGTGACTCTCTATGTTTGTCTATTTTGGACTCCCAGCTTCTTGGCAACTTGCTCAGCTATCTCCTCTATTTCCGTGGAGATTTTTGAAGTATGACCAGTAGAACTATCCAAATCCTTATAGAGTTTGGACAATCCTACCTCCTCACCCAAGTTATCTTCTATGTCAATGCACGTCCGCACACACTCTTCTATGGATCTAGGCTCTTTCAAGTACACATATGATCTTAACTTTGTGCTCAGTAAGCCATCTAAGAACAAAGCCACTTGTTTGGCTGGTGTGGGTAACTCTAGAGCAGGGCACCTTTCTAGGTACTGTCTGAACCTTCTACCTACTAGTCGCACTGTTTCTTGGGGTGTCTGCTTGAAACTGTGGATCAAAGATGATGTGTTATGTCTGATACCACTCTTGGAAAATTCTACAATGAATTTGTCTAGCAGCTGACCTATATCGTGATAGTTGCGACTACTCAATGGTTGAAACCAAGCCAAGGCAGTGCCCTTAAGAGTCAAACCAAATGCCTCGTATTGGGTGAATAAATCCTCAACCTGTTCAGCTCTTAACACTTGTTTGAACTCAGCCACATGATCACAAGGATCTCCTGACCCGTCAAAATAATTCTTCATTGCCTTGATCACTTGAGTGGGTCTAAGGGTTCTTGTGTGCTCTCGGGTCTAGGAAATGGAAAATCATGTTCATCTCTTTGTTGCCTATGTGCTTGATGTCTCTCTCTTTCAGGTCTTTCATTTTCAAATCTTGCTCTATTTCTGCCCACCGTGTGTGCAAAACTTACCTCAGGTCTCGCTAGTTCTTTCTCTCTGGGCTTCATGAGCTTGGGATGATCCTACTCCTTAGAGGCCATGGGAAACATTGGATCTTGGTGGAGGGAAAATCAATTCACTGTTCCAAGTATATGCATGTCTATCATGTTCTGTTACCAAGAAAATTTTCTCTGACGTGTTATCCAGGTAGACAAATTTGCCTGGTATCTCTGGATCCTTGAACTCGTAGATGATGACTATGCCCAATTGGCTAGGTTGATCTGGCTTGAATCTCCAAAAGGCTTCCTCTATTTCTCTATTCAAGAATAGTTCTATGCTTTTGTTGTCTTGAGGGATCCAGTCTGGAGTGATCACTCTGGTCAAAACTGACTTACCTCTAGGAGTCTGGGGTTCTTGTCCTACATTTCCTTGTTCTAGGTCTCCTATCTCATTCTCAGGAATGATATTTCCAAACTCATCAGTCCTATCTGGTAGGTTGGTGACCACATACATGGTTCCTTCCTTATCAATGTATGAACCCTCTTCGAACTTGACCACCGGGTGTTCAAGTCCAAAGGGTTGATCTGGATTTTTGAGTTGGACCACTGATCGGCTCAAGCCATCCTCATAGATGCGAGCACCTAATCAGTTGGTCCGAATATATTCCAATTGTGTCTTATAGGGACCTTCTGGTGTTTGTAGATGGGCAGTTCCTGAGCCACCTGCTGGTTTCCCCATGCTAAAAGACATTTCTGAGTCACTTGTGTCAGAGTTTAGTACGTAAGGACAACCACTTAGTTGTTGTGCCCAAGACTTAGCTGTATGGTTGACACTAGACTGAGAAGATCTAATGCTTTGTCTATCCTTGCCTAGGTGTCTACCAGATTTGAGGTTCATAAGCTTTGGTTAATAGTCCAAAATTTCCCTTTGGTATGGTTCAAAATCCTTTGGAGCCCCCTTGGTTTCCTAGTCCCACCTGAGGGTCAACTTCAAATTAGTGTATCTAAAAATCAACACATTATTCTTATAAAAAACAGTTGAGGCCGTGTAGGATTCGAAACGAGCTTTCCAACGAGCTATAGAGCTCAAAAAATGGACTTTGGATGGAAAAGTTATGTCAAATCAGGCTCCTGGGGTCAAAACAGGAAAACAGAACCTTTTGGAAAAAATCGCGATTTTGTGAAATCAAGAGAATCGCGATTGTGTGAAGTCAGAGAATCACGATCCTGTGAAACCAAGAGAATCGCGATCTTGTGAAACGAAGAGAATCGCGATCCTGTGAAACCAAGAGAATCGCGATTTTGTGAAACCAAGAGAATCGCGATCCTGTGAAACCAAGAGAATCGCGATCCTGTGAAACCAAGAGACTCGCGATCCTGTGAAACCAAGAGAATGGCGATTTTGAGAATCGCGATTGTCAGCAGAGAATCGTGTTTTTCACAGAATCGTGTTTTGAAAAAATCGCGATTTTGTCTCAGAATCGTGGTTTTCAGAAATTTAGAGAATCGCGATTTTGAGCACAACCACAGAATCGTGTTTTCTCAGAAAATCACGATTGCCAACAGAGAATCGTGTTTTTGAAAATCGTGTTTTAGAGAATCGTGTCTTAGAGAATCGTGTTCTAGAGAATTTTGTTCTAGAGAATCGCGATTCTGTCTCAGAGAATCGTGGTTTCCAAAAATTTAGAGAATCGCGATTTTGAGCACAACCACAGAATCGTGTTTTCTCATAATCGTGTTTTTTTAGTTTTTTATTTTTTTGGCTAAAAATCATGATTTGTGAGAATCGCAATTTTGAGCACAACAACAGAATCGCGATTCTGAGAATGACCATAGAATCGTGTTCTTTTCAAAAGGCTTTTAGGCGGGAAACAGAGAATCGCGATTTTCAAAAAAAAATGAATTTTCACAGAATCGCGATTTTCATCACAGAATCGTGTTTTTTGGCAGGAACTTCGAATTTCTGAGTGCCGAGCAATGACGAGCTCCATATGTGCAGAAAATCATGAAAAAACACAGCGCTTGCACTCTCTTGCACTTCCTAACTCCTCCTTGCACAATAATGCATGAAAGATGGTATGAAAATGATAAAAATGCACTAAAAAACAAGAAATTTCTATGAAGAAGAAGATGGAAGAAGATGGAGATGGTGATGATGATGAAGATGAAGAAGAAAAATCAGAAAATGAACAAAAATGACAGTTTTTTTACCTTCCAACGTCACAAATCTACGATCTTACCATCACAACGCTCGTCCTCGAAGCTCTCTCCCCGGCAACGGCGCCAAAATTTGGTGTAGCTCAAGCGTAAGCACCACCTCCTTTACTTGTCAATCCGCAGAGACGTGAGAACCGGTATGAAGACCACGAGCAAGTGAAGGCACAGGTGAGTGAGTGAAAGCACACAAACATGCACACACATACACACACACGCGCACAAGGTAAGATCAAAGAGAGGAACAATGGAAAGCTTCGTTTGCAAAAGAGTTCTCTCACAAAAGCTCTATTCTCTAACAAGCTAACCTCAAAAATGAGCTCTCTAGCTCTTTTTATAGTTTTTGGACTAGTTTTGGCCCTGTCCAGACCTAGTGTCCGGCCTAGTTAAAAATTAGGTTCCAGGGCTTATTTGAGGGCTCAAATGAAGTCTAAAAATTATGAAAATTGGTAGGATGATACTTCTAATACTCCTCAAGCTCAAGGACTCCTCGGCTTGAACAAAATGGAGTTACAAAAATAGAAAATGGTATTTACAATGGTTTTTAGTGATGGAAATCACTATTTTTGTAGGGGATTCTTCTAAAAATTTGACATGTACTTCTTGGAGATCCCTACTTGCTCCTTCTTCTTGTGTGTGTCCACCTTTCTAATGTGCTTCCATGCTTGTGCTTGACCTTGAGTTCCAACACTTGTACATCTTGTACTTTGCTTCTCATTTATATAATATGTTTGGATACTTATGGACTTTGATTTTGCCTTCCATACGATGGTTTCAGGTTGATTCTAGAAATTTGCAATTCTTCAATCTGGAATTCTTAAATCTGCAATCTTCAGGCTGCAAGTCTTCAGATCTTCATAATCTTCATTGATCTTCAAATCTATAGTACGTCAATCTTTAGTCTTCAAATCTGAGCGACACAATCCCCTTGGGGGGCAGTCAACCCAGCATCCATTCTACTGTGCAGTCCTTTATAAAGCTAGAAATGCCTTCTCCAGCAGCTCCCAAAACATGAAATTAATACACAACAAGTAGAATGCCTTGGAAAAAGAAGTAGAATATAACATTTAGTTCAACTTTTAGTTTCCACTTCAAGGGACATCAAGTCCTTCAAGACTTTCTCATCTAGAGACAAGTCCTCATGAAGAGCTAGCTATTCCTGCAATCCGCAAATTAAAGCACCAAAGGCTAAGAACCCAAGTAGCAGTCCATATGTCTTATATTTTTGCCATGTCACAATCACTTAATCACAATCGCTTAGTTATATGGACAACCACTGAGCAGAATGTGAGCATGGATGAGAGCTGAAAACAACATTCAGTGAATAAAGCCATGTGTATTCTTTGCAAAGTAGACATGCATGGTCAAGGGTTAAAAAACCTTCAAGTCATCAAGAGCAATTTCTGCAAATCATAGTGTCACATCATCTAACAGGGGCAAGAATGACTAATGTTGAAGTTTAGTATGTGTATGCCTATAATGAAAAAATTATTTGATTTATCCAACAATTACTAGTCACAAGGCTAAGACAATGACTATATCAAAACACACCGAGGCTTTTAGTACCTGGAATTTTAGTTATATGCAAGCCATTTCATGTGAAAAGAGATGCAATGAGTAATCTGTATGATCAGGTGACGGCATCACAAAGTGATTCATTTCGGGATTGATAAAACATGTAGGCAATCTATCAACAGAAAGAAGCAATGTCAGTCCTATGCCCCGAATCATACCAAGTTTCTCCCAAAACTGGTATAGAGGGTAATTACACACCAATCCCACAGGGATCAGTCACAAGAATTCAAAACTATTATCAAACATGTGAGTAACTTCAGAAACACATCCGTCATAAGAGAGCAACTTTTGCATCATGCATGAACCAAGTTTCCTATCCCAGACAATTATCAATTCTGCAAATTAAAAGATAGACCCTAAATCATCAACAATCTATATTTCTTTTAGACGTTAGTGGCCCTCAAAATCACCAAAGGACATTGTACAATTAGTAATGGTAGTATTTTAAGAAAAATTCAAAGTTTCCATCAATCACATATGATTAGTCTTCCAATGCTTCCCAGCTCATCATGGTAATCACATTTGCATGAATTTCAAGCCTTAATCAGCAAGGGTGTGCATGTCGACCTCTAGGAACCTGCTACATAAGCGTTATTAGATCATCTTATAGCAATGATGTATCACAAGACCTAGGGGCCACCATCTGCTTTCTTACAATCCTTCAATAATAATTGAGTTATAGAAGAAACCAATATTCCCAACTACTCTTTCCATGGTTAGGATCACCATGTTTGACTCATCCTTAAGGAGAACATTCACAATGTCTTCCAAACCTTCAAGCATGGCAAATCATCCCAACTTTGTGGTTGCATGTGCAATGCTTTCATGCTATAACCAATGGAAACACCAAGCAATGGAGAAGTTAGATCAATTCAACTGAAGTTGTAATAAGAACGAGGGAAAGGATGTGTGCAACCAATAATCCCTCTCAAGCATGGGCATCATCTATCTAAATACGCAGTCGTAAGAATCCCAATTAGATAAGGAGTATTAACACATTTTAATGTGACAAATGGATCCTATATATGATGACAAGCAATATCTTCTTGTCATAACTATAATCATAAAGAGTTCTCTAGCAGTCCATTGAATAGGACATTCTCTATAGATCCCTCATCGAGTCCAAACACTTAACATTGTATATTAAGCTCAAAAGAAAACCTCATGAGTAACCTAAGGGAATTCCGCCTAAGGACAACTTAAAATCATAACCCATTCAAGTCCCCATCTTCAAGGGGACTATGCAAAAACGATACACGTCATGTGTTGCTTTTCCAATGAACGTGAAGTGGCAAGTGGCCTCCTCCTAGGCAAGGGTAGTGGAACCCTGCAAGAATTACACTCCATCAAAGACTATAGCATCAACTATCTGGTAACTATCTGTAGGCAATCTTCCTCCATTAAAAACCATCTGTAGTTGAAAACTCCACATAACAACTCACCAAGCATCTTATCACAAAACCAAGTCCACAATGAAATAGTCAGTGAGCACATGTGTAAGAGTTATAGACAGCAATCTAGGACAACAAGAAGCAAATGAACATGAAATGTGTACTTCCCATCTATCTCCTGTGTGGGTTCTCCTTCTTAGAGAAACTTTTTCTAACATCATGATACTTATCATTTTTGGAACATTATCCCTTCAGAAAAAGTCATACATAATGCATAGGGATGAAGTAGTCCTTGTAATGTAGTTGTTGATACTCAAGTCACCATATGCCACTTTGAACTTATCCCTTGTTAGAGCACAAAGTGAACTTTCTATAAGCCATGTCCGTATGCAGTTAGTTTCACAAGCATGCTCAGTCCTTCCTCTTGGGTCTCTACTGCTAAGAATCAAACAGTTGAATGGCATTCAAGATATACACACATGAATATCTGTGTGGCAAAGGTATCAACATCTTATTGCCATTTCCTGGAAACAAGAACGTTAATGACAGTACCAATCTACCAGCTTTAGTCCATATGACAAAGGAAGTACCGCGCTATGAATAATGACTATGGCAATGACTTCAACCACTTGCATACAAACAGGGATATACCTTAAAAATGTCATAGGCAATATTTCAGTAATAATAGGAAAGATGTCTGCATAGGTCATGTGGGGTTTTGATGCAATCCTTAATATGGGAAGTTTTACACAAACCACCCCATCCCAAAAGCATTCTAAGATTTGTGAATTTCATAAGTATGATGTGCAAAAGAACACTTCTTGAGAGAAGAGGATATTACGAATATTCCCACCATGTTGCTAGTGTCTAGGCAAGAGAGCTTCATAGGAATATATTCTGCAAGAACTCAAAAATTTGCATGTAAATCATTCTTTATATTCCACACAAAGAGGGAAACAACACCTCAATCGTAGTTTTGCAAGAGTCATGTGATTATCAAATAGAATATTCCCAGCTTGAGATGCAGAAGGGGAGAAAATCGGGGAACCTTGCTAGACCTCAAATCAGGGAGGCTCCAAGCTAGCACCCCCTTCAGCAAAGCAGGTAGAATAAGGTGTACAATTTGATTCCCTTAAAAAGGCATGAGCAAGACAATATTAGTGCTGGGACATTGCGAGCCACGGTTGCAAAGGTCTCCCTATTTGGTGGAGTGGAAATTATGTCAGTCAGCAAAATAAGGTAGTCCCTATAGTTTTGACTTGAGATCAAAATCATGTTGAAGTCCAAGAGGTAGGAGGAGTCCATTCGTGCTTTCTACAGACAACATAGGGGATTGCTCCTGTGATAGAGTGTGGTGCGGACATTGGATCGATACAATAAACTTGTTATCTCATATACAAGTTGTAACATTGCCCATATGAAACACATTATGGCATGCCATAGCACAGACCCATTCCAACAGCATGTCAAAAATTGAGACAGAACTTTTGCATAGAATGAGACAAAATGCATCATCACCCGCCCAAGCAGTCAAGTCGAAACAGACAATGCGAGTTGTACATGGTGCAACCAAGAAAAATTTTGAACACAGAAGTGTATAGTACGCATATCCAAACCTGGTGGATTCCGAATAATGTTTAGAGAAGAGGATAAAACTATATAAGCACATGTCAAAAGATTGGAGGATCATATCCATACGAAGCCCAAGCATGCCACCAATGGGAACCACCAAATTTGGGAAGCCTAGAGGTGGATAGTCCCAATAACATGTCCAAACAACAAGGGAGTTTTGAAAATGGACACCAAATGAATGCCGAGAGCTTAACGCAGAGCCAAATAGAACATCCGATGAGGAACCAGAATGGAGCTCAATGCCATGTGGCCAAGGATCAAGAATCGCACCCAATCTTGGGCACAACAGCAGGGAAAGAAATGAGGAGCTGGTAACACTTGACAACATTGGAGAAGCCAAGGTAGTGGATATACAATCTTATAGTAAAGCACACATATGCTCCCCAGGGCAATGGATGAACAAGTCGGAGCAAGAGAAACCTGAGTGAGAGCAAACACATGACCCCAACAGCACTATCCACGAGAAAAATGGGGAGCATGAAGGCTCAACAACTCATCAGCAGAGAAATGAGCCGAAAAAGCGAGGATCAATCCATCAACCTACCTCACCGCATCCCTCTAGGAAGGGTGCTCGATCATGTAGTAATGGCAACAGAATTCAAAGCTCCACCCGAGCTCCTCTCAAGCACAATCTGAAGAGCCAGTTGCTCAACTCGAAACCTAACCACCGCATCAAAGGGAGCCCAAAAGCTCGGCCCCACCATAGCCACAAAAGAGATGGTTCACACTGAGGAGAGGTTGATCTGAAGGCCTTGCATCAACAAAAAGCACTTCTTCAGAGCAATCAAACTCCTACAGCCAAATGGGGAAGCTTACAGAGACTGCTCGCTCCTGAACCACAAGAGAAGGGAAAAGGGAGGGGAGAGGAAAACCCTACCCCCAAAATGTCAAGGAAAGTAATGAGGAATTAAGACCCTCCCTCCACCTACCCAAATGGGTGTGCAGTAACATCTCAATGCAATCGTACCTCACACTGCAGCATACACAAGGAGATAGTAATGGGCAGTTACTCCATCCCTCCACCAACTCGCAAGACTGTACCCATCTGACCAAGAGGACGACTCCCTAACAATCGCATAACATACACCAGAGAAGGGATTCGAATCTCAATTTCATGAAGAGAAAATAGAGGGTTCCTCAACCTCAACATCACCCTTGACAAGCGCAGTTCTCAAAGTAATATTCTGGGAGACTAAGGCACATGCATCAACATATGTATGTATTCGTAGAAAATTCATGAACATTAGGCGTAACTAGCCGTTCATTTGTTTTGGAGTTTTAGAGAGGGAGGGATAACGAAGGATATGTTCTCATCCCCCTTTCCAAAGCAAGCATCAATTTCAAGAAAGGATAGAGATGGGGTTGATGCTCAGATGTATGTGTAGAGATGTGTGTATGTGAGAGGGAGAGAGATAAGGGGGGTAGGATGTGTTTTTGTGCATCAAACATGTTGGAGAAACAATCACTAATTGGACATATATTTGAAGGTCAAATCTTAGGAAGAAACCCCATGCCTATGTGAAGGGACAAATTCACAAGTGTATCATATTTGTAAAGTTAGTTCACTTTAGTTCTAGAAGTTTTTTAAAAATCACGAGAATACGAAAATCTATATAAGTTATTTTGTATCAACTGACGAGGAGAGAGAGAGAGAGAGAGAGAGAGAGAGAGAATAGAGAGAAGAAGTAGAAGAAGGAGTTCATTTTATACGACTGTGTATAGTCGGGATTCTCTGAGTGAGAAAGCATCTGTAAAACTTCTGAGTTTTCATAGCTATGAGAAAGAACTGAGTAAAGTTCTGTGTATGAGTCTCTCTCCATCATCTCCATAATTACCTACTGTGTGATGAGTTAAAAAGATCAAGTTTTCCAAGCAACTCGATGCCTGGCATCGAATCTCTGTTGATAAGTCATATTTTCATTTATCCTTTTCATTCAGTACTGAAGTGTTTGAAACATGATGTTGTTGGAGCAACTCGATGCCTGGCATCGAATTCCAGTTGATAAGTCATATTCTAAGTGTGCATGAAATCACCTATAGTTTTGGTGTCCAAAAGATCAAGGTTTTATGCGGGAAGTCGATGCCCGGCATCGAATCCCTGCTGAAAAGTGGCCAAAAACACTCTAAGTCGATGCCCGGCATCGAATTTTCGTTGCAAGTCGATGCTAGGCATCGAATTCTAATTTTAAACAGGCGCTCTTACTATAACAGGAAAGATTTCTAGTTTTGGAAGGTCATACAGGGTCATCTTGTGAGAGCCATAACTTGAGTTCTAGAGATCTGTTTGATGCATATGATAGCTTGTTGGAAAGCTCTACTCTTCTAGTTTCAGCCTATAAAGTTTCATGGAGAAATAATACTTGAGCTAGGAGAAATTAGCAAAATACTGAAGGTATGTCATTTTGGTGACTAGGAATTTTTGTAGAAGCAAAGTTCTCACTTTAGGCTATCATTTCTCAAAGTTTGGAGTGGCAATGAGTTAATGGTGACCATAGAGGTGTTCTAGTGTCACATTAATTCATTTCTTGTGGTGTTTCATACATCAACAAGTGGTATCAGAGCAGAAAGGTCCTGAAGAGCAGAAGGCGGCAAAGGTACGAGAAGTTTTGGAAAGTTTTCCATTAAAGTTTCAAAGGTGAAGCATTTGAAGACACAAGGCATCAAAATGTTACTTCAAAAGTATCCTCATACACAAAGAACTTCAAAAGGTATTATCCTTTATCCTTTAAGCTCACAGGTTGCAGCAGAAGGAAAGAACTATGGCAGATCATATCTCCATTGACAAACTGGACAGAGATAATTACCCCGCATGGGTAATGAGAATGGAAGCCTTACTTATGAGTAAGGATCTCATGATATATGTTACAGGTGAAGAAGAGAAGCCAGTATTTGAAGATGAAATCCGATCAAAGAAAGAAGAACTTGATGCTTTAAAGCATTGGCAGAAGAAGGATGCAAGTGCAAAAGCCTACATCTACAATACAATCTCTGATCATTTGCTACCACACATCAGAGGATTGGAATCATCTGAAGATATATGGAATGCATTGGAGTATCATTTCCAAAGTACTACTAAAGCACGGAAAGCAAGTCTATGGTTAGAGTTTACAACATTCAAGAAGAAGCCAAGTCAAAGTATTAGTGATTATGTCACTAAGATGAAGGATCTAGCAGATAGTCTTGGATCCATAGATGAAGATGTTGAAGATCACAGATTGATTGCTCAATTACTTGCAGGTTTGAGAGGGGATGAAAGGTGGAAACCTTTTGTCTTATCAACAGAACTTTCATTAAATCATTATGTTCCAGATTTGAACCAGTTGCTTGGTTTGATGCTCACATATGAGAAGGACTTGAAGGGAGATGGAGATAAAGGACAAAGTTCTGCATTGTACATGAAGAACAAGAAGAAAGGAGATAAAGGTAAAGCAAAGGATGAAGAGGAGTCTAGTTCTCAAGCTTATTATGCAAGAGGTAAAGGCACTGGCAGAGGAAGAGCAAGAGGTTTTGGAAGAGGAAGAGGTAATCAAAATAACAACAAAAAGGCTTGCTGGATCTGTGGATTGAGTAATCATTTGGCTCATGACTGTTGGCACAACCAACAAGGATCAAATCAAAATCAGAACAACAATAGCAGAGGTCGAGGTGGAAGATATCAAAGTAATTTCCAAAGAGGTAGACAAAGTCAAAGAGGAGGCTATGGTAGAGGTGGAGGAAGAAGTTGGGGACAGAATCAATCCTACAACACCACCTACTACAACTATGCAAATGACACACAGAATGAAAGTCATACATCATTGATGATGAACTCAATCAACACATCAGATAAAGAAGATCTAAAGGTATTTTACATTGACTCTGGATGTTCTAATCATTTGTCAGGAAACATAGAATTGATGTCAGAATTGGAAAAAGGTATTTCAAGTCACACAGTTCAAACTGGTGATAATACAAGACATAGTGTACATTCAATTGGAAAAGTGAAATGCAAGAGTGGAGCAGATTTGCTAACCAATGTTTTGTATGTTCCTACAATACCTAAAAACTTGATTAGTGTGGGACAGATAGTTGAAAAAGGTTTTCAAGTCAGGTTTACAAATGAAGGAGTATTTGTGGAAGATCTAGAGAATGGATATAATCAGATTGTCTCTGGTAAGAAAGAAGGTAGACTCTTTACTTTAAGAGTGCAAGGAAACATTGGTCAAGCTTTGCTCACACATGGTGAAGCAGTGATTACAGAACTTGATCTTTGGCATAAGAGATTAGGTCATTTCAATGAAAGAGGAATTAAAGCTATGGTTGCTAATAAGTCTGTACTAGGATTACCAAATGTGCAAAGTCAACATATGGTTTATAAATGTGAAGCATGTCAAATGGGTAAAGCACACAGGTTACCATTTCAAAAGAAAGGATTCAAACATGATGGACTACTAGAGCTCATTCATACAGATGTATGGGGACCAACAAAAGAAGGATCTATCAATGGCTCAAGGTATTATGTTCTTTTCATTGATGATGCTACAAGATGGATAACATTATATGTTTTGAAGGAGAGATCAGAAGTGTTTGGAGCCTTCAAGCATTTTCATGCATATGCAGAGAGAGTCACAGGTCAAAAGCTTAAGAGACTGAGGTCTGATGGAGGGGGAGAATATTTCTCCCAAGAGTTCAATGATTATCTTTGGAATGCAGGTATTAAGAGAGAAATAACTTGCAGGTATACACCACAACAAAATGGTGTAGCAGAAAGAAGGAATAGGACTTTGGTTGAGTTTGCTAGAGCTATGCTAAAGGAGAAGAATTGTCCAAATTATCTTTGGGCTGAGGCTGTAAATACAGCCACATATCTTGTGAATAGATTACCATGTGCAGCTCTGAATGGAATGACTCCATATGAAGCTTGGTGGGGTAAGAAACCAACACTAGATCATTGTAGAGTGTTTGGATCAATTGCATATGCTTATGTGCCATCACAACTTAGGCATAAACTTGAACCAAAGGCAGAAAAATATGTGTTCATTGGTTATGATGAAAAGCAGATGGGTTACAAGTTGTGGAATCCTTTAACCAAACAATTTCTTGTTTCTAGAGATGTTACATTTGATGAACAGAAAAGTTGGTATGCATATCAAAGTCACATAGCTGAAGAATTTGAAGAAGAGGTAAGAAGATGTGAGAAAGGAAAATCAATTGTGCAGGTGAATAGAGATGAAGACCATATGCAAGCAAGTACATCCAGAAGTGGATCAACAAGAAGAAATGAAGAAGCTCCTATATTTGATGAAGAAGTGTATCCAGAAACTTATGAAGAATGTGAACCAAGAAGGTCAAGCAGGACTAGAAGACAACCAGAAAGGTATTCTTATGATACTTCTTACATAACTCAGAAGAATTATGCTTACATGGTCAAAGATGATGAAGAACCTCAGAACTATGATGAAGCTAAAGGTAAGAAACAATGGGAAGAAGCAATGAAGGAAGAGTTCAATGCACTGGAGGAGAACAAGACATGGGAACTTGTTCCTAAACCAAATGGTAAGAAAGTAATTGGAAATAAATGGGTTTATAAAGTGAAGAAGCTTGCAGATGGAAGTATAGCCAGATACAAAGCTAGACTGGTGGTGAAAGGCTATGCCCAAACCTATGGTATAGATTATGATGAGACATTCAGTCCTGTAGCTAAGATGTCAACTATAAGGACAATCATTGCTATTGCAGCTTCAAAAGGATGGACCCTAAGTCAATTGGATATAAAGAATGCATTCTTGAATGGATACATATCAGATGAGGTATACATGGAACAACCTCAAGGGTTTATAGATTCCAGGTATCCAAATTTTGTTTGCAAGTTGAGAAGAGCATTGTATGGATTGAAGCAAGCTCCAAGAGCTTAGAATTATAGACTGGTGAAGTATCTCAATGATCTTGGATATCAAAGTTCAAAAGCAGATTCAAGTCTACTTATCAAAAGAACAGAGGAAGGTACAATCTACATTTGTATTTATGTAGATGACATTATAATCATAGGTACTTCAGATGAAGGAATCAAGGAGGTAAAGAGATTACTTGAAAAAGAATTCAAGATCAGTGACCTAGGAAAGTCATCATACTTTCTTGAAATGGAAGTTACTTATACAGATCATGGAATATATGTGTCACAAGAAAGGTATCTTCTGAACCTTTTGAAGAAGTTTGATATGGAAAATTGCAGAGAAGCTTCAACTCCACTTGAAGTTAATCACAAGCTCAGTAAATATGATGGTGCAGACTACAAAGATATGAGGAAGTATCAATCTCTTGTGGGTAGTTTGATTTATGCTACACTAACAAGACCTGATCTTAGTTATGCAGTGGGAGTTTTGTCACAATTCATGCATTGTCCAAAGGACCCACATTGGATTGCAGGTCAAAGAGTTCTCAGATATATCAAAGGAACTATAAAGGAAGGATTATATTATCCTTTTACATCAGATTTGAAGTTGAGAGCCTACAGTGACTCAGACTGGGCAGGTAACCAAGATGATAGGAGATCAACTCATGGTTACATGATATATATTGGTGATAAGCTTGTAAGTTGGTGTTCAAAGAAACAACATACAGTAGCATTATCATCAACTGAAGTAGAGTACAAAGGACTTGTGGAAGCAGCTAAGGAAGTCATATGGATGCAGACATTGTTCAAGAGCTTAGGCATTGATCAAGGTACACCTACAATACATGGAGATAATATGAGTTCACTTTATCTTGCAGCAAATCCAGTTTTTCATGCAAGGACAAAGCACATAGAGATACAGTATCATTTTCTCAGAGAAAAGGTAATGGAGAAGGAGATTGAAGTGGAGTACATTTCTACTAAAGATCAGTTAGCAGACATAATGACAAAGAGCTTGGATGGTGTGAAGACCAGCAGATTCAAAAGCATGGCAGGAGTAAAAGAAAAGAAGATGATATGAAGAAATAGGGAATGTCAATTAGTGATTGAGGGGGAGTTGTTGGAGAAACAATCACTAATTGGACATATATTTGAAGGTCAAATCTTAGGAAGAAAACCCCATGCCTATGTGAAGGGACAAATTCACAAGTGTATCATATTTGTAAAGTTAGTTCACTTTAGTTCTAGAAGTTTTTTAAAAATCACGAGAATACGAAAATCTATATAAGTTAGTTTGTATCAACTAACGAGGAGAGAGAGAGAGAGAGAGAATAGAGAGAAGAAGTAGAAGGAGTTCATTTTATACGACTGTGTATAGTCGGGATTCTCTGAGTGAGAAAGCATCTGTAAAACTTCTGAGTTTTCATAGCTATGAGAAAGAACTGAGTAAAGTTCTCTGTATGAGTCTCTCTCCATCATCTCCATAATTACCTACTGTGTGATGAGTTAAAAAGATCAAGTTTTCCAAGCAACTCGATGCCTGGCATCGAATCTCTGTTGATAAGTCATATTTTCATTTATCCTTTTCATTCAGTACTGAAGTGTTTGAAAACATGATGTTGTTGGAGCAACTCGATGCCTGGCATCGAATTCCAGTTGATAAGTCATATTCTAAGTGTGCATGAAATCACCTATAGTTTTGGTGTCCAAAAGATCAAGGTTTTATGCGGGAAGTCGATGCCCCGCATCGAATCCCTGCTGAAAAGTGGCCAAAAACACTCCAAGTCGATGCCCGGCATCGAATTTTCGTTGCAAGTCGATGGTAGGCATCGAATTCTAATTTTAAACAGGCGCTCTTACTATAACAGGAAAGATTTCCAGTTTTGGAAGGTCATACAGGGTCATCTTGTGAGAGCCATAACTTGAGTTCTAGAGATCCGTTTGATGCATATGATAGCTTGTTGGAAAGATCTACTCTTCTAGTTTCAGTCTATAACGTTTCATGGAGAAATAATACTTGAGCTAGGAGAAATTAGCAAAATACTGAAGGTATGTCATTTCAGTGACTAGGAATTTCTATAGAAGCAAAGTTCTCACTTTAGGCTATCATTTCTCAAAGTTTGGAGTGGCAATGAGTTAATGGTGACCATAGAGGTGTTCTAGTGTCACATTAATTCATTTCTTGTGGTGTTTCATACATCAACAAAACAAAAACGAACTAAAACTAACCTGCAAAAAGAAGGAAATGGGGAGCAAATGGTCCAATGAAAGGGTGAAAGTGCCAAGCAAGAAGTCAATTCCTACACAATTGAGCACAAAAAAATTGCAACACAATACTTTACCGCACGTTCTTGATCCCTCCAAGTGATGAAAGGCCGTTCCTCCCCAGCAACGGTGCCAAAAAAGTGTTGAGGTTGTAGTAAGAGGAGACCAAAACCCTCTCCACCTTGCATGGAAGCAAGAAGGAAAGCTCAAGGGTGACTCTCCTCTCATCCACCCCAACCTCCAACATGTTCAAACCATTGGCATCGGACACATGCTATGCCACATGCTTGAAAACAAGGAGAATAGGGAGTCAAGGATCCTAGTCCATGAGGAAAATACAAGCAATGCAACTACTCTACTCACACAAAGGAGAGACATGCATAGGCACACACACACCACTCTCACACACTCACAAAGACACAATACATAAAATGTAAATAGTCTTGGAGTAAAAGAGAGCCTTCTTCCATTCATAAGAGATATTACATGAGAGCACGTCGACCAAAAGCTCCCCCCTTTACAAAAATGAGCTTCTATATATAGGCTAAGCTCTATTCCCCATGTGCTTCTTTGAGAAGTCAAAAAGTGAATCTCTCTCTAACTAACATTTCTTCTAGGATATTCCAAAGTCAATTCTTGTAACCACCAAATCCCAAAAATATGCATGCGTGGGATTTTTACATGGGCAAGTCCTAGAAGAGCCAAAAACATGGGATCTTCAAGAGTTTCCTACACTATGGTATAAGGAAATATTAAAAAGTGCTTTTAGGAGAGTGTTCACATGTGACACTCAATTATATACAAAACATTCTCATGGTCTAGAGAGGGTTCCCATGCACAATTGAGGATGTTTGCATACCCTACAACCCAAAACCATTACACTTCCCTTGCATCATATACATTTTGATACATTTCTTCAAGTATATCTTTGCATACTATTCTCAGCTACATCTTCTTCATTACAGTGATTTTGTGGAATTGATTTCTCTGGTTCTAGTCACTCATTTGCTATACTTTAACTTGGGTTAGTTAGATTGAAGAGTCTACTACTTGTATATCAATTCTAACCAAGTTTGGTTGAGAGAATCTTGAGGCATAAAGCATAGAAGGTGACTGTGTTTGCATATCTTCTAGATCCTAAAAAGTCGGGATGATCCCCTGACTTGTTAAATTTATTTCTCAGTTTATAGTACAGGTAAATTGATGAAATAACTTGCTTTAGTTATTTATAAACTTCAATTAGATGAATGCACAAGCTCTCTGGTCAATTCATACCAGGTTGTGAGCTATGAGCATAATACTGAGCACCTCTATTCCCAAAATAGAAGGTTTCTTCACATTTCGAGTATATGCAAGTTATCTTTTTTTATGCAAACATTTTAGAATGATCTTCCAAAGGGATTGATGGCTCCAAATGCATTATTCTGAATCTAAATGATTATATTAAGCATCCCTAGAGTTAACTTGGGAGGTGTAGAGTAGGTCTTGTGCAAACCAAGCTCATCTTTGGAACCTATCTCTCCATCTCCTCATACTTATGGCCCTTCTTCTCCACCTAGTTTTGATGATTATGATTATGATGATGATTTAAGTCCTAAATGTGATAATGTGATGAGAATAAGATGGATAATCATCATGCTTTGATCAACACAAATGATGTATCTTCCATATGTATGAAGCATAATGTCCAAGATGAAAATGAACTCACACATGATGATGCTATGATCTTGATTGAGAATTATGCTAAAACATTTCTATCATTTTATGAGTGTGTTGCACCATTTTATCAATGCAACCCAACATTCTTTTGTTATAATGTTTGCTTAACTTATGGTTGGAAAGTGTCCCATAAGTGGAAGTTTGTTGTGCCTAGCAAGCATTTTGTTGGGTAGTTCCTATTTGGATGTAATGTATTATGGTTGTGATTATGCATTGGGAATTAAGTGTATCTCTTATGAGGTGATGAATGTAATTTCTAGATCTCATTCCATATTTGTATGGTATCCTATTGTTCTCATCTGGCAAAAGGATTTTGATTCATCTAGTCATGTGATTATGTTATTCATGTTTTGTGGAAGTATATGGTTGTTCCAAAGTTTTGTAGGATATGCTCATGAAGTTTGGACTAGGAAGATTGTAATCAATGGACATAAAGACATGCAAGTGGAAATAAATTTCAAAGCTTGGTAACATGATGAGGAGACTATGGATGATTGGGATCATTATGAAGAGAAGCTTGGAAGCATTTTTGAAGTTGGGACTCTGTGGATGATATTTTATGTGCCTCTTGACTCACTCTTTTGGACTCAATTACATATCTTGTATCCAAGGAAATGGCTCTTCATGTATTTGATATTGTACTCTCCTATGGTATATCTCACCCCTGATGTAAATAGTAAGATGAACCTCAACCAACCACTTTGCATTTTCATATAGAGCATTTAGGATGGGTGGCTTATTGTGTAAGTCTGGAGTAGCTTGTACATCTTGGCCACCATCCTAGGTGCTATACTTTGCTTCTCATTTATATAATATGTCTAGATACTTATGGACTTTGATTTTGCCTTCCATACGAAAGCAATGTTCCAAAGGGTAGTTGCATGTAATAAACCTAGGACATTGGTAAGCATTGTCTGGGTTTGGGTCCATCATGCATGCGAGTGTTAGAGGAGCATTATTTTATGGTTGGATTTTGATGGTTCTATTAAGGTTCAATTGAAGACTTTATTAAGGGATGCCATTAAAGGATGCAAAACCCATACAAATGGGTGTGTAATTGTATATATATGGCTTTAATTAATGGAAGGATGATTGTGCATTGGAATCCATGTTTGAGTACTATTGGGTATGGTTCCGTCTCTATCATCTATGATTTTCCAAATCTGACCAAAGTAGAACCACATACATTAGAGGATGTCAGCTCAGAAGTTGAAGAACAATATGATTTTGAAGCTTGGAAGTCCAAGGGCAAAGCAAAGTTGAAAAAATTGCAAGACATTCTAGGGTCATCCAATCAATTACTTAAAAGATCTCAAAGGGAAATCAAGAAACCTATAAGGTATGGCTATGACACATCACTCACCAAGCATTCTATATACATAGCTAGAGACTCTATGTTAGAGGAACCATCTACACTTGAAGAAGCTAACAAAAGGGAAGAATGGAGAGAAGCTATGCAGGAAGAAATTGAAGCACTTCAAGAAAATAGCACTTGGGATTTGGTTCCCAAAAAGTCATTCATGAAGGTAATAGGATCCATGTGGATTTACAAAGTGAAAAAGAATTCAGATGGCACAATAAATAGGTATAAAGCAAGGCTAGTAGCAAAGGGGTTTGCTCAAACCCATGGAGTGGATTATGAGGGGACTTTCTCACCTGTATCCAAAATGCCAACCATCAGAGCTTTAGTAAGTATTGTTGCTTCAAAGAATTGGAACTTGTACCAATTAGATGTTAAAAATGCATTCCTTAATGGGTGGATCACCGAAGAGTTCTACATGGCTCAACCACCAAGATATGAAGACAAAGACAAACCTGATTATTTATGTAAATTAAGGAAGGAATTGCATGGTTTAAAGCAAGCTCCTAGAGCTTAGAGCCATAGGCTGGTCACATACTTGCAGGACCAAGGTTTTGTTGCAAGCAAGGTAGATTCTTCATTGTTCATTAAGAAGACTAATTCAAAGGTTATTTATCTACGTGTTTATGTGGATGGCATTATCATTAGAGGAAATGATGCCAATGGCATCAAGAAGATTAAAATTCAGATGAAGGAGAAGTTCAAGATCAATGATCTTGGATTACTTACATATTTTCTTGGTTTAGAGATTGTTTATATAGATTTTGGTGTTTTCATTACTTAGAGAAAGTACATCCATGATATGCTAGTTAAGTTCAAAATGTAAAATGCAAAAATTGTAGGTACACCCATGGACTTGAATCACAAACTCAGTGCTCATGAAGGAGAGCTACTTGAAGACATAACAAGTTATCAAAGTCTTGTTGGGAGTTTCAATTATGCAACCCTAACAAGAGTGTATATATGCTATGGGGTGAGTACATTGATTCAATTCATGCATACACCAAGAAAACCTCACATGGAAGCTGCCAAAAGGATCTTAAAGTACCTGAAGGGTACCATAAATGAAGGGCTATTTTATCCGTTTACATTTGACTTGGATATCAATCTATACTCTGATGCAGATTGGGCTAGCTCAAAAGATGATAGGAGGAGCACCTCTGGCTACTTATCTTTTGCAAGATCTAAGTTGATTTCATGGTCATCAAAGAGAGAAACAATTGTGGCATTGTCATCAACTAAAGGTGAATATATGGGTCTTGCAAATGCAATGAAAGAGGCAATGTGGTTAAAGCTACTCTACTCAGACTTGAGGCTACATACATACACTCCAATGATCTTTGGAGATAATACTAGCTCACTACATGTGGTTGTTAATCTTTTATATAATGCAAGGACTAAGCACATAGAAGTGCATTATCATTATGTGAGAGAGACGCTACTTAGCAAGGACATACAATTGTCTTATGTGTCTACAAACCTACAATGTGCAGATATTCTAACTAAATATTTGAATGGAACTAAATTGAACAGGTTCAAGATGATGATTGGATTGTAGGAGATCAAGAGAATTGAAGCCCAAGCATGTTAGGCTTGAAGGGGAGTTATTGGTGCCATTACTCCAAGCAAAAATGCTTGATCACTTATCCTAAAGATCATATGTTCATTCATGTATAAGCACATGAATAATCCCCTGTAAAAGATTAATTTTTACCCCTTGTAAAAGTGCATATGTGGAAGCACTTGCAATCACGAGTTCTTAGGAGAATATTTCCATGAACTATTTGGTGTAGATTTATGGCAATCAAGGCCTAAAACTTTGGAACACTTTTAGGTAAACATTCAAATTCAAACTTGAATCTTGGCACCATCAAAAGGCTATAAAAGAGGACTATCTAGTCACATGAATGAGCAGCCTGATAGACCCCATTTGGAGAGATACTTAGAGGGATTTACATGGCCATTGAGCTCACACTATAGCTCTACCATTGCCCGCACATTATGCAATCATTCATTGCCAGTGTCAATGTAATTTATATGCATTAATACATATAGTTTTCTCATATCCCATTTTTTCTACTCTGTCATGTATCACTCAAAATAGTGAACTTATGTGATCCATTTCTTAGCTTGTACTAGATCATTTGTAGTGATTTAAGTTGGTATAGATTTATTAGATTGTCCCTTCTCTTGCTACAAAGTTTCATTTGAATTGGCTCAGCCAATTTTGGGTTATGTGCAAAATGTTGTCCTCTGGTCTGCATACTATTAACTCCCAAAAATGTCAGGATGCATCTCTAACTTGCTAAGCATCATTCTCATTACATAGTTGATCATTTCAATTGGAATAACTTGTGAACGTTTGCTATCTTAGTTAATTAGATATCCCCAAAAAGATTTTGTCCAATTATTACGAGTAAACGGGTACTATTCATTTTCCTGAGCACGTGTAGTGACCAAAATAGCATGTTTTTTGTTCACATTGAAACTCCAAGTTATCTGTTTTGATCCAATGATTTTAGGATCATCTTCCAAAGTACTTGGGTGATTATTTGTGCTTCTTGGAAAGCTCAAGAGGTCTACTTTGCACTCCGCAACTTAGTTTTGGCTGGTGTCAAGCAAGAATTTGCAGTACCATCTCATCTCTGGAAGGTTTCCACCATCTCCTCCAACAAAATAATATCTTCTAAATATTCTTCTAAATAACTTCAAAAATATTTGAATAATTCCACATGCATTCACACCCTCATGAGTCTTCACTTGCTGAATCAAAATACAAATCACATTAAAAACCTCAAGACATAAAATCCATATAACATTCCATTATTCCATAAAGTACAACATGCCTCCTAGTTGACAAGCAACTGACCTCAATTGATAAAAATAAAATAGACATGGATGGCTAATCACATGTCCCATCACTGAACAATCGTAAGCATGTTCCATGTAAAAACACATGCATGGAGTTGGAAAATTGGAATTTAATGTGATTGTGAATGATATGCAAAAATCAAATGATCACAATCTTGAGTTAATGATGTCTTATGAATCCATTGAGATTCTTCAAGTGAGTGATTTTTATATTTAACTAAATATCTATGATATTGCTTACCAGTGCGTGCAGTAGTAACATCATAATCAAGTACTTTCTATGGAATTAAAATTTCAGCATCCTCTCCAATAAAGGAGGATCATCTAAAATAGGAGTGAGTGGTAAAGTTCCTTTAAAGGATTTCAATAAACTAATATGAAAATAATTATGCATATTCCAATGAGAAGGTATGTCTAGTCTAAAAGAATTCTCATTAATTGTTTGAATAATATGGAAAGGTCCATAAGAACGTGGTGCAAGTTTAACCTTAGGATATTGTGAAATATTTTTCAAATGACTTTTAATTATCGTAACCATACATAATCATTTTAACTAAATTGTTTAGCTACTCGTTTCTTATTAACATTATGCATGTAACATTCTTGACTCTTTTTAATGTGCTCATGAACCTCATGAAGTACTTGTGCAAAAGAATCAGCCATAGGGATATCAGTTTGAGTGATAGACATGGGAGTGGAAAGCTTTTTACCCTAAAAAATTTCAGATGGTGCACATCAAGTGGTGGTATGTTTTGTGTTATTATATGCAAATTGTAGTACAAGAATTTTCTCATCCCAACTACTTGGATTATCTAAAGAATAAAAACATAATAGATCTAAAGTAGTATTGTTCGTAGCTTCACTTTGCCCATTACTTTCAGGATTAAATGCAAAGCTGAAGTGTATTTTGGAACCTAAAATTTGAAACACTTAATAAATAACTTAACAGCTTGAGGTGCAAAAAGATTCTTATTACAAGGAATGAAATATGCTTGTTTACTAAATCTATCAACAATTGTCCAAATTGTATCATTATGAGATGAAGTTGTAGAAGACCAGTAACAAAATCCATAGAAATTTGTTCCCATGGTCCATTAGGTACGGGAAGTAGCATTAATAATCCAAATGTTTTACCATGATTTCATTTCACATGTTAACACACAATGTGATGGGAAACATATTGTGCAATATCCTTTTCCATATTTGACCAGAATAAAAATTCTTTACATTTAGAAATAGTACTTTGCATGCCCCTATGACCCATATATGGTGGTTCATTCATCTCTTTCATAGCAAATTCTTTAGAAGCTTGTGTGATGCATACTTGTGTTGGAAATACAAGAATCCATTATGAAAAGTGAAGTGATCCTCACTAAATGTTGTAGAACTATTGAAAGCATTCCATGTTTGTGAAAAATACAAATTAGATGCATAAGTAGGAATCATGTCATGAAATGAATCATCAATGATTCATCAATGTAGTGGAGTCAATGGTTGACTCCACTACATTGACTCCACTATGTTATTTACTCATCAATGTAGTGGAGTCAATGATTCACTATGCAGGTTTACATGTCAATACTTGCACTTTGATGAGCTTTTGACACTGGTCATATGCTCATTTTGTAGAGGATACTTTGGCAAAAAGTTTTCTAGATTTTCCTTTAATCAACAATATTGTGGTCAATTTACTCCTTAACACACTTCTTGGTGTGAGAACATATTCTCACATAATCCTTTTAGTTGGTCATTACTATTCATTAATCCATTTTTTGGGGGGAATTCTTGAATTTTTCCTAAAATTTGACACTTGGTCATCCCGTTTTTGAGCCTTAGTGGTGTTCGCACTATTAAAGTATGCCCGACAATATCACAAAAAAAAGTAGGTTGAGAAGGAGTTGAACTTGACTCATGGGCATATGAGTGAGTAAGGAAGCATGAATAGAAGTACACACAAGACTAAAGAAGGAGATCAAAGCATAGAGACATGCGATGGCTCAAAGATCTATCTATTGATAGATGATCACTAATATGAGAATGAGTGAAGTGAGGTCTATAAACGAGTTCCTAAGTACAAATTACCACCGCATGTGAGTATATCATGTTCATATGGTTACATGGTGTCACTCTAGCACAATGGCAAGTACCAATGCAAGGAGATCCACCTCATAAATGTCAATCCGTGGAGACATGAGGACTAGTATGAAGACCATGAGCAAGTGAAGGCACATGTGCATGAGTGAGAAGCACACAAGCATGCACACACATACGCACACACGTGCACACATGGTAAGAACAAAGAGAGGAACAATGGAAAGCTTTCTATTACATAAGAAATCTCTTACAAATTCTGAAATCTCTAACAAGCTCCCCTCAAAAATGATCTCTCTAGCTATTTTTATAGTTTTTGACTAGTTTTGGCCCTTTCCAGACTAATGCCTGGCCTAGTTAAAAATTAGCTTCCAAGATTTATATGAAGGCTCAAATAGAGTCTAAAAATTATGAAAATTGGTAGGTAAATACTTCTAATACTCTTCAAGCTTGAGGACTCCTCGGCTTGAACAAAATGGAGTTTCAAAAATGTGAAATGGTATTTACAATGGTTTTTAGTGATGAAAATCAATGTTTTCATAGGGATTTCTTCTAAAAATTTGACATATACTTCTTGGAGCTGCCTACATGTTCCCTCTTCTTATGTGTCCACTTCTTTGATGTATTGTCACACCTTGTGCTTGACCTTGAGTGCCCACACTTCCCCCCTCTTGAGTCTGTCATCCCTAATAGACCCTTGTTGGAGTGGTTGTTCCATGTAGTACTTTGAGAGGTAGTGTCCATCATGTATCAACAAGAGAAGTTTGCTTCCAAATGTAGTAGGGTCAGTTGTCCTATTCTTCATTGTGTCACTGCTATCCTTTGCAAGTTTTAGTCCCTTTGTATGTACTTCTTCCTTGGATTCCAGCATGATGGTTTATTTCTGAGTTTCAAAAATTGCTAATTGCTCAAAAGAGGTTGCCAATGTTGATTTTGAGAGGTTGTCGGTTGTGAATTGCTCCATAGCTATTGATGTTGTAACATTGATGTCCCCTAGATCTTGTATCATGGGTTTCATAATTATCATGCCAAGTACTCGTAACCCATAATGAATGATGGGTAAGTGTGTTAGTGCATGAGTTGAAGAAACTATGTGCCTTGTGCATGGTCGTGTAATGTGGCCCTATGCATGCTTATTTGGGGAATGCATTGTAAGAAGTATGGTGTAAAAGATTGGGTCTTGAGCTAAGTGCTCAAAGGTATCTTGCCAAAGAGGTTTCCTAATCTACTATTGTTATAGTGGTGCCAAAGTATTGGATTCTTACCTTGGTGAATATTCGGTTGATGTTTATCTCTTCATGTTTTAGTCCCATCAGGGTGATTGACCATTGGCTTGTCTTTTAGTCTTGTCCTTTCTCCTTTTTTTGCTCTCTCTTTTTTTTTTTCACAATGTCACAAAACAAGAAGAAGGTGGTTAGTATCAATAAAATAGCTAACATATGTCAAATGTGTCTCATGTGCCTGGGATTCTCAATTGTGTCTATGCACGACCATGTAATGTGGCCCTATATTAATGCATACTCTAGAAATGCATGACTAGAATGGTGCAAAAGATGGGGTTATGTAAAGAGCAAATGGTTTTCGCATGTCAAGGCTTCTATTGTTACTTGGAGACTTGATCCAATCTTTTTTTGGAGGTATCAATTGGATCTTGAAACGATGCAATCAATCGATGGTTGGATGATTGCTGATCATTCCTCCTTATAGGGATCCATTTTAGAACATTGTTCGACTGCATGCAGATCACTTTTGGCATATTCATCTTTGGATGGTTTCTTAAATTATTTATCCCTTGTGGTTGCCTCTTTGGTTCTATGGGGCCTACTGGTACTTTTGGCATCCAAACCCATACCCTTGATGATTGTCTTCTTACTATTATCGAAGAGGTGAATTGCTCTTCTTTTGGTATCTGTGCTTGGTTCTGACTCTTGCATTCTCTTGGACTTCTTTGTTGAGACTTTTCTTGTGAGGGAAATAATTGGGTTCTATGTATCTAAGAGTTTCTTGGGTACCCATATTTGTAATCACCCTTGTTGAGCTGCAGCTAATTCCTTAGGCACCAAATTTGTCAGATACCTTGTGGTTGAGCTTTTCCTTGTTTCTTGGTTTTTCTTTTGGCATGGTTGACCTTCTTGGATGGGAATTTTTGTGGCAAGGCTGGTGGTTGCTCTCCTCTGTGTACCCAAATCTGCTTCATGCCCGTAACTACTTTCTTCTTGAATTTTCTTTTTCTATTTGATATAGCAGTTTTCTTATACTATTTTGCTTGGCTCCGTGGTTAAATTACTATGGCTGCATTAGTCTTTGAAAAGGAGACAAATCCACCCACCTTTGAGCATGTTCTTCCAGGATTGAGTCCTTTTGCATCATAGAGCTATTGACAGACAAAACATCTTCTTCTCGAAGATTAGTCTTGTTGGAGTTAGATGTTTACGGAAGCACACGAATAGCACAAGGAAGAAGGAGAATCTTGGAGCACAACACACAATACTGAATGTATTACCAGTAGAGTGCGAGCATGGAACACATGGTTCCTCACAACTGCCAATGTGCTCTGACTCTCATTGAAGATGGTGGCGACAGAAGATTGACCAAGACCCAATATTATCCATATAAAGATGGGATAAAATTGGGGTTGTTCAATCAAGCATATGAACCTTAGATCAGGACGACATCTAGGGAGAGATAGACAAAGCCTTAGGTCTTCAGAGGCTAGTATCAATCACACTACTAGGTCTTGGGCCCAGTAGTTGAGCAATTTCCCGCACTACCCTAGCTCCGAAACTAGTGAATCAGAGATGTCTTATGGTATGGAGAGACCCACAGGAAGTTCAGGTGTGGCTTACTTGGAGAAACCCAAAGGCCCTTACAAAACTCAACTTGAGTACATCAGGACCAATTGATTAGGTGCTCGCATCGCAGTAAATGTCATACCGATTCAAAATCCTCCCTAGGGGCACACATCGCTAGTTAGCAAGAACTCCCATTGGTTTAGTGAAGTAGCAGGACCCCTTGGAGAGGGCACCTATTTATGGGAGGTGGAGATACTGTTTAACAGACAGTGGGGACGGTATCATTTCTTCATATGAGAGTTCAAAAAGCTTCAGAACAGTGAAGGATTGCGACCAATATGGAAGAAGGCCGGATTGGATGACTACTTCCGTGCTCAGTTACCAAAGCCAGACTTCCTAAGGTGTTCATACCTAATTAGCACGCTCACTCCCAGCAAAGATAAGAAGGGGACGAGCACCTTTGTACTTCCTTCTCTTACACGAGGAAATGAACTGAAGCACTTTAAATTAACCAACAATTTGGTAAGGGAAGCTCTGGAAATGAGAGGTATGCACATCCCTATGGAGAAGGAGACAATGATCCCGGACAACATGAAGAACAGGAACCTAACTAAGTTAAAGGACATGGTGGCAATGACCCCAACTATTGCCATCCACCTCCGAATGTGCATGCAACACTTCACATTCCCTACCCAAGAAAGATTTATGATGCCACCCAAGAAGATTTGGTTTAGTTTATACTTAGCAGATATGGTGAATCTGACAATCAATATGCCACATTGGATCATTGACTAGATCCATCTTGCACATCAACACTGGTACAAGAAACAAAAGTCAGTGCTCTATGGATGTTGTGCACTTATTAGAATTGTATATCGGTGCTCGGTATATGATGTGCCAATTCAAAGGGCACTCATTTGGACTAGGGTGCAAGAATTTCAGCAAAGAATATCAGCCGCAGGGCCTCCATCAAAGAAAATGAGGGGAGCTATTTCGATGCCATGTGCACAGGCTCGGGGTGCTACCCTAACACCGGACATGACTCAGACACCTTATGGCTGATTTGGGAGTTGGTCAGGCTTCTGCCACCACCATCTTCACTGACAGTCAGAGCACATTGGCAGTTGCGAGGAACCCTGTGTTCCATGCTCGCACTAAGCACATTGAGGTGCATTATCACTATGTCAGGGAGAGGTTCTCTGCTGGGGAGATCAGCTTGGCATATGTGCCCATGCAGGAGAACATTGCAGACCTTTTCACGAAGGCTCTGCCTAGGGAGAAGTTTGAAGCTTTCCGCAAAGCTTTGGGCTTACTTCCTTTTGTGGAGTGATTTCCACATAGCTTGTCACTTCCTTATACATAAGTGCCGGCTCCTTGTTCACCACATCACTCCTAAGGGGGATTTGTTGATATATTTAGGTAGTGATGTGTGTGAACACACTAGGACCGCTGGGGTACTTTTTTCCCTCTTTAGGAGGTTTTTTCCCCCCAGCTTGTATATACGCCTATTTCCCTAATGGGCTACTTATCTTTGTACATTCTCTAGTCATACATTCAGTATTGTGTGTTGCGCTCTAAGCTTCTTCTCCTTCCTTGTGTTGTTCACGTGCTTCTGCAGACATCTATCTCCAACACTGTTGCAGATCAAGCTTTCTTAGCTAGTCAGAAGGGCAAAGGTAAATGGAGCTCATCTAATAGTATGAAAATAAAACAGAAAATCAGAAACAAATCTGAAAATATTGTAAAGGAAATTATCATGTCATAAAGAGTTGTCCAAAACTCAATGCAAAAGAGGCAAAGAAAAAGGAGGATAGAATGGTTGTTGTAGAGGCCTCTACACCTAAAACAGAGTCTGGTTATCTTGTATAGAATGAAGAATGGGTGTTTACTATTGTTTGCACTTATTACCCATCTTCTCATGAACATTGTATGTTTGCAATAGACTCAGATATTTGGTACTTTGATAGTGAGGCAACCAAAAAGGTCACCTCATAGCATAGTTTCTTCAGTTCACTTGAGGCCGCCCCCATAGGAAACACTGTCACATGTGCTAAGAACTCCTCTTATCCTATAATGAGATTTGGGAAGATCATTCAAACTACTGTTGATGGTAGTTCTTTCACATTGTCAAATGCTTTCTTTGTGCGAAGGATCAAGAAAAATTTGTTGTGAGTTTCAGCATTAGGAAACATGGTCTTGGTTATTAAATTTATTAATGACAAATGTATAGTTCATGATCTGTCAAATGCCGATGTTATTATTGCTTTAGGCATTTTATGCCATGGGCTATATAAGCTCATAGACTATGCAAAATCTATGAATGATTCAGCATGTACAGTACAAGATTCTCAAGCTATCTCAGATGCAAAGCTTTGGCATGCACGATTTATTCATTTGAATTTTGCTAGTTTGCTACGTCCATAGAAATCTAAAATGGTGTCCTCTGTGCACAAACTTGAGGCACCTAGTAAACATGTTTGTGAAGGCTGTATTTTGGGAAAAATGCAATATTCCTCCTTCCCAAAAGATGGGTCTACTAGAGTTACTCACAAATTGCAACTTGCTCACAGTGATCCCTATGGTCCTATGTAGACACCTTCTTTTGGGAACTACCTTTACTGTGTGACTTTTATTGATGCTTTTTCTAGGCATGCATGGGTGCATCCATTGAAAGCAAAGTAAAAAGTTTTCATGTGCTTTAAATAGTTTCTAATGTTCACTAAAACTCTATCAACATGTAAAATGGGCAGCCTCCATTCTGATCAAGGAGGGAATACATGTCTTTTGATTTTAATGCATCTCTAGCTGAATGTGGAATAAAACATCAGTGTATTGTGCTGGATACACCTCAACACAATGGATTTGTTGAAAGAAAGAATAGGTATCTCATGGAGATGGTGAGGTATATGGTCAAAAGTCAGGATTTACCACATAGCTTCTAGCTTGAGGCTGTTATCTCTACAGTATATGTACTGAATAGGTGTCCCACCAAAGCACTATAGTCTATCACTCCATATGAGGCTTGGCATGGTTGCAAGCCATTTGTTGCTCATCTACATGTCTTTGGTTGTTTGGCATATGCATGCATGCATGAACAAGAATGCAAAAAATTGAATGATAAATTAGTGAAATGTATTTTTGTTAGGTACAGTTCTAAAAGCAAAGGCTATCATTTGTATCATCCACAAACTAAATGAATTTTGGTTTGCCATGATGTTGTTTTCGTGGAAGATGGAAATCAGGCATTACTTTTCCTAAGGAGACATTAGTTAGCTCCAAAGATGTGTATGACACTTCACTACCTCTTTTTATAGGTGGACAGCCAAGTGTTGCTCCAAATGAGGCAATTTCTTAGCCTTTATAGGTTTCACATGATGATGTAGATCATTCCATTTCTAATGCAGATTTACATGAGGCACTTGTTGGTGAGAGGGCTGATGTAGAGGAGACAAAAACTATGCGTAAATGGTTGGTGTAGACTTTGTGAGATAGCAAATTAGATGCACCTCTATCATATCCTACTCTTTCAAGCTCTCATAGTGCTTCTTTTGCATCAGATTCCTATGTGATGGTTGCCTCTAGTCTTTGTGATGAGAATGAGCATGTTTCTTTTGACAAAGCACAAACTTCAAAAAATTGGATGGCTGCTATGCAATCAAAATGTAATGCTATTATGAAGAATGGTACTTGTTCTTTAAGTGATTTTCATCCTAAAAAAAAGGCCACTGGCATTAAATGGGTATACAATCTGAAGTGTAAGCTTGATGGAAGAGTTGATGGGTATAAAGATAGGCTTGTTGCGAAAGGCTATGCTCAAGAAAGCGGCATTGATTTTGTTGAGATCTTTGTACCCACATGTCGAATGACTACTGTTTGTAGCATTTGTGCACTTGTAGACCATCATGGTTGGAATGTATATCAGTTGGACATTAAAACTTCATTTCTAAATGGGGTGGCTTGCATGAAGAAGTGTATGTTTTTCAATCCCTTCGTTTTGTGCAAAAAGGGCATGACAACAAAGTGTGCAGATTGAAAAGGGCATTATATGGTTTGAAGCAAGCATCACATGCTTGATATGAAAAGATACATGCCTACTTGATTGCACATGATTTTGATGTTGGAGCAGAACAATCATCAATAGTGATTCTATGAAGATCAAAGTGAGAAGACATATGGAAGAATGAAGATTACTTTCAGAGGAAGAAAATGGAATCAGAAATGTTTCTTTTGTATATTACTCTTGTAAATAGTTCAATGTATTTTGAAAAAGGATGACGAGTTAGACTCGTATATATATCTACAGATACGTATTCATAAATAGAGAGAGTGATATAGATCAGATAGAGAAGAATAGGTGAAGAAGTGATGAACATTGTATGTATCATCAACCATATGTGTGAAAAGTAATGAAGAAGAAAATTGAGTAGAATTCTGCGCGTCGATCTTCTCTCCCATTCTCCTTCTGTGCTTAATCTTTTGAAGAATCTTTCTGCACGTATCTAAGTCCATAGCTAATCTATCTATGGCTAGAATTTGAGAGTTTAATTTCAATCAGGTTGTGAGAATTTTGCTTAGGAACATTCATATGTGAAAATGTTATAAGAGTCGAGAAATCTGGCGCACATTTCATCTTCAAAGAAATGGTCAGTGCTCAGTCCACAGTGTAAAGTTTTACACAAATGAGAGCTTAAAATTTAAGTTGGAAGGTAAGCCATCTATGGCTAGAAGATCTTGATCAAACGGGTTCAGAATTGGGAGAACCAATGCTAAGAAGTTGCAGGTGTCAAAGTCGCCATTGCAGAGAAGCACTTTCAGACATAGGTAAAGTGTTTCACACATTTCTCAGAGTGTACTTAATCTTTTTGAGAGATTTAACTTGGCAAAGTTGCGCAACCTTAAGGCGAAGTGTTGTGCAAAGTTTTATCAAAAACTTTACAGGATTGATTAGTCAATGAGTGACTAATCTACAGCAGACTTTTCAGAGAAGTTGAATTTTTCAGAACTTTCAATATTTCTGATAATTTGGTGAATGATCTCTAAGTTTGGTGGAGTCTAAGGTTAACCTTGATATAGAGGTGATCTAACTTCAAGGTTAATTTGTTCTTTTGGAGATTAACACTCTCCATCAGTGGTATCAGAGCAGGTTGTGTCAAAATTAAAGTGAAGGAGACTCCGACTATTGCAGAAATACAAAACTTTACATTTCGAAGGTGCAAAAGGTCAAAGTGTGAAGAAAGATTAAAGGAAGACATACAAAGAGTATCAAAAGGATCAGAAGGAGCAACATTCGAAGTAAAGGTACATTCATTATCTGTAAAGGTTAAAGATTTGAAGCTACAGGTGAAGTAAAGATGGGAGATAGTCTCCAAATTGAGAAGCTGGATAGAGAGAACTATCCTGCTTGGTCTATGAGGATGGAAGCTCACCTTATGAGCAAAGATTTGATAGGATATATCACAGGAGATGAAGAAAAGCCAGAATTCAGAGATCCTAGTGTTCCAACTAGGGAGGAGCTTGCAGATTTGAAGAATTGGATGAAGAAGGATGCTCAAGCAAGAAGCATCATCTACATGGCAGTCAATGACTATTTGCTTCCTCACATTAGAGGACTTGAAAGTGCTTGTGACATTTGGAATGCTTTGGAAGAGCATTTCCAAAATACAACCAAATCAAGGAAGGCTTCACTATGGGCAGAGTTTACTACCTTCAAGAAGAAGGCCTCACAATCAATTTCTGATTATGTGACAAAGATGAAGGACATTGCAGATTCTTTAGGTGCAGTTGATGAAGATATTGAAGAAGACAAATTGGTAAGACAAATACTCACAGGACTAAGAGGAGATGAGAAATGGAAGCCTTTCATTTTATCTACAGAACTTTCATTAGATCACTTTACTCCTGATTTGAATCAATTGTTAGGTCATATGCTAACTTTTGAGAATGATATCAAAGGAGATGTTGATAAGAGTGCAGGTCATGCAATGTATTCTAAAGACAAGAAGAAAGCCAACAAAGGAAAGCAACAATCAGGTGAAGAAGAAGGTACATCAAACCAAGCAAACTTCATAAGAGGAAGAGGAAATGGCAGAAGTAGAGGAAGAGACAGAAACAACAAAGATAATGCAAGAGCTTGTTGGATATGTGGTAAGACCAATCATCTATCTCATGATTGTTGGCACAATAATCAAAACAATGGTAATTATCAGAACTTTAATCAAAGAGCAAGAGGTGGTAGATTTCAGAGAGGAAATTTCAGAGGTAGAGGTGGTAGGAATTCTTTTGGAAGAGGTGGTGGAAGAAGCTTCCAAAGTCAATCCTATAATAACACCTACTACAACTATGCATCAGATCAGAAGGAGGATTCAACTCTCATTATGAATACATGTGAAACCTCACATGAGGACATGAGAGTGTTTTATATTGATTCAGGATGTAGTAATCATTTGAGTGGAAATATTGCTTTGATGACTGACCTAGATCACAATGCAATTAATCATACAGTGCAGACAGGTGATAATACAAAGCATAAGGTAAAGTCAATTGGTTCAGTCAAAGCTAAGGATGGGAGCACTCTTCTGAGTAAGGTACTTTATGTTCCCACAATTCCAAAGAATTTGATTAGTGTAGGTCAAATTGTGGAAAAAGGTTATGAGGTAAGGTTTACCAATGATGGAGTTTATGTGGAAGACCCTAGTCAAGGGTATAAACAAGTTATTGCAGGAAAGAAAGAAGGAAGGCTTTTCACATTGAAGGTACAAGGAAATGTTGGACATGCTATGTTCACATATGGAGAGCAGAAGGTGTCAGAATTGGATCTTTGGCACAAAAGACTTGGACACTTTAATGAAAGAGGTATCAAAGAAATGATTAACAATGATTCAGTGCTTGGAATGCCTAACATTGCAGGTCAACACATGACATACAGATGTGAGGCATGTCAATTAGGTAAGGCTCATAAGCAGTCCTATTCTAAGCATGGATTTATGTATTCAGAAAGACTTGAATTGGTGCATACAGATGTGTGGGGTCCTTCAAAGGACTTTAGTATAAATGGTTCAAGATATTATGTCATATATGTTGATGATGCTACCAGGTGGATCACAATTTATGTGATTAAGGAAAAATCAGAAGTGTTTAATACATTTAAACACTATCATGCATATGCAGAAAGGATTACAGGACAAAAATTGAAGAGACTAAGGTCAGATGGAGGGGGAGAGTATTTTTCAAATGAGTTCAATGATTATTTGTGGAATGCAGGTATAAAGAGAGAAGTTACTTGTAGGTACTCTCCTCAACAAAATGGGGTAGCAGAAAGAAGAAATAGGACTCTTGTTGAATTTGCAAGGTCCATGATGAAAGAGAAGAATTGCCCAAATTATTTGTGGGCTGAGGCTGTTAATACAGCTACATATTTGGTCAATAGATTGCCTTGTAAAGCTTTGCAGGGCATGACACCATATGAAGCTTGGTGGGGTAAGAAACCTACCTTGGATCATTGCAAAATATTTGGATGCTTGGCATATGCATATGTGCCATCTCAATTGAGGCATAAGTTGGAGCCTAAGGCAGAGAAGTATGTATTCATTGGTTATGATGATAAGCAAATGGGATACAGGTTGTGGAGTCCATCCACAAAGCAATTTATTGTATCCAAGGATGTTACATTTGATGAGCAAGGTACTTGGTATGCAGGTAAATATAATGTACATGCAGATGATGAAGAAGTAGTGGAACAAAGGAAAGGTAAAGCAAAGATTCAATTACTTGATGAAAGTGAGAGTAATGAAGTGCAGATTGAAGTTGAAGAGAGGCCAAGGTTTGATCCAGAATGTGATGAACCAGAGACCTCAAGAAGTGCAGAAGTTAGGAGATCATCTAGGCACAAATGGCAACCTACAAGGTATAGCTATGACACTTCATTCTTGACTACTAAAGATTATGCTTATTTGGTAAAAGCAGATGAAGACCCTTCTACATATAAAGAAGCCAAAGGGAAGAAGAATTGGGAAGATGCTATGCAAGAGGAGTATGATGCATTGATAGAGAATCAAACATGGGATTTGGTTCCTAAACCTAATAGTCAAAAGATTATTGGATGTAAGTGGGTTTACAAAACAAAGAGATTTGCAGATGGAAGTGTGTCTAGGTACAAAGCTAGACTTGTTGTGAAAGGGTATGCACAGACATATGGAGTGGACTATGATGAGACCTATAGTCCTGTGGCAAAGATGACAACCATCAGGACACTCATTGCAATTGCTGCTTGTAAAGGTTGGAAGTTGTCTCAATTAGATGTTAAAAATGCTTTCTTGAATGGTTACATTTCAGATGAAGTCTACATGGAGCAACCAGATGGGTTCAAAGATCAAGTGAGTCCAAATTATGTATGTAAGCTCAAGAGAGCTTTGTATGGGTTGAAGCAAGCCCCAAGGGCTTGGAATTATAGGCTTGTAAAATTCTTGAATGATCTTGGTTTTCAAGCATCAAAGGCAGATAGTAGCTTGCTAGTCAAAGCAAGTGAAGATGGGTTCATTTATGTGTGTATTTATGTTGATGACATAATACTTACAGGAACAGATGATAAGGGGATACAAATGATCAAAAAGCAGATGGAGAAAGAGTTCAAAATCAGTGATTTGGGGAACCTATCATTCTTCTTGGGAATGGAGATCTCTTATACTCAACATGGAGTATATGTGACCCAAGAAAGGTATCTTAAAAATTTGCTAACCAAGTTTAAAATGGAAGATTGCAGGGTTGCACCTACACCTTTGGAAGTGAACCATAAATTGTCTAGGTTTGGAGGAGAAGAGTTCAGAGATATGAAACTCTATCAAAGTTTGGTTGGTAGCTTGATTTATGCTACATTGACAAGGCCTGACTTATCATATGCAGTTGGTGTGCTTTCACAATTCATGCATTGTCCTAGAAAGAAACATTGGATTGCAGGACAAAGAGTACTTAGGTACATCAAGGGTACACTCAAAGAAGGGTTGTACTATGGGTTTACTTCAGATACAAGAATTAAGATATATAGTGATGCAGATTGGGCAGGTAATGTTGATGATAGAAGATCAACACATGGATACTTGTGCTATGTAGGAGACAAATTGATTTCATGGTGTTCTAAGAAGCAACATACAGTTGCTTTGTCATCCACAGAGGCAGAATATAAAGGTATGGTGGAAGCTGCAAAAGAGGTAATATGGCTAAAGACACTTTTGAAAGTTTTTGATGTGATTCAGAGTACTCCTATTATTTGTGGAGACAATATGAGTTCATTATACTTGGCAGCTAATCCTGTATTTCATGCTAGAACTAAGCATATTGAAATACAGTATCATTTTCTGAGAGAGAAGGTCATTGAGAAGGAAATTGAAGTCATACACACTCCTACAAAAGATCAACTTGCAGATATGATGACTAAAAGTTTGGATGGACCTAAATTGCAGAGGTTTAAAGATATGGCAGGAATAAAGAAGATACAGGTAATCACAATTGAAGATTGAGGGGGAGTTGTTGGAGCAGAACAATCATCAATAGTGATTCTATGAAGATCAAAGTGAGAAGACATATGGAAGAATGAAGATTACTTTCAGAGGAAGAAAATGGAATCAGAAATGTTTCTTTTGTATATTACTCTTGTAAATAGTTCAATGTATTTTGAAAAAGGATGACGAGTTAGACTCGTATATATATCTACAGATACGTATTCATAAATAGAGAGAGTGATATAGATCAGATAGAGAAGAATAGGTGAAGAAGTGATGAACATTGTATGTATCATCAACCATATGTGTGAAAAGTAATGAAGAAGAAAATTGAGTAGAATTCTGCGCATCGATCTTCTCTCCCATTCTCCTTCTGTGCTTAATCTTTTGAAGAATCTTTCTGCACGTATCTAAGTCCATAGCTAATCTATCTATGGCTAGAATTTGAGAGTTTAATTTCAATCAGGTTGTGAGAATTTTGCTTAGGAACATTCATATGTGAAAATGTTATAAGAGTCGAGAAATCTGGCGCACATTTCATCTTCAAAGAAATGGTCAGTGCTCAGTCCACAGTGTAAAGTTTTACACAAATGAGAGCTTAAAATTTAAGTTGGAAGGTAAGCCATCTATGGCTAGAAGATCTTGATCAAACGGGTTCAGAGTTGGGAGAACCAATGCTAAGAAGTTGCAGGTGTCAAAGTCGCCATTGCAGAGAAGCACTTTCAGACATAGGTAAAGTGTTTCACACATTTCTCAGAGTGTACTTAATCTTTTTGAGAGATTTAACTTGGCAAAGTTGCGCAACCTTAAGGCGAAGTGTTGTGCAAAGTTTTATCAAAAACTTTACAGGATTGATTAGTCAATGAGTGACTAATCTACAGCAGACTTTTCAGAGAAGTTGAATTTTTCAGAACTTTCAATATTTCTGATAATTTGGTGAATGATCTCTAAGTTTGGTGGAGTCTAAGGTTAACCTTGATATAGAGGTGATCTAACTTCAAGGTTAATTTGTTCTTTTGGAGATTAACACTCTCCATCATTTGAGAACAGTCCAAATGAGAGCAATGTTAAGCATGCAAATGATGTGTTTTAGGTAAACAGTATTTAATATGAAAGCTTTGTATGGACTAAAGTAGGCAGCAAGAGCTTGGTATGAAAAGTTACATGACTATCTTCTATCTATTGGTTTTGAAAACTTAGATGCAGCTCCCACTCTTTATGTTAAAGCTGAGAAAGATATTTTGATTATTATTATCATATATGCTGATGATATGATAATGACAGGTCCCAAGGATTCAGACCTTCAGTATTTGAAGGCACAACTTAAGCATACATTTGATGTAAATGACTTAGGTATTTTTCATTATTATCTTGGGATTGAGTTCAAGTACAGAGATGATTGTATCTACATGACACAGCAGATTCCAAGCCTATGCCGACACTATGGATGTTAGTGTGTCATTACAGTCAAAAGCATATTTAGAAACATTTGATGCTACATTATATATTCAAGCAATTGGTTGCTTGATATATCTATGTAATACACATTCGGACATTCAAATTGCAATTTCTCAAGTATCGAGCTTCATACAAAATCTATTTAAGATTCATTAGAAAGCAGTTAATTGAATTTTCAAATATTTGAAGAGAACGTCCAGTTATGCTATGGCATTTCTAAAGTTTTGCACATATCAAAATTTTTTCATATTATTAAACCTTGTACCATTATGACATTGAAGAGGGGATTGTTGCAAACAATGTCAAAAATAGGTTCAAGACTTGTCAACAGTAGTCATATGATGTAGTTTTTGTGGAATCCTTACAAGAAAAAGAAGTGTTCATCTTGGCTAAGGTAGGTCCTTGCCAAATCTACAGCACGATTTTGAATCCTCTAGAATGCGACATAGCGATAGTTTTCCGAAAAGAAACATGATTTTTGCAAGAGCCGATTTTTGTATGCATTTCTATGTGACATGCAAATGTGTTTGCTTTATGCTTTTAGATCCATCATGGGGTAATCTCAAAGATATATAAGAAGGGATTATGCTCATATTGTGAAATATCTTCTCAAGCATCACTCAAGCTTCCACAAGCTCTAGTGTTGGAGATCTTTGGTGATCTTGGAGGTGATCAACTAAAGGAGGAGTTCTTACACTCTTGGAGGAGTTGTGCTCTACATCTGGAGACATTTGAAGGATTTCATGTCAGCCAACCATTAGCATCACTTACTGATATACTATGAGTAACAAGTCTAAATCTTTCCTTGCTTGTTAGTTCACTAGTTTCTGATTTAGGGATAATCAGAATTCAGGTTTGTTGTAAAATAGTTCTAAATTGTTCATAATCTCTATAGTCTCACACACACACTCTTCATACCTTTTAGGCACACAATCTTTTGTATCTCATTCCTATTTCCACCTAGATTCAAATATTATCAGTTTTTATCATATTCACACATTGTAATTTGACATTGGAATATAAGTTAGTGTAGGTGAGCATCCTAGATTACTGTACACTTTGAAAATATATCTCTATCTCTCACTCATCATCTTTTTTAGTATTAGGGTGTGTATGCTAAGTTTCATGTGTTGGAAGATCTTGTAAACATGTTATTGAGGCCCACTACACTTCCAAAAGGTTGAGCCACGCCCTAAGAGGGAGGATTAGAAACCATGGCTTTTGGGGTAAGTGGTTAGTCCATCACACTTCTAGCTAGTAGGTCATGAGTTCAAATCCCCCATGTTCCTTTCCATTCAAGAGGCTACTTAGGCAACAATAAAAGTTTACCTATCAAAGGGAAATGCAAAGTTAGTAGCACTAACCATAAGGGAGAAGCCAAGGAACTTAGCAATGTACCCTTTGTGCAAAACCTCTACATGACCTTATTATCAATCAAATCTATGATGGATCATCACAAATAAGTACTCTTTGATAAAACTTTTTTCAAAATGATCGATTGTTTCACGCACAAAATCATGGTTCAAGGCATTGAAGCAAAAGGTCTCTATAAGCTTTCATGCTTTAACACAAAAGAATCACTCTTAGAGTCGTGGCATGAGAGATATGAGCATACTCATATTTTCAAAAGATCTCATCATCTTATCTTGTTCAAGCTTTTCCCAAGATAACTCAAGTATGTTCCAGGAGAGGAAGTCACCTTGGGATGAGAGCCTTCAATAGGAGAAGTCGGACGCCCAATGTCTTGCCATGCATTTGGTAGATGCCCAAATGGTGAGCAAACAATAGTCATCTCCTTGTGTTTGCAAAAAAAAAAAGTATTTGCCTTCTTATGTTGCCAAGAAAATTTAAGTGGTCACCTCATATGGAGAGAGCTCTAGATTTGGTAGTCGCCCAATTTTGGTATGCACAAATTTGGCATCATCCAACTTCTGGGTAGAAGAGGATTTTAGTGGTCGCCCATATCTTGGGGAGTTGTCAAAAACAAGAGGTCGCTCAATCTTAATGAAGAGGGTATTTGGGGTCATCTATGTGAGATGAGGAGGCAAATATGAGTTTCCTTCTAGCAAGAGATCCCTTTGGTATGCACAATTCGGTTGTCTCCCATCCCAACTGCATCAGTGAAGTAGTGGCCTAGTTCTCCACTTATGGAGTTAGCCAAAAGATGGTTTCTCCATTGCCAAGCATACACCGAATTCTTGATGAGATATGAGGTAGGTGCCCAAATTATAACATACCCCAAATGGGTGGTAGCCCAATTTGTGGTGAGGAGGTCGCCCCATATCTTGGTATGCTCCAACTCTATGTGGTTGCCCAAGTTGTGAGAAGGGCATCAAATGGTAATCACCTAATTCTGTTATGCTCCAAAATTGGTAGAGGTCTCATGGATCCAAATATGTTATTGGCCAAAGAAAAGGGAGTTGCACCATCTTGATGTAGTGCTAGAAAAGTAGTCACCCCATCAATAAGAGAAGATATTGGAGTCGCCCATAGCACCAAAAAGGTGGTAGTCTCGCCCATGGTGGCAACTTGGTAGTCGCCCTTGCTTGCTTACCATGGGTGGTTGCCCATGTGGCCAAGATGGAGAGGTGTAGAAATGGGAGTTGTCCAACCCCAAAAAGGTGGTAGTCTTGCCCATGGTGGCAACTTGGTAGTCACCCCATGATGGTCTGAAAATATATTTTCTTAATTTGATTATGCTCCAAAAGCCCAACCATCAAATCTTGAATCCAGAGAAGAAAATGAAGCCAGTGGAGAAGTCAATGGAGAATGTCTAGCAAATCATTTGCTCTACGGACCCCTGCATTGTCTTTGAATCATCCCAGTCAATTCCTCCTTTATTTACTTATGCAAACAAAATGAACTACAGAAAATGAAATAAATTCAACTATGGTATGTACAGTGAGGAGTGAATTTCTCCTAGCTTGATTCAAATTGAATTATACTCCACCCTAGAAGTTTTATCCAGGGACTTCTTTTCCTCATCCAAATCTTCTAGTTGCTACATGGAACTATAAAACTTAACTTTCTTGGCCTTTGGCCATAGTTCCTCTTCTTTACTTCTCTATGTTGTATTAATCTTCTCATGTCATCAAATCTCTTTAGAATCGTAATGTCCATCTTCTTGGTTCTCTTTAAAGCCATGATGTTTGTCTCCTTAGTTCGATATGATGTGGATGCTTCTAGCTTAGTATGTGTCTTCCTCTTTAGAGCATGTCCTAGCTTCCCTCTAATCTGAAATTAACCTTACCTTTGAAATGTGTCTACATGATTTGTAGGTTGATTAATTGATGATGTTGATCCTCTTCAAGTTGTGTCTTGCAAGAATGCTTCTTCTTCATTAATAGGAACAGGACTAGTACTTATCACATGTTCCATGATTGGTTCATTGGTCCATTCTAATGAAATTTTTGGAAATAGAACATCCTTTGATACCACCAAATCATAGGGTGTAGCCTGAGGTGTCTTGACATATTTTGCATATTTCAAAACAGAATCCAAATAATTATTAAGTTTGGTTTGTTCACCTAGAGAAAGTAGTGTAGTGATCCCTTTTGGTAAAATTTGGCCACTATGGTCAAGTGGCCCACTTGGTGGTTTTTGCCTTCCTAGAGATGCCTACAACAATTGAAGTTGATCACCTTGCTCCAGAGAAGCAATCGGTTCTTCATAGAGAATCAGCCCATTTTGGCCAAGGGAAGGCTTCTTGTCTACTTGCCCACTATCTGCTAGTGCCTACCTTGAGGTGGCCCCTCATGAAAATCAAAAAAATGTAGGCATCCTGATCCCTAAGAGGTGCTAGATTTTAGTCGTCCATGTTCATCTTGCAAGAAAAATGATCACCAAAAACTTCATTTTGACCATCAAAAATTAGGTGCCAAAATTGGCCACCTTGGCTACCTGTGAGTTCTCGCCCACTTGGGCCACCCTGGGAGAGGTGCCTAACTTGGGCTTCATGATACCCATCCTGAGAGAGGTTCCCAACTTGGGCTTCATGATGTCCAATTTTGGCTTCTACATCTAGTTTCCTATAGACACTTGTCTTAACTTTTTCCTTACTATTCACACGTAAATTATCAATTTTTTCCTCTTTTTGGCTTCCTTCTGCTTCTTCCATAGAATCCTCATTTATTTCTTATATTTCAATTGTGCAACATTCTAGATTGTCAATCATCCAATTCAACATATAATCATCTTCATGAGGTAGAGAAGGCATTACCTGAGTGTCCATTGTATACTTAGTTGCCTTGAAAGTGCCAGATCCTTCCTCCAAGTGTATATGTAGTTGATTATTAGCCTTTGTAGAAATCCATAACCTTATCCTTCCCCAATCTTGCAATGCTTTTTCTTGCCTCGGCCAAGACCTTCCCAAGAGAGGATCATAAGTATCTTGTGGTAGGTCAATAACAAAAAAATCCAAGAGAAATTGACAACCTTGCACCATCATAAGTATCTTTTCAATGATGGTCAGTGGTGTAACTCGATATTGATCTGCTAGTGTGATAGTAAAAGGTGCTATCTTGATGAGGGACAATTTTAATTTCTTCATAGTAAAATCAAGCATTAGATTGATGCCAGAGCCACCATCTACAATGACACCTATCAAAAGTTCATTTTTTATAGAAACAAATAATCTTGAACTTTCATAGTCTACTGGTGGCGGTGGGCTTAGGTAAGCAGACTGAAATTCACTGCAGTGGGCTCAGGTAAGCAGGCTGTATGACTTTCAGAAGGTCATTTCTGACCCTTGCATCCATCTTTATAAGTTGAAATAAATTGACCTTGTGGTGAATTCTCTTCTAAATTTCCTCGATATTTACCTCTGGAGTATTTTTGTGAGGGTGAGTAGGTTGTTCCTTGAAAGAACTTGGAGAAGCTTGTAGAAGGTAGAAAAGTGCGTTTCGAAGCGACGAAGTTTGGTCAAGCCAACCGGCACAAGACCAGCCCTTGAGCTTATGGAGACTCAAATAGACCTTATAGGCATGCAATAAGTGCAAAGAAACACACTACGTACTTTGGAGCATCAAGGAGAATGAGTCGATACAAAACAGATAGGTTCGGGGGTCGACTAGTTCAAAAAACTTACTATCTATGGAAGAGACAATGAACTTCAAATGCCCATAGCAACCAGCGTGATTACAATTAGAAAAAATCCTTTTATGGGAGTGATACACATAGGGTTGAGTGTATAGAATGCATAAAAGTATAAGGAATAAGCAAAATATGCTATAGGAATGAATGCGACATTCAGTGGACTTCCTATTTTTCAGGAATACACAAAGATTGACACCGAGACAGAAAAACTGAGATTTCTCCCAATCTACTAAACCAAATGCTATGCGATTTTATAGGCATAAACTAGACAATAATATCTTTCCAATGAGCCATCTTTGACTCAATTTGGAGCTCTGGAGAGAGAGCAGCAACCTCTACAAGATTACTGTTGGCGAAGAAGATGATGCAGAGAATTGAAGCAGCAAGACAATGATGGTCATAAGTGTATGTATATTGCTTCCATGTAATGTACAAGTGATTTCAAGTATTTATATAGACTCTAGGAGTGTTCCACGACTTCTACAAGTGAAATTTGAATTCAAATGAAGGTGGGAATGGTTGTTGGAGGGAATCAATTCACTTTCATACAATCTAGGAAAAGTGAAGATCTAGTTTGATCTACTTTTAGACGATTTGATTGCTTGATTGAATGCAACTTCAACCACCACAAATTTGTGGGATTTTGACTCTATCTTTCTACCTTTACATGTGTAAAGCTGAAGGCTTTTACAACGGTAAATGAACCATCAAAAAATCTCTCAAAAAATACAATAAATGAGCATAAGAAAAAGAACTCTCTAACGGATATTCTTTCGACGCGATAACCTTTGATGTAGATCAAATCCACCTCAAGCATAGTGTAAGCTTGATGTTCCAACAGCTCCCCCTCAAGCTAAAGTATGCTTGAGTCTTCATTCTCTGATAGGTTGAATACCTGCCATAGCTTTGAATCTACAAAGCTTTATTCCATCAAGTGCCTTCATCATCATATCTGCTACTTGCTTTTCAGTTGGAACAAAAGAAATGTCAATCTCCTTTGCCATGAGCTTTTCCCTGATGAAGTGGTAATGGACCTCTATGTGCTTGGTTCTCACATGGAAAATAGGATTTGCCGCTAGATGCATGGAACTTACATTATCTCCGAATATATGAGGTTTGGAACTCATAAGTCCCAAATCTGTATACAATGCTTTTAACCATATTGCCTCTTGAGTTGCTATGGTCAAGCCTTTGTACTCTGCTTCAGTTGAGGATAAAGCAACTGTTGGTTGCTTCTTGGAACTCCATGACACTAGCTTCGAACCTACAAATGCTAAGTAACCAGATGTACTTCTTCTATCATCCTTAGCTCCTGCCCAATCTGCATCTGAGTAGATTTTGATATCCAAATCTCAAGAGTAAGGATAGAATATACCTTCGTTGATTGTACCTTTGAGATACTTCAGTACTCTCTTAGCCGCATCCATGTGTGGTCTTCTCGGTGAGTGCATGAACTCACTAAGCACTCCCACACTATATGAGATGTCTGCCCTGTTAAGGAAACACTCACGAATTTGACGCAACAAACAAGAGAGAAACAGAATCTTCCGGAAAATCTATGCACAGGTGTACAGTATGCGAAGTTAGTGCGCGGTGTGCGCATAACAGAGCAATTAACCGCGGCGGGTGCGTAAGGCGCGCATAACGCGAATTGAAGAATGACAGGGCAGAGGAGCGCCAAAGAAATTGTATATATATACAGCAAGATTTGAAGAACGCGACGTAGATATACACGGAGAGAGAATCGTAGATGATACACAGAGGAGAACGAGACTGAGAGAAGACGCCATAGATCGCGTATGAGTGAAGAGAGATTTAGAAGTTCTCAGAAGACGCCATAGATCGCGTATGTACAGATGAATAACACAAGCCTGAAGTGTCGGGTCTTTTCATCTGAAGAGAGATGGTAATAAGAAACTACTCACTGTAGGAGAGTTTCTGTAACTTGAGCAAGAAGAGGCCAAGCTTACTTGTACACATCTTCTCTAATCGAAAACACATGTTCATGTGGATGTCTGCGTGCAATCTTTACTTGTGAAGAATCTGAAGTTATTTCGTATTACGGTAGGAAGCTTAGTTTATCGTTAACTATCACGACTCGTTACTAAACGTGCTTCAGTACCTTCTCTGTAAACGCATGTTTAGGTGAATAACAGTTTACTCAGTAAAACATATTTCAGTAATTCTCGGTCAGTTACAGTTTCTCAGAAATCAGGATTTTCCGGTAGAACAACGAAGTATAACTCATAGCAGAGTTCGAAGCATTGTATGAGAGATAGCTCATCTTGTAGCTAGACGCCTCTACTTTAAGCTGATCACAATTTCCGGTGGAATGAAGATGTACACACAGTACAAAAGTTAACCGAAAAGTAGCACTTCAGAACTGTGAAGTTTCCAGAAGGAAGTTCATTCGGTGAAGGAAGCTCACACACTACTTCCTTACTTCACATAAGTTCATCTGAAGCAATTACGAGCAGAACTAAGTTTATTTCGGTGAAGTTCCGGTAAGATTTCGGTGACGTCCAAGCGACAGTCTGGTGAAGTTCTAGTGGAACCTGAGTCGCAGAATAACATAGTTAAAGCGACGTTATTTAGGCTAAGCTACTGTTGATTACAGAGGTGTTCTAAATCACTCTAGTTTAGCATCCTATCACGGTGGCGTGGCAATTTCCGCAGGCCTGACAGAGTTCAAGCTTTGTCGCGAAACTCACCTTCAGGGCGAAAGTATTTTCGCAACAGTAGGCGTTAGAGCCGAAGTTTTCGCCAACATGCCCTTGTATGAGTAGCGTATATCAAGCTACCTACTAAGCTTTGATACTCTTTAATGTCTTCAATTTTCTCGCCTTCATAAACACTTAGTTTATGATTCATCTCCAAGGTGTACCTGCAGGTTTAGTGTTCTCCATTTTGAACTTGAGACGAAGATCATGAATGTATATTCTTTGAGTCAAATACATTCCTTCATCTGTGTATATCACCTGCATACCTAGGAAATATGTGAGCTCACCTAGGTCACTGGTTTTGAACTCCTCTTGCATGTGTCTCTTGATCCTTTGAATGCCATTTAGATCATCACCTGTCACAATAATATCATCTACATATACACATTGATAGATAACCTCGTTGTGATCCCTTTTGATGAATAGAGAAGGATCTGAGTTGCTAGCTTTGAACCCTTGATCTTGAAGGCAACAAGGTGTCATACACATCTTTGGAGATAACCAATGTCTCCTTAGTAGATGAAAGTAATGGTTGAATTGCAACTTCCACAAGAACAACATCATGGCTAACCAAAATGCATTTAATTTGTGGATGATATAGACAATGGCCTTTGCTTTTAGAACTATACCCAAAAAAAAAATACAATTCACTACTTTATCATCCAATTTCTTGCATTGTTGTTCACGTACTAATACATATGATAGACAACCAAAGACTGCAAATGAGCAACACATGGCTTGCGACCATCCCAAGCCTCATATGGAGTGATAGACTACAATGCTTTAGTGGGACACATGTTAAGTACATATGTTGCACACATAACAGTCGCAAGCCAGAAACTATGTGGTAAAGCCTGACACCAGGCCATACAACTTGCGATCTCCATGAGTGACGTTCTTCCTTTTGGCAAATCCATTTTGTTGAGGTGTATACGGCACTGTACAATGATGTTTTATTCCATGTTCAGCCAGAAATGCATTACCTCGATCAAAACGGAGGGTGCTCATTTTACATGCTGATAGATTTTCAACCAAAACTAGAAAGTGTTTGAAGCACATAAACACTTTAGACTTTGCCTTCGATGGATATATCCATGCATGCCTAGAAAATTCATCAATGAAAGTCAGGAAGTAAAGATAGTTCCCAAAAGAGACTTCACTTTCGATGGATATACCCATGCATGCCTAGAAAATTCATCAATGAAAGTCACGAAGTAAAGATAGTTCCCAAAAGAATGCGTTTGCATAGGACCACAAACAACACTGTTGACAAGCTGTAGTTTCTGAGCAGCTCATACTCAACTATCTTTTGGGAAGGAGGAATGTTGCATTTTACCCAAAATATAGCCTTCACAGACATGTTTACTAGGTGCCTCAAGCTTGGGCAAAGAGGACACCATTTCACATTTCTATAGGCATAGAAAACTAGCAATATTTAAATGACCAAAGTGTGCATGCCAAAGCTTTGCATCTGACACAGCCTCAGAATCTTGAACTATGCATGTTGAATCATTCACACATTTTGCATAATCTATGAGCTTATACAGCCCACAACATAAAATGGCAGAAGCAATAATGATATTGTCATTTGACATATCATGAAATGTACATCTGTCATCAACAAATTTCACAACCAAGCCGATCTTGGCTAATGTTGAAACTCATAATAGATTTTTCTTGATCCCTAGCACAAATACAGCATCCGATAATATAAAAGAACTACGACCAACATTAGTCAGAAAGATCTTACCAACTCCCATGATAAGATAAGAGTCATTGGTGCATGTGACAATATTTCTTGTAGGGGAAGGCTCAAGTGAAATGAAGAAACTACTCTATGAGGTAATATGTTTAGTTTCCCCACTATCAAAGTACCAAACATCTGAGTCTACTACAAACATACACTATTCACGAGAAGATGGGTCATAATTGCAAATAGTCGTAAATGCCCATTCTTCATTCTGCACAAGATTTGCAAACTGTGATTTGGGTGTGGAGGCCTCTGCAACAACCATTCCAGCCTCTTTTTTCTTTGCCTCTTTTGCAGTTAGTTTTGGACAACTCTTATGACATGATCATTTCCTTTACAATATTTGCAAGACAATTTCTACTTTTCGATTTTCTACTCATTTTTGTCATCCTTCTTTGATCGTGGAGGATTAGAAGATTTCTACTTACTAGTAGATGAGGTCTATTTACCTTTGCCCTTCTAACTAGCCACAAAATCTTGATCTGCAACGTGCATAATGGACTTGTTCTACCTAGACTGATCTTCTTGCAAATAGAACAGAGAATAACTCCTCAAATAAATTAAGGCATTTGGATTGCCTTTCATCATCAATCGAAGATTAGAAGCAAAACTCTGATATGAATTTGGAAGATCGTTCAGAACAGTTCTGCACAAGTGAATTGTCAACCAAGACTTTGTCAGCAAAAATCAACTGCTCCTTCAAATCTTCAATCTTTGTCAAAAAAATTTCCATGGAATATCCTTCATTCATGTGCTCACTCTCCAACTGTCTTCGGATAAAAGTAACATGCCTCATTCCTTGCCTAATTTAAGGTGGTAAGTGTATCCCAAACATCCTTTGTTGTTTTGCAAGAGCAAATGTGAGGAATAATGGCACGTTTGACAAACAAGGCTATGAATGCATGTGCTTAAGTGCCTCTGCTATCCCAACGAAGTTGCTCTGCAATAGGTGCAGCAAGAACCGAAGCACAAACAGGGACCTGAAGAAAATCATCTTGAATGCCATCTGCATCATCTTCAATAACTATATGTGCAGGTGTAGTAGGACGTTTTTCAACACCCTGCATAATATTTCACCTTTTGTTACCAATACATGATGCATCATATGTGCCCATAATGGATAATTGGTACTATTGAACTTATCTTCAATAGCCAATATATGGAATAGATCATAGCTTTCAGCCATGATCACTGACTAAAATACTCTGATGCAAAAAAATAATTGTATCTCAAAAAGTTGCACATAACTACCCTGTCAACTTTTCTCTAAACCTGTAGCAGACTATGAGTTGCTTACACTGGCGAACTAAAACCTGTTTATATGTTTGGCACAAAAAGACAAAATTGTCTGCACAAGCACTATGATAGTGCATTTGACGGCTGAAATGAGCTCAGATCATGACTTCGACACAACACAACAAAGTTGTTTTGAACTCCTAATCACCCTCAGTATGCTCACCAATTTTCGTACGATTTTTAGACTGTGACCAGAGGAGTGTTGATGATGCCCTAGATTAAATGCAATCTGCTCTGATACCAATTGTTGGAGTTTGAGGTCTATGAAAGCATGCAAACATCATAAGGAAGAAGAAGAAGAAGAAGCTTGGAGCATAATAGATAATATTGAATGTATTACCAAAATAATGTACAAAGATAAGTGACCTATCATGGTTATAGGCATATATAAAAGCCAGGGAAAAAAAACTCCTAAAGAGCGAAAAAAGTGCCTCGGTGGTCCTAGTGTATTCCCACACATCACTTCCAAAATATATCAACATTTAGGAGGTTCCCCCCCCCCCCACTTGTATATATGTTTATAACCTGAACAAGTTACTCATCTTTGTATATTCACTTGGTAATTCATTCATTGTTGTGTTGTGCTCCAAGTTTCTTCTTCCTTGTGCTATTTGTGTGATTCCATAGACTTCAAACTCCAATAGTCGGTATCAGAGAAGGTCACCACTTCATCAAAGGCATCATTGACACCCCTACGGTCACAGTCTCAAAATTATATGAAAATTGATTATTATATCAACCCTCTCATCAACAAGTGCATCATGTAAATCTGCATTAGAAATGGAATGATTCGCATCATCGTGTGGAACCTGTAAATGCAGAGACATTGCCTTGTTTGGACTAGCATTTAATTTTCCACCTATAAAAAGAGGCAGCAAAGTGTCATACACATCTATAAAGCTAATTGAAGTCTCCTTGGTACATGAAAGCAATGGCTAAATTGCATCATCCACAAAAACAACATCATGGATAACCAAAATGCGTTTACTCTCTAGATGATATAGATGATAGCCTTTGCTTTCAGAATTGTATACAAGAAAAATACATTTCACTGTTTTATCATCCATTTTCTTGTGTTATTGTTCAAGCACTAATCCATATGCCAGACAACCAAAGATACACAAATGAGCAAAAAATGGATTGCGATCATGCCAAGCCTCATATGGAGTGATATATTGTAGTGCTTTGGTGGAACACCTATTAAGTACATATGCTACACACATAAGAGCCTCAAGCTAGAAGCTATGTGGGAAAGCTTGGATTTTGATCGTAAACCTCACCATCTCCATGAGAGACCTTTTCTTTCTTTCAACAACTCCATTTTGTGGATGTGTATATGACACTATATACTAATGTTTTATACAATGCTTGCAGACTCAGATAGTATAAAATTCATCATGTGAGCAAGATAAATAAACCCATTCTTCCACATGGATAAATATTTAAACTCTTCATTGTGCAAAGGAAAAACAATAACATTTACTGTAATGACTCGAGGCCGAAAATTTTGAGGAGATTACACAACTTGCATCAATGCCCCATAATTTCTATCATCACCTATGTTCAGAATAAGAGGCTCTGCATTCATCAGTAAGTTGCTCTCCTTGTACAAATCACTTAGCCGCTGCATGTAATGTCTTCTTTATGATTTAAGTGGGGAGAGAGAAATCTCTCCGACATTGATCCCCAGCAAACCTGTGCTTCCTCCGGATGCACCAACCTGAGAATAAACCTGCTTTCTTCATAACATCAAATTTGTTTTTCATGTGATTTTCTTATAAAATCCTGCAAGTGCATGGGTAAAACTCATAAAGTGCCTTATGCATGGCCATGTATTGGGCCCTATAAAATGCATACTTTTAAAATGCATAGAGAACAAATATGGTGCAATGAACAAGGTAAAAGGCTTCGGATGGTGAGGATTGTGCACTCACTCACATACATAGCAATGTGAATATACATAAAGCCTTATAGTCTCTCTTATGTGCATGGGTACAGATTAGATCGTGCCTCGATGCATGGTCATGTAATGTGAACCTATCACATGCATACTTTAAGTGCATTTTCAAAAATTTATGGTGCATAAGGGATAAGAGCTTTTGATGAAGAGGTTTTTATCTCCTAGACTTAGACTTTGCTCGCAGATTTCATAATGCATGTTACAATCTAGATTGGTGCAAATGGACGTGCACCTAAGGAAAAAGCTCAACATGTGTTTATACATAATTTGATGTGTACTTTAAATGCAAGGTTAAACAAAATGGTGTAAAACTAGAAGTAAAAAGTTATTCATGATCTATTCTTGAAGAAAAACTTGGTTTGCCAATAACTCCATTCTTCATCCTCAACCTGAAAAAATGATTCATCTTGAAACACTTGTAAAAAACACTACTATTAGTAAACTTATACTAAATATAGCAATCCAAGATAAGACTTCTCGATAATCCATCTGTAACAATCAACGCAATATTAAGTCAAATTTTGTGGCTTTCATAATATTCCATTGAAACATTAAATCATCCATTGTAATAGAATCATCAAATTAATCATGTCTATTTTAATGGAGTATTCTAATTACTTCTTTTTAAAAGTTTATAAGGTGTTGGTGGCCTTTGCATATTTTGTTCAATTTGTTTAATAATTTTATCAATCATCTTCTTTTGTTCTTTGTTTATACTCTTCTCTTCATCAAGTTCTTTAGGTTTTCTCTCACTAGTTTCTTGATTCTTAATCTCATACCCCAATTTAGTTTTCAATTTATTTACTTTATGTTGATCAAATAATGTATCATTCTCTAAAAGATCTAGATCACATGTGATATAATAGTTAAAGTCTTTCTTCATCACTTGTATTAATTGCCCATCTTTTTGCTCATTCGTATCTATTGTTTTATGTTCATTTCGCTCAAGTTTTTGGTTTTCCCAAGATTTTGATTCATCAATTGTTTTCTCTTGATTATTCGTCGATATCTTAATTGCTTGATTAACAATTTTATCATCTGTATGTTTCTTTGATCGCCATTGATATGTTTGTATCATTCTTAGTTTTCTTGGTTTTGCTTTTGTTTGTTCAAAAAGTTTTTTCATTCCCCCTCGACCTAAGTTTAAGTGTAAAGGGGCATGAGCATGAACATCACATATTTTTTTCCCAAGTTGACAAACTATTTGATGTTTGCATGCATGTTCAAAGTCAATACAATTATCATAGGTAAGACCGATTTTGTCACACCAAAAACATCGAACAATGCGTTTTCTCATCCTATTTGATTTTTTTGGTATTATCCTAGGAATAGGTTTTCTAAGATCACATGAAGGTGTTTGATCAGGCATATATGTAGACAAATTATGGACTCTTACTTCATGTTCATGATTAAGTTTCAACTCTTGTAATTCTTGATTTTGAATTATCAAAATTTCAACTTTATTTCTCAACTCTAAAATTTCATATTCTAGTGTCTCTTTTAAGTTCTTAAAGTTTTTACCCATTTCTCGCATAGTTTGAGACATTTCATTTATGGTTATGATAATTCCAAATTTATCTTGTATTGTTTCATTTACTCTCCTCTCTACATTTTAAACTTCTCTTCATATTCTCTAAATTTCTCTTGTATAGTTTGCTTTGTTTTCCATTTCTATGCATTTATCTTCCCATTTTCTCAAGTGTGTTGATCCATCAATGCGTGCACATATGCTTCATCAATAACAGTACTCTTTGAATTATGCTCTTGTATTTTAATTTCAAAAGATTTTTTACATTGATTTATATTTTTCATGTTTGTATGTTGTTTTTTACCTATAAGTCACGCTTGAATATCAAAGGAGCACCACATAAACGAAAAACAAGCTATGAGTTTATACACACATCAAACATACATTACTTAGAATTGATTTGAGGAAGACGTTGAAAAATCATGCACCTGAGCTGTAACACCGATTCTTCACGTCAGGTTCACCAAATGTCAGGAAGCTGCGGACACACGACTGGTGGATCAATCAACTGCTAAATCGTGTGCCGCACACGGCTAGTGGATCAATCAACCGCTAAATCCTTCGGCACATGCAGGGTGCTTCGAGCAACTCAGGTGAAATGGAAACTCAAGAAATAATGATAGTACATTTGAAACCATAACCTACTGTAAAGAACTTGAGAAACAAAATCATCAAAATGTATCAATAGTCATGTTCATCATGGGAACACATATGCTCTTACTGCTTGAAAGTGATATTAACTGAAGGAAACATATGTTGTTAAATGTTTGGAAGGGATATTAAAGAGTATTTCACTTACTTAAACCTATATCTTTCCTTTATCACAATTCAAAAGAGTTTACATATGTTTCATAATACGTAAGAGCTAGCTTTCATTTCTTTATGATTACGCACGATAAATGAGAGATTCACATGTTAATCATATGAAAGCTAAAGTGCATTCAAACATAGAAATCCATATCGATAGCGATTATTGAATTTAAGTCTCCGAATTCACTGCACAAGTTTGCATTCATGCGAAAAAAATGCAAAGAATACTTTCTTCAGGTGCCATTCTGAAATATTGGAAATCAAGTATCGCATTGCCATTTTATCATCTATAATTCAAATCTTATTGGTTGGGTTGCTAAAAATCTCGATTTCATATGGTAAGTACATAAATTTATTCTATAGCATCAAAACGTTCGTCAATACCGTCTAAATCGTCCACTTATTAACAATGTTCTATTGCGCATACACACAAATCGTCAAAGTAAATCAGATTAACATTTCCTATCGCGCATGATTAAAAGAGTATCGAACAACAACGGAAGCTTTCCTCAGAGACTTAAGAGTGGAAAATCAATTAATCAAATTTTTCCCTGCGGTTGAACTCCACACAACTATAGCGGTCGAAACATTGAACAGGTATGAATAGTAGTGCATTTGAATTTGATTAGAATAGTATGGTCAGAGTGCTCAGAAATGATAAGTGAACTCGTTTCATGTCCTCAACGATAACAGACAAAAGAAGAGGTAAGATTTTCCTCAGCGAGTCATACAGAGATTCATAGAGCAATCTGCAATAAACTTTTACGCAAAAGTTACTGGGCATAGAGCAGTTGAAGAAGATTCAAACTTTGAAAAGATTAAATGATTGTTGATTTTTTTTTTGTTTGACAGAGTAATACAACTGCTAAGGTTGCGTAATATTTCCACAGTTTAGCGAGCTTCAGAGAATACCTTAGTCTGAGCTTACAATTTTGAAGAAAATAAGGCGCATAATGTCTTCAGTGATCCATGCTCATTAACTTCTGGATTCCGTGCATTCATCTCCTTCCTCCTGAATACATGGATGAAGAGCATCAGCATCCATACATATGGCATCTTCATTTGTACTCTATCTGTTACTTACTGACCTCCGTCCTCGCACGTGTTCATCAGAATAGTCGCCGTTTAGCGAATCCATATCCGGTATTGGAATCAAATAGCTGTGGCGGCACAGTTCGTCAATAGTTAGATAATTGTGGTCGGATCACAGAGTGAGGCATCAGCAATTGTCAGCATCAGCATGTTGCGATTTGTCAGATTACACATAAATGCACCCTTAGAGTAGATCAGATGCCATTCTGCTTCAAATCAAGCGTAAAGACCCAGCAGCCCCACTACAGCGTCTGACCATCCCTCCTTCACGCGATCTTGTCAGAGCATATAGTTGAAGTATGTATGAACTTATGATACGACAGGGCGATGATTGACAGAAGAAAACAGAAGTTCATCGAGAAACTCCTTCCATCAGCGCATCCGAGAATTCCCTCTTGGTATGCCTGTGAATTGCCAAAAATATACTGAATCTCGGCATCAGTACTCAGAGCTTCAATCCAGTCACTGTCAGATGCTTGTGATATGCCTATGCTAAGAGTTAGCCTCCTCCCTTTGTTGCACGCTTCCACCTTTGTTGTTGTTCATGACCATTATCTCCAACGGAATCCACAGAAGAAATAACAAGATAAGAGACTCGAGACAGGCCTGCAATAACGAGCGTCTGTCGAAGCTTATGGGATCCTTCCAGAAGTCCGTGCACCATCCCTTTCCGTGAGCGCAACAGAGCAACCTCCAAATCTGCAGCACCACTTTTTCCCCAAAGATTCCCGTTCGCTGCGTGCTGTCTCTTTCCATATATGCCTCTCTTTTTCAACTAAAAAAAACACTCTATTTTTATTTTTTAGAGCTTCTCCCAAAAGAACGTACGGGGTTGTTGAGGTGTGTTTCACTTTGTTGTGCAGACTCAGATAGTATAAAATTCATGATGTGAGCAAGATAAATAAACCCATTCTTCCACATGGATAAATATTTAAACTCTTCATTGTGCAAAGGAAAAACAATAACATTTACTGCAATGACTCAAAGCCGAAAATTTTGAGGAGATTACACAGCTTGCATCAATGCCCCGTAATTTCTATCATCACCTATGTTCTGAATAAGAGGCTCTGCATTCATCGGTAAGTTGCTCTCCTTGTACAAATCATTTAGCCGCTGCATGTAATGTCTTCTTTATGATTTAAGTGGGGAGAGAGAAATCTCTCCGACAGCGGAAACGAAAGTGGACTTAAATAATGTTTTGAGGCAAAGCTACTTAGCTTACTCGTTTTAGGTTCGATAAGCTTGAAACCCTGATTCTTTCCATAAAGCAAATTTTATGAAGTAAAAAGCTAATTTTGTTTTCTATCAAAAAGTCGAATTTCAAAAACACTGATTCTCTTTTTTTCTAATACGGACAAAAAACCAATTCTGTACTGATTTTCATCATTAAGACTTTGAGATTTCCATGATAAAATTCTACATTATCAAAACCTAAAATTACCAAACACCTATGGGGTTAATTTCTGCCACCTATTGTTCCTATACTGGGACAATTTTTTTTTTTTTAATCCTAATTTCCCACAATGAAAGCAAAAACCTGCAATGTCATATTTCAGATAAATAGTCACATTGGCATATGGTTGGTTGATCGATTGACATCACACTTGAAAAAACCTTCAATCTCAACAACATCACACGTTATATCTTACTGCAGTAACAAGAGGAACATGAAGTACTTCCTCGAAATTTGCCCCTATCTTGCTGATCTTGTGGAAAAGATAACAAATCAAAGAATCCCAAAAAAGACATCGATCAGTGAGTAAATCCTCTCTAATATATATTTTAAGTTTTCACTTGAACATAGACACCAACTGTTTCAACATATGCTCAGAACAATGTCACTGAAAGCTGTACAGATCCTGAACATTCTGCAATAACACTTGCGAAAAGACCTTTAACTTAAGTTATATAGAGGAGTGGTGGAAGTCAGCATCCAAGGCTTCAGCCTCCAGCCATCACTATTATGATGGGACTTTTCAAAAGGGGGCTGAGCAGACTTGAGAGCCCTTCAGAGGTCCAAAAGAACATGCAGGACTGTATCAATCTCAACATCACCTTCAAATGCTGCTCAGCATACACCCAGACATCAGCTCCTTTATGCATTTACTCATTATGGACTCTAATCAGCCCCCCATGCATCCATATCTAAGCTTGTGCTCACCACAGGTCGGGACACCTTAACAGCTTATTCTCCATGACTTGTACAACCGCACAACCCATATCCATATCACGCCCTGTCAGGTTTGATGGATTATTCATTGCAAGAGCTATTGTGCATAATGGAATACAGCCCAAAGAGGGGGCTGAGCAAACTTGAGAGCCCTTCAGAGGACCAAGAGAACATACAGGGCTGTACCAATCTCAACATCACCTTCAAACCCTGCTCAGCATACATGCAGACATCAGCTGCTTTACGCATTTACTCATATAAACTGTAATCAGCCCTCAACACAGCCATATATCAGCCTGAGCTTGTGCTCACCACAGGTCAGGGCACCCCTAACGCTTACTCTCCATTACTTACACAACTGCACAACCCACAAAAAACCTGCACTCTTTGTGCAAGCGCTTCAATTCGGTTGCAGCACCTACTCAGATGGCATAAAGCTATTCCACTGACTGCATCTTGACAAATTAAGACTTATATAAGCTCTCACAGAAGCCATGAGCTCTTAGGCCAGAGCCTTGGGTGTGTTGTGACTCAAACTGCTGAACCACAGTATGCTCCTTTTGTGTATATGCAAAGGAATCTTTTTCAAGAGATGAAAATCCAGACGTTCGTGGAGCATGGATTGCACTCATTGCCAAATTGTTTGATCCCTTACACAGTTTACCTTCCAAAATAATTAAAATATCTGTCCCCACATATCAGATCAAGAGAAATAGTAAGACTCACTTTCCTCGTGGTCAGACTGCAGTTGGGCAGCAATCCTTGCTCCTCTAATATGCATCTTTCTATGCACGCAAGAATGATGCCTCGCAGGCACATTCTTAGCAGCAACGTAGTTCCATGCATAACTATGCCCTGATACTATATGTATAGATAGACATTTGCTAACGACAATGTAGAATAACTGGAACACACAGAGAGAGCTTCTTATGTGTCCTAATCTCATAAAGGGTCCCTTTTCAACCCCCATCTAGTCCCCCGAACTGGAGTCTCCTTATAAGTGGTTGCCCCTTCACATCCCAGAGAATAACTTTATTTGATGGCCTAGGGGGTGTTCCCTTCCACCAACTCTTTTAATATCTCAGTGGTTATCAAAAGCTTATGCTTTGGATATGAAGTTTATGATGTTAGAATCCTAGTAATTCTGATTTCCAGCTGGCAAATTTTATAGCTCTTGTTAGTTGTTTGTATCCTGGAAACTTCGGACACTGAGGCTCCTTCTCAGCTTCAAGTTAGAGCTATTAATCACTTGACAGATCATAACGAGTAACAGAATGAAAATTCGTCACCATTCCCTATTCTTTTACCAAGCCACCAATGCCATAATTTTATTGAATGGAATTTCTGAATAAATCAGAATGGGAAAATCCATTTGATGCCCAAATGACCTGATTCCACAATAATAATAATACGGTCCAAATGGTCTGAAATGACATAATGCTGGACCCTGGTTCTATAAGACCTTTATTTGATTAAACAGTTACCACAAAACATCCAGCTCCCTGCTACAGTGAATAGAAGACTCAAATATCAGAGTAGTAAATGATACAAAAGACATGATACTGATTCTAAAAGCCCTGCTTGATTCAGTTGTACAGTAACACAGAAAACCACTCTACCTGCTACACAGTGGCTAAAAAGCCGTACACAATTTATGATTGACTCTGTTACAAGTTACAACATACCTCTGCCCATAAAATGACGAGGAATGCTAGAGTAAACAAACATTGTAAAAAAGTTGTAGCAGGCTACCAAGTCACTGAATCATATATCATACAGTATAGCAATATCATCACACGTCCTAAGCATTCAGAATAAAATCGTAGTATACCCTGTGCTACAAAAACCATGATCAAGTGGCCAAAAATTCAATAAAATCAGGGGAATTTCATATACGCATTCAGTCTACTAAAAAAACAGCAAAACTCGTGATTATTTATTGAGGCAAACTTTTTTTTTCTGTGGAATACATACATACAAATACAAAATTTCTTTTCAAGGTGCCTTCCTGTCATCAAGAAAAAAATAACAGGCATCAATTATGCACTGAGGATAGAAATTTGCCATCATGTGCCAGGCCAATACTCAAGGTTAAGTTCCCCTCACTGAATACTAGAAGCTCCACCATGAATTTACAAAAAAATAACCTCTTAAATGATGGTGAAATTTGGATGCCCTCCAATCTTTTCATGGAGCTGCACAATTTCAAACTGCAACACTTTGTCTTCCTTTCCCTTCTCACAGAAAAGGAGATATCTGCCCGAGTTCTAAATGCCAGCAAGAATGTACAAAAACAAAGTTAGTGTTATATAGTTTTGCAAAAATCTCGGGTTATGTTTAAGAATGCAGATAACGACTCTGCCATAAGCCATTATTAGCATGTGGATGGACTCAAAACAAAACGTGAAGAAAAGACATGGGGTACAGGAGAGTGGTTTGTGTGTCTGTGAGTTTAGGGGGGAGGAAGGGTTTTGCTGTTTTGGGGGGAGGCGGGGGGGGGGGGAACCCATGTAAATGGAAAACCAAAAAAAAAGGGATGAATGGTTACACTTCTACGTGAGTCCAAAATCATTCATAATATGTATTTCTTCTCAACCTAACAGAATGGCCACAAGCAGTCCATCCACCTTCTTAACACAATATAGAAAAGAGATCTTAGAGATTAGCTCAGAATTAGAAACCTGTAAGCCATCTCCATCAATTCTATCTGGCATAATGCATACAATAGAGACCACTGCATTTGTTAAACCTCTATTATCATTAACACAGCAGGCACCAGAGCCCATTTTCACTCCACAGAAAGACCTAACTACATTGCAAATATACTGCAGATTGTCTCTCCAATTATGCTAGTGAAAGCAGTCTCAAGAAGCAATTGCTCAGGAAAATTTCTCCTTTAATAATATGCAAACCCACATGCAACAGACCATCAGCCTCAAAATGAATAGCAGATGCACAGTCAATCAATGAATCCCTCAAATAGAGAATATTAATCCATAAATGGGCATTAATATTGGCTAGTAAGACATCCCAAAGTCTGAATTATGAGTGTGATTCTTCAAATGCTCATGTTTCCACAATAGTTCACCCAAGAATAAGTCCAGTAAATCATATGATACACTGATTAGAGTATGCCCCATAACTAAATTCCTCATCCCCTCCACTGAACCTTGATAACTAAATTCCTCATCCCCTCCACTGAACCTTGATTAAGTCCACATCGTAATGACCTTGCTGTATTTGCCATATTCTTTCTTGAGAACCTCTTGAACTTTTGGATCAAGTAATAATTTAATATCCTTCAATGAGTCTGATTTGAAGATCTTTCCATGACTTACAGGTCGCATTGGTGTTCCTCTCCGCTGCTTCATTCTTTTGACCCCCTCTGCAATAATAGGCCCAGGTGGAACCCCCTTTTTCAATGCACTGCCTCTAGGTGTAGCTGATGGAGGCATCCTGATATTCTCAGCTGGAAGGGGAGTGGAAGGTGTCCAGACTAAGTTCTTCTTGAGAGCAAACCTGACCCTTTTGACTTTTCCTGCACTACTGCCAGCTTTGACAGCTGAAGTAGGATGCGACTCACCTGCATCAGGCTCTTCAGCAGGCATCACAGAAGCATCAGCTGTAGCTTTCCTTTTCTTCTTCCGTGCATTTTTGTTAGAGAGGACATTTGATGCCTCTGACTTAGACAAGGACGAGGATAGGTTACTATCCAGCTCCATTGCTTTGTCATCTACAAGCAGATCAAATGCTCCCTCTAATTTCAATACAACAGAAGAATCCGCACCCAATCCATCAGGGTCAGTGTCTAACCCATCCTTGCTACTTCCTGCTGTAGCATCCTGTTTTGCAGAGCTTTCCTTTTTCAACTTCTTTCTAGATGATGAAAGATCCTTAATTTCCGAGGCAGAATCAACTGTGCATCTACGTGTTTTTCTTCTATCTGACCTGGTATTATCTCCATCCATATGATCTAGGGCCAAAGTATCCTCTGCCTTACCTCCATCAAAACGCTTCGTATTGTCTGAATGTTTAGCCAACTTTGATTTCTTCTTTTTGGACTTTTCAATGGGATGTACTGGACCAAAAGATTTGATCGTTTTCATTTCCCTTCCAGGCATATTGGTAAATGATGAAACATCAACGCCAGAAGCATTTAATAATTTTTCAGCCTTTTCATATGCCCTATGTATCTCATACAAAACTTTTCTGTTCGCTTGTGAAGTGGAAGATGATGAAGCAAGCCCAAAAGCCACCTGTCCCAAAGGCATAGATAGAAACAAAGCCCCGAGCATTTTCGATGCAGATTCCATAGGATATCCATCTTTTTCGGAAGTTATAACATCGCAACCAATATTGCAAAGATGATCAAAAACAGACACCTTTATTCGTTGAAGAAGGCTCTTTTCTGACGTTTGAGAACAGATATCCAGAAATGGTTGAAGTAGAAGTTTAAAAGTTTCCACTGTCAAGGGAACAAAATTCTTCAGCTCTTCAAAAAATATATCAGCATAGTGAAGATTTATGCCCAAGGCTGGATATGGATCCTTTGCCAAGAAGGCATTTTCCACAAGGATGTGCATGAACTCCTTTGTTGAAATAGCATGCCACCCTGATTTTTGCAATGCATACAACATGTGAGCTAGGCACTTTCTCAGCAACAGATAGAACTTGTCCAAACGAAGTCTATCTATGCCAGCCCACTCCCGCCTCATCGTTACCATAAAAACTTTAAAGAACTGCAAAGCAAGTGCAACATCAAGCTTCTCAAATATAGATGCCAGCCTTTCAATCAAATCTGCTTGCACAGGAGCCTTGTCAGAGTGCCATACACAATAAAAGAGTCCTTTCCATATCTTATTGAGTTCATCATCCTTTAGCTGCTTCCGAGAGATCAACCATGTAACAAGTAATGTTATCGTTTTGTCCCTTGTTTTCTTTCGTGGAGATGCCAATCTTCTGGCAAATCCCGTGAAATTTGCTTCAGATGCACCTTCATGCTCCTTCATTTTCTCGCTTTCTGCAACTTCCTTGAGAATTTGGGGAATTTAGGTAATAGCTATCTGTCTGTTTTAAAAAAGGAAAGACCCTTCAGTTTCGTTAAGAATATGGGACTCCTCATGCAACATTACAAGGTAGCAAGTACAGACATCGTAAGAAATGACGAACGATAATACATGAGATTGCTACAATGCAATACATTACCCTTTACAATGGAACTTCAAGTAGAGAATCGACAAAGCAAAGACAAGAGAAGAATCTTTTATCTTTATATGCGGGAAAAGTGAAGGGAGAAGGGAACGGATTACCAAATAAACAGAAGCATTGCACAATAAGAGCAGCAAATCGATTGGACTGTACGAGAACATGGAAAATCTATTACACCACCAACTCGTCGGATATATGAGGTTTGTGTCACATGGAAAGCCAACCTGTACCGATAGCACGACATCGACCATACACACATTATATCACAAGATAGCGTTCTCCAAAAGCAACAGAACATGAACCATGTGGCAAACACTTTATCACAATAGTGAATTACTGAAAAACAGATAAAATACCAAGTATTGATCATTCGCAATCACACATTGCTGACGTATACATAAGGGGTAAGAAGAAGATAATCCAATTATAATAAATTACAGTAATCATGAAAGCCATGAATCAAAACAAGATGATAACGGTGAAGACAGGGAAATCCATTCTGATGCAAACACATCCATCACACTGTTGCTCAAAGCAATTATCATCCACACATCCAGCCAAAACATCGAGTTCACCCCTTTCACTCACCTCAACATAGCCTTCGTATGAAAACGACCTGCAGTCAGAAAAAGCAACACAAGAAGTCACAGCTGGCAAACTTGATAATCTTCACACAGAGGGTCATCACATGTGTGAGAGCTCGATACCTAGAGAGAAACAGATAAGAAAGCCCAGAAGAGAGTAAACAATACTAGAACCCACGGAATTAGGGGAAAGCTCAAAACACTGCCTCGCTCTATCCCCCTATACTTATGCTCTGACCATCGATAGAAACAGCGAGGTCTGCAAACATATGCCGCGGAAGACAAGCCTGCGAGCCTAAAATCCCACAACACAGAAAAAATTAACCTCGCCAGCCAGCCTATAAGGTCTGCATTCGTTCTCTGGGACTCCCTTCCTACGCCTAAGAACCAATGTTCATTTTACAACTACCAAGAGCTCGTTAGGTTAAGTTCTGTTGAGTAAGATTCTTAGGGTAACGTTTTGTATACGCGCACGTACATATGTATGTATCTGTGTATGTATGTATGCTTGTATTGCACACACATATATGTATATGTGTATGTATGCTGTTTGTATTGAATATGTGTGTAATTGCACATGTAAATATCTCATACAGAAGAGAAACCATTGCACTATACTTGCACAATACGTTTACCAATAGGTTTACCAAGTCTCTCTTTTTCTCTCTCATCAAAAGATTAACCTTACTTTACTATGTAGCTACCTACCCATATCCATATCTCAAGGTTGTCATCGCTAAGAAAGTGTATTTGATGAGGACAGAAGAAAAAAGGAACATTGGAGAGAGCATACCCACCTTTGCAAAAGTGGTCACTATGTGTTTGAAGATTCAATACAAGAACCTCAAGCAAGTTTGTGGTTTTTTTATACATTTAATCGCCAAATAGTTATGTTCAATCGTTGGTAAGTGTCAACTATCATATACACATGATTGAATATTCAATACAAGAACCTCAAGCAAGTTTATGGTTTTTTTATACATTTAGTCCCCAAATAGTTATGTTTAATCGTTGGTAAGCATTAGCTATCATAGTACATGTAAATACCACTTCTTGCTTGGCATTCGCATGAGAACAATGCCAATAATAATGTCCAAAGCATCCATGAACACATAAAGGACTCAACCCAATTAGGGGCTTGATGTAGGTAAGACTTCAAAAAACTCTCGAAGAAGACTTGGAAAATAGAAAACATGAATGTTGTACGTTCCTGTCCTTTATATCCTCTTGCATATGTAATAGCAATGATCTGGAATGCTCTAGTGTGGACATGTGGCCATCATGCACACTCATTCCCATTACCTTTCAAGTACCTTAGGATATCCCCTAAGCTACGGACCTTAGCTATGCCTAACCCTTGTTCCACACACACATGTGATGGTCACTACATACCAATGTTTAACACTCTCTCCCCCTTGTAAAGATCATTGTCCTCAATGATCAATAAGGGAAAGTACTTGCGAACCAAATCTTCTCATTCTCAAGTAGAGTTTGTAAGCGGAAATCCTCTCCAGGCTATTAGATACTCCTAGATGACATGATTTCTCAATTGGTCCTATCTCCAATCTAGTATCCTATCTAGATAATGATATGTGTTGTCATTTTCTTGCAAACTAATGATACCCTCTATTAGATTATCCTCCCTCGGAATATACTTTCTAAGTTTACTAACATGAAACACTAGTTGGACTCTACAATCTAGAGGAAGCCCTAATCGGTACGCAACATCTCTAAGCTTCTTAAATATCTTCCAAGGTCCACATAACCTTGGTGAAAACTTAGTGCACTTCCTTGTGGATAGTGAAGTAGACCTAGCTTCCACTTGAAGAAAAACTCTATCTCCTTCCTCAAAGACACTAGGAGACCTCTTCATGTTAGCATATTCTTTTGCCCTATTGGTTGTTTGCTGCAACTTTGCTTTAGTTATTTCTAAATTTCTTTGGAGATTTGTTAGAAACTCTGAAGCACTAGGACATTTATTTGGCATTCCTATGGTATTGGGAACACTGGGATTCATGCCATGATTCATCTCAAAAGAAGACTGTTGCAGAGTAAAGAAGCACAAAAAAGGGAGCCCCAAAAATTTTCAATTTATGGGCACGAATTTTCTTCTTCAAATTCCTATGAAAATCCCTTGAAGCCATGTAAATGCACTAGAGGAGTCCTCTAGATGCATAAGCCCTAATCATTGTAACATAATCCTTGTAATATATTAGGAAATTAGAGTTTTTCAATAAAAGTGCCGGTCTCCTGTGTGAAAGGACCAATTTTAGGGCACATGTATATAAGTCACTTGGTGGCTCTAGTGTGTGTTTGATGCTTGAAATGTGTATGTAGGACTGTTGTCTACCCATTTCCATCACTTTTGAACTAATGTAATGCGTGTGTGTGCCTTGAGGAGTGGTGGAGTAGGTGTTCATGTTTCCCATCATTCCCTATTTTTCTCATAACTAGAAGCAGGTTTGTCAGATTTGACTGAAAATACCATCATTAGATGCGTCTCATTGAGAGCTTTGAAAAGAACATATTGATCATATTAGAGTTTGACACTGAGAGAAATCTTTGAATTTGTGCTTACTACTGTAAATGGTATCGCGACGTGCATTTTCAGAGAATTTGTGAGTTGGAAAGGTAGTTAAGACAAGTCACATGCATTGTAGCATTGATACTTCACTATCATCATGTGTGCACATGTCTTCATACACTTGGTATGTTTAACCTCTCGGATTGATAATTAAACGTGTATTAATCCACCACTATATGCACTTGTGAGGCGATTGAGGTACAATCTCATTGACACAAGTCTCTAAGGCTTCACGACTTAGGTACACACGTTTTTGGTGTCGTTGTCGGGGAAGGCTTGACCAAGGTGCCTTCGTGATGGTTATAGCTATGGAGTGAATGAATCATACTTGTAGAGGTGAATTCGATCAGTGGCAAGTCATAAATTATTTTAGCACTTGTTACTTCACACTTTAGGAGTGTGTGTAATGAGCTTTTAGGTTTAGGTTTAGGAGTGAGGGAGTGAGGAAAGAGTTAGGGTTTAAGGAAGAGAGAGGAGTAAGGATAGGAGAAGTAGGACACCTTGAAAAAATCCCAAAAATTTTCTAGTTCAGTTCAGTTCAAGCACTTGGGCAGCCAAGGCCTTAAAAACCAAAAAAATTTTAGTCTTTAGTTACTGGTTTGAACAAGTATCGTGGAGAGCATCAGTGACTGGTATTGTGGAAGTCATATCGTGGAGAGTGAGCATGTAGCTGACATTGTGAGCACAAGGCTTAGACAAGGCAACCTTGAAGGTGAGTTCATTGACCCTGTAATCTCAAAAAATCAAAAAACTCACTCACATGCATGACTAGACACGTACGCGGTATCGCGAGGTAGGACAGAAGGGTTGAAGTGAGATTTTGTGTGATACACTTAGCTACAAGAGAAGAGGAGAGTAGGAGAAACCCCTTGCACAAAAAAAATTCTAAATCTTGATCACTTTTGGCTGAAGTATCACGATCGGTTGAGTTTTGGTATCATGACACCAAAATTCCCTAGTATCACGATACTTGCTTGGTATCGTATTGTGCATACCGCCTTGAGGCATTGCGATACCATCAAAGTATCGTGTATCGCCAAGTGCTGGTATCGTGACATGGTCAAAGTGGTATCATATCGTGCACATCGTGGAATCATATCGTATAAATCACAGTATCGTATTGTCTGAAAAACTAGTATCGTGTCGAGCCTTTCTTGGTATCGTATCAGATCCAGGTATCATATCATCTAGGTCACGATATCGTATTGTCGGCTGGACCGGTATCACATCGTTCACATAGTGGTATCGTATCGTTTAACTACTAGTATCGTATCGTGCCTATAATTCTTTGGTATCGTATCGTCTTTTGTAATGGTATCGTGTCCTAAGGTTGGTATCATATCGAGAAGATTCAGCATTGTATCTCTTTGCTCAGTAGTATCGTATCGTTCCAATCATTGGTATCGTATAGCGACATACTGTTGGTATCATATCGCCGTAATTGCAGTATCGTATCGTCAAAGAGGTATCGTCTGGAGTGGTATCGTATCATTCCTACCAATATCGTATCACCCATCACTGGTATCATCCAGAGCAACCTAGACAAACTGAAATTAAACCCTGAATAATCTAAGATATAATTAAGGGAAAGAAGAGAGAAGATATAGACCTAAGAGGTGAATGAACTTAAGATCAGGACGGGTGCTAAGTGGTCGGTGAAGTGTCATCTCATCGGTAGGAAATGCAACCCAAGCGATCCATCACTCAATCTACTCAGACACATCCAATGACTTAGAAGGGGAACGACCCATGGCCTTAGAGGACATGCATGGTTTAGTTCCGAGAGAGAACTTTATGTCTACCATAGAGGGAGAGTATCTGACCTCTTTACAATATGTGTCCACCAACCGACAAGGAATCCCTATTTACCTTGATGGCATAAATAGGTTGGTAGCAAGAATGGTAAACTCTATAGATTCAGCAATAGTTCCAAGACCCACAGTCAAGTACGAAGGAGGAGTTTACATGGACAAGTTAGGTCAGATCTATGTAGTGATTGAAAACCCTGACCAGATCAACAAGAGAGGGGAACTAGAAGAACAAGGAACTTCAGGAAAACATAATCATGAAGACATTGTGACTACCCAAAGGGGCAAGTCCATAGTGACTCAAGTCTTGAGAGGGGATGTAATACCTCAAGATGATTACCTGTTGGATGTTTATCTGATCCATGGGTCAGACCTACTTTTACAAACTGATTCACCCACATGAGGAGAAGAAGTAATCCCAGTGATTATCTATGAGCAGAAGGATCCGGAGGATGAGTCTAGAATCACGTACCTAGACCAAAACCAAAGAAGGTATTGGCAAGTAGATGAAGTTGATAGGTCTCAATTGAAATACATGGGGTTGCATGTATTCCCTCCTCGAGAATAGGCAACTACCTCGCACAACCCTTTTGGATCCCACCAAGGAATAGATAATACAATGTCAGGACAAACGAGTCAACGAAGCATCCCCACCTAAACACATGTGCAATTCACTATGCCAAGAATACATTCGCACAACCAAACCAACCTAGGGATTTGAAATATGAATAGACCATCCATTAGGCCAAGGCCACCACCAGGTGTGCAACCAAGAATGCATCCAATTAGACGAGCAATTCCTATAATGCTCAGAAGCCCAGAGCCAGTTAGAAGGTTGAGACCAATCCAAGTTTCTAAATGCATGAGAAATCACTATGATGGCATGAGAGAGTCTTATGACTATATAGCAGAATTCAAGCAAGTGTTGCGAGCAGAACAAGTGGATGACTTTTTTGTGCAATATGAGTCCTTTGGACTAACCCTCAAGGGAATAGCCTTAACCTGGCTCCAACCATTGGATCCAAATCAGTTTGGAAATATTGAACAAATTTTCCAGGAGTTTATTGGGGAGTTTACCAAGCGAGGGATTAAACACAACTCGTCATCTTTAATCCATAGTTTTAAACAAAACCCAAATGAAACTGTAAAAACAATTGCCTGAAGATTTAACCAATATGTTGACAGATGCCTAGTGACGGAAAGACCCTCACAACAAAAGATGATATCTCTATTCTTAGATGGATTGACTAATGGAACACTGAGAACCTTAGTTTATGTAAAACAGCTGCAGACATTGAGTGAGTGCCTCCAAGTTTGCATTGACCTAGAAGACAACCTAGCGGATGACCTCAAAAATACACAAAGCTCCACTAAATCAGAAGACACTAGGAGTACTGTGAAGACTAGTTCTAGTAATGTGGAGGAATTAGAAGAATTGGTAGCTAAGAAATTAGGAGTGCATGGACAGAGAAATTATCAGAACCCACCAATGAGAATGCCAATGTTTAGGAGACGCAACCTGTGTGGTGGAGACCATCCATCACATACTTGTACAAGAGGAGGTTTAGGTACGCAACAACCTTACCCATACAATAGGCAGTCACCTCAAGGATCCAATCTATACTAACACATTGAGTAGAAATATACCAACCACGCTACCGAGAATTGCCTGTTTAACAGGCAACCAAGGCCAATGACTCAACCCCCGTATAGACTGCATATTAGCTCAACCAGCAGATGAAGGAAAATTAGATCATCCTATCGCATACGCGAACAGACAACTCAACCAGGTAGAAAGAAATTATACCACCACGGAATGAGAAAGTTTAGGAATGGTGTACGTAGTCAAGAAAATTTGACATTACCTCCTAGCTAACAAATTCAAATTCTTTATCGACCATCAGGCTTTGTTGTATTTGGTCAATAAGCCCTGTAATACAGGAAGGCTAGTGAGATGGTTTCTATTACTGATGGAATTTGACTTTGAAGTAGTAGTAAAAAAAGGAAATACTAACGTAAGAACTAATCATCTATCTTGGTTGACACATGGAGAACCACCCAATGGAGTGGCGGATTACCTACCTGACACGTACTTATTCAACCTAGAAGTATGCCCGAAGTGGGTAGAAAAGTTGATTCCAATACTCACACATGACACCACATTGTGGCAGGAAGTGTGTACTATAAAGAACCAAACGACATATTACTGAGATGTGTAGAAGAAGCAGTGCAGAAGGACGTAATTGAGCAAGCCCATGTAAATCGATGGAAAATTCATAAAGGAGCCCATGGAACACTAAGATAATTAAAAATATTGGGAGTATACTTGCCAAACATGCCAAAGGACGTACATGAACATATCTACAATTGCCAAGAATGTCAGGATAATACTCTAAAGGACCATACATCTTTACAATTCTCGACAATAGCGCCCGACTGGAGTAAGGCATTAGTGAAATTCTTGAAAACATGTGAACATGAGGAAAGAGCTAACCTAGCCAGAAAGCGATTCCTAGAAGAAATGAGCAAAGACTATACTATAATGGGGAAGCAATTATTTAAAAGAGGAAAGGACAATCAACTACAACTATGCATCCATGAAGGAGAATATTTACCCATTTTAGAGATGGCACATGTAGGTGTCGCGGGAGGACATTTTTCGGATGAAAGAACCATAAAAATGATTCTCTTTGCAGGCTTGTGGTGGCCAACTCTACATATGGATGCTGACACTTATGTACAAAGTTGTGATGTGTGCCAAAGAGCCAAGTATCCTATTAGGAGAGATGATATGCCTCTAAAACCCATTAATTGTCTGAGAACCTTTTCAAAATGGGGCATTGATTTCATAGGACCTATTAACCCTCCAACCAAGGGGACACATGCTGAATATATCATAGTGGCCACAGACTATTTAACAAAATGGGTAGAAGCGAAAGCAAGAAGGAAGAATGATGCACAAACCACAGCAAAGTTTCACTTCGAAAATACCTTTACCCATTTTGGATTACCTTTAGAGATAGTGAGCGATAGGGGAACACACTTCATCAACGAGGTAATAGAATCACTAATGAATGAGTTTTTGGCGATTCACAAAAAATCAGCCCCCTACCACCCTCAAGCTAATGGTCATGCACAGAGTTCCAATAAAGTGTTATGCACAGTGTTGACCAAAATAGTTAACAACAGAAGGTTAGATTGGAGCAAACAATTGCATCATGCAATTTGGGCCTTCTATGTGGCTTACAAGACAGCCATTGGAACTACTCCTTTTAACTTGGTATACAGACATAATGCGATCATACCAATTGACTTTCTAGTACCTACTCTACGTGTAGCACAACAGTATGAGTGGATAGGCCATGAACTATCCACACAATTGCACCAAATTGAAAAACTACATGAAACAAGACTACAAGTAGTAACGGGAATTTATGCTGCTAAACGGAGGTAGAAAGCATATTATGATGCACATATTAAGGATAAAGGCTCGAAGGAAGGCGATTTGGTATCAGTGTATACGTTGAAACAACATGCCAAGAAATTGCAGCAGCAAGGATATGAATCATTATTGATAAATCAAATCTCAACAAGCGGAGCAATGAATCTAGCTACATTAGACAGAGATGTACTTCCCAACTACATTAGCGTTGTAGAGTGAAAAGATATATGGAACCATTAATAGACCAAATGTTAGTACGGCTTTTGGGAGCACATAATTGAAAGAAGGAAGAAGAAAGGATTAGAGAAGAAGCACGAAAGGAATCCTTGGAGTGTATCAGGAAATGAAAAGAATGGATGCGGCAAAGGGATGAACGATATCTACGAGGAAAGGAACCTATACCCATGGCCAACTACCAAATCAATAATACAAGCAATGTGAGCTATAGCATCTCCCAACCATACTTAAACCTAGGAATCGGAAACATTGAATATCAACTTGTGGATGCTCTGATCGACACAGGAGCAGCACTAAGTTGCATTTGAATGTCGTTAATCACTCATCTTGAAGCAACCTTGAATCCTACTAAAGCGTGTATGATAGGAATCAGAGTCAAACCATCGAATGTGTAGGAGAATCCCTAATGTCCCTTCACCTAGGAAACTCCTCTATGGAGCAAAGTCTATTGGTATGCAGTGATGAAAACCTTATCGAAAATCTGATCCTAGGATAAGATAGGATCTTTGAGAATGAAGTCAGCATACATCTTGCACAAGGATACATATCCGCCAAGATAGGGCATCAAGAAATCTTTAGTTTGTTGGAAGATAGGCTGTCACAAAGCCATAATGTCATTGTTCCTAAGGAAGAGAACTCAAGAAAGGAAATAGAAGATGATTTCGGAAAAAATGTGTCTTAGGAGTGCCCTAATCTCGAATTACCTACAAATAGGAAAATATTGCATGTGTGTGACCACTTCTCCCACAAGACATGAGCCTGAGAGAAATCATGAGGACATTTCTTCTCACCCTATCAACACTATAAGAGAGAAACCGACATGGAGGGCAACTGTCCGAACTTCACATCTATTTAATATGCGACTACAATGGGTACGAAAGGATCGACTGACTCAGCAAGCTAGCACAACGCTAGAACAGATCACCCATTTGGTAGAAACATAGCAATACAACCACTATTCTCAACTGCAAAGAGATAAACCACAACTTCTTCGTGTATGGCTTCCAAAATCATTGATAGAGGCCCAGAAGCCTCTGCAACGCATATGGATCCCAAAAGCAGTCAGACGAGCAGCAAATCAAGAGATAGGAAAACTCAACGAGCTGTCATACAAGCAACGTGAAGCAAAGGAATCTATAAAGACTCACCAAGGATACCAAAGGACCATGACATATAAAACTCAGACCACCAACAAGAATGAGCTAAAGACCATAGAATGAGGAACTTGACGGAAGCAAATGCCACAAGCATAAACTATCAAGTGGATATGGAGAACCAAAAAGCAACAAGGAATCGAAGAACAGATTCAAGAGGACTCTACTTGCACTCATGAAGAATCAATTGCATCTAGAGTATGCATGACAGGGCCACATTACAAGGCCATGCATCCGGCACATAGTCTCTTCAATAAAAGTAGTGGTGCACATTTCCACAATCCAAATAGGACTTAGCTGCTATTGTCATAGGAATGATCATGCAGTGTACATAAATAAATGCTTCGGCTATCATTAATCTCTTGTTTTCTTTCAGGATTAAAACTTAAGAGAAGTGTGGTAAGATACATTACTTACCTATGCAAGGGGGAACGGAGTGGCAAAAAATGTCATGTTAATGAACCACACATCAACACGTGGAATAGGTTTATGTAGTAACTGATTCTCTACTTTATTACGAGTGTAGATGGCTTCCAAAGATTCTGAAGCAACCATTCAAGAGGAAGAACTTGAATTTCCTTTACAAAGTGCAACAAAAGCCAAAGGACACCGGTTCAAAGAAGACCAACCAGCACGGGGACATTTATTCTTGGTAATCGTAAAGATCATGGACACATATCATCAGTTCCAGTGATGTCCCAGGACTTCAAGGTATTACACGAGCTCCCATCAATGGTGGACGTAATGACAAAAGCTGGAATCCATAAGTACTTTGAGTTACCAATTTATAAGCCGGATTTCCAAAGATGTACACAAGTTATGAACACCCTTCAACCAGCCCTACATAATCCCTCAGTACCAGAAGAAAAAGTTCTCGATGCGGAAGGAGAATGCATGATTATTCAGTTCATGCATGAGTTGATTGAAGAAGCATTCAGACGGGTAAAACATGGAAACTCTGACCTAAAGGATGAAAGCCATGGAACAAAAACCCGAACATTCATGGACGTCAATCATGTACTATCTCATGCCACCAAGCAGATCGGTAATCAAATAAACCTGACACCCTATATTCAAGAACGTTTGTTCGAGGCCAAGAAACAATGGGGTTAGAAAAAGTTCCTGAATGGAAGTGTGGCTTTAACAATACTGATATACCATGCATTGGGCATTAGGAAATACCTCAAAGAAATGACTTCATCAGTGGAAATGGCAAAGTATGCAAAGCCAACCACCGTTCCATGAAGGAAGAAAGGAGTGAAGGTGACCAAGGAAGCAGGAACTAGCTCTCAACCAATGATGAGAGGCGCGAAGAGATTAAGAGAAGCATTGAAGACAGAAGAGGAAACACTTTTATCAAAAAGGGCATATATACTTCCCAGGACCAAAATTGAACAGTCCAAACCTATCACAGAGGGAGAATTAAAGGAAGCTTTGGAAGATACTCACAAATTCATGGAAGGACAAATAAATCTGCCAGTGCAAGGACACCATTATTATCAAGCTCATGCCGAAACCGTGCAAGGAAATAGACTAACAAAGTTCCATAGATCTAGAGAATTGGGATTGGTCAATTCCAATTCATCTTCCGAAGTCCAAGAAGAACGTGAACCATCCCCTATGAATGTGGATATTAAAAGTGAATCTAATGACGATGCTAAATGGGATGAAATCAGCCAATTGAAGGATTCAACTGAAGTAGGGAGGAAACAACAAGATCACAGTCTGGATACTACACTCAGAGATAGACAAAAAGATGAAACCAGGGAACAAGAAGGTGTACATACATTACAAATGAATGATATGACAAAGGTTCAAATCACTGAGACTCACTTGGACAGTAAAGCTACAATGAAGATTCCAAAGGAAGAAAAAGGCCAAGAAGAAATGGATGAACAAGAAACTTTCATGCCCATAAGGGTAGTAGTAGAGCCTTCCTCGTTGGATGTCACATTTCAAGGGAGTGCTACAAAACCTACCACGCATGAAGAAGAAGAAGAAACTCAGATCCTGTTACAAGTTAGACAACCACATAACGACACATTGCATATAGAGAAGGGAAAAGATGTACATATGGGCAAAGAAAGAAACATACCAAAAACATGGCTGAATGTAGATGTGGCTCAACTCAAACCCGTAGTAAAACAAATGATCCAAACAGCCATGGATACTCAACAACAACTCATGGAAGCAGGTTATGATTATGACAAGGCATTAGTGGAGCAAAATTAATGTTGCAGATGCTTTGACGAAAGCTCTACTAGGATAGCTTTCGAAACTCTTCTCACTTGATGGGGGCTACTTGATTCATGATCTTACACAATCACTTATATAATGTGTAACATGCCCATCATGTGGGAGGTATAGTTTGTATACTTACACTCAGGTATTCTTTATCATTCTTTATTTTTCTCCCATGGTTACTTTGGCCATATTGGCCTTTAGTGGGAGATTGTTACCGTTAGTGTCCATGTGAAAGGCCAAATGGCGACCGAACACTTCTTTGTATATGTTCTTTAATAAAACATATAGTGGCCTAGTCACTCACAGACTATAAGTTTAATCGCATTTGTAACACCTAAGAAGTTTGTGTTCCTGCTTGCTGTGTATTGTGTTTTTTTTGCGTATTCTACAGCCTCTGTGTGGAGTACCGTGTGAAGCCCTAGGAGCTCAGGTTTCTACTTCGAGGATATCATTGTGGAGCTCTCAAGAAGGAGAGCGCATTGTGGTGCATCGCCATCAAAATACTTCACGTTTCACACATGCACTACAGTGGTTAAAACAAGAGGGGAGGGGTAGACAACACTCTTGCACACACATTTCAAGCACCAAACACACATGCAAGCTCTTAGGGAAGAAGATTCTCAGCAGAGAAGAAGCAAATTCGAAATTTCAGCTTGATTACTCACAATGGCAAAAAGTCTTTACAAAGAGTCATCAAGTGATTTATATACATGTGCCCTAAAAATGGTTCTTTCACACAAGAGATTGAAACTTTTATTGAAATTCCCTAAATCCCTAATATATACAAGGCTAATGTTACAATATTCAGTAATCATGCATCTAGAGAACTTCTTAGAGCATTTACATGGCTTTGGACATGATATCATGAGAATTTCAGGAAGAAAATTATGCCTAGATTTTGAAAATTTTTGGGCTTTCTTCTCTTTGCTCCTTTCTTTTGCAACAACAAGTTGGGGGAAAAGAACCCTGTAAAGAGGAAAAAAAGTGCCCTAGTGGTCTTAAGTGTATTCACACATAATTATCGAAATATATCAACAATGCCCCCCTCGAAGTGATGCAGTGAACAAGGAGCTGGCACTCATGTATAAGGAAGTGACAAGCTATGTGGAAAGAGATCAATCCGCAAAAGGAAGTAAGCCCAAATCTTTGCAAAAAGATTCAAATTTATCTCTAAGCAAAGCCTTTGTGAAAAGGTTTGCAACATTATCCCATCTCGGCACATATGCCAAACTGATCTCTCCAACAAAGGGCCTCTCCCTGACATAATGATAGTTAACCTCAATGTGCTCGTGCGAGCCTGGAACAAAGGGTTCCTTGCAACTACCAATGCGCTCTAACTCTCAATGAAGATGGTGGTGGAAGAAGACTCACCAACACCCAAATCACCCAAAAGGCATCTGAGCTAAACACACTCAATAGTCACTATGAAAGCTTCCCTATACCTAGCCACGCAACTATAACTTACCACAATAGGCCCCTTCTTCCTCAACCAATATATGCATGAGCTACCAACCATGAAACAAAAACCATTGGTGGACACGTAAGTGTCATAGAAACTAGCCTTGTTAGATTTAGAAAAAGCATGTAAATCTAGCGATAATGATCCCCCTTGGGATGAAATAATCCAAGTAGCAAAATATGTGCTTAACTGCCTCCCAATGCTTATTTCTTAGGCAATGCATAAACCTGCACATCTGAGAGATAGCAAACTGAATATCAAGCCTAGTTATGCATAAGTAAATCAAACATCCAACAACCTGTTGATAGAGAACAACATCAAATGCATCCCCAACATCATGAAGATTCAACCATAAACTTGTTTCCATAGGAGTGGCAATGGGTTTGCAATATTCAAGGTCAAAACCTTGCAATAATGTGTGAATGTATTTTGTTTGACACAAAGATATTCCCCCATCATTTTGCATAAACAGAATGCCCAAATAATGATGCAAATGCCTCAAATTTGACATCTAAAAAGAGGCATGCAAATCAGCCTTAAAATCAGCAATATGCTTCTCATTAGGACCAATGAGAAACATGTCATCAACATATATAGTTGTGATCAAAAGTACATCATCTGCATGATTAACATATAAGGTGCTATTAGTTTGAGAAACCAAGTGCAATCAAGTAGGCATGTATCTTTTCATAACCAGGCACATGGTGCTTGCTTGAAACCATATAATGCCTTCTTCAACCCCCACACTTTGTTTTCATGCCCTTTTTGCACAAAACCACGAGGCTGAAATATATACACTTCTTCATGTAACTCACCATTCAAAAATACAGTTTTAATGTCCAATTGATGTACATTCTAGCCATGATGATCTACACATGCACATATGCTACCAACAGTGGTCATCCAACATGTGGGTGCGAAGGTCTCATCAAAATCAATGCCTCTCTCTTGAGCATGCCGATGGCCTTTTTGCCTAGAGGCAAATCACATAAAGTCGAGGTGCCTACAATACCAAGGTAATACAAGATGCTGAACCTTCTTGTTTTGAAGATGCAATTGGAGATGCAGATTACGAGACATATATGGATGAGGAGATGGTTGCACTTTATGGAAATGAAACATGAAGCTTGTTCCATTGCCACAAGGAAAGAAACCCATAGGCTACAAGTGGGTTTACAAGGTAAAGCACAATGTTCATGGTAGCATAAGCAAGTATAAAGCAAGATTGGGTAGCAAAAGGATATGCATAGACATATGAGGAAACTTTAAATCCTCTAGAAAAAATTTCTAGTGCTAGAGCACTTGTTGCATTAGCTACAACAAAATGATCGATTTTGCATCAAATGGATGTGAAGAATGCTTTCTTTCATAGTGAATTGTGGGAAGAAGTATACATGGAATAGCCACAAGGATATTTGGAATCAAAGCATCGAGAATATGTTTACAGGTTGCAAAAGGCTTTGTATGGGCTTAAACAATCCCCTTGTGCTTGGCATGCAAGGATTGCAAATTATTTAACTACCATTCGATTTTCTATGTGTGATGCATATCACTCATTATACACAAGGAAGGATGATGATGGCATCGTGATTGTGACTATTTATATTGATGACGATTGTAGGTGGTAATAATGAAGAAAGTATTAAAGAGGTAAAGCAACTCCTTATGCAAGAATTTGACATGAAAGATCTTGGTGTGTTGTACTATTTTTTGGGCATTGACTTTATACATATAGAAATAGGTATATGGATGTCGCAAAGGCAATACACCTTGAGTATGCTGCAAAAGTATGATATGGCTAATTGTAATCCAATTTCTATGCCATTATATTAGAATTTGAACTTGAATACTACATCAGGTGAAGCATTGGAAAATGCTACTATTTACATGAAAATTGTGGGAAGTTTGATATATCTCACAATTACAAGACCTGATCTAAGCTACATTGTATGAATTCAAAGTCAATTTATGTAGGTGCCCAAGAAACCACATTTAAATGCTTATTCTACATATGTGAGTGCTACTTTGGATTATGCATCATTTAATAAAGCAAGTGTGAAACTGTAGGTTCATGGATACACCAATGGAGAGACTAGTAGTTTTCCAGATAGAAGATATACTAGTGGCTTTCTATTCTCACTTGGGAATGAAGCTATTACATGGAGTAGCAAGAAGCAACCCACTATTTCTTTGTTGAGTACAGAGGCTAAGTATAGAGTTGCTTCAACGGCAGCATGCAAAGCCTCATGGCTAGAGATTCTACTTGCAGATTTAGGTGTGGTAATGCAAAAGCCTATCATCATTTATTATGATAATCTTAACAGCATCCAACTAGCACGAAATCTTATTTTTCATGTTGGAACAAAACACATTGAGGTGCATTATCACTTCATCATAGTAAAGGTACTACCAGTTGATATTGATCTTGTTTATGTGAGGATAGATGTGCAGGTTGCAGATATTTTCACCAAAGCACTTGGATCAGAAAAGCTGAAGAAGTTTCAAAAGTTTCTTGGCTTACAAGACATGACATTGAGCTTGAGGGGGAGTGTTGAGACATCAAGCTCAACATGTGATGATCGATGATGACACATATTACTTTTTCATTTCTATGACATGTAAAGTGGTTACGCTGATATATGTCAGGGATACTTCATTGAGCTTTACTAGATTGATCTACCAAGAGTGATGACACATTTGTTTCTTGCGAGCTCACTCATTCGTAGAAATAAGGTTTTTCCTTATGTACTTTTCTTTATATATTGCACTAGTTGTATTGTTGTATTAGGTCATTCTTGTATAATCTCTTTATGTAATAGAAGAAGAAGAAAATATTATTCCTTGCCTCAATCTATGTATGCTCCTCTCTTTGTATGTGATGTTGTGTGATAGATCTCTTCCTTATGTCCTTTCTCTTGACAAAGCATGCATGCCAAATCTTTACATCTGAGATAGCCTAAGAATCTTGAATTGCACATGTTGAATTATTCACAGATTTTGTAAGTATATGAGCTTATACAACCCACCACATAAAATGCCAGAAGCAATAATAACATTGCCATTTGAGAGATCATGAACTATAGATATGTTATCAACATATTTGACAACCAAGCTAATCTTGGCTGATGCAAAAACTGATGATGGATTTTTCTTGATTCGTGGTATTTACAAAGCATCTCACAATGTGAAAGAACTGCCATCAATAAGTCAGAATGATCTTACTAACTCCCACTATAGTATAAGAGGAGTTGTTAGTGCATGTGACGATATTCCCTATAGGGCCACACTCAAGTGAACTGAAGAAACTACACTGGGAGGTAATATGTTTGGTTGCCCACTATCAAAGTATCAAACATCTGAGTTTACTCTAGACATGCACTACTCATGAGAAGATGTGTCATAGCTACAAATAGTGGTAAATGCCCATTCTTCATTGTAAACAAGATTAGAAGACTCTGTTTTAGGCATAGAGGCCTCTCCAACAGCCATTCCAGTCTCTTTCTTCTTTGCTTCTTTTGCAGCTAGTTTTGGATAACTCTTTATGACATGATCATTTCCCTTACAACATTTGCAAAACTATTTCCATGCTCCACCCTTTTGTCCCAAGTCCACTTTCATTCTCATGCAAGCTCATATATCCCACATGCAAGGGAATTCTCCCAAACTCCATATAAGCAAGGCCTCTCCCTCACTCCACATAAGTCATTCCACTCTAGCTCATTGCCAAGAGTGTGCATCCTCTCCTCATGGAGTCTCCATGCTCATAGAGCATCTTATGTAAGTCATTTCCATTTCTACTTTAATTCATTTCATCATGTTTTCATATCTTTTATTTCTTCCTCCATAGTTTGTTAATTGTGTGATTACTAGTAGATTAGGAGTAGTTGCTTCTTTCATTTCAACATGGTATCAGAGCATAGGCTGTTTTTGTTTCCATTCTTAGATCTTGGTTAATGTTATTTCTTACTTAACTTTTGTTGATCTTCATATTTTTCCTTTCACTCCCTCCCTCCCTCCCATCATATACACCATAAAAGTGCTTGTTAGAAGTATATTCATTTTTTCTTTTTTATTATCATAATCCTTTTTGTTGTCCTCAGCCCTCCCTACTCCATGCATCATATTTCTTCTTTCACTCTTTTTATCTCGTGCTTATGAAGTGGGTTGTTTTCTCGAAGCATGTGCACACATACATTCTTCTCATGATAACCTGCTTGGAATCAAATCAGCCATACCATCTTGGCATTTACCATGCTCTGCACAATATTTAACCATGGTCAGCTACCACTACGAAGGTTCATGAGTAGTAGATAACATATAGAACTGCAAACAGAAATCAAGAAATAGAGAGGTGTCGATGCTAATGGAACTGTAGCTGTGCCATGCTTGAAACATCAATGTCTTGTCATAGATTTCCATTAGTGTTGATGCTGCTCACCCACAGCCCGAAAACCATCAACATGTGCATTGACAGTAGCATATGTATCCATGACAACAACATGAGCTAGGCTTGGTGACCTTGTGTGACTTCTATGTCTTGTCAATATGAAGCTTTCCTCTGTTTCACACTCTGATGGTGCTGGTTACTTTCTACTCAGTGCCCGCTTAGTGAAAAACTTCAGATATTTGATTCACTGTTGCTGAATACCTTATCGAGCATGAAGCGGGTGTAAAAAACATGTGATCTGCCTGCGCTCAAGGTCCATCTAGATAGCTAACTCCAACCATGCATACTGGCATGCCATATCTCTGCATGTTCTTGATGGGGAGAGTGAGCACAAGTGAGACAGAGAAAATGAAAAATGTGCTCAGCGTTGAAGCATTGCAGATGGTTTTTTCATGATGGATGCATTAGTGTCTTCTATTTTAGCCACCCAAAGGGTGCTTAGCATCCTCGTAATTGAAGCTAAAAAGGTCAAACACCTGTGCTAATAGAGAAGGAACAAGAAGCTTTCTCTGTTTCACATGCACAGAGACAGAGGGTGAGAAACGTATTGCATGTGCTGTAGCTGAAGCGAGCTCGGACCTGGCTATTTCTCCACCATCACCACGGTAGTTGGCATTCCGCAACGGAGATCAAATGGAAAAGAGTACACCCTCGGGCAAAGGAAGCTTTGCACCATAGCCATCATCAGGATCGAGTTTTCAGAGAAAGGAAAATGATGCCTAATCTGCTAGATGCGTCGCTGTCCTCACCATTTCTCCTGGGGGATTCCAAGAAGCCTGGTTCAAGGCCACCCCAGAGCCATAATGAGTGCCCTTTCTGCATGGGAGAGTGCTTGGCAAGGCCTATGTACATCTTCGGAGGATCTGGCTTCAGCCAACACGCGACTTGGGGATGTACATGCGTTTTTTGAACATGCGAAGGAAGGTGCACATGCGAGAAAGAGAGAGGAATAGAGAGACAGTCCACCTCAGATCTGGAAAAGTGGACACTTGCAGATCGCTCTGCACAATGAATCCGTTGGATGCCTGAGAGATGATGGTTTCAAGCTGGCTTGGCTCTGGCCACACACATCTCAAAGATGTGGATGGACTAGATTTGAGGGCCGACAAGATCGGGTCCAGAGGACATGGCCTCTGCCCCATGATTCATTTTTCTCCATCGTGATTCATCAGAGAGAGTGATCAATAAATGACCATGTGCGCAAATTTGTCTGACAGAGAGAACGTGGTCAAACACTATGTCCATTGAATATTTACATCATCTATGGCTTCACTCTACTGCATTCGAATTTCTCAAAAATCCATCAGTTCCTACATGCATCATTTTCTTATAATTTAACGGATTTCAAGTCACTCATTACATGAAGAGCCTTTAAATTTTGTTTGAAAACTTTTGTTTGAGAAGTGTTAGATGACATTTCAAGTCTCTATGTTAAAGGATTAGACACTGCCACATTAAGTGGTAAGACCTTCCTTCATCACATATTGTGCATTAAAATTCTTCTACCCTTTTCAGGTATGCATCACTCAACACTTGAACAAGATCCTCTCTAGGAACTTCAATCTTCACTATGGATGATAAGCATGAGGCCACTTTCAATGGTCAACATTTCCACACATGGCAAGTCAAAATGCAATATAAGCTCATGAAGAAAGGCCTATGGAGTATTGCTTGCGGCAAGGAGAAGAAACCAACAACGTGAGAAGGTGAAGCTTCTTGGCAACTCAAGGATGAGAAAGCATTATCCACCATCGCACTTGGGCTAAGCAATCAATATGTGCACCACATTGATGAGAAGGGCACCACCTATGATGCATGGGTACAACTTGATCATCTTTTTGGCTCTAAAGCCAAATCTTCCAAAATTACGCTCCTTATGAACTTATTTGATCTCAAAATGGAGCCCAACTCCCCTCTCGCCTCCCATCTCAATGTCTTCAAGAGTATGTGTACTCAACTTGTTGACATTAACAAAAAGATTGATGAAGATGTACTCATTGCCTTGCTTCTAAGAAGTCTTCCCCAAGATTCATATGGCCACATCATCACCACACTTAGGCTCCTTCCACAACCAACCCTTAGCGATGTTGAAGCTGCCCTCCTTGATGAAGAAAAGAACCTTCAAAACCACAACTCCTCTCAAGAGAAAGCTCTTTTCAGCCAGAAGAAACCTCCTCTTAAAAAGTACAAACCATGTCGCTTCTGCAAGAGAACCAATCATCCTGAAGAGAAATGCTACTACAAACCCAAGAAATATGCCAACATTAGTGAGGAAAGAAGTGATGAAGAATCTGATGGGTCACCCAAAGCAACCATTTGTAAAGAATATCTCTTTTAAAGCATCCCCGAAACCACTTGGATCCCAAATGTCCAAATATATGTCTAAGGATCCCATATGTCCTTAGATCCTAAAAAAAATTAATGGACTAAGTGATCCCATATGTCACTAGTCCCCCATATTAAAAACAAAAGGGTCATCACATGGAGGGGGGGTGCTGAGAGTTCCATGCTCCACCCTTTTGTCCCAAGTCCACTTTCATTCTCATGCAAGCTCACATATCCCACATGCAAGGGAATTCTCCCAAACTCCATATAAGCAAGGCCTCTCCCTCACTCCACATAAGTAATTCCACTCTAGCTCATTGCCAAGAGTGTGCATCCTCTCCTCATGGAGTCTCCATGCTCATAGATCATCTTATGCAAGTCATTTCTATTTCTACTTTAATTCATTTCATCATGTTTTCATATCTTTTATTTCTTCCTCCATAGTTTGTTAATTGAGTGATTACTAATAGATTAGGAGTAGTTGCTTCTTTCATTTCAACAATGAGAACATGTGTCATAGCTACAAATAGTGGTAAATGCCCATTCTTCTAATCTTGTTAGTGGTAAATAACAAGATTAGAAGACTCTGTTTTAGGCATAGAGGCCTCTCCAACAACCATTCCAGTCTCTTTCTTCTTTGCCTCTTTTGCAGCCAGTTTTGGATAACTCTTTATGAAATTATCATTTCCCTTACAATATTTGCAAAACTATTTCTACTTTTCTATTTTCTTTTCATCTTTATCTTCCTTCTTCGATTATGTAGCATTAGCACATTTCTACTTACCACTACATGAGCTCCATTTTCTTTTGCCCTTGTGACTAGCTAACAAAGCTTGATCTGCAACATGCATAATGGATACTTGGATTGATCTTCCTACAACAACATAAAGACTAAATCCTCAAATGTTAAGGCATTTGTGCTACCTTTCATAATCAACCAAAGAGTAGAAGCAAAACTTTGATATGAATCTCAAATACCATTAAGAACTATCTGCACAAGTGAACTATTTGGTAAGACTTCATTAGAAGAAATCAATTGCTCCTTCAAATCTTTGATCTTTGTCAAGAAATTATCCATAGAATCTCCTTCATTCATATGCTCACTCTCCATTTGTTTTTTAAGGTAAGCAAGACAAGCCTCATTTCTTGACTAGTATAAGGTTGTAAGTGTATCCCAAGCATCCTTTGTTGTTTTGCAAGAGGGAATATGAGGGATAATGGAATGTTTGATAGACAAAGCTATCAATGCATGTGTGTAAGCATCTTTGCCATCGCAATGAAGTTGCTGGTACAACAAGAACTGTAGCATGAACAGGAACATGAAGATCATCATCTTCAACACCATTTGCATCACCATCAATAACTGCATTTGCAGATGTAGTAGGTCGTTTTTCAACATCCTGCAAAATATTCTAGAGTCCTTTTTCCACCAATACATGAGGCATCATATATGCCCATAATGGGTAATTTGTACCATCCAACTTATCCTCAACAAAGGATCTTCTCATGTCTTAGGCAGGTAAAAAGAGAAATCAAAAGAGTGACCCAATGTAAGCTTTGTGCACACAATAGGAAGAGAAAGATCAGGGATAGATACATACAAAATGGAACGAGAAAGAACAAGAGGGACTAGGAACCACAGAGGCATGGATGACTTTCCTCTACCTAGACCAAGAGAGCATCTAAGAATCTTGAGACTACCGAGGTAGTGAAATCCATGAACTATTTTGATGGCACAAGTGATTGATATGATCACATGGCTGAATTCAAGCAATTGTTGAGAGTAGAATAGATCAAGGATATGCTCACTCAATATGAGGCTTTTGGGTTTACCTTGAAAAATACAGCCCTCACATGGTTTCAAATCTTGCATGAAGGTCAATTCAAGAACATCTCATAGTTGCTAGATGCATTCATTAGAGAGTTCTCCAAGAGCAGAATAGGCACAATACTTTCTCTTTGATCCGTAGATTTAAACAAACACCACAAGATTAGTAGGGCATAGGTTCAAGTAATACATTGAGAGATGCCCAATACCAAAGTTAACTACTCAAGCTAAATAGGTTTCCTTATTCTTAGATGGTCTATTAAGTGAAAAGCTAACATCAATGCTTGAGAATGTGTATCGATATCGACGATAACTTGGGTGATGAACTAGAAGTCTCTAAACTCTACAACAATTTAGATTGTTCCTCTAGTGTAACATCCAAACCCATGACGTTAATAGATGAATTGGTTGAACAAGTAGCACGGAAGTTAGGAGTCCAAAATAGACAAGTTGTTGCTCTAGACAAGGGTGAGTATCATATCATGGAGCTCCACCTCCTTAAATATCTATCCATAGAGATGCAAGGATGATGTGAAATGAATGATGTGAGTGAAGGTGATGGTGAGAAGCACACTAGTGCACACACACATGCACACACACACACAAGGAAGAGACAATAGGAGAGGCAATGGAAGGAAAATCACTACTTCTCATTACTCAAAGTACAAACATTCCCACACAAACCTCACACCTCAAACTAGCTACCCCAAAAATGATCTCTCTAGATTTATTCTAGGTGAAATGACCAATTTCACATCTATTGACCAACCTAGTTAAAATTTATGTCCTAAGCTACCTTTGGGGGATCAAATGAGGTGCAAAAATTTTGAAAAATGGTAGTCATGTTCTATCTAAGCTCTCAAAAGCTCAAGGATTCCTCGGCTTGCACAAACTGAAGTAGTATCACATGGCAAAATCGGTTGGTTATATATTACATTGGTTAGTGATTAGAATCATTGTTGATGTTCCTAACAAGTTTTGACCACTATAAATCAATATTGAACAAAAGTTTTACTGGTGGGGCCCCCTTTGATCTCCTTGCTTTGCTTCTTACATACTCCCTCTTCTTCTATGCCGTGAACTAGTGCCAACACCACCCTCCCTCTCGTGTCTATCGTTCCCAACAACTTTTTTGTAGGGAGCGATAAATATAATTATGTAAGACGTCATGAGCAAGGGTCTACTCATTTACATGTATGCCCCATGTGAGGTCATCTTCCAATCGCTCCCAAGCTATGGCATGTTGTGTATCAAGTGGTGGATAGCAATAATGAGATGATTAGACAAGTTTTTCATTGGAAGTAATTGGAGAAGATGGGTGGGCTTGGTAATGAACACCTCAGAGTGATATTCCCAAAACCCTGTGGTAAAGATCTCCCCAAAGGTTCGTTTATGGCACATCGATAGGTACTTTATTTGGCATATGCCAAGCATAGATAGTTTTGAGCAAGGGGGTGGTGCTCATATCATATACTAGATCTAAGTTGCGATGCTCCAAGCTTCATGTTAAAACATGAGGTGTATGGACCCTCTAAAGACCTTGAATTTGGTTTGCATGAGGTAAAAAATGTTGATGGACATCTTGGTTGCTATATCGGTCATACGATACAAATGTGGAAGCCAATGCCAAATGGTCGCCATCATGTATGCCACTATGGGGGGTTCTTGAGGTGGTGTGAAGTATGGGTAATTGATCCAATCCTAGCACTTTGGATCATTTTGCACTTTAATGGTGAATGTTGACCAGGACTGATGTCGATGCACCAAGCTAGAGCATGAATTATACATTATGTGGGTAGGAGCTTTTGACCATGTATATAGCATTTCAATTAAACTCTCGGTAAATCATGACTCCATAGCTCTCTTATATAATTTGGAAAGTCCAAAGCATAGACATAAAGTTCAAACAGGGGATGACACAAAGCATAGTGTGGAGAAGATTGGTAATGTCAAGGCTTCCAATGGTAGGAAAAACATTTTGAGCAGGTACTCTATGTTCCCACTATTACAAGAAACCTAATAAGTGTAGGCCTAATAGTTGAGAAAGGCTCGTAAGTTAGGTTCACGCAACATGGAGCTTTTGTGGAAGATCCATGTCAATGCTTCAAGAAGATAGTTAGAGGTGAGAAGCATGGTAGGCTCTTTACTTTTGAAGTAGGAGAAACCAAAAACATGACTCTATTCAGCTTTGGTTCTCAAACCCTAAGTAAGCTGAAAGTGTGGCATAAGAGGCTAGCTCATGTAAATGAAAGAACCTTGAAAGATATATGCACGGATCAAAGTGTCCTAGGACTACCAAACATATCAAAGCAACACATGATCAACACATGTGATGCATGTCAGATTGGGAAGGCACAAGGACAACCATTCAACCACAAAGGCTACATCCACAGACATCTTTTGGACTTAGTACACACTGATGTGTGGGGACCAAGTCAAGAACCTTCATTGGCAAGATCAAGGTATTATGTCTTATTTATTGATGACCATAGTAGATGGAATATTCTATACTTTATCAAGAGTAAGAATGGAGTGTTTAATTACTTCAAAAAGTATCTAACACATGTGGAGAATCATACATGTAGATCAGTCAAGAAACTCATATCTGATGGAGGGGGAGAATACTTCTCCAAGGAATTTGATGAGTTCTTGCTTGGTAAAGGTATCAAGAGGGAAGTGACTACTACGTACTCCTCAATTGAAAGGAATTGTAGAGAGAAGAAACAAGACACTCGTTGGATAAGTCAGAACAATGCTTGAAGAAAAGAGGTTGTCACATTATCTATGGGAAGAGGCTATTTCAACTGCTGTGTACCTTGTCAATAGACTACTATCCAAATCACTCCAAGGTATGACTCCTTATGAAGCATGGTATAGAAGAAAACCTAGTCTTGGACATTGCAAGGTGTTTGGTTGTTTATCATGAACGTTCACAAATTAGAGATAAGCTAGATGAAATGGTGACAAAGGTAATATTTATTGGATATGATTCAACTCATATGGGTTACAAGGTAACTCTACTATATGATCTTCATTCTGATTTCCATCAATTAGGAAGCAATCTGATACACATGTCCAGGATCCAATAAGTGATAGAGGATCATGACCAAGATGAAAGGGAAAAGGATTACAAGCAATGAAAGTCAAGAGGCAAAGCAAAAATGCAAGAGTGTGGAGAATGCTCCAAGCAAGCACCTAGAAGGTTAAAAAGGGAGAAAAGACAACTAGAAAGGTATGGATATGATTCAACATTTGTTACAAAGCATTCAATCTACTTGGCAAAGGACTCAATTTCAAAAGAAACCTCAACCTATGATGAGGCAAAGGGAAACTCTAATTTGGAAAAGGCTATGAAAGAAGAAATAGATGCATTGAAGGCGATGAACACTTGGGATTTGGTTCCAATCTCAACCAATCGAAAGGTAATTTGTTGTAAATGGGCATATAAACTCAAAAGAAACTTAGATGGATCAATTTTCATACAAGGCAAGATTAGTTACCAAAGGATGCTCACAAAATCATGGTATAGACTATGACAAAACATTCTCACCAGTTGCAAATGTTGCGAACATTTGTTTTATGTAGGGTACAAGTTTCAAATTATGTAAATAACTTTGGAAAGTCTTCAAATACTTCAAGAAGGCTCATATTATTCATAAAATGTAGAAAAAATACCACGTGAGTTCTAGAACATGGTGAGTCAAATTAGTGAGTCACAAGGGAGTTGCAGTGGTGTCCTAGTGGAAGGTCGATGTGGCTAGTTCTCAAAGATCTCTATGCTGCTATAGTTTTGTATGCAGAGATTGCAGAGCTTGTATCTCCCTCGTTATATATCCAAATTACATGTTTGATAGCTCATTTGAAAGCACTTATTGTCTATTTTCTGCCTAAAAATTTTCATAATCATTTAATTTGTGAGCTGAGAGCAGTACTCTATGCAAGTAGTGTGTGTTCTCTGGTTTCACCTCTGCTGAAGGTCTCCATTAAACCTCAAACTTGCAGAGGTCATATCTCCTTGTGTATTTATCCAAATTGAGTGTTCTTTGGCTCATTGGAAAACTCTTGGTGTCTAGTATATGTGGTTAAAACAGTTTTAGAAAATTCTAATCCATTAGAGAATAGTAAGCTCTACAAGCATGACTGGTTTTCTGTGATGAAGTTTGTGAGAAGGTCAACTTGTTCCTAGGGGGTTCCACCTACTTCCAGCTATATTTTGGAGGTCAATAAACTCCAACATTGGTATCAGAGCAAGGAATTGAAGCTTGGAGAAGGTTATAATACCTTGATGAAGAATTTGAAGCTATTGGAGAAGAGGTTCATCATCGACACTACACAAAGGTAGAAGGAGATAGCAAGGAAGCATCTCAAGCAACATCCAAGCAAAGAAAGGTGCATAAACTTTATAACAAAGGTAAATCTCATACTTATTCTTATCACACACATGCAAAAGGAGGGTTAAAGGAGGAAGTTTAGTATTTACACAATGGGCGATCAACATGCACAAATAGAGAAGCTTGATAAGAACAACGATCAAGCATGGCGATTTAGAATCACAGCATACTTGCAAGGTAGAGGCTTGTATGGCTTGATTGATGGAACGGATACCAAACATATATTACCAGAGGATCCAAATCAACAACAATTGAGGGAGTTTAGACTTTGGAATGAAAGAGACAAAAGGGTTATATTCATTTTATCACAAAATATTCAAGATTCAATGGTAGGACACATACAAGATCTAGACACAAGTAGAGATGTTTGGCTTGCATTGGAAAGGTTGTATGCTACAGGTACAAGAGCAAGGAAGATTCAACTCAAAAATGAGTTGAATAACATAAAGAAAGATACAAGGACATCGGTCAATGATTACTTGTTGAAGGTTAAAGAGATTGCAGATCAACTAGGATCAATGCAAGCTCATGTGGAGGACGACAACTTGGTTGCACATACTCTCAACGGACTCAAGGGTCATGAGAGATGGAAACCATTCATTACTTCAGTTTATGTTAGAGGAGAATTACCAGACTTTGATAAGCTTGTTGCTCTTATGGTCATGGAGGAGATGAATCTAAATGGCTCTACTTCAAATAAAAAAGGATCTCAAGGACAAGCTCTTTATGTAGGATCATCAAGAGGTGGAAACAAAGGAAGAAGAGGTTCAAATAGAGATCGAGGAAGAAGGAGCGATGATCAAGGGACTTCAAGTGGCTTCTTCAACACAAGAGGAAGAGGAAGATCAAGCGTGAGAGGTACGAGAGGCAACTACAACTACAATCAAAGACAAAGGAGTGAAGATAGCAACAATTGCTATATATGTGGAAGGTATGGATACTATGCCAAAGATTGTTATCAAAATGAAAATAATAAAGGTGGTAATCGAAGAGGAGGCTATTCAAGAAGAGGTAAACAACAAGGAAATTATGCAGTTGAAGGTAAAAGTGATGATTATGATTCTCTTTTTATGATGAATGTAGAAACTAAGATGAATTGCAATAGTGATGTATGGTATGTAGATAGTGGTTGCTCTAATCATATGTCACATGATGCTTCATGGTTTTCTAATATGCATAATCCTTCATGTAAAGGTCATGTTGAAACAGGAGATGATACAACACATAAGATTATGCAGGTTGGAGATGTTGTTATGCAGGATAAGAGCAAGACAAATTGCTTGAAGGATGTACTTTATGTGCCAACGATCACTAAGAATTTGATGTTAGTTGGTCAAATGGTAGAAAAAGGTTTGCAAATAAGATTTAATCATGCAGGTTGCTTCATTGAGGATCCAAAGCAAAGGAGGTTAATTGCTAGAGGTAAAAAACAAGGTAGATTATTTACATTCAAGGTAAACCCAAATCATACAAACTATTTCTCTTATGGTATGCATCGAATAGCAGAGATTGATCTATGGCACAAAAGGATTGGACACATGAATGTACATAGGTTAAAGGAGCTATCAAAGAAGAGGATTGTTGAAGGATTACCTGATCTTACTAAGCAACATATGGTGCATCTATGTGAAGCATGTCAAATGGTAAGCAGAGTAGACAACCTTTCAAGCATTCAAGCTATGTAAGCAGTGGATTGCTAGAACTTATACACACGGACGTATGGGGTCCTACTAAAGAGGCATCCTTGGCTCGTAATAAGTACTATGTATCATTCATTGATGATCATAGTAGAATGACATTTGTGTATTTCATTAAACATAAGAGTGAAGTCTTTGATTGTTTCAAAAATTTTAAATCATTTGTCGAGAAGCAAACAGGAAGATATGTTAAGAAGCTAAGATCCGATGGAGGGGGAGAGTATTTCTCTCAAGCTTTTACTGATTTTTTTGTATGATGAAGGTATCAAAAGAGAAGTTACATGCAGGTATACTCCACAACAAAATGGAGTCGCAAAAAGAAGAAACATAATCATAGTAGAAGCATCTAGAAGCATGCTTAATGATATGTGTTTGCCTAATTATTTTTGGGCTGAAGTTGTTAGCACAAGTGTTTACATTATGAATAGAGTTCCGACTTCTGGAGTTCATCATTTGACACCATATGAGGTATGGCATGGAAGGAAACCAAGTGTAAGTCATTTGAAAGTATTTGGTTGTGTATGTTATGTACATGTACCTAGTGAAGTGAGATCAAAACTTGATGTGAAATCAGAAAAGTGTATATTTATTGGTTATGCAGATACTCAAAGAGGATATAGATGTTATAATCCTCATACCAATAAGGTGGTTGTTTCAAGAGATGTAAATTTTGTATGGAATGCAAGGTTGGTAAAGTATCTTATGCTGCAAGGATACACAGCGAGTCATGCTGATCCTTCACTTTATGTCAAACATGTAGATGGCATGTGTGTCTATGTATGCATTTATGTGGATGACTTGTTGATTACAGGGAATGATGCAAAAGCAATTGATGAGATAAAAGGTAATTTGGGAAAGGAAACTAGACTTTCTTTACCAGGAACTCCACAACCCTTTGGTTGTTCCATAAAGATCTCATGTATAAGATCTCCATGCAAGAAATCAGTTTTAACATCCATTTGGACTAGCTCTAAGTCCTTTGTTGTAACTAATATAAGCAACATGTGTAGTGTAGTCATCTTGACTACTAGAGAGAAGATTTCCTTGAAATCAACACCATGTTGTTGCTTAAAACCCTTTGCAAAAATCCATGCTTTATACTTTTGTGAAGCACTACTTGATGTGAATTGGTATACTCCCATTTACATGGTAAAGCTTTCCTTCCCTTTGGCAAAGATACTAAATTCCAAGTACCATTCTTGTGAATAGAATCCAATTCAAACTTCATGGCACACTCCCACTTGACATGATCCTCTATCTTCATAGCCTTTTTGTAGCAAGAAGGCTCACCAACATTTGTTAACATAAAAAAAACCAAACTTGGAACTATCTATCGGGTGGATGCTAAACACGTACAGGAAACATCTCAACAATTGTTGAACAAGAACATTTGCATATTGATACGATTTGACATTCTCTTGAAAATCCCTATGTGTAGCATCTTTATGTGTGCTAACTAGAGGATTGGTATCCTCAAACACAACTCTTATTGCTTCAACCTCCTTAATGGTTTGTTTATGTTAGAAATTTATCAAGCTCAAGTGTGTGTGAACCAAGACTCAAGTCAAGTGCTATCTCACTTCATTTTTTGGTAAAGTCTACACATACTTTTCCATGAGTTTTTTAGCTTAAGATTCCATCTAACTTGATGGAGAAAATTTGGGGATTTTGGAGGCATTATTTGAATTCAAATTGTACACCAACTTTGGAGCATTATATAAACAAAAGATTGGAAGAAATTTCTTGTCATCTTCTAGCATCATTTGGGCACTTTTAAGCTCTCATTAGGAGTGTATACTCCAGTTCTAAGCTACCCCATAGTTAACTTAGCCCCTTGCTAACTGGAATTTTTTCTTAGGGAGAGAATTTTTATCACCTATATCTCATTTTGTAATTTTCCATTACACTACGATATATGTGACCCAAACGACCATGCCATATACAAGACATAGGCTATTCAGTAATAGCTAACAAGTGTTCCTTCTGTGACACAAATAAAGGATAAAGTGATCCAACTTTGCTTCCTTTTTCAATAACCACATTGCCCTTTTATATGCAAAAGGATTGAGCATAGAAAACAACCTTGTAACCAAGTTCATAAAGTTGACCAACTAGCATCAAACTATGTGATGATTGAGGTATATGGCATACATTATGCATAGTAAATTTTGAACCATCAAAGAACTCAACAACCACATCTCCAATCCAAACAGCATCACACTAGTAAGAGCCAGCAAGTCTCACAATACCAAGAGACTTTGTTGCATAAGTAGAGAACCATTCTATGTGGTGTCGATAGAGGGACAATAGAGAGGAATCACAAGAGTGAAACATTGGAAATGGCTGCAATAATCCCACATGCAAAACATTTTGTTCTATGTAACTCTACAAGAGCAGCTCAGGAACTCGCATTCATACATCTCAAAGAGAAGGGAGGGAATCCATATCCGGGTGCTCCACCTGTTCTAATATGTCATGGCACATGTCCATCCAGCCTTATATCCTTTGCCATTCATGTATGGAAAATGGAAGAGAGTCTCTCTTAGGGGCCGTTTCTATGGGGATTGTTTAAGGCTCCAAGTGAGCTATAGAGGCAATGTTGTGTCATCCTTTTAAAGGATTAAGGAGAGAGAATAAGTTCTCATGCGAGCATGAAATGATATTACAAACATCGATGCATCAATGGCACAATAATCCACACCAAATTTTCACCAAGCAACTGGCTTTGCATACCAGTGTTGTATAAGCAACAAGACCAGGATACTAAATCAACTATCTAGCTAGGCTACAACAAGACTAAAGATCAAGTCAATCTCTAAGCCCATAATGCGTGAGAGATGCATGTCTCCACCCAACCAACTCCACCCATATATATACCTCTAAGCCATGGGGGGAAATGTGAGGAAAGCTTACCAAGTATCCCCTCCACATGGATTCTAATACAAGGCCTTCTAACCTTGGAAGTCACATTAAATCACATGGCTCTCACATGGATTCTAAAAGGGTTCCTCCCAAGTTTGTATGTGCAAGTCCAAAGGCTTGAGAGGCATCCCTAAGGGTTGAATACCATACCCTTAGGAAATATCAATCCTAAGGGTCAAAACCCTTCAATGGGGAGTAAATAAATCCAAATAGCTCAAGAGTTCAAACCATAGTCTTGAATACACTTTCCCAAGGGTTTCTTAATAAACTCCAAGGGTTCTCCAAGTGACTTTGGACCCTCAAAACCCATGTCTTTTGCCAGTTGGACCCATATCTATACAAAATTCTCCTTTGCCTACATGTGTGCCATCTACAACTCCTCACAAGCATTCATGGCTTGAGTCAGCTCCTTGGTGTTTGAGGGTTGAGTTGTGTTCTTTGTGTGATGCCCATGTACATGTTAACATCTCAAAGATCGTGTGTCTCTAATACCGTTGATACAACAAAAATCCTTTTGTCGTGGATTCCCCTCCATATCCCATTCCATGCGACTTCTACACACATCTAAGGAACAGAGAGAGTTTACATACTCTTTAGATTGCCTCAATAGGAGTGGAACTATACTATTATAGGCATTAGGGAAATTTGATTGTTACAATGGTTAGATCGAGTCCCATGTGATGACTATTGGAGAGAGGTTATTAAGATGGCCTTCGACTAGACAAGGAGTTATAGTTGTTGGCATTAGAGAGATTAGGTATTCAATGTTGATTTTTCTCTTTTAGGGTTTTGAGAAAATAGGGATAAATATAACTCGAACGAGCTCGAATCTCCTAGTTGTTGTTTCTTCATGAGGATGATGATTGACAACCAATGAGGATGATTAATATGCATGGATTATCTGGATATCAAGTAGAAAAACTTATGCATTCATATCAAAAACTAAAGGGATGAGAAAATACTAGGAGACATGATTGGTGACTGCAACCAAGCCGCTCAAGATTGATTGTAAGTATATTTATTTTCTATATTTTGTGTATTCATCTTATGAAGTGATGGATTCTTGTAGTAAAGGAAACTCTAGTTGGAATGTTCAAGTAATTTCAGATAAGGTAAGAGTTAGAATTCTAGGAGTTATTTTTAAAAGAGTTACCTTCTGGTTTACCTCCATGTAGGAATATTGAGCATAGGATCAAATTGGTACCAAGAGCGAGTCTGATCGCTCGATCGCCATTTGATTTGAGCTTGCAGGAGGAAAATGAAGTCCACAAGGTCACGGATGAGTATATGGAGAAAGCACTTATCAACCTAGCTATTCACCCTTTGCAGCACTAGTTCTAGTAAAGAAGAAATATGGATTTTATAGGATGTGCATTGACGACAAAGCACTCAATAAGATTACCATCGAGCATAGGTATCCCATGTCTAGGATAGATGATCTCCTTGATGCTCTAGGTGGAGAAATTGTATATAGTAAAATAGACATGAAAAGTGGTTACCACCACATTAGAGTTAAAGAGCAGGATGTATATAACAAAACTTTTAGGACCCATTTTGGGCATTATAAGTATTTAGCTATGCCATTTGGTTTGACTAATGCATCTGCTACTTTTATGATGTTAATGAATGATATTTTATGTCCATTCATTGGAAACTTTGTTGTGGATTTTGTAGATTAGTTGTTGGTGTATATAGGAGGTCTGTACATGAGCATGAGAGTCACTTAAGATTAGTGTTAAATAAACTAAAGGAAAATAACTTTTTGTAAATCCAAAAATGACTCAATTATTTCTTCAAGAGATAGAGTATTTAAGGCAAGTGGCACTGACCGATGGGGTTCAAATTGATGGGCTTTAGTGTCCACTCGCTCTGTGCCTGTGTTAACACTAGTTTGGTACCAAAACAGGACACTTAAGTGTCCTTTTTTGACAAATTTCCAAAAAATCACACACCTTCTACAAAGAGAATTTCAAAAAATCCTTTAACACACATATTAAATATAATTCAAAGGTTAATGCAAAATTATAAAACACAATAAATCATGTTTTGTGTTCATGTAAATAGCCTCTCAAGATGCTATGGTAGTGAACAGGATGAAAATTCCTAATCAAGTGTATTCTTATCAAAAGAAAAAAATTCATCGTATGAAATAAAAAATTATACACATTCCTTGAAACATAGATCGCATAGTATGAACCTCAAAATCACTTAGAAAAATCATTTCAATTCAAAGAAAATCAACTATTTTGACTCTATACACCAAAAACAACAACTAGTTCTAAACGTGGTTCAAACAGACTTATGAGAATCTACACAAGTGTACAAATATGCCAACAATCAAACAAGGTATGAAGACAACAACCAAGGTATACACATATAAAATCAAATGCTATGACTCTAGTCCCCAAAAACAAAAAACTAAAGCCTACATATATGACTCAAAAGAATTTATGGACATCATCAAGGTGTACACATTCAAGTTACCAAGTAAAAAATGTGTGACATAACAAACCAAAGCTTACATATATGAGGCTAAATAGTTTATTGAAATCCACCAAAATTTTCACGTCTTTGGACACAACCAAGAATCTTCTATTGTGTGGGCATCAACCAAATTCTACAGATACAGTCATGAATAGTTTGTGGACACATAACAAAACATGTACAATTATGGAAGAGATCTAGTTTCTTCACATGAAGCAAGAAAATAAGACATCAAACAACACATACTAAAAATAATACTCAAAAGTATTTGATATAATCTTCGATATCATAAAATGATAAGGATCATTTGAAAACATTTCATTATTTCCATCATGGATGCCATCTTCTTTTTGTCAAATGAAATATGTATGCAAATTCTTTTCATTCTTATCAAATCACCATTGCATATCACATATTATTTGACAAGATTAAGAATGAAACATGCCATGAAAGTATATTTTGGAAGGTTTAATACTTAGAATAGAATTTAAATAATAATTATTTTTCATCATAATTTTTTATTCAACCTTTGGAGCTATGTTCTTTTCATGAACGTAGAATTATATGCTTTGCCAATTCAGCATGAAAGTCAGCACCAAATGCAATGGCTACTAGTTCAAAGCGGATGCCTTCTAACTTTGAATAAAAATATGCATTCAATTAGTATGAAGGTTATCCATTGATAACTTGCCAATGTTACACTTATGTGTTCCTCGTGTAGCTTTGATGTGAACATTTTCCCTATACATGGGCACTTTTTACTCTAGTGCTGGCTAGATGTTTTTTCCCCATGTTACCACATACTTGATACTCTCATATGTGGTGGTACTTTGTACTTAGGGATATTATTCAGCTCTTACTTCAGTTCAGTTCATCGATCAATAGAGAGAGCTATTCCAGCCATCGTCTTCTCCGTGTGTCTTGCTGCGTTTGTGCTCCTTGTGTGTGCTTCTTGTGTGTCTCTCGCACTTCTACACACACCCAACAGTGGTATCAGAGCAGGTTCAGCTTCTTCTCAAGTTTTGGTTTTTCGCGTCGTGGCGCGCGCACTTTAACAGTGCAAATCGACTTCAGAGCATAGAAGTGTGAATTTCAGCAGCCCGGAAACATTTCCACCAAGTGCGCTGGCGTTTTACCCCCATTTCAAAGCCATTCATGCAGTCAGAATCGCCATCAGAATGACGGTTTGTGAGCTGAAATTTCAGCACTCATTTCAGTTTTCATCGAAGTGAAGATTTTGTCACATTCTTATTCCTTAGTGAAATGGCGGGCAGCAATGACTTGTTTGGCATGCTTCAAGCTGAAGATAAGCTTGATGGGACCAACTATCCGATGTGGTCTTACATGATGAAGCACGTTCTTGTTGCAAAACAACTTTGGAACATAGTGGCAGATGTAGATCGAAGACCGACAGGTGCTTCTACTTCACAGTCTACTGTCACAGATGGAGCTTCTTCTTTGAGTACAGTGGTTTCTCCTTCTCCACCTACACAGGAGCAGCTTAGATGGGATGGAAAAGATGCTCAAGCTCATGCTTTGATTGCGCTTTTAGTGAAGCGTCATATAGTTCCACACATTCGGTCATGTTCTACATCACGACAGGCATGGGACACTCTTGCTTCTTTGTATGCCGTGCGTAATGAAGCACGTGTTGCATACTTGAGGATGTATGTATGGCTGAAAATGAGTCAGTGGATGTGTATGTGACACGCATCAAGGACTTGAAAGAGCAATTGGCAAACATAGATGAGATCATTCCAGATGCATCACTCATTTCTACATTGTTGAAAGGATTACCGGAATCTTTTCAAAGCTTTGCTACTACACTTCGTTTGGTTGCAAAAGGAAATCCTAATATGTATGCATTTGATGAGGTTGTGTCTCTTCTTTCGCAAGAAGAGCAATCTAGAGTGAATAGGAGTGGTTTGATTGAAGGAACGCAAGCACTTGCTATCTCACAAAAGGGGAAAAGCAAGTATGGTTCAGCTTTTGGTTCATCAAAACCAAAGCCTCAAGCTTCCTCTTCCACTCATTCCTCTAATGATGGTGATTTGCAAAAGAAGAAGAGATGCAAATATTGCCGGAAGGCTGGTCATACTATTGATGAGTGTAGAAAGCTTGCTAAACGCAATGAAAAGAAGAAGGAATCGGGCATGTCTATTGCTGAAAATTCAGCAAATGCAAAGAATGATGAAGCTAACATGGCTCAAGATTTTTGGGCATGTGTTGTTACATGTCATTATGATGCTTCTTTACATTCTAAATGTATGGTTGTGAGTGAGGCTGATTCGGATTAGTTCTTTGATAGTGGTGCTTCAAAGCACATAACATCATGCAAAAGATTTTTTGCCTCTTTGAAAGATGCACCTAAAGGAGGACATGTGGTGTGTGCAAACAATGCCTCTTATCCTATCATTGGAGTAGGAGAAATTGAGCTTACGGCTGCAAATGGAGGTGTTATTCTCTTGAAAAGTGCATTGTATGTGCCCGGTATCAAGAAGAACTTAATTTCAGTTCTGTTGATTGCCAAAGCTGGACTTCATGTACACTTTGTTGATGATAAGTGTATGGTTCATGATTTCAGCAATGGCGATGTTATCGTGATGTCCGGTACATTATGTGATGGTTTGTATCGTATGGATACATACAAGAGGGCTGCCTCGAATGCCTTGGTTGCTCATACTTCTTCCATGGCTGAAATGGAGCTTTGGCATGCTCCTTTTGGTCATTTAAACTTCAATAGTTTGCTCTACTTGCAAAAGGACATGGTTATTGGCTTGCCTACACTTGAGTCCATTGAAAAGCATGCATGTGAAGGTTGCATTCTTGGAAAAATGCATCGTGCTTCTTTTCCAAAAGGTAGTCACACACACACTACAAGAAAATTGCAACTTGTTCATAGTGATGTATGTGGTCCGGTCAAGACTCCATCTTTTGGGAAGCATGTATATTTTGTTACCTTCATTGATGATGCTACTCGCCATACATGGGTGTATCCTATGAAAGCAAAGAATGAGGTATTTTCTTGCTTCAAAGCATTTTTAGCTATGGCTGAAAATTTTTCTTCACAAAAGCTTTTGACTCTACGCACGGATCGTGGTGGTGAGTACATGTCACATGATTTTAATGCTTTTCTTCGTGAAAGAGGTATTTCACACCAATGTACGGTGCCATATACACCTCAACAAAATGGTGTTGCCGAGCGTAAAAATAGAACTTTACTTGAAATGGCACGATGTATGGTTAAAGGAAAGCATCTTCCTCATAAGTTTTGGATGGAAGCGGTCATGTGTGCAAATTATGTGTTGAATCGCTGCCCTACAAAAGCATTGAGAGTCATCGCTCCTTATGAGGCTTGGAATGGTCATAAGCCTATGGTTAGTCATATGCGTGTGTTTGGTTGTTTGACATATGCTCTTGTGCCATCACAACAACGTCACAAACTTGATGGCAAGGCAAAGAAATGTATATTTGTTGGTTATAGTGCTGAAAGTAAGGGATATCAGTTGTACCATCCATTGACGAACACAATTATTGTGAGTCGAGATGTGGTATCTACTTGAATGCAAAAAACTGCCAACAGTTAGCTCACAAGATGTGTTCGATACACTCATGCCTTTGTTCCAAAATGGTGTGCTTGACTATGGCCATGTAGACCAGCCAACTGAGGTTCAAAGGGCTGAAAAATTCCAGCCAAATAGGGCTGAAAATGTGGATAATTTTCAGCCAAACATGGCTGAAAAAATTCAGCCAAAAAATATCAAAACTGTTGGAAATTTCCAGCCACATATGGCTGAACATATGCGACAAAATATGGCTGAAACTGAGCATGAAATTCAGCCCACGCATGATGTACATATTGAAGATGTTTTACATAATGAATGCATGTCTATCAAGAGTGCACAATCTATGCCAAAGTGGCTGAAACAAACTTTGTAGGACAGCCAATTGAGTGCACCTTTACTTGGTAGAACAAGGTCAAGCTCTCACCATGCATCAAGTAATTTTGTGGATTATTCTCTTATTGCTACAGCATGTAATGAAGAGCCACTTTCTTTTGAAGATGCATGTTACGATCCACAATGGATGAGTGCTATGCAATCAGAAATGGATTCCATACATCGGAATGGTACTTGGGAGTTATGTGAATTGCCAAAAGGAAAGAATGCCATTGGTACAAAGTGGGTTTACAAGATTAAGAGAAAATATGATGGTAGCATTGATCGCTACAAAGCTAGATTGGTTGCCAAAGGACATGCGCAACAATATGGCATTGACTATGAGGAAACTTTTGCACCTACTTCACGCATGACTACCATTCATACCGTGATTGCATTGGCTGCCCATCGAGGTTGGAAAGTGCATCAATTGGACATAAAAACAGCCTTCTTGAATGGAGATTTGCAAGAAGAGGTCTATGTGAAGCAACCTCCTGGATTTGCTATGAAAGGGAAAGAGCATATGGTTTGTCGCTTGCATAAAGCTTTGTATGGTCTCAAGCAAGCTCCACGTGCATGGTATGACAAAATACATAAGCACTTGATTGCTCTTGGCTTCACATGTAGTCCGATTGAAAGCACACTCTATGTACGCAAAAATGGGGCTGATCTTATAGTGCTTGTTCTTTATATTGATGACATACTCTTGACTGGGTCATGTGATGCAAAACTTGACATTCTTATGGCTGATTTGTAGCATACTTTTGATGTCACTTATCTTGGTCTTTTGAGCTACTATCTTGGCATCCAGTTTGTATCCGTTGAGGGGGGAATTGTTATGCATCAAGCAAAGTATGTTGAAAAACTACTTCAGCGTTTAGACTTTGAGGATTGCAAGCCAATTTCGACACCAGTTGAGACAGGATTTAGATTCTCAGTTGAGGATTCCAGTGATGCATTTGACACTTCTGTTTATCAGAAGGCTGTGGGATGTCTTATATATGCATGCAACACAAGGCCGGATATACAGTATGCAGTTTCCCAGTTGAGTCGATTCATGCATAGCCCTGGCACTAAGCATTGGCAAGCGGTGAAACGTGTGTTTAGATATCTTCGAGGCACTTTGAGCTTAGGTCTCTTTTATGGCAGAGATGTTTAGCCATGCTTGCACGCTTTTACAGATTGTGATTGGGCTGGTTGTTATGATACTCGCGTGTCCACTAGTGGTAATTGCTTTTTCCTTGGAGACTCATGCATATCTTGGTTGAGTAAGAAGCAACCTACAGTGGCGACATCGAGTTGTGAAGCTGAGTACAGGGCAGTTTTCACAGCTACAGTGGAGTGTATATGGCTGAGACGCCTATTGATGGATCTTTGCATGGAGATTGATGCTGCTACGCATATTCTCACAGATAGTCAGAGTGCTTTGGCTGTTGCACGAAACCCAGTGTTTCATGCACGGACCAAACATATTGAGGTGCATTATCACTATGTGAGAGAGCGCCTTCATGCAGGAGATATTGATTTGGTATATGTGCCTACACAAGGTAATGTGGCAGACATATTCACCAAAGCTCTTCCACGAGAAAAGTTTGAAGCTTTTTGCAAAGCTTTAGGCTTATTACCTTGTGGGGGCTGATCTGTCACTCCCTGTATGTGTTCACGTCATTCGCTCCAGGGGGGTTTGTTACACTTATGTGTTCCTCGTGTAGCTTTGATGTGAACCTTTTCCCTATACATGGGCACTTTTTACTCTAGTGCTGGCTAGAGGTTTTTTCCCCATGTTACCACATACTTGATACTCTCATATGTGGTGGTACTTTGTACTTAAGGATATTATTCAGCTCTTACTTCAGTTCAGTTCATCGATCAATAGAGAGAGCTATTCCAGCCATCGTCTTCTCCGTGTGTCTTGCTGCGTTTGTGCTCCTTGTGTGTGCTTCTTGTGAGCCATTCTTTAAAAGGTGTGATAAATTGCAGTTCTCTAGAGAAGACAAGTTTTGAGTCCATGTTTATCACTTATGGAAGTGTTCAACCTTCTCTGGAGATCCCTAGGCACTTGCTTTACACTACCAAAGTCCATTAATAGCTTTCCATTTCCAAAAACATATCTAATTTGTCAAAATGTTTGAATTGTGTTATTTTTTTAGTTATGCTAAAAGATGAGTTCTTAAAAATTCCCATTTTCTTCTTCATTTAACACTAGTTCTGTACTAGGACACTTGAGTGTCCTGGGACACTTAAGTATCCTACTTTTACACCAAATTGATTGATTTTTCTTGATGACACCCTTGAGGCTTTGATGGCATATTCACTTGGATTTGATAGCCCACATCATGTACTTTTAGAGAAAAATATAATCTTCAACATTTTACAACTTCACATGGGTTATTAATCATCAAACGACCGACAACTCCAAGTGCAAATGCTCTAGTAGCAACTACAATGTCTGGACTCGAGCATAACAACTCATACATCAAACTCCCGAATGTTGACAAAACATGTGCTATCCTGGCTAACCTAAGCATGTCAATCATGCCTATATCCAAGGCAGCATCATCAAGACCAACATGTCTTGACATATGTGTGTCAACATTTGGCATGAGCAAATCCAAGAATGAATGCATAATTGTTGACTCCTCAACATCCAAAATATCATCATCCTATCAACCAAGGATGTATCTAGTTGTGCATCTTGAGAGTTAATATGCTCTACCATACAATGTGTATCATAAGAGCTATCCTGCTCTTGAGTAGGCGCTACATGTGGATTTTGATTGGGAGTTATAACATGTTGATTAGGATCTTGAAAAGACATAGGGTTCATTTGATTTTGGAAAGTTTTGATGTAATTAGATTGTAAAGCATCTAAAGTCTTGGCCAAATTGGATTGTGTAGCAATAAGACTTTCCATTTTCTTAGTGAGAATTTCCACTTGAGATTGTTCAACTACACTTTTATTTGGCTCTACTTTAAAACCTTGACTAGGCTCCATCATTTGAGGAATAGGACTAGAGTCAAAAAGCATAGCATGGGATTGTTCTCTAAGGCTTGCTCCTTAGCTTGTGGAAGGCTAGCTAGAGGAAGACTAGTTTGCTCATAAAGCATGGATTGTCTTTGATGTCTATGGGCTACAACCTCTACTACTTTATGCACTTTTTGCCAATTGTCAGTAAGACCATAGCATTAATCCGGCTCATCTAGTCTTCATTCAACTTTCGTATGAGTTCCAAGATGAAGAAGTTTAAGAAAAGTGATCACATGATTAGGTTCCAAAGTTATGTTATCCTCATCAGGAAGTTGTTCATAGCATCTAATATACTCATTTTGTAAGTGAGTAATAGAGCTACTAGGCTTTGGGGAATTGACCCATCGTAAGTATCCATCCTGATTATGTTGGCTATAATTCTCAAGATAGAATTCTTTGAGCATCTCCTTTCTGAAATCACTCCAAGGAACACTATCATATTGAGTGAGATAGTTTATGATAGAGCTATCAACAATTCCTTCAAAGAATGTTATAAAAAAATCTTCGGGAAGACAAAAAATCAGAGCTTGCTCTTCAAACAAATCTAAGTAGCTTGTAATGTTGATGCCATTGAATTTTGCCTTCTCTCTCAACATAGAAGAAACTATTCTTGGGCCTTCTTTCTCAACAATAAGTGATTTTATGTCTGTGCATATCCTTTGGCTACCAATCGTGCTCTCTACATGCTCACGCTACCATCAACATTGTGATTTACCTTGTAAACCCACTTGCGGCCTATGGATTTCTTTCCTTGCGGCAATGGAACTAGCTTCCATGTATGGTTTCCATAAAGGGCAGCCATCTCCTCATCCATAACTTTTTCCCAATCTAAATTTCCAATCGCATCTTCAAACAAGAAGGTTAAGCATCTTGTATTACCTTGGTCATGTAGGCACATGACGAGCCATATAATTGTCATACGTCAATCATTGCACAGAATTCTGCATCGTCCCAGATCTTCTTGATCTTGGATCACTTCTCCTTGTATCATGTGCATGTGCCTTTCTAACTCCTAGAGTCTTCATAGAGGGAAATCCAAGTTCCTCATCAAGGCTCTTCTCTGAATCGCTTGAATCTCCATCAATGTCTTCAAAACCTGTAGATGTTTTACTACCAGCAGAAAGCTTTTCTTTACCTTTCTTTGATGTAGTTGATGAATTTGCTGGACTAAAATTTCCATGCAATCTTCCACTCCATGGATTTGAGTTGGAACTATTTCTTGGTGATGCATCTAGTTCACTCAAAACTTGAGATTCTCCACTTGATTCTTTAGCATTTTCATTGTCATTTGGTTCAAGGTCAAGTCCATCTTTGGCATCTACATAAATCTTGGCATTTCATCAAACACCACATCTTTGCTTACCTTCACCTATCCTGTGAATGGGTTATAACATTTATACCGCTTTTGCTCAAGGGGGTATCCAATGAAGATACATTTTTCTACTTTTGGATCAAGCTTCATCCTCAAGTCATTTGGAACATGTACATATGCAATACAACCAAATACTTTCGCATGTGATAAGTTTGGCTTTTTACTTATAAACTTCTATTTAGTGTAACTTGATGTATAACAAAAGTTGGATTTCTATTCGTGATGTATACAACAATATGCACAAGTTCTACCCAATAACAATGAGGCATATTCTTCTCAGCAATCAAAGCTCTTGCTATTTTTGCAATATGTCTATTTTTGCGTTCAACAATGCCATTCTGTTGTGGTTTGTATTTACATGAAAACCGACATCAAATTTCATGAATTTTAAGAAAGTTGTTGAACTCATTTGATATGTATTCACCTCCTCCATCATACCTTAATATGTGAATATACTTTCCTGTCTGCTTTTCCACCATAGCCTTAAAATTGTGGAAGTTGTTGGAGTTAGACGTCTGCGAAAGCATGCAAACAGCACAAGGAAGAAGAAGAAGCTTGGAGCTCAACACACAATACTGAATGTATTAGTAGAGAATGTACAAAGATAAGTAGCCCATTAGGGCAATAGGCGTATATACAAGCCGGGGGAAAAAAACCTCCTAAAGAGGGAAAAAAGTGCCCCGGTGGTCCTAGAGTGTTCACACACATCACTACCTAAATATATCAACAAATCCCTCCTGGGAGTGATGCGGTGGACAAGTAGCTAGCACTCATGTATAAGGAAGTGCCAAGCTATGTGGAAATCACTCCACAAAAGGAAGTAAGCCCAAAGCTTTGTGGAAAGCTTCAAACTTCTCCCTAGGCAGAGCCTTCGTGAAAAGGTTTGCAATGTTCTCCTGCGTGGGCACATATGCGAAGCTGATCTCCCCAACAGAGAACCTCTACCTGACATAGTGATAATGCACCTCAATGTGCTTAGTGCGAGCATGGAACATAGGGTTCCTCGTAACTGCCAATGCGCTCTGACTGTCAGTGAAGATGGTGGTGGCAGAAGACTGACCAACACCCAAATCAGCCATAAGGCATCTGAGCCACATACACTCAACAGTCGCTGTGAAAGCTGCCCTATACTGAGCCTCACAACTGGAAGTGGCCATAGTAGGCTGCTTCTTGCTCAACCAAGATATACATGAGCTACCAAGCATGAAGCAAAGGCCACTAGTGGACACACGATTGTCATAGCAACCAGCCTAATCAAAGTCAGAAAAAACATGCAAATCTTGCGATGGTGATCCCCCCTTGGGATAAAACAACCCAAGTAGCCGAGTACCACTCAAGTAGCGAAAGATGCGCTTAACCGCCTGCCAATGCTTCACTCCTGGGCAATGCATAAACCTGCCCATCTCTGAGACAACAAACTGAATATCTGGTCGAGTAATACATAAGTAAATCAAGCATCCAACAGCCTGCTGATAGAGAATAGAATCAAATGCATCTCCAGCATCATGAAGACTCAATCGTAAACCTGTCTCCATAGGAGTAGCAATAGGCTTATTGTCTTCAAGGCCAAAATGCTGCAATAATGTGTCAATATATTTCGTTTGACACAAAGCCATTCCACCATCAACTTGCATAAACTGAATGCCCAAATAGTGACGCAAATGCCCCAAATCAGACATCTCAAATGAGGCATGCAAATCAGCCTTAAAGTCAGCAATATGCTTCTCAATAGGACCAGTGAGCAACATGTCGTCAACATAGACAACAATGATCAGAAGCACATCATTAGCACACTTAACATATAAGGTGCTTTCAGTTGGACTGTTCTCAAAACCATGTGCAATCAGATAGGCATGTATCTTCTCATACCAAGCATTGGTGCTTGCTTTAAAACAAATAATGCATTCTTTAACCTGCACACCTGGTTTTCATGCCCTTTCTACACAAAGCCATGAGGTTGAAAAACATACACTTCTTCATGCAAGCCACCATTCAGAAATGCAGTTTTAATGTCCAACTGATGTACATTCCAACCATGATGGGCTGTAAGTGCACAGATGCTATGAACAGTAGTCATTTGGCAAGTAGGTGCAAAGGTCTCATCAAAATCAATGCCTCTTTCCTGTGCATAACCCTTTGCAACAAGCCTAGCCTTATACCTGTCAACTGTACCATTAGGCTTATGCTTCAGGTTGTATACCCACTTAGTCCCAATGGCCCTCTTGCTAGGAGGCAAGTCACATAAATACCAAGTACCATTCTTCATTATAGCATCATATTCAGATTGCATAGCAACCATCCAATTTTCTAAATTTTGTGCTTCATCAAAGGAAACAGGCTTATTCTCATCACAGAGACTAGATGCAGCCATAGCATAGCAATCTGATGCAAAAGAGGCACTATGAGAGCCTGAACGAGTACAATATGACAAAGGTGCATCTAGTTTGCTATCACGCAAAGTCTGCACCAGCTATTTTGGCATAGTTTTTGCCTACTCAATATCAACTCTCTCATCAACAAGTGCATCATGTAAATCTGCATCAGAAATGGAATGATCTGCATCATCACATGAAACCTACAAAGGCTGAGAAGTTGCCTCATTAGGACCAGCACTAGACTGTCCACCTGTAAAAAGAGGCAACAAAGTATCATACATGTCTTTGGAGCTAATAGACGTCTCCTTAGTACATGAAAGCAATGGCTGAATAACATCTTCCACAAAAACAACATCATGGCTAACCAGAGTGCATTTAGTCTGTGGATGATATAGACAATAGCGTTTACTTTCAGAACTGTACTCAACAAAAATACATTTTACTGCTTTATCATCAAATTTTTTGCGATGTTGTTCAGGCACTAATGCATATGCCAAACAACAAAAAACATGCAAATGAGCAACAGATGGCTTGCGATCATGTCAAGCCTCATATGGAGTGATAGACTGTAGTGCTTTAGTGGGACACTTGTTAAGTACATATGCTGCACACATGACAGCCTCAAGCCAGAAACTATGTGGTAAAGCCTGACCCTTGACCATACACCTTGCCATCTCCATGAGTGACATGTTCTTTCATTCAACAACTCCATTCTATTGAGGTGTATATGACACTGTACACTGGTGTTTTATCCCATGTTCACCTAGAAATGCATTAAATCAGAAGACATATATCCCCTCCCCCCCCCCCCGATCAGAATGGAGGGTGCCCATTTTACATGCTGATAAATTTTCAGCCAAAACCAAAAACTATTTGAAGCACATGAACGCTTCGGACTTTGCATTCAATGGATATACCCATGCATGCCTAGAAAAATCATCGATGAAAGTCACGAAGTAAAGATAATTTCCAAAAGAAGGTGTCTACATAGGACCATAGACATCACTATGTACAAGCTACAATTTCTGAGTAGCCCGAACTGAACCATCTTCTGGAAAGGAGGAACGTTGCATTTTGCCCAAAATACAACCTTCACAAATATGTTTTCCCGGTGCCTCAAGTTTGGGCAAAGATGACACCATTTCAGATTTCTGTAGGCATAGCAAACTAGCAAAATTCAGATGACCAAAGCGTGCATGGTAAAGCTTTGCATCTGACATAGCCTGAGAATCATGTACTGCACATGCCAAATCATTTACAGATCTTTCATAGTCTATGAGCTTATATAGCCCACGACATAGAATGCCAAAAGCAATAATCATGTCGCCATTTGACAGATCATGAACTGTACATCTGTCATCAACAAATTTCACAACCAAGCCAATCTTGACTAATGCAGAAACTGATAATAGATTTTTCTTGATCCCTGCCACAAACAAAGCATCTGACAAAGTGAAAGAAATACCAACAGTAGTAGTCAAAATGATCTTACCAACTCCCATAAGAGGATAAGAGGAGTTGTTGGTGCATGTAACAATATTCCCTGTAGGGGCAGGCTTGAGTGAAGAGAAGAAACTACACTGCGAGGTAATAAGTTTGGTCGCCCCACTGTCAAAGTACCAAACATCTGAGTCTACTACAGACATGCACTGCTCATGAGAAGATGGGTCAAAACTGCAAACAGTAGTAAATGCCTATTCTTCTTCCTGCACAAGATTACAAGACTCCGTTTTTGGTGTAGAGGCTTTAGCAACAACCATTCCAACCTCTTTCTTCTTTGCCTCTTTAGCAGCCAGTTTTGGACAGTACTTTATGATATGGTCATTCCCTTTATAGTACTTGCAAAACAATTTTTGCTTTTTTGATTTTTTTCTCATCTTTATCTTGGTTCTTCGAATGTGCAGCATTTGCAAATTTCTACTTACTAGTAGAAGAACTCCATTTTCCTTTGCCCTTCTGACTAGCCAAGAAAGATGGATCTGTAACATGCATAATGGACCTATTCTGCCTGGACTGATCCTCCTGCAACAGAATAGAGACTAACTCCTCAAATGACAAGGCATTTGGATTGCCTTTCATCATCAACCGAAGAGTAGAAGCAAAACTCTGATATGAATCAGGAAGACCATTTAGAACGGTCTGCACAAGTGGGCTATCTGGTATAACATCATCAGCAAAAATCAATTATTCCTTTAAGTCTTTGATCTTTGTTAGAAAACAGTCCATGGAATCACCTTCATTCATGTGCTCACTCTCCAATTGTTTTCGGACGTAAGCAACACGAGCCTCATTCCTAGCTTGGTACAATGTGGTAAGAGTATCCCAATCATCCTTAGCTATTCTGCAAGAGCATATGTGAGGAATGATGGCATGTTTGACAGACAAAGCTATCAATGCATGTGGATGGGCATCTCTGCCATCCCAACGAATCTGCTCTCCAGTAGGTGTAGCAAAAACCGTGCACGAACAGGAATATGCAAAATATCATCATCTTCGACACCTTCGGCATCAGCTTCAGTATCTGCAGTTGTAACAGTTGCAGGTGTGATATGATGTTTTTCAACACCCTACACAATGTTCCACAGTCCTTTTGCAACCAATACATGTTGCATCATATAAGCCCACAATGGGTAGTTGGTACCATCCAACTTATCCTCAACAACCAACATATGGAATACATCACTGCTTTTAGCCATGGTCAATGACTAAAATACCTTGATGAAAAAAATTGACTGTATCTCAAAAAGTTGAACGGAACTACCCAGACAAGTTCTACTAAACCTGTAGCAGACTTTGAGATGCTTATACTGGTGAAGTGAAACAGGTATATACCTTTGGCACAAAAAGACAAAATAGCCTACACAAGCACTACGATAGTGCATTCGGAGGCCAAAACAAGCTCAGATCGTGATTTCGGCACCACAAATCAAAGCTGTTTTGATCTCGAAAACACGCTGAGTATGCTCACCAAAATTTGTGCGATTCTGAGATTGCAAACGGAGGAGTGTCGATGATGCCCTAGATGAAGCGAGGACCTGCTCTGATACCAATTGTTGGAGTTAGACGTCTGCAGAAGCATGTGAACAACACAAGGAAGAAGAAGAAGCTTGGAGCTCAACACACAATACTGAATGTATTACTAGAGAATGTACAAAGATAAGTAGTCCATTAGGGCAATAGGCATATATACAAGCCGGGGGAAAAAAACCTCCTAAAGAGGGAAAAAAGTGCCCCAGCGGTCCTAGAGTGTTCACACACATCACTACCTAAATATATCAACAGAAGTGAGTGAGCACTTCACTCTTCTCTTTCATGAAATATACCCATACTTTCCATGTATGGTCATCAATGAAAGTAACATAAAACCTACAACCACCCATAGATGTGGTCTTTGCAAGACCCCAAACATCTATATGTACTATTTCTAGTACATTCTCACTAACATGCTTGTCATGCGAAAATGATGCTCTTGACTGTTTACCAAATTGACACGCTGCATATACCTTTGGCATTTCTACAACTTTGAAATTTGGTAGTCCATTGACGATCTCCTTAGACTGCATCAATTTTAGCCTTTGCAAATTTGCATGTCTGATTCATTTATGCCAGATCTCTATATCAGCAACAACTCTTGCATCTTTTGCAAACATGGCTTCATTCATTTCAAGAATTTTCACATTTAAGGTGAACATCCTACCCACTTTGTTTCCTTTGGCAATCAATCGTCCACCCTGTTTGTACTCTTCTAGATATAACCCATCAGCATTGAACCTAACTTCTAATATGTGGTCAGCCATTTGTCCATCAAAAACTAGATTCTTTGTTATATTTGGAACATGCAACACATCAACAAGATGTTTTACCTTCCAGTCATCCATAGACAATGCTATGTTTCCTGTATGCTCGATAGGATGTGATGTGTCATCACATGTTTCAACATATCCAAGAATTGATAATTTTTGCAAACTACTAAACCATTCTACATGACTGATCATGTGATCCAAAGCACCTGAATCAACATACCAGACATTACCATTTGATTTTGAAACATCAGTAGACATCGTATTCATCATATGATGTTGAACGATGAATAGTTTCTCAGAATCATTTGCACTTGTGGATGCATATCTGTTTTGCTGCCTTCTATTATTTTGATTCTTCAACCTACAATCATGTTCCAAATGTCTAGGTTTACCACAATTCCAACATCCTTTACTTTCATTACCTGAATCATTTCTTTGGAATTTTCCATGGTCTCTTTGGCTCCCCCTTCCTTGAAACTGTCCTCTACCTCCAACATGATTCTGATGTTGACGTTGGTCTTGGTTACTGTTTCCTCTTCCATTTTCGAAACCTCTAGCTCTGCCTCTTCCTTTTCCAGAGTAGAATACCTTATCAGAACTAGATTTCCTCTGTGTCCTCACCAATATTCTTTTCTTCAATAATCAACATGGATACCAAATCAGCAAAATTCGAAATATTTTCCCTAGTGTATATAAAAGTTATGAATTGCTTATATGCAGCTCCTAAACCACGAAGGCACACTTCCACCTTATCATCATCATCTACATTCATGCCAACAGATGCAAGTGATTCACATATGCTTTTGATTTTCAGGGTGTAATCACTTACTGACATGCCCTTTTTCTCCAGCGTATACAGCTCATTCTTGAGTTGCAATTTTCATGCCTTTGTATTGGTCTCATATAATGTGACCAAACTGTTCCAAGCCTCTTTCTGAGTCTTGGCATCATGTATGTGCCCAATCATGCTATTGTGTATGCTAAAAAATAGCCAATACATTACCTTTCATGCTCCTTGATTCCATTCTTCAAATGCTCTTAATTGGTCTGCAGTTTGATTCCTCTCTAGTAACTATGGAGCATTTTCATTCTCTCCTTCGATGTACTTCCAGTAGCCTTTTCCCATTAATAAATTCATCATCTTGAATGTCAAAGCATGGAAGTTGTTCTTGTCTAGCTTATTGCTCATAATCTGACTCATTCCATCAGTGTTTGCCATTTCTACAACAATTCACAACACTACAAAACACTACAAGCAGCACTTCTACTTGAACACTGTTGAACTAGGACATGACAATTCGATCTCAGAAAAACATAGTTCTCATGTATCAACAATACATGGAATTTCTTGAAATTCCGCATCTCGAATATATGAATGTTGTTGAATAGGATGCAAGTCATAGTTTTGCAAACTGACCTTTTTTTTCTATGGGCTTCACCTTGTGGGCTCGAAATGGAGGTCGAGATGGCTCCGAAATAGACATCCGGCAACAACAAGTGACCCTAAAGGGATAACTCATGAAAGTATTTTGGGCCTTCTACCTTCATGCCAATTTTCGTAGCATTTTGAGGTCATTTGTGAATCGTGCTTTCTCCATGCCTTCTCGCATACTCTTCATGGTCGGCCTTCTCCACGAGCTCTCTACAGCCACACTGGCTCTGATATCGTGTCATGAGGAATGAGATAAGGAAGAGAGCCCACACACACACACTCACAATCAAAGAGAAGCACACACATAGATTGAGGCAAGGAAGAATGATCTTCTTCTTCTTCTTCTACTACTACTACTACTACATAAAAGGAATGTACAAGAATGACCTAAAAACAACAATACAACAACTGCAATATATAAAGAATAGTACATAAGGGAAAATCCTAATGTCCATGAATGAGTGAGCTGGAAAGAAAACAAATGTGTCATCACTCTCGGTAGATAAATATAGTAAAGCTCAATAAAGTATCCCTGACATATATTAGAGTGACCACTATACATGTCAGAGAAATGAAAAAGTGATATGTGTCATGCTTGGTCATCACATGTTGAGCTTGATATCTCAATAGGGATGACATGCCCCTTAAATCGATGATTAGTGCTAGAGCATTTTCAAAGTGAGGCATTGACTTTGTTGGGCCAATAAACCCCCCAACGAGATGATCACATGCAAAATATATCATTGTAGCCATGGATTATTTGACAAAATGGGTGGAAGCAAAAGCCACTAAGCAAAATGATGCTCAAGTGATAGCAAAATTCTTGTTTGAAAATATATTCACCCGTTTTGGACTATCAATTGAGATTGTAAATGAATTCCTAGTAATTGATAAGAAATCAGCCCCCTATCATCCTCAAGCCAATGGAAAAGTTGAGACCTCGAATAAGGTGTTATGCACTGTCTTAACTAAGATAGTCAACAATGGGAGGTTGGATTGGGATAAACAATTGCATCATGCAATTCGGGCCTTCCAGGTAGCATATAAAATTGCTATTGGAACTACTTTGTTCATTCTATTCTATGGGCAGAATGTGATACTACCAATCAATTGTTTAGTTCCTACTCTGAGAGTTGCTCAACGACATGAATAACATTACATGAATTGTCTAGGCAATTGGATCAAATTGAGAAGTTACATGAGACTAGGCTACAAACAGTGGTAGGCATCTATGCTAAAAAAAGGAGACAAAAAGCCTATTACGATGCTCACATCAAAGATAAGGGAATGAAAGAAGGTGACCTAGTGTTGGTACATACACTTAAACAACATGCGAAGAAACTGCATAAACATGGATATGGACCGTTATTGATGAACCAAATTTCTACTAGTGGAGCAATCAACTTAGCTACCCTCTATGGAGACGTATTACCTAACTACATAGGTGGCTATAGAGTCAAGAGGTATATGGAACCATTAACCAAAAAGATGTTAGCAAGACTCTTAGGAGCACAAAACAGAAAAAAAAGAAGAGGCGAGGATAAGAGAAGGAGCCACAATGGAAGCATTATAACATATACAAAAACGAAAGGAATGTATACGACAACTAGAAGAAAGATATCTACGAGGAGAACAAGCCATTCCCATGGGAAACTACCAAACTAAAGTCATGAAGATTCTAGGGAACTTCACCAGACGACCCAATTTAAGCTTGGAATCGATAAAGATGATTACCAATTGGTGGATTTATTGATTGACATAGGAGCCATGTTGAGTTGCATAAGAGCCTTGTTACCAAAGAAACCAAAAGCATGTCTGACTCCAACAAAGGCATAGATGATAGGAATTGGAGGCAACATTATTGAGTGCTTAGGAGAGATTTCAATGTCCTTGCATCTTGGAAACACTAATATGAATGAAAGATTCCTAGTTTGCAATGATATAGCTCTTCTAGAAGAACTACTACTAGGCTAGGATTGGATCTTTGCGTTTAATGTCAGTATTCACTTTGCCCAAGGATACATATCAACTAAAATAGACCAAGAGAACTCTTTAGTCTTCTAGATGAGAAACTGTTAAATACATTAGGGGACAAAATACATAGGAACACAAGTCTAGATGACCCAATGAACGAAATTTTAGCAAAAACCATGAATGATGATTGTTCTACTTCCAATTCACCTCCACCTTGCCATGAACTGCATGATCAACCTAACAATTTTTCTCGAGAAAGTGAACTTGAGCAATTTAGAGAGGCTAGCCAGTCTAATGAAGCTCATGGAAATATCACCACCTCTACAATCTCACCAGCATTGGGAATAAAGCAACACCAAAGTGTGAAGCAAGTATGGATTCAGAAGGATCAACTAGTATAAATGCTGGAGGAAGGTAACACCAAGAACCCAAGAGGCATTAAGATAACAAAGGTCCAAAAATAATGAAGTGATACCTCACCTCAATGTGCTTGGTCTTTACATGATACAACAGATTCTTAGCCAAAGCAATGGCACTCTGACTATCACTAAGCAAACGAGGTACATGTTGAGGTAAACCCATATCACAAGTAAGACAAGAAAGCCAAAATACTTCCTTACATGCCTCATTTGCTACAACATACTCTGGTTCTATGGTGGAAATAGCTGTACATTCTTGAAGATGAGTTCTCCAAGAGATAACACCTCCACCAAATGAAAAATGTACCTTGATCTAGACTTATGATCATCTACACAACCAACATAGTCAGAATCTGTGTAACCAATAATGGATGCTTTCCCTCTACCTAAGCATAGACACTTGCCTTTAGTGCTACTTGGATATCTCAAAATCATCTTGATCACTTCCCAATGTTTCTTGCAAGGAATAGACATATATCTGCTCACAATTCCCACTGCAAATGCAATGTCTGATCTCGTAGCTACCATAGCATACATGAGACTACCAATAGCAGATTCATAGGGAATTTTGGTCATGAATTCCTTTTCCTCATCTGATTTGGGGAAATCATCTTCACATATGTGGGTAAAGGTGCACTCAATTCCTTTCCACCCTGCATATTGAACATGTGAACTACTTTGGTTATGTACTCACTTTGAGACAAGTATATGCATCTTTTACTCCTATCATGAGTAATGCACACGCTAAGAATGTGTTTGGCATCCCCCAAATCCTTCATATCAAATGTTTGACTCAACTTCTTTTTGAAAATTGAGAAGTCATAAGAGGACTTCCCAGCAATCAACATATCATCGACATAAAGTATCAAGCATATCAAGCTGCCATCTGAGCATCTATTTGTGTAGATATAATGATCCTCATTGCTTCGACAATAGCCTTGAGACTTCGTAAAAGCATCAAAATTTTGGTACCATTGTCTAGGGGACTGTTTTAGTCCATAAAAACTCTTCTTGAGCTTACAAACTAGAATTTCCTTGCCAGGAACTACATAACCCTTTGGTTGTTCCATATAGATCTCATCTATAAGATCTCCATGCAAAAAAGCAATTTTCACATCCATTTGGAGTAGCTCTAAGTCCTGCATGGCTATGAATCCAAGCAACATGCATACAGTAATCATCTTGACCACTGGAGGGAAGATTTCCTCAAAGTCACACCATGTTGTTGCTTGAAACCCTTTGCAACAAGTCATGCTTTACACTTTGGAGAAGCACTATCTAATGTGAATTTCAGCGTAGATACCCATTTACATGGAAAAGATTTCCTTCCCTTTGGCAAAGGTATTAAATCCCAAGTACCATTCTTGTGAATAGAATCCAACTCACTCTTCATGGCATGCTCCCACTTGACATTATCCTCTATTTGCATAGCCTCTTTGTAGCAAGAAACCTCACGCATTTGTTAGCATAACAAAATCTAAACCCCGAACATATCTATCAAGTGGATGTGAGACATGTGCAGAGCGTCTCAATGGTTGCTGAACAGGAACATGTGCAGACTAATCTGATCGTACATTCTCTTGAACGTCCCTATGTGCAACATTTTTATGCATGCTAACTACAGGATTAGTATCCTCAAACACCATGCTTCTCACTTCAACCTCCTTTATGGGTTGTTTATGCATCTTAGACTCATTCAAAATGACATCACTACTTCTGATCACTGATCGTGTTTCAAGCTCCCATAAGTAATATCCAAATTGTTCTCGACCATATCCAAGAAAAATGCATTTCTTTAACTTATGGTCCAACTTTTGTCTAGGATTCTTGGGTATATGAACATATGCTTCACACCCAAAAACTCGAAGATGATCATAATATGGTGGCTTCCCTGTCCATGACTCTTGTGCCACTTTTAGAACTTTGGCAGTACTAGGAGAAAGGTTAATCACATGAACTGTAGTCAATATTGCTTCTGCCCAAAAGCCTTGTGAGAGGTTTGCATGATGTAACATAGAAATTACTCTATCTTGAATAGTTCTATTCATCATTTCAGCTAAAGCATTCCGTAATGGGGTATAAGGAGTTGTAAACTCTCTACGAATCGCTTTAGAATGACAGAAAAGGCTGAATTCATGTGAGGTATACTTACCCCCATTATCTGAATGTAAAGCCTTAAGCTTCGTTCGTTTTTCAGTCTCAATTGAAGCAAGCCATTTTCTGAAAGTAGGGAATACCTCATCCTTCGATTTGATTGGATATACCCAAACTTTTCTAGTAGCATCATCTATGAAAGTGACAAAGTAAAGAGAACCACATAAGGACCTAGTGGGCATAGGACCACACACATCTGTATGAACGAGATCTAAAGGTTAAATTGACGAGTCAATGTGCATTCTATGCACATTTCTAGTTAGCTTTCCATATTGACATAGGTAAGTAGCCAGAATGAGAAAGATTTTCCATTCCACTACGAGATATATGGCCCAAACGACCATGCCAAATGCAAGCCATAGGTTGTTCAGTAATAGATAACAAGTGTTCTTTATGTGATACAAATAACGGATAAAGTGAGCCAACTTTGCTTCCTTTTGCAATAAGCATATTGCCCTACAAAAGGAATGACCATAGAAGACCACCTTGTAACCAAGATCATCAAGCTGACCAGAGGACATCAAATTGCGTGATAACTGAAGTACATGGTGTACATTATGCATAGTAAATTTTGAACCATCAATGAACTGCACAACCACATCTCCAATCCCCACAATGTCACACTGGTAAGAGTCACCAAGTCTCACGATACCAAGAGACTTTGCTGCATAATTAGAGAACCATTCTCTGTGTGGTATCACATGGAAAGAAGCACCAGAATCTAGCAACCATGTGTGGGAAAGAGAATCAACCATAAGAGCCTCAGTTGGCACAATACTATCAAGTGTCAACACATTAGCATCATCAGAAATAACATTAATTTCTTTAATCTTCACAGTCAAAGTAGATGGTGCAGGTAACTATTTAACATGCCCGTCAACATTCTGTCCTTTATCTTTAGCATACTTTAATGCATAATAGTCATTCTTCATGTGTCATTTCTTATGAAAATAATGGCATTCGATATCCCTCTTCCTTGATTTGCTTCTACTCTTATTCCGTTGAACATTCTTTTCCTTGTTCTTGCTTCTACCATGTTGCTAATTCTTTCCTTGGTAAGAATCATGAACATTATATGCATCTCCACTTTGAGTGCCAACCATAGATTTTCTACGAATCTCCTCACTCAAGAGTGCTCCACATATGTCATCATAGACGAGTTTACCACCAGGTGCACTATTGCTAATAGCTGTGCAAAACATATCCCATGATGATGGCAAGGTGCATAATAGCAATACTGCTTTCATTTCAGTATCCATATCCATTGTTTGAGCATGTAACTCGGAGAATATAGCATCAAACTCATTTAGATGAGCAACAACACTATCTGTGTCCTTCATACAAATGTCATCTAATTTTCTCATCAGATAAACTTTATTTGATGCTGTCTCTTTTCATATGAAAATTGCATAACATCTTCCAAAGCTCCTCTGCACTTTCATAGTCTAATACTGTAAAGTAAACATTATCTACTAGGTGAAAGCAAATGGTAGACCTAGAAATTTCATCTTATTCATCCCAATCATCTTCATCCATGTCATCAGGCTTCTTTGAAATCCCATTTACTGGCTTCCATTGCCTCCTTTGAATCAGCACATCTTTAATCTGATTCTTACATAGAGAAAAGTTTATGCAATCAAGTTTTCGGATCTCAAAATGGTATTTTCCGTGCAAGTTATAGCTCCTCCTCAGAAGACTAGCACTAGAACCTGATCCACTAGATGTTCCTGAGACCTCTCATGCCAGAGAACTGAATAGAATGATAATGGAGCTAGAAGAGTCCAAAGACCAATGAATAAGTGTATCAAAGAGTAAATCGACCACTGTATAGTTGACAATGCCAAAAATCTGGAAAAAATTTGCTAGAGTATCCTCTACAAAATGAGCTTATGACGAGTGTCAAAATATCATAAAATTGCAAATACTGACATGTTTACTTGCATAGTGAATCACTGACTCCACTGCATATAATCAATTACCCAATAGAAGCCAACTAGGCTTATCGAGCACCTATGAATAACTATCATACATCTCTTATGGCGAGGCTGGGTAAGTCTTCCACCTACATCATCGAAGAGACCCCAACATACGGGTGCCTCCCAGTTAAGAAAACATCACCATGACCCTCTTTATCAAATGTAAAAGGCTTTATGCAAAAAACGTAACTGCTATATCAATGCCCACATGGATGTACATAAATAGCATACATGGTGTGTATGTGCTCAATATATGCAATAAAATGACACTAAAAGGCTAAATGCATAGCCTAAAAACTAGCCAACAACACCTGCAAGTGTCTGTCAACTCTGATGTTTTAAGCTCAAAATCCTGCATAAATTTGCAGTAGTTGTTCCCACCAAAACTGAAATTCTTTCGAGAAACCTATAGTTTGATAAGTGTGGCTGAAAAGAAAGCCCCAAAGGTTGATATTTATTGTCTGAGAAGTATGAAGAACACTCTTCTTGATGTTCTTGGACCTGTGTGAAGAGAACTATGTGCAAAGTACTTTAAAATGGCTCCAAAAGACACTCCAAAAATGCTTCAAAAATAGGCTTTGAAAGCAAAGAATGAAGCTTTGAGGGACCAAAACATGTTCAAGGTGATGCTAACCTTAGTCTTTCCCCTTCTTCAAACACCACAAGAGTGTAGCTTAGTGGCAAAAGATTGCCACGATTAAGCGAGCTTGGGGGGGAATAGTCCTAGGATGGGTGATCTCTCGAGAAGTACCAGGAACCCCTATCTTCCTTGATCGTTGAGGTCCTCCCTCACGCGCAACCAATGGTGACTTTGGTGACTCGGATGACAAGGTATGCCAAGGTCTATGCCTTGGTCGCCACCTTTGGAGAAACCCTTGGGTGGGTGGGCAGGTGCTTGCTTCGTTCGCACAAAAGGAACAGATCTTTCACATCAAAATGCTCTGATACTAGTGAAGTATTTCAATGGTGATGCACTAGAGTCTGCTCGCCTTCTCAAGAGCTCGACGAAGATATCCTCAAAGTAGAAAACTGAGCTCCTATGGCCACATATGGTACTCCACATAGAGGCTACAGAATATGCAAAAAAACATAGTACACATGGAGCACGAACACAGACTTCTTAGGTGTTACGAATGCGGTCCAACTTATAGTCTGTGACTGACTAGGTTACTATATGTTTTATTAAAGAACATATAAAAAGAGTGTCCGATGGACATTTGGTCTTTCACATGGACACTAACATTAACAGAAAGGCAATCCAAATGCCTTAACATTTGAAGAGTTAGTTTCTATTCTGTTGCAAGAAGATCAGTCTAGGCAAAATATGTCTATTATGCGTGTTGGAGATCAAGCTTTCCTGGCTAGTCAGAAGGGCAAGGTAAATGGAGCTCATCTACTAGTAAGCAGAATTCTACAAATGTTGCACATTCGAAGAAGAAAGACAAAGATGAGAAGATATCAGAAAAGAAAAAATTGTTTTGCAAATACTATAAAGGAAATGTTCATGTCATTAAGAGCTGTCCAAAACTGCTGCAAAAGAGGCAAAGAAAAAAGAGGCCGAAATGGTTGTTGCAGAGGCCTCTACACCAAAAATAGAGTCTGCTAATCTTGTGTAGAATGAAGAATGGGCATTTGCTACTGTTTGCAGTTTTGACCCATCTTCTCATGAGCAGTGTATGTCTGCAATAGACTCAGATGTTTCCAGTATTTTGATAGTGGGGCAACCAAACATATTACCTCTCAGCAGAGTCTCTTCATCTCACTTGAGCCTGCCCCTATAGGGAATACTGTCACATATGCCAACAACTCCTCTTATCCTTTCGTGGGAGTTGGTAAGATCATTCTGACTATTGATGATGGCAATTCTTTTACATTGTGGGATGCTTTATTTGTGCAAGGGATCAAGAAAAATATATTATCGATTTTTCCATTAGCCTAGATTGGCTTGGTTGTGAAATTTGTTGATGAAAGATGTCCAGTTCATGATATGTCCAATGGCAATGTGATTATTGCTTCTAGCATTTTATGTCGTGAGCTGTATAAGCTCACAGACTATGAAAGATCTGTGAATGATTCAGCATGTGCAGTACATGGTTCTCAGGATGTGTCAGATGCAAAGCTTTGGCATGCACATTTCGCTAGTTTCCTACGCATGCATAAATCTGAAATGCTCAAGGCACCCGATAAACATGTCTGTGAAGGCTATATTTTGGGCAAAATGCACTATTCCTCCTTTCCAAAAGATGGTTCTGTTCAAGCTAGTCAGAAATTGCAGCTTGTTCACAATGATGTCTGTGGTCCTATGCAGACACTCTCTTTTGGAAACTATATTTACTTCGTGACTTTCATTGATGATTTTTCCAAGCATGCATGGGTATATCCATTGAAGGCAAAGTCCGAAATGTTTATGTGCTTCAAACCGTTTTTAATTTTGGTTGAAAATCTGTCAGCATGTAAAATGGGCACTCTCCATCTTGATTGAATGGGGGGGGGGATATATGTCTTCTGAATTTAATGCATTTCTGGTTGAACATGGGATAAAACATCAGTCTGATTTGGGGCATTTGCATTATTATTTGGGCATTCAACTTATGCAAGTTGATGGTGGAATAACTTTGTGTCAGACGAAATATATTGACACATTATTGCAGTGTTTTGGCCTTGAAGACTGCAAACCTATTGCCACTCCTATGGAAACAGGTTTATGATTGAGTTTTCATGATGTTGGATATGCATTTGATGTTGTTCTCTACCAGCAGGCTGTTGGATGCTTGATTTACTCATGCATTACTCAGATTCAGTTTGTTGTCTCATAGATGAGCAGATTTATGCATTGCCCAAGTGTCAAGCATTGACATGTGGCTAAGCGCATCTTTTGCTACTTGAGTGGTACCCGGCTACTTTGCTTGGTTTATCCCAAGGGGGGATCACTACCACTAGATTTGCATGCTTTTTTTGACTCTGACTGGGCTGGTTGTTATGACACTTGTGTGTCCACTGATGGCTTTTGCTTCATGCTTGGTAGGTCATGTATATCTTGGTTGAGAAAGAAGCAACTTACTGTGGCCACTTCCAATTGTGAGGCTGAGTATAGGGCAACTTTCACAATGACTGTTGAGTGTGTGTGGCTCAGATGCCTTATGGCTGATTTGGTGTCAGTCTTCTGCCACCACCATCTTCACTGACAGTCAGAGCACATTGATAGTTGCGAGGAACCCTGTGTTCATGCTTGCACTAAGCACATTGGGGTGCATTATCATTATGTTGGGGAGAGGTTCTCTGCTGGAGAGATCAACTTGGCATATGTGCCCATGCAAGAGAACATTGCAGACCTTTTTGCGAAGGCTCTCTCTAGGGAGAATTTTGAAGCTTTCCACAAAGCTTTGGGCTTACTTCCTTTTGTGGAATGATTCCACACAGTTTGGAACTTCCTTATACATGAGTGTCAGCTCCTTGTTCACTGCATCACTCCCAAGGGGATTTGTTGATATATTTAGGTAGTAATGTGTGTGAACACTCTAGGATTGTCGGGGCACTTTTTTCCCTCTTTAGGAGGTTTTTTCCCCCGGCTTGTGTAAAGGCCTATTGCCCTAACAGGTTACATATCTTTGTACATTCTAGTGGTAATACACTCTGTATTGTGTGTTGTTATGAAAGCTTCTCCTTCTTCCTTGTGTTGTTCGCATGCTTCTACAGACGTCTAACTCCAACACTGGTCACATGGAAATATAGTGTATAAATACATGAAGGTAATATAAGTCCATCTTGTTCCAACTCCCATATTAATGGTTGAGTAACAAAACCCAGGAGCATTACAAGGTTGAAGTATAGGTTGAACAATACATTTGTTATCAGCAAAGTGTACATGAAGTCCCACACTAGCAATAGTTGGAATTGAAATCAAGTCTTTCTTGATACTGGATCCATACAATGCATTCTTGAGAGTAATAGTACCTCCATTTGCAGTCGTAAGCTCAATTTCTCCAACTCCAACAATATCATAAGAAACATTGTTTGCACATACTTGTCCTCCATTGGGAGCTCAAGAAGATATTTTCCTGATAATTATCAAAAGAAAATGTTTTTCTATTCTCTCTCATTTGATTTTGACCTCTTGTTGATCTCTTTTGTACCTGCAAGATCAAAACGATAATAAATTAGAGATGAGTGTGGATGTGTGTACTTGTTTCATTAGTATATGTTGTGTGTTTCTATGTGTGTGGGTGCATGAATGTATGTGTGACCATGATTTCCATGTGTGATCAAACTTATATAGATGTGTATATAGAGTGCACCTAGTGGTAAACTAGTCTATGATGACATAGGTGAAGCATTCTTGAGTGAAGAGATTCGTAGAAAATCTATGGTTGGCTCTAGAGTGGAGATGCATATAATGTTTATGATTCTTACCAAGGAAAGAATTGGCAATGTGGCAAGAGCAAGAACAAGGAAAATAATGGTCAACAAAATAAGAGTAGAAGTAAATCAAGAAAGAGGGATACCCAATGCGAAAATTATCATAAGAAAGGACACATGAAGAAAGATTGTTATGCATTAAAGAATGCTAAAGGCAAAGGACAAAATGTTGATGGGCATGTTAAACATATACTTGTATCATCTACTTCAACTGTGAAGATTGAAGAGATTAATTCTATTTGTGATGATGTTGATGTGTTGACACTTGATAGCACTGTGCCAACTAAGGATTTCAGTACCCACAGGAGTAGCTAATGAGCTACCTCACACATACCTGTTCAACTTAGAAGTATGTCCAAAATGGGCCAAAAAATTGATTCCTATACTCACGCATGGACCACACCACACGATCAACATGAACAACAAGAAGGAGTTCTGGCAATCATGAAACCTCCACATTGTGGCAGTCAATTTGTATTTCAGACACTCTAACAAAGTACTTCTAAGGTGTGTAGAAGATGAGGAGCAAAAAAGTTTCATGGAACAAGCCCACAAAAACAAATGGAACACACATAATGACTCAAGAACTTAAAAGATTAGGTGTGTATTGGCCCGACATGCAAAAGGATGTGCACAAACATATACATTATTGTCAAGTGTGTCAAGAAAATACACCTGAAAAACATTCCTCACTATGTTATTCTATGATTGACCCTGAGTGGAGCGAACCCCTAGTCGACTTTGTGAAGCTCCGTAAGTTTTTGGAAGGAGCAAGGCTAGCTAGAAAGCAACCAGTGGAAGAACAAACTAAGGACTATGCTATTATTTGGAAGAAGTTATTCAAACGAGGGAAGTACAATCAACTATGATTATGTGTACATGAAGGGGAATACCTTCTCGTACTCGAGATGGCTCATGTAGGAGCAGCAGGGGTCATTTTTCTATAGATAAGACTATCAAAATGATTCTCTTTGCAGGCTTATGGTGGCCTACTTTACATATGGATGCTGAGACTTATGTGTGGAGTTGTGACATATGTCAACGAACAAAGTATCCTATAAGATGAGATGACATGCCCTTGAGAACAATGATTAGTGTGTGCGAGCCTTTTCAAAATGGGGTATTGATTTCATTAGCAATAAATCCCCCAGCAAAAGGATCACATGCTAAATATATCATCGTGGCCATGGATTATTTGAAGGAGAAATGATGCCCAAACTATTGTGAAATTCTTGTTTGAGAATATATTAACTCGCTTTGGAATACCGATTGAAATCATAAGTGATAGAGGAACACACTTTGTTAATGAAGTCATCGAGTCCGCCAGAAGCAATAATCACATCGCCATTTGACATATCATGAACTGTACACCTGTCATCAACAAATTCCACAACCAAGCCAATCTTGGCTAATGCAGAAACTGATAACAGGTTCTTCTTGATCCCTGGCACAAATAACGCATCTGACAAAGTGAAAGAACTACCATCAGTAGTAGTCAAAATGATCTTACCAACTCCCATAACATGATAAGAGTAGTTGTTGGCGCATGTAACAGTGCCAACAATTCTAGCGACAGGTCAGTCTAGGACCCTCATGTGCTCCTTTGACAACAACAATCCAGCCCGAATTGGACCCGATGGTGGACCATACGGTGCCCTTGATTATGGTCTGGTATAAGAATAATAAAATAACACAAGTATTAATTGATGGAGGTTCTAGAGTAAACATTACAACAACAACACTTTGTCAATGGATGGGATGGACACAAATCGAACCTGCCCAATTCTTTGTCCGTATGGCTGATCAATCTCGAGTTCATCCGGTTGGATTGGTGTGAGACATTCCTATTACTCTTCAAGGAGCTGTATTTAAAATGACCTTCATGGTTCTGGAATTATCCGAATCCAGCCTTGATTATAACCTGCTCTTTGGACGACCATGGTTAAAGCAAGCTAAGGTAGTTCAGGATTGGTCAACACATGAATTGATTTTTAAAAATAACCACCGAAAATATGTCATTCCACTGGACGACATTAAGCCTTGTGACTTGCATGCACAACCATATGTAGCCGAACCTGTACACATGCTGGATGGTCTCTCAGATGATTAAGAGGAAGCTTTTCTTAAAGCCAACAAGGATCTAACGTCAGTCGGAACTGTGGACTTACAAACGATTGCAGATAACTGGAGTCCGGTGGCTTGTACGATAGTACCACTGACCGGTGAACCCGAACCAAGTGCAGTGCAGATCTTGGATGATACAACGCTACAACAATTGCTGCAGCCAGTCGACGACTTTGCTATGCCCCGACAGTTCTACGTACTGGAAGACCAATTGGTTACCTGCAACTTAGGCGATGAAGCCAATCCATGACCAGTGAAGATTAAAGCGGGACTATCAGAGACCTTCCAAGATAAATTACTGTAGCTACTACGTGAATTCACTAATGTATTTGGATGGGATTACCGCGATATGAAGGGGTTGGATCCGCACATCTATCAACATCGGGTTATGCTGAAACCAGATGCTCGGCCTATTAAACAACCCAGCTACAGAATGAATCCTCACTATGCACCCAGGTCAAAGCAAAACTGGATCGATTGCTGAAGGTTGGGTTCATTGTCCCTATCGAGCATGCGGAGTGGATTTCCCCCATTGTCATAGCCCCTAAGAAGAATAAGCAATTACGAATATGCATGGACTATCAGAAGTTGAATGTAGCAACCGTACCTGATCCATTCCCTCTGCCGTTTCTGGATACAATGTTAGATGATGTGGTCGGCCATGAGATGTACTCCTTTCTGGATGGATATAGTCGTTATAACCAAGTACGAATGGTGGAGCAGGACATTTATAACAAATTGGGGTGTCTATGCGTGTATAGTGATGTGGTTTGGCCTGCGAAATGCTCCAGGTACATTTCAATGATGTATGCAGGAAGTTATCTCTCCCTATCTAACTACATTCATGAGAGTTTACTTGGATGATTTCTCCTTATCCGGCGATACTTTGGCGCATCTGTATCATTTACGGTGCTGTTTCTTAAAGTGTCGAAAATACCATTTGTGCTTAAACCCCAATAAATCTGTATTCTCAGTATCTTGCAGAAAGTTGTTAGGGCACATCATCTCAAAACAGGGGATCCAAGTTGATCCGCATAAAGTGAAGGTAGTATTGGAGGCACCTGCTTCCAAGGCACCCAAAGAAGTGATGCGCTTCTTGGAAAAATCCGGTGGCATGGGCGACATTTGTGGTGGCTTGCTCATCTGGCCACGCCACTCAATCGATTGATAACCAGTACTCCTCGCCAGTTTGAATGGACTGAAGCATGTCAGTTGTCTTTCGATCGGTTGAAATCATTGTTAACGAAGGCACCTATTTTACAAGTGCCAAATTGGGAACTCCCATTTCACGTCTATGTGGATGCGTCTGACATTGCAATTGGCAGCATACTGATGCAGCAAACAGAGAAATGGTTCCGTCCAGTGTATTATGCGAGTCGCAGGTTAGCTCTGGCAGAGCGCAATTATTCAGTCACCAAATGTGAATGTCTCGGATTAGTGTATTCGGTGAAGAAATTCTAGCATTATTTATTGGGATGTCGCTTCACATTCCATGTCGATCATGCAACCTTGGTGTACCTTGTTCGCCAACAGCATCTGGGAGGAAGGTTAGCACGATGGGTATTGTTGCTCCAAGAGTTTGATTATTAGTAGTCCATTGACTAGGGTCTGCACATGCGCTTGCTGACTTTTTATCTCGTTTGGATTCTGGTGAAATTCCGGAAGGAGTTGATGATACCATACCCGCTATCTATGCAACTGAGACTGTACAGGACAATAAGCAAGAATTGTCGGTAAAATCCTCCTATTATGACACTTTGATGCTTTTCTTGACCAATGGATGTCCTCCAGCTACGACCTCTCCTGCTGCTCGACGAAAACTCGCCATGTATAGTCCATGGTTCCGGCTAATTGTAGGGCAGTTATATTATATGGATCACTCGAGAGTGCTGCTAAGATGTGTTCCACCATACGAAACTACTTCAGTAATCAGAATGGCTCATTCTACCCCATCTGGAAGTCATTTTGTGATTGACCTGACCCACCGGAAGATTCTACAGAGTGGCTTATGGTAGCCTACTATGTATCGTGATGTGACCAAATATGTGCGACAGTGTGACGTGTGTCAGCATTCAGTTCAACCTTTACAGAGGCATTTCTTTCTGCTCCAACCAGTTTTGCCTCTCAAACCCTTTCAGAAATGGGGTTTGGATTTTATTGGACCAATAACACTCCTACAACACTTACCAGTAACAGATATATTCTTACATGCACGGATTATGCGACTTGATGGGCCGAAGCTTGGGCTCTACGGTTAGCAACAGCTATTGCAGTCGCTAAATGTTTGATGAAAGATATTTTTCCACGCTATGGTTTACCTTTGGAGCTTGTGACTGATCAAGGTACACACTTTGCTAACACATTAATGCAAGATCTTACTCATACCTTCCAGATTGTGCATAAGTTCAATTCCCCCTACTATCCACGAGCGAATGGACTCGTTGAGAGCACAAACAAATCGTTGTTGAACATCTTAAAGAAACGGGTATTGGATTGCCCGGAGAGATGGGATCAATTCCTACCTGCGGTATTATGGGCTTATCGTACAACATATAAAGTGGCGATCGGAACCACTGCCTTCAAGTTGGCATATGGTTTGGAGGCAATTGCCCCTATGGAATAGGTGGTTCCTAGTCTGGGAGTGGCATTAGAGCAGAAGTTACTACCGGTGTCGTCGAGATTTTCTCTCCTCTCTCACTCATGAAGGCCTACAGGAAACACATTTGGTGAAGGTAGCCAAAATTCCCTGAGAAGTCCAAGATGCATCAAGGATGTCAAAGGGAGTTCACATGCAAACTTTGGAAGAAATCGAGCAAATCTAGGGTAGCGGTCAAAGCTGGTCAAACTTTGGAAATTCGGGCAAAAATTTCAAATCACATGAAAATTCATATACTTGTAAAGCCTGTCAAAGGCAGTCTATAGCCCGAATTTCACATGAAAATGGATTCTCTAGGACATTGATATGCCATGTTCATTTTGTAAAAAATATAATTTTTCCACTTAGACCCTACAAAATCTTGTATAGGAATTTTTGTTAGCCATATGGTTTGGCATGTATAAAGAACATATGAGCCTACATATTTGTACAAAGTTTCAAGACTATCAGAGCTTCCTAGAGACCTAAATGCCACCTTGCAAGCTTCCAAATGTAGTCAAACTTGTACAAGGGAGATTCAGATGGGAGTTTTTTTTGCATATTCCTAAAGGAGGCCTTTCAAAACACAGCCCTACAAATTTCTATCTTCATGAAAGGATATTTGAAGGGTCAAGAGCACAAAATCCAGTTGTCAAGGTCATCGCAGTTTCCTAGAATAAGAAAATTGAAGGCTTGAAGGGCTACCACATGGCAAACAATGATTGAACCATGTTGTACAGTCAAGATGAGCTCATATTCAAGGGTAGAGATGCACTAAAGCATAAAGGAAGGAGGATACACGAGTTTTTTCACCGGATAAGCTTTTTTTGATGATCAAAGATCAATAATGCAAAGTTTCTCCAAAAATAGTGGCTTATCTTATCCTAATTGATGTCAGCACTGATCCGACAGTCCATATCAGCCCCAGATCCAGTATGAAGGCGCCTATTTTCCTCCCCTTTGCCCTAGATATCATATAAAGAACCAATCCTAACCATCCATTTGATAAATCCAATGGTTGTAATCAAAAGAAGCTGATCTTAGGGTTGAGAGTTGATTTCTCTAGATCCAAGGGCCCAAATTCATTCAAAAAACTATATAAACCCCCCTCCAAACTCCTAGAGCATCATTGTTAGGCATCCATAGGGGCCTTGCTAGCACATGGTTTCCTTGAGACGATCACCCTCAATTGAGCGTGTGAGGATCCAAGGTGGGCTAGTAAGAGCATAGTTCCTAGATTCAATTTTAGACTTCCTCTCTAGGATAGACTTATAAACCCAGGTTCTCTTTCTTTACTCACCCTCAGTGGAGCGTGTGAGTGAGTTTGAGCTGGTTTTATGTGTCTTAGAATTCTTTAGAAACACTATGATCATAGAAAGACGGGTCAATGAAGTGGGACCTATCCTCTTACGTGTGACATTCGGTTGAACTGTCATGGTGAGAGGGTCGTGCGGACCACCTTTGACCCGTAGAATGCTTAGCTTGACGTTTCACAACATTCATGTATATTTTTATCATAACAAGATATTCTAATTCATGTCTCATGTCTCTTATCTCTTTGTTTCTTATATGTTTTTGCATGTCTCCTATCTCTTTCTATGTGTGAGAAGGCTCCACAGTATTGCGTTGAACCAGTGAGGATGATCCATTAAGGTAGAGAGAATAGTTTTCTTTTCATTCATAAATCATGACCCACGTGCATTCATACCACCCTCAAACACCCATGCATATGTTTTAGTTTCGAAAGTGTATAAGAAGCTCCATTCTTGGACCATTCTTCCTTTCGAGACTGAGTCATGTGTGTGGTTTTAGTTTTTTTTCTCATCATGCATTCATTCCATTCAAAAGAACCTATGAATGTGAATTAAATTTGGAAAGTGTTTAAGAAGCTCCATATTTTTGGACCATTCTTCCTTTCTGAATTGATTCATGTGAATGGTTTCTTTTGTCCTCATCATTCATGTTCATGTGATTATCTTGTGTTCATATGTTCCCCTTTCTCTAATCAAATCATGACATCTCTTCCCCCCATACCCAACTTCATCTTCATCTTCACATGCTTTATTACATAAACCTTCCAACAGTCACTAGCTTCATACACTCTGCGTGTGCCATGATCGGACCAGATCCACCCGGATTGCGATCACCTCCACACCGGAAGAATCATTCCCTTTCCGATTGGATGCTTTACGGTCTCTGGATGAACAGTGCCTCAAGAGTTTTCTGGTGTTGCAGGAAGTTCAACTCAAACAAGCAAGAACCCACGATCGTTTCCTTAAAAGCCCCGTTTTTACGATAAACCAATTAGTGCTCTTTTATAACGCTAAATCTAATAGATCCGCAGGAAAGTTTAAATTGTGCTGGTTCGGTCCCTACTGTATTGCCGAACAAGTGGGACTAGTGACTTTCCGGTTATCCACCTTAACTGGTACACTTCTCCCTAAGGCAATCAATGGATCGAAGCTTCGTCCCTACTCTTCTCCGTCTTCGTCCTCATGATGGTTGATTGGTATTTTTATTCCACACCCGTTTTCTCTCACTATTCGGACTCGATGTTCTTTTCCTATCCGCATGTTACGGTTGACCGACTGACCGTAATCTTTCCGTTTTCTTACCTAACCATGATTAGTAGCCACCCTCTGTGTCATCAATTATGTTAATGCATGCATATCGCCATTATGTTTGTATATTTCCAAGACTGCGTGATGATTATGTTTCTTTCCGCATGTTGCTTTAGTGTTTCTACAAAATCCTGTTCTTCACACTATTTTTCGCTATTGCATCTTTGTGTGCTTGTGTACTCTGTGTTACCGTGTCTTTGTGTGTTTTTGTCATCGTCATGGAAGCTCTAGCTAACATTGTTATCTTCCGTGCTGGCCTCTCTCCTGAAGTGCACAAGTTTCTACGTATTTGTGGCCTCCTGGCCTTCGTTGAATTGCCCTGTCATTCAGTGGAGTGCCATCCCTTCTTTGCACAGATTATATCTGCTATTGCTGCTATGCCTGCTAATGAACCTTGCTGGCCATTAGCTTTCCTTAACCCCCGTGTTGTAGTAACCCTTAATACCATCACTGAGGGCTTCCATCTCCCTCAGGAGGGTTTGGTGGATGGACCTCTTTTACCCATCTCGACTATGAAAGAACTCTTTCCACGCCACTCATCCAACGAGTTTGCCATCTTGTGCCATCTTGAATCGGAGCGCACCGCACTCTAGTTCCTTGTCGCTGCCTTTAATCTCCAAAAATGCACTTACGACATCTCTCGCCCCTTTTACTCTATGATTGATACCGCAGCAAGAGAAGTAGTTAATTTGGCTTCCTTCTTTTTCCGAGGCATTCATCGGGAATGGTAGACCGTTTCTGGGCAATTGGCCAAGCATGAGATACCCTGCTCTTGCTTGCCACACCTCCTGACTTTCCTCCTCCCGACAATTCAGGCTGTGCAACCTCCTCCAGTGCCTACGATTCTCTTACATGAGGAGTCTACACAAATGATGGAGATCGAGGACGATGAAGATCTTCTGCAATTCTTTCCAGGGAAACGCCGCAAATTGAGCCATTCACATCGTAAAGTCCTATCGTCCTCCACTGTGCAAGTGCAGGACACTGCTTTGTCGGCTCAGATTCCTTCTCCCCCATCATCCCCTCCAGATAAATCTCTTCCTGATACCATTATTGACGAAGTTCAACCTGTTGATACGGTCGTGCCACCCGAGTCCCATCCATAGGAGATCGTGCTCGATACGGCCACAGAAGCTGCACAGCTCGCTGATACTCCACAACCTGAGAAGGAGACTGCGCAACCGGATGATTCGGCTCTCGTGGGGACAACCCTTGCCTTGCTCTCTACCTCTCAAAATCCACCTCTACCTCTGTCTCCCTCCAAGGTGCCATTGCCGCCTAGCCTTCCTTCTTCCCCATGTCAGTCGGAAGCCCAGCCTCTTCCCTCTTCACCAGATTATTTCCCTCCCTCATCGTCTGCCACTGTTTCTGCTAACCCTTCTCAGCCGATCTCCAACTCTCTCATCCCAGACTCATTAGCTCAATTAGCTCACATCGGTAACTACCTCATCCATCTCTCCACCCATCTTCCCCATCACCTTCAAGTGGCCCAACACTCCCTCCGACAGCAGTACCAAGCTAAAGTGGATATGCTAGAAGTCGATATCATGCTAATTCAGGAAGAAGTGCTTACTGCTAAAGCTGAAGCTAGTTCCTTCGAGGAACAGATTCATCATCTGCAAGCAGAGTTGAAAGAGAAAGACGCCATCATTGCAGTACGTGATGATGAGATTAGTAGGTTGAAGCAGATGGTGATTGACAAAGAAGATGCCAGGATAGCTTTGGGTAACCTTCTCGAGACTACATGCACAGATCTAGCTCTCGTGGAGCAGAAAGGACGAGAAATGGGAGACCTAGCTATCCAAGTCCCTGCTGATTTAAAGAAAGTATCCGAAGAACTCTTCCAGAAAAGTCGATCTTTGGAAGAAGAGATTGGCCGAAACATTCAATTGAAGAAGGACATTGAAGCCATTTAGAAGGAAAGACAAGATTTTTACAAAGCGATGCAGTTCCAGTCTGAAAAGCTCGAGTGCAAAAAAAAGCAGTTAGGAATCCAGGCAGAGAGATTATCGAGAATTGATGCAGAAGTTGTTGAAATGAAGTTGCACAGAGATGCTGCTCTCGCCAATGACTTTTACTTACAAGAAGCTTTCCTGCAGACTCAAATTGAGTCACTGATCATCCAGGTGATTGCTGCCAGTTCGGTCAGAACTGATGCACACTTGGTTGAGCCACAAATTTTGAAGGATATGTTAGATTCACTGAAGCAAAAGATAGCCTGCACTTTTAAGTTAGCCCGTTCCATGTATATACAGGGCATTATAGATGAGTCCTAACTTTTGTACTTATCATTTTGGGTTCGAGTCCATCGTGCATGCCAGTGTGAGCCGCCAGAATGGAATTTACTATTCTGTAATGTAATTTTGAAAAGTCGCACGCACACCGAAAAGGTGTAGTGCAACCGTTGTAACTCTTTTCGATTAATGAAAGAAGCATGTGTGAAACAGAAGGTGGTCGATGCCGCACTATTGGTCTGGGCGAGAGCCTGAAGCGTGATGCATTGTTTAACTCTGGGTGTTATTCTGTAACTCTGTTAATTAAGTTCAATAATTAGTTAAGTTTTTGGTGAAGTGCTTAGTTAATCTGATATCGCGATAAAGTGACGAAGTTGTGCGTTATGCATTATTGTGGTGAAGAATGTTGTAATGTGTGGAATAAATAAGTAGTTGATAGATCATTAAATCTGAACACTAAGTCGGTGTAGCAGTAGCATAAAGTGAGTTAGTGGATTGGGAAAATACAAACAGGGCCTCTGTTTTACAGACCCCTAACCATCTCAAGAACCCAGATTAGCTAAAACAGTTTAAACACTAATTTAACACTGCACATATAATAGCCTCAAGCAAGAAACTTTATGGTAAAGCGTGACTCTTGACCATACACCTCACCATCTCCATGAGTGAGTTGTTCTTTCATTCAACAACTCCATTCTCTTGAGGTGTATACTGTGAAGAGAGATGGTGCATGCAATCCAAAGATGAGTTGGTGCTGCTACAACCAACTTCACACCAACCAACTGAGACTTCAGAGTTGCTTAGTAGACCCTTTGAGCTTCCTAAATCCACCAAAATATCATCCAAGTACTTGGGAACATGTATCCCAAAAGTTTAAGTCACGACAGACTAGTTGCAAAATGACTAGCTCCCAAAACTTGCTATTTTTGGACACACATGTTGGAAAAACTGAATAGTGCTCCCAACCTGGTGGGAATTAGATACATTCCTTTTAGGAATAGCAAATAGACTTAGCAAGCTTCCTAATCCAAGTTAAAACACTTCAAATGATGGACTGAGCACTAGGAACAAGATTCATCAATTTTCGGAACATGCCCACCATTCTCAGGGCTCCTCAGAGATAGACCAATGAGCAGTAAAATGCAGATATCTTCCAAAATATAACTCCAATGATGCTGAAAATTTGTATGCAAAAACTAGACAATACGAGCTATCCAACGCATGATAAAACACTGAAAAATGTTGTGTACAACTCGAGATATGACCTTCTAAAGTTATTGCTCTGAGTGAGTATAGTAGAGAACAAAAACAGAGAAGTAGATAATGATAAATGTATAGATTCACATATGATTACAACCACATTGGCAATGAATATTTTCACAATGGGAGTAGAATGATAGAGATATGGAGAATCTCTACAAAATGACATGAAGTGGTCACATACAAGGCTTGCTAATTGCCTCTTCCTTCTTTCTCTTTTTATAGCTATTCTTGGAGGGAATTTTGAATTGGAATTCGAATGGCTCCACCTAAAAGTGATCCCCAAAGTTAGGAGATATTCTCTCAGCTCAAAAATTCATGGTTTTAGGTAGTTAGAGCCAGGACTTTGCTTTTACATCATGGATGAGGTAAGCCATCCTTTTCCTTTTTTCTTTTTTCAACTACAAGAGATAAGATGTACTCTTTTACAAGAGGTGTTCACATGACTACAGATGCGACTTATAAGTGATCATAATATCAAGCATATCAAGCATATCAAGCATATCAAGCATGTAGGCTTGGGTAAAATGCACCAACAGCTCCCCCTCAAGCCTAACATGCTTGCCCTCCAAATAAGTCTTCAATTGTCCTTGATTTCCTGCAAGCCAATCATCAGCTTGAATCTACTTAACTGTTGATATATTTAGGTAGTGATGTGTGTGAACACTCTAGCACCGCCGGGGCACTTTTTTCCCTCTTTAGGAGGTTTTTTTCCCCCGGCTTGTATATACGCCTATTGCCCTAATGGGCTACTTATCTTTGTACATTCTCTAGTAATACATTCAGTCTTGTGTGTTGTGCTCCAAGCTTCTTCTTCTTCCTTGTGCTGTTTGCGTGCTTCCGCAGATGTCTAACTCCAACAATTGGTATCAGAGTAGGTCGTCGCTTCTTCTAGGGCGCCATCGACACTCCTCCGTTTGCAGTCTCAGATTCGCAGCGCTTGTGTAGGCTATTTCGTCCTTTTGTGCCAAAGGTATATACCAGTTTCTGTTCGCCAGTTTAAGCATCTCGAAGTCTGCTACAGGTCTAGCAGAACTCGTCTGGGCAGTTCCGTTCAACTTTTTGAGATACATTCAATTTTCTGCATCAAGGTATTTTAGTCACCGTCCATGGCTGAAAGCAGTGATGTATTCCGTATGTTGGCTGTTGAGGATAAGTTGGATGGTACCAACTACCCATTATGGGCTTATATGATGCGACATGTACTAGTTGCAAAAGGATTGTGGAACATTGTGTAGGGTGTTGAAAGACGTCCTGTTACACCTCTAACGACAGGTACTGCAAATACAGGTGTTGGAGCTGATGAAGATGGTGTCGAAGATGATATTCCGCAGATTCCTGTTCGTGCTGCTGTTTCTATTGCACCTACTGCAGAGCAGATTCATTGGGATGGCAGAGATGCCCAGGCACATGCATTGATAGCTTTGTCTATCAAACCTGCCATTATTCCTCACATTCACTATTGCAGAACAGCAAAGGATGCTTGGGATACACTTACCACTTTGTACCAGGCTAGGAATGAGGCTCGTGTTGCTTACCTCCGAAAACAGTTGGAGAGTGAGCACATGAATGAAGGTGATTCTATGGATAGTTTTCTTACAAAGATCAAAGACTTGAAGGAACAATTGATTTCTACTGATGAGGTTATACCAGATAGCTCACTTGTGCAGACCGTTCTGAATGGTCTTCCTGATTCATATCAGAGTTTTGCCTCTACTCTTCGGTTGATGATGAAAGGCAATCCGAATGCCTTGTCATTTGAGGAATTAGTCTCTGTTCTGTTGCAGGAAGATCAGTCTAGGCAGAACAGGTCCATTATGCGTGTTGCAGATCAAGCTTTCCTGGCTAGTCAGAAGGGCAAAGGAAAATGGAGCTCTTCTACTAGTAAGCAGAAATCTGCAAATGCTGCACAATCGAAGAACCAGGATAAAGATGAGAAGAAATCAGAAAAGCAGAAATTGTTCTGCAAGTATTGTAAAGGAAATGATCATATTATAAAGAAGTGTCCAAAACTGGCTGCTAAAGAGGCAAAGAAGAAAGAGGCTGGAATGGTTGTTGCAGAGGCCTCTACACCAAAAACAGAGTCTGCAAATCTTGTGCAGGAAGAAGAATGGGCGTTTACTACTGTCTGCAGTTTTGACCCATCTTCTCATGATCAGTGCATGTCTGCAGTAGACTTAGATGTTTGGTACTTTGACAGTGGGGCGACCAAACATATTACCTCGCAGTGCAGTTTCTTCTCTTCACTCGAGCCTGCCCCTACAGGGAATACTGTCACATGCGCCAATAACTCCTCTTATCCTGTTATGGGAGTTGGTAAGATCATCCTGACTACTACTGATGGTAGTTCTTTCAATTTGTCAGATGCTTTATTTGTGCCAGGGATCAAAAAGAACCTGTTATCAGTTTCTGCATTAGCCAAGATTGGCTTGGTTGTGAAATTCGTTGATGACAGGTGTACAGCCCATGATCTCTCAAATGGCGATGTGATTATTGCTTCTGGCATTTTATGTCGTGGGCTGTATAAGCTCATAGACTATGAAAGATCTGTGAATGATTCGGCATATGCAGTTCATGATTCTCAGGCTATGTCAGATGCAAAGCTTTGGCATGCACGCTTTGGTCATCTGAATTTTGCTAGTTTGTTAAGCCTGCAGAAATCTGAAATGGTGTCCTCTTTGCCCAAACTTGAGGCACCTGGAAAACATGTTTGTGAAGGCTGTATTTTGGGCAAAATGCAACGTTCTTCCTTTCCAAAAGATGGTTCAGTTCGGGCTACGCAGAAATTGCAGCTTGTACATAGTGATGTTTGTGGTCCTATGCAGACACCCTCTTTTGGAAATTACCTTTACTTCGTGACTTTCATTGATGATTTTTCCAGGCATGCATGGGTATACCCACTCAAAACAAAGTCCGAAGTGTTCATGTGCTTCAAACAGTTTTTGGTTTTGGCTGAAAATCTGTGAGCATGTAAAATGGGCACCCTCCATTCTGATCGAGGGGGGGAATATATGTCTTCAGATTTTAATGCATTTCTGGCTGAACGTGGGATAAAACACCAGTGTACAGTGCCGTATACACCTCAACAGAATGGAGTTGCTGAACGAAAGAACAGGTCACTCATGGAGATGGCAAGGTGCATGGTCAAAAGTCAGGCTTTACCACATAGTTTCTGGCTTGAGGCTGTCATGTGTGCAGCATATGTACTGAACAGGTGTCCCACTAAAACATTGCAGTCTATCACTCCATATGAGGCTTGGCATGACCGCAAGCCATCTGTTGCTCATCTGCGTGTTTTTGGTTGTTTGGCATATGCATTAGTGCCTGAACAACATCGCAGAAAATTGGATGATAAGGCAGTAAAATGTATTTTTGTTGGGTACAGTTCTAAAAGTAAAGGCTATCGTCTGTATCATCCACAGACTAAACGCATTCTGGTTAGCCGTGATGTTGTCTTTGTGGAAGATGCTATTCAGCCATTGCTTTCATGTACTAAGAAGACATCTGTTAGCTCCCAAAGACATGTATGATACTTTGATGCCTCTTTTTACAGGTGGACAGGCTAGTGCTGGTCCTAATGAGGCAACTTCTCAGCCTTTGCAGGTTTCATATGATGATGCAGATCATTCCATTTCTGATGGAGATTTACATGATGCACTTGTTGATGAGAGAGCTGATATTGAGCAAGCAAAAACTATGCCAAAATGGTTGGTGCAGACTTTGCGTGACAACAAATTAGATGCACCTTTGTCATATCGTACTCGTTCAGGCTCTCATAGTGCCTCCTTTGCATCAGATTGCTATGATATGGCTGCATCTAGTCTCTGTGATGAAAATGAGCCTGTTTCTTTTGATAAAGCACAAAATTTAGAAAATTGGATGGCTGCTATGCAATCTGAATATGATGCTATAATGAAGAATGGTACATGGTCTTTATGTGACTTGCCTCCTGGCAAGAAGGCCATTGGCACTAAGTGGGCATACAAGCTGAAGCGTAAACCTGATGGTACAGTTGATAGGTATAAGGCTAGGCTTGTTGCAAAGGGTTATGCACAGGAAAGAGGCATTGATTTTGATGAGACCTTTGCACCTACATGCCGTATGACTACTGTTCGGAGCATTTGTGCACTTGCAACCCATCATGGTTGGAATGTACATCAGTTGGACATTAAAACAGCATTTCTGAATGGTGACTTGCATGAAGAAGTGTATGTTTTTCAGCCCCGTGGCTTTGTGCAGAAAGGGCATGAAAACCAGGTTTGCAGGTTAAAGAAGGCATTATATGGTTTAAAGCAAGCACCATGTGCTTGGTATGAGAAGATACATGCCTATCTGATTGCACATGGTTTTGAGAACAGTCCAACTAAAAGCACCTATATGTTAAACGTGCTAATGATGTGCTTCTGATCATTGTTGTCTATGTTGATGACATGCTGCTCACTGGTCGTATTGAGACACATATTGCTGATTTTAAGGCTGATTTGCATGCCTCATTTGAAATGTCTGATTTGGGGCATTTGCATCACTATTTGGGCATTCAGTTTATGCACATTGATGGTGGAATGGCTTTGTGTCAAACGAAATATATTGACACATTATTGTAGCGTTTTGGCCTTGAAGACTGTAAGCCTATTGCCACTCCTATGGAGACAGGTTTACGATTGAGTCTTCATGATGCTGGAGATGCATTTGATGCTGTTCTCTATCAGCAGGCTGTTGGATGCTTGATTTACTTATGCATTACTCGGCCAGATATTCAGTTTGCTGTCTCACAGATGAGCAGGTTTATGCATTGCCCAGGAGTCACGCATTGGAAAGCGGTTAAGCGCATCTTTCGCTACTTGAGTGGTACTTGGCTACTTGGGTTGTTTTATCCCAAGGGGGGATCACTACCGCCAGATTTGCATGCTTTTTCTGACTCAGATTGGGCTGGTTGCTATGACACTCATGTGTCCACGAGTGGTTTTTGCTTCATGCTTGGTAGCTCATGTACTTGGTTGAGCAAGAAGCAGCCTACTGTGGCCACTTCGAGTTGTGAGGCTGAGTATAGGGCAGCTTTCACAACGACTGTTGAGTGTGTGTGGCTGAGACGCCTTATGGCTGATTTGGGTGTTGGCCAGTCTTCTGCCACCACCATCTTCATTGACAGTCAGAGCGCATTGGCAGTTGCGAGGAACCCTGTGTTCCATGCTCGCACTAAGCACATTGAGGTGCATTATCACTATGTCAGAGAGAGGTTCTCTGCTGAGGAGATCAGCTTGGCATATGTGCCCACGCAGGAGAACATTGCAGACCTTTTCACGAAGGCTCTGCCTAGGGAGAAGTTTGAAGCTTTCCGCAAAGCTTTGGGCTTACTTCCTTTTGTGGAGTGATTTCCACATAGCTTGGCACTTCCTTATACATGAGTGCCAGCTCCTTGTTCACCGCATCACTCCCAGGGGGGGATTTGTTGATATATTTAGGTAGTGATGTGTGTGAACACTCTAGGACCGCCGGGGCACTTTTTTCCCTCTTTAGGAGGTTTTTTTCCCCCGACTTGTATATATGCCTCTTGCCCTAATGGGCTACTTATCTTTGTACATTCTCTAGTAATACATTCAGTCTTGTGTGTTGTGCTCCAAGCTTCTTCTTCTTCCTTGTGCTGTTCGCGTGCTTCTGCAAACGTCTAACTCCAACATTAACTTTGTACCATCAAGAGCTTTAGTCAACATGTCTGCACATTGCATATATGTAGAGACATAGGATAGTTGAATATCCTTGCTCATTAGCTTCTCCCTTACATAATGGTAGTGGACTTCAATATGCTTGGTTCTAGCATGGTATACCGGATTAGCTGCTAGATGTAGTGAACTTGTGTTGTCACCAAAAATGTGAGGTGTTGAAGAATGAAGTCCAAGATCTGTGTACAAAGACTTTAACCACACGATTTCTTGAGTTGCATTAGCCAAACCTCTATATTCGGCTTTAGTAGAAGATAATTCCATGGTTGGTTGCTTCTTGGATGACCAAGAAATGATTTTTGAACCTGCAAATGATATATACCCGGATGTGCTTCTTCTATCATCTCTAGATCCGGCCCTGTCTACATCTGAGTAGACCTTTAGCTCAATATCTGAAGTAAATGAATAAAACAAACCTTCATTCATGGTTCCCTTTAGGTACTTGAGGACTCTCTTGGCCGCTTCCATATGTGGTCTTCTCGGCTTATGCATAAACTGACTGAATATGCTAACACTATAGCATATATCCACCCTTGTGAGTGTTGCATAGTTCAAACTTCCAACCAAGCTTTGATAGCTTGTGACGTCTTCAATTGACTCTCCTTCATAAGCACTAAGCTTATGATTTTGCTCCATAGGTGTACCTGCACACTTAGTATTTTCCATCTTGAACTTGACGAGCATGTCATGCACATAGTTCCTTTGTGTGATGTATATACCTGAACCTGTGTAGATTAACTCCAATCCAAGAAAATAAGTGAGTGGTCCAAGGTCACTTATTTTGAACTCCTCCTTCATTTGAGTCTTTACCTATTTGATTCCTTCAAGATCATTGCCTGTGATAATAATATCATCAACATACACACATAAATAGATCACTTCAGATCCATTCCTCTTTATGAACAAAGAGGTATCCAACTTGCTAGCTTTGAATCCTTGGTCCTGCAAATAAGTCACCAATCTGAAATTGCAAGCTCTTGGAGCTTGTTTCAATCCATACAAAGCTTTCTTTAGTTTGCATACATAGTTAGGATGATGTTCATCCTCATATCCAGGAGGTTGTGCCATATACACTTCCTCAAAAATCCATCCATTCAAGAAGGCATTCTTTACATCAAGTTGATAGAGCTTCCAATCTCTAGATGCAGCAAGACTAATGAGAACCCTAATTGTAGGCATTTTTGCAATAGGAGAGAAAGTCTCCTCATAATCAATACCATGGGTTTGAGCAAACCCTTTAGCAACTAACCTTGCTTTGTGTCTATTTATACTTCCATCTGGATTCCTCTTGATTTTGTATATCGATCGAGATCCAATTACCTTCATAGATGGCTTGTTAGGTACAAGCTCCCAAGTGTCATTCTCCTTCAAGGATTCCATTTCTTCATCCATTGCATCTCTCCAAGCTTTCTTGCTTTGTGCTTCTTCGAATGTGGTAGGTTCTTCATTGGTTGAATCCTTTGCAATGTAGATTGAGTGCTTGGTGACCAAAGAAGTATCATAACCAAACCTCTTTGGTTTCTTCTTCTCCCTTGAAGACCTTCTAAGTGGTTGATGTGAGCTCTCGGGTCCGTATGTAGCATCCTGCATCTTTGCTTTACCTTTGTTCTTCCATAGCTTTAGTCTTTCCAAGTCTTCTAGGTCAATCTCCGAATCACTTTCTTCAATCTGCTTTGGCTCCTTTGGTTGAAGTGATGGAAAATATTCATCCAAGTCATAAGGCAGCTTCACTTTCCTTTCATCATCAAACCATGATTTTTTTTCATCCAAAATTACATCTCTACTCACAAAAAATCCTTTATTGGTTGGATTGTACAATCTATATCCTTTTTGGTTTTGAACATAACCAATGAATACACACTTCTCTGCCTTGGGATCCAATTTCCCTCTTACTTGAGAAGGAATGTGAGCATAGGCTAAGCATCCAAAGATTTTACAATGCTCTAGACTAGGTCTTCTTCCATTCCACACTTCATATGGAGTTGTTCCATCTAGTGACTTAGATGGAAGTCTATTTATGACATATGTGGCTATAGACATAGCCTCTGCCCATAGGTAGTTTGGCAATCCCTTTTCGTTGAGCATGGACCTTGCAGCTTCGACAATAGCTCTGTTCCTCCTCTCTGCTACACCATTGAGTTCGAGTGTATACCTTGTAGTGACTTCCCTTTTAATGCCTCTTTCATGCAAGAAGGCATCAAATTCAGAAGAGAAGTATTCTCCTCCACCATCTGATCTGAGTCATTTCAAAGTCCTACCTGTTTGGTTTTCAACAAGAGCAATATATTTCTTAAAGCAATTAAACACTTCATCCTTGTGCTTCATGAAAAATAGAATGGTCCACCTGCTACAATCATCTATGAAAGACACATAATATCTTGAGCCTGATATAGATGGCTCCTTACTTGGACTCCACACATCCGTGTGCACTAGATCCAAAGGATTTTGATACATATATCCTTTCTTATTGAAAGGTTGTCTATGAGCCTTGCCGAGTTGACAAGCTTCACACTTATAAATCATGTGTTGCCTTGTGATATTTGGCAAACCAAGTACACTTTGGTCCCTGCAAATTTGTTTGAGTGTCCTCTCACCAATGTGAGCAAGCCTTTTGTGCCATATCTCCAACTCTGTAAGAATTTGAGATCCATAGCTAAATAAAGCTATGTTCTTTGTATCTTCCACTTCAAAAGTGAAAAGTCTTCCTGTCTTTTCTCATTTGGCAATCCTTCTAAAGCCTTGCCTTGGGTCTTCAACATATGCTCCAAATCGGTTGAATCTAACCTGCAATCCTTTTTCAAAAATCTGTCCAACACTTATTAAATTTTCGGTAATTGTAGGGACATACAAGACTTTGCTTAAGAGGTTCATATTTCCATCTGATGTCTTCACATTACCTATCTTCTCCACTGAGTGCTTTGTGTCATCTACTGTCTGCACTTCATGCTTGTTATGAGGATCTTCTAAGTCAGAAAGTAAAGCCACATTTCTTGCTACATGGTTTGAGCATCCCGAATCAATGTAAAATATGTGATCATCATCCTTACCCCTGTTCACTGATAGATTCATAATCAATAAAGAATCTTCTGGACTTTGTTCCTCTGCATAGTTATTGTAGTCTCTCCTTCCTCTATGGCCATTTTGATAGTTGTTGTTGTTGTAATTGTTGTTGTAGTAGTTGTTGTTGTAGCCTCCATTGTACCTGCCTCTATTTGATCCATAGCCACCTCTATTGAATCCTCTTCCTCTTGAGTTCCTTGGGTTCCTGAAACATTCTTCAGTAGTATGATTAGATAAGCCACATATATTGCAAGGTTGAGATGATTGGAATCTCCCCTTGCCTTGCTTTCCACCTCTGCCTCTTCCTCTAGCTCTTCCTCTACCTGCAAAGTTTGCTTGGAAAGAGCTACCTTTTCTTCATTCTTCCTATTCTTTGACTTGTCCTTGACCTTAGCTTTATCAGAATATAAGGCAGAAGTTTGATTACCTCTTGATGACTTACCACCTTTGCTAATCTTTGCTTCATGAGTGAAGAGTTGGCCCATGAGTGTGTTGAGGTCGGGTACATGCATATCCATGTATAAATCCATGGCTGTTGTGAATGACTCCCACTTGTCGTCTGCTTTGATTCCATTTATGATTTGTCTAATGATTTGCTCCTCTTCAATTACCTCTCCAATGCTTCCAAGTTGGTCGGAAATCTCCTTCATTTTTGTGACATAATCAGTCACACTTTGCTTCGGGCTTTTCTTCATTGTTGTGAACTCCATCCACAATTGGTTCTTCGTTGCTCGAGTGTTGGAAGAGAAGAAAGAAACAAGTGCATTCCAGTTCTCTCTTGATGTCTTGCATCCCTTGACATGAGGTAAAAGAAAATCAGAGATTGAGTTTAGAAAATAGGACCTTGCAAGTGCATCCTTCAAACACCAATTCGAAAGTCCTTCCACTTCTTCATGTGATGGTTGCCCTTTGTTCCTCATGGTTGGCATTGCTTCATCTCCAGATATGAATCCATATAGATTCCTCCCTTGTTAGTAGACCCTTTGAGCTTCCTAAATCCACCAAAATATCAGCCAAGTACTTTGGAACATGTATCCCAAAAGTTTAAGTCAAGACAGACTAGTTGCAAAATGACTAGCTCCCAAAACTTGCTATTTTTGGACATACACCTAGCAACAAATAAATTTAACACTTTGTGGATGAAAGATCTCAAGTGAAGACATGGGCATTAGATTGCTTAACAAGATTCCTCAGTCCTATGAAACTTTTGTGACCACTCTTTACAGTAGAGGTCAAGAACTCACTTGGGTAGAATTAAGAAGACTTTTTCTTCTCCATGACTCTAGGCAAAACACTCAAGCTACACAAGAAAAAGATTTGAAGGCTAGAGCTACTTTCAACAAGACTAAAGGTCAAAAAGGTACTCTAGAGTCTAAAGACAAGAGCAAAAGAAAGTTTACTTGCAACTTTTGTGGGGAACTTCAACACATAGAAAAGTATTGCTTCAAGAAGAAAAACAAGGACAAGTACAAATCTAAAACTAACTGCACAAGTGAAGATCTTTTTCTTACAACTGAACACAACACACTTGTCGCATCCACTCCTAGCAAAGAATGGATGTTTGAGAGAGGAGCTTCATCAAACATGTGCAATGAAAAAGAAGAATTTCATGAGTTTCAAGAGCACAAAGGCCAATTTTATCTTGGAGATAACAAGTATGTTGAGATCGAAGGAAAAGGAAAACTTCAAGTTACAAACTTAGAAGGTGAGACCAAGTCAGTTAAAGTCAGTTTATGTACCAAGCCTTTGTAAGAACCTTTGCTTAGTAAAGGCCATTACTAAGTGCAACATGACTATGCAATTTGATAAGGACAAAGTTCAAGTCATCGATCAAGCATCCAAAGAAGTCATAGAAGAAGGATTCAAAGAGAAAGGTCTCTACAAGCTTTCAAGTTTCATGGTTAAGGATTCAAGATTTATCTTGTGGCATTTTAGATTTGGACACACCTGTTACTTAGCAAAGATCTCTTCAGTTCATCTTGTCAAGGGTTTACCCAAGATCACACAAGTGGACTTGAACTACCAAGCATGTTCTAAGCAAACATTTACCCATTTGCCTATGGAAGCATCCATTTGTGCATCTTAACCCTTAACATTAGTCCATGCTGATCTTTGTGGACCTATGCATACACCATCACTAAGTGGATCACTTTACTTCTTTTTGATAGTAGATGAATTCACTAGGTACACTTGTGTTTATTCACTAAAACATAAAGAGGATGCACTTTCCAAATTGAAGAAGTGGACATAAATAGTTCAAGGTAACTTTCCAAGTTCTTTAAAGACCATCTGATTGGATGGAGATAGTGGTTTTGTCAACAATGATTTCTACAAGTATTTAAAGTAGCAAGGTATTCAGTACAAAGCAAAGAAGGATACTCAACAAGATATTGCTCTACAGAGGATTGGAAATGTGTTCTAGATGGTTAAGACTATGCTTCATCAAAAACAAGTTCCACAAAAGTTTTGGGGTGAAGCTATATACACAATAGTACATGTTCTTAATAGAGGGTTTCCACATGTTTTGAAGAACCAAACCCTATTCGAGGCTTACTTTCATAGGAGACCCAGTGTGAGCTATTTCAAAGTCTTTGGTAGTGATGCTTGTGTTAAAGGCCCGAATGATGATAAATTTTCATCAATTATAGTGATTGTGAGAAGGCATTCAAACTGTATGATCCTAAAAGTCACTGAATTACAATTACCAGAGATTGCACTTTTGATGAATACTCCAAGTGTTCATTCCTTGTTTATTCTACTCAAGATTTGGATCCTCCAATTTTCTCTTTAGAGGGAGATCATTCCACTACCGGATAGTCACACTATGTGAAGCACACTCTCTTTGTACATGGATTTCCAGATCATGGTACAATTTTGTAGCATGAGGACTCAGAGATACAGCTTCAATTTACACCTCAAATGGCTACACCTCCCACCATACCATCTAAGGTTTTAATTTTCCCTTAGCTTCAATTGGGCTTTACTCCAAGATCAGTGGCTTTTCATTTTCCATTCATCTCTTTGAGAGTCCACTCACCTCAAGCACAACATCATTTTGAGCATACAGTGTTCCATTCATGGAGTCCAACATCCTTCCACTCTCCACAAGATATTCTTGGATCTACTTGGATACATCACTCAGTTGGATCTTTTTATGAGCCATCTTCTCGGTTCAAAGTGGGATTTCATAGTCCTAATGACATATATGAGGACTTTGTATATTGCATGGAGGACTACAACATGCAGATGTACTACCATATGATTATCATTTCATGCTTCATGTTTTACATTTCATTCTTCCAGGACCTACTTCTTTGTGATGAACATCTCATGGTGGACATTTTCAAAGCTTTGGAGGTTCCCTCATACCACATGGAGTCATCTTATCTATCTTGCATGGAGGTGATCTTGTTCCGTTCCTATACCTCATTAGTGGTGTATCTCTGGAACATCTGATTGATCCATCTGGTGGACGTTTTATGGAGTACTTGGCGATCACACATGGTCAAACCCATTTGGATGCTATCAATTTCCACATGGAGACTTTCTTTTTGGTGCTCCCATTTCTATTGCTAAGCTCATGGCAGACAGTTCTCTCATAGCCTAGCAGCCTCCATACTCTACAAAATGGATCTACAAAGGTGGTGTTGAGAATATGAGAGTGCATCTCCATTTTGTATCTAGGAGATACTCCATTTCCATTTCATTTCCTTTCTATATTGTATCTCATTGTATTTGGGTACCTTGCCATTTTCTTTTACCAGTGTATTCATTCTTCTTCAAGGGGAATTATCCCACATATTATGTATTTTGGATAGCCTCCTCCAATTCTTCATAAGGAAGGCATCCCACCATCTTGTACTTGGTTAGAAGCGTGAGCAGTCTACTCCATGCTCTTGGCAAGCTCACTTTAATCCATGTGAGTTTTCCCATTCCATGTTCTACTCATTTTTTATTCTCGCACTCTTTCATTTTGTTAGTACACTCTTCTTTTCATTTTGCTTTTAGGCATGTGCTCTCTACAACAAGATCATATGAATGAAACACAAGTATGCAAAGTTGAATTTGATTGCAACACAAAGAGACAAAATTTATGAACAACATTAAGAATATGGTCCCTATGAATACCATTTGCATATAAATGCTCTTGATGCACCAATCTGAGACAACTATGGAAAGATTTCCACATATGAAAAGCTGTTTAGAATCTTCTTCCAAGGGACAAAAAATATATTGAGAAAAAGATCATCGAAATATTTCCATAAAAGCATGTGTCTTTCAAAATATAGTAGTAGAAGACTTAGCAGAGACAATAGAAGAGATAAAAGTTTGAAGACTTTAACATAAGATCAAATGTAAATGGGTTTGCAATATTGTCGTACATAAAAACCTTGTATCTTTCCTTCATGTTGTGAATGTCAGATCATCAATACAAGAAAATTGTTGGGAATCATACCTCAAAATCACTATTTTCTCTTGTCCTATTGCATTCAAGTGTTTTGGTTTGAATTTTTATTCTCCCCTTTGTCATCTTGGATGATGAGCCAAATTAGAGTGAGCCTTCCATCTGATTGCTTCACTTAGTACTTTTTGCCAATGAATTCAATGGAGTGCTTATAAAAAATCTCTCAAATGAGGAATAGGTTGAACTCTGAGTTTATAAAACTTTATCATCTTCACTTTCAAACAAATTTAGATGCACTTTCCACATTTCTTACTTTCACTTCCCAATGATTCCATAACTTTCTGAGCTAATGGAGTACTGACAACAACATTATAGTTTACCATGATGTGTGTTGGGCTACTACAAATACTTCTCAAGTTGGATCGCCAATGCACTTACAATATATCTTGCTTTTCAAAGTGATTCATAGCTCTTTCAAAGAACATCAATTATTCTCACTCCAGCACTTGTGAGAATATTATGGTAGAATCCCAACAATCTTTGCAAAACTACATTATTTTGTGCAATAAGTGTAGTGGAATCATGTTTTGGTCCATATTTGAAAGAGTAGCTGAAACCTTTGCTTGCTTCAATGTGATGTGAAAACTTTGATCCATAAAACAATATTTTCTTTGGTATACAGCCACAAGTCACACAACTTGCTATTCGATCTTCATCTAGTTCCTATATTTCTAGTACATAGTTTCATTAGACAACATATGTTGAATGGAAATAAAAATAACACTACATCCTGCAAAGCACAACAACAACATCACAATATCTATCTCACATATCCATCTTCATTTCTTGAAGAGCATTGTGTTGGTCCCTAGCAATCAAAGGGAAGAAATATTTCCTATGTAAAGAACTTCAAGATTCTTTCATCGTCTCATACCTTCACCTTGAACTCTTTCAGGTAATACTATCAAAAGCTTCATTTACAATAGCCTCCATAACTTTGGTTCCTTGTAATGCTTCACAATCATCTAGGCTGGAAGATAATGAAGATGATGAATCTCCAAAGGGATATACAAGGATGGATATCATACTGAACTAGTCATGTTCTTTTGCACAAAAGGTACATGAGTCAGACTCAATATCAAGAGAAGAGCCCTCTTCCCTCATCAGCCACACAAGATCTCCCTCCTTGCAAAGATAGCCCCTCCATTCCTAAATTAGAAGTCCTTTCCCATCTCCTTCCAACTTTGATCACATTCTTATTTATATATTTAGGTAGTGGTGTGTGAACACACTAGAACCGCCAGGGCACTTTTTTCCCTCTTTAGGAGGTTTTTTCCCCCGGGCTTGTATATACGTCTATAACCCCAACGGGCCACTTACCTTTGTGCATTCTCTTGGTAATCATTTAGTATTGTGTGTTGTGCTCCAAGCTTCTTTTTCTTCCTTGTGCTCTTAGCGTGCTTTCAAAGACCTCAAACTCCAACAATTGGTATCAGAATAGGTCGCCGCTTCATCTAGGGCATCGTCAACATCCCTTCAATCATAGTCTTAGAATTGCACAAAATTTGGTGAGCATACTCATGGAAATTAGGATTCAAAATGCTTCGCTTTTTGGTGCTGAAATCACGATCTGAGCTCGTTTTGGCCTCCGAATGCACTATCATACCACTTATGTAGGCAATTTCATCCTTTTGTACCAAAGATATATATAGGTTTTGGTTCACCAGTATAAGTGCCTTGAAGTCTGCTACAGGTTTAGCAGATCTCAACAGGGTAGTTGTGCTCAACTTTTTGATATACAATCATTTTTTTGCATCAGGGTATTTTAGTTAGGGGCCATGGTTGAAAGTAGTGATATATTCCATATGTTGGTTGTTGAGGATAAGTTGGATGGTACCAATTACCCATTATGGGCTTATATGATGCATCATGTATTGGTTGCAAAAGAACTATGGAATATTGTGCAGGGTGTTGAAAAATGTCCTATTAAACTTGCAACATAGTTGCTGAAGGTGATGCAAATGGCATTGAAGATGGTGATATTCTTGAGGTTCTTGTTCATATTGAGATTCTTGCTGCACCTATTGTAGAGAAACTTTGTTGGGATGGCAGAGATGCTCAAGCACATGCATTGGTAGCTTTGTTTGTCAAACATTCCATTATTCCTCACATTTGCTCTTGTAGAATAGCAAGGGATGCTTGGGATACACTTATCACTTTATACCAAGCAAGGAATGAGGCTCATGTTTCTTACCTCCAAAAATAGCTGGAGAGTGAGCACATGAATGAAAGAGATTGCATGGATAGTTTTTTGACAAAGATCAAAGATTTGAAGGAGCAGTTGATTTCTGTTGATGAAGTCTTGCCTGACAGTTCACTTGCACAGAATGTTCTGAATGGTCTTCAAGATTCATATCAGACTTTTGCTTCTACACTTCGATTGATGATGAAAGGCAATCCGAATGCTTTAACATTTGAGGAGTTAGTCTCTGTTCTGTTGTAGGAAGATCAATCTAGGTAGAACAGGTCCATTATGCATGTTGCAAATCAAGCTTTCATAGCTAGTTAGAAGGGAAAAGGTAAATGAAGTTCATCTATTAGTAATAAAAAATCTGCTAATTCTGCACAATCAAAGAAGGATGATAGAGACAAGAAGAAAAAAAAAAGTAGAAATTGTTTTGCAAATACTGTAAAGCAAATGATCATGTCATAAAGATCTATCCAAAACTCACTACAAAAGAGGCAAAGAAAAAAGAGGCTTGAATGGTTGTTGCAGGGGCCTCTACACCCAAAATAGAGTCTGCTAATCTTGTGCAAAATGAAGAATGGTCATTTACTACTGTTTGCAGTTGTTTATACGATACTTGTTCTTTAGTAAAAACACAACACCAATCTCCAAAGGTAGGGTACGAGAATATGGATTCATGAATGCGGTAATGCACTCACAAACATGTGTTTAAGTTCCTTACTGATTATCACAAATTATAACATTTGGAGCATTAACAATACACAGAATACTCAGAGAAATTTAAGAATAAAGATAATCTTTAGAGACAATATGTCTATGGAATACTAAATATTTATTGATTATCAACAAATTCTGTTTACATTTCCATTCTTTACATTAGAATATTGTTCAGTGTGTACATCAATATGTAGTACATAGCTTCATATTATAGACTTTTTGGAAATCACCACTTTGCACACAGAGACACTTCTGAATACCACATCATACCACATCGTTCTCCTTTATGTCCCCTCTATAATCTCTCTACACCATTCCGCACTTGGGAAATAAAGAAGACACCAAAATTTCCACACTCATGAAAACTCTTGAGATCTCCTTAGAAATAACCACTTTCCTATTTCAAAGTGAATTACAAACATTGTGGTCATCCATTCCGGTTGCTAACACTGGCACGCATGGTGGATCCAAACCCACTAAGTTTACAAAATTAGGAATTACAATTCATCACCATTATTGTGTAGTTCAAGGAACATAATCCTCTCTATGTCATATCTAAGCTCCTTAAACATTTTTTCTATATTTTCTTCAGCTAAAATAATATCGGCTTCAAAAAATTCCTTCGGATCAAGTAATTGTTGACCAGCACAACACTTTTGTAACTGATCGTTGTTGGTTCTACTTTCGATATTCTATTTTGCAACTTTTCTAGCATATTATCAAAATCTATCATAGTATTCGATATCTTCTCTATATATTCTTGAGTTAGCTTCCTAGCCTCCTCCATCTACATCTCATGCGTCAATTCAACAATTGAGGCAGTTTTCTTTAGCTCTATTGCCTCTACTTCTTTACCATCGAATACTAGGTTAGCATTTGCACAACGCCACTTCCAGACTTTGACCTGCTTCTCTAACTCTAGAAGGCCAGCCAATTGTGCCGACATCGTATCAAGTCCTTCCTATACAGTGTGGAGTTTGGATTCCAATTATGTAAACTTCAAGTTTTGCACTACCAGCTTCTCTTCTATTTCCACAATTACTACATTCCTGCCTTTTGATCACAATTACTACATCCTGTCTTCTTCATTAATCTTTGTACTTCCTGCTTTTCTTTCTATAACTTGCCCATCAATTCTTTATTGGCCTTCTTTAGCTTTTGTTACGATTTTTGGGTTTGTGTGATTTTGGCCTAGAGATGAGCTACTATTTTAGTTGTTTCTTCAGTTGCCACCTTTACCTAGTTGTTGGAGTTAGATGTCTGCAGAAGCATGCGAACAACACAAGGAAGAAGAAGAAGCTTGGAGCACAGCACACAGTACTGAATGTATTACCACTACAATGTACAAAGATAAGTAGAACATTAGTGCAATAAGCGTATATACAAGCCAGGGAAAAAAACCTCCTAAAGAGGAAAAAACGTGCCCCGAAGATCCTAGTGTGTTCACACACATCACTACTGAAATATATCAACAAATCCCCCTGGGATTGATGTGGTGAACAAGGAGTTGCACTTATGTATAAGGAAGTGCCAAGCTATGTGGAATCAATCCACAAAAGGAAGTAAGTCCAAAGCTTTACGGAAAGCTTCAAACTTCTCCCTAGGCATAGCCTTTGTGAAAAGGTATGCAATCTTCTCTTGCATGGGCACATATGCTAAGCTAATCTCTCCAGTAGAGAACCTCTCCTTGACATAATGATAATGCACCTCAATGTGCTTAGTGCGAGCATGGAACACAAGGTTCCTCACAATTGCCAATGTGCTCTGACTATCAATGAACATGGTGGTGGTAGAAGAGTGACCAACACCCAAATCAGCCATAAGGTGTCTGAGCCACACACACTCAAAAATCACTGTGAAAGCTTCCCTATACTCAGCCTCACAATTAGAAGTGGCCACAGTAGGCTGCTTCTTGCTCAACCAAGATATACATGATCTACCAAGCATGAAGCAAAAGCCACTAGTGGACACATGAGTGTCATAGCAACCAATCCAATCATTGTAAAAAAAAGCATGCAAATCTGGCAGTAGTGATTCCCCCTTGGGATAAAATAATCAAAGTAGTCGGCTACCACTAAAGTAGCGAAATATGCGCTTAATCTCCTACCAATTCTTAACACATGGGCAATGCATAAACCTGCTTATCTGTGAGACAACAAACTGAATATCTGTCCGAGTAATGCATAAGTAAATCAAGCATCCGACAGCCTGCTGATAGAGAACAACATCAAATGCATCTCTAGCATCATGAAGACTCAATCATAAACCTGTGTCCATAGGAGTTGCAATAGGCTTACACTCTTCAAGGCCAAAATGATGCAATAATGTGTCAATATATTTCCTTTGACACAAAGCCATTCCTGTCAGGGGAGCACTAGATTGTGCTCTCTGACTACAGTAGACAAGATTTTGGAAATACACTTCTGATTACAAGAACACCCACGAAGGGAAAATGATACAAGAATATATGATCGATATAAGATGTCCCACAACCCGGGACCAATAGGTATGGAAAACTCGATTAGAGATGATACAAGAGATCACACAACCCGGGACCGTAGGTACGAGACAAGATATCTCGATTACAAGAATTCCCTTCTGGGATATGAATTGGATACAAGAAATAACTAGAAAGGATCTCGTACTACGAGATTACAATAGGACAAGAAAGGATGTCCACAATACAAGACTAGACAAGACTAGAGTAAGAAACAAGACTAGAACTTGAACTGGAACTTGAAACTACTTACTTGGTGATCAGGATCCCTTGAGCTCCCAAGAATGGCATCCACAAGACTTATTATGAATGTGGTCAACCCCTCCTTATATAGGTTTTCAAGGGCGGTTGCGACTTGATGATGTCATCATGATGTCATCGATTTGTAACAGGACCTCCCGATGTCAGAATTCAGTGAATAGACAGTCGATCTTGGGGTTTTGGCATGTTTCGAACGCAATGGAAGTATTAGTTTCTCCAAAATCTCGAGCAAGAATGAGATATGGAAGGTCACATGGAATTTGAGGTTTAGGATGGTTTCCTTTGTGTCCATGACATCACCTCCCCCTCAAGCGACGAGTTCCACGAGGAGCGGCCATGTTCTCTAACTTGGGTTTCATTGGATTCTTCTTATGGAATTCACGAACCTTGACTTTTGCTCTCTTAAGATTTTCTGTAAGTTTGCAACTATGATCACTGATATCACATGCTTTCCAATGAATAAAACATTCCAATCGTCCTCGAGAGATTCTTGAATCTAAGACATGATTAACCTCGAATTCTTCATGATCCTTAATCTTGAAAGGTGGTGAAGGACTGGGTCTCCCTTGAGCTTCCTTAGCTTCATGACAAGATAGGTCCTTTGAGCTTCTACTGGAATGTTGTGGTCTTTCCAAGATCTTTGATGAAGAGCATTGAGTAAGCACACCTGCTTGATTGAACATGAAATCCTTCTTATCCTTGAACTTCTTGATATCTTCATAACATGTATTCTCCATATCATTTGTAATTACTTTTTGGCCTTCAAAAATTCTTGATTCAGATTCTTGAGGAACAATGTGTTGATTATTCAACACTTCTAGCTCTTGGGCTTGGCTTTCATTGAATAATTGATTCTCACATTGAACTGCCTGATCGATAACATCCTCCAAGGTATTTGCTTGAGGCATGGATAGCAAGAGATATTTGACTTCAGGATTGAGGCCACTTCGAAACTGATTAACCATGTAGTCTTCTTGATATCTAGTTCCACGAAACAACATCTTGATATTCAAGGCATAGCTTGAAACTGATCGATCATCTTGTCGTAGCAATCTTTTCATCTCTTGGACATGTTCGATCATGTTCTTTATGGTAGATTGGATCTCCTTGCATAGGGAATCCATGGTACTTGGTCTTGATAACAATAGTCTTGCCAAAATGTCAGGGGAGCACTAGATTGTACTCTCTGACTACAGTAGACAAGCTTTCGGAAATACACTTTTGATTACAAGAACACCCACGAAGGGAAAATGATACAAGAATATACGATCGATACAAGATGTCCCACAACCCGGGACCGTAGGTACGAGACAAGATATCTCGATTACAAGAATTCCCTTCTGGGATATGAACTGGATACAAGAAATAAATAGAAAGGATCTCGTACTACGAAATCACAATAGGACAAGAAAGGATGTCCACAATACAAGATTAGACAAGACCAGAGTAAGAAACAAGACTAGAACTTGAACTGGAACTTGAAACTACTTACTTGGTGATCAAGATCCCTTGAGCTCCCAAGACTGGCATCCACAAGATTGATTATGAATGTGGCCAACCCCTCCTTATATAGGTTTTCAAGGGCGGTTCCCAAGGGCAGTTGCGACTTGATGATGTCATCATGATGTCATCGATTTGTAACAAGACCTCCCGATGTCAGAATTCAGTGAATAGACAGTCGATCTTGAGGTTTTGGCATGTTTCGGACACAATGGAAGTATTAGTTTCTCCAAAATCTCGACCAATAATGAGATATGGAAAGTCACATGGAATTTGAGGTTTAGGATGGTTTCCTTTGTGTCCATGACAATTCCACCATCTAGTTGCACAAACTGAATGCCCAAATAATGATGCAAATGTCCCAAATCAAGCATCTCAAATAAGGCATGCAAATCAGCCTTAAAATCAGCAATATGCTTCTCAATAGGACTAGTGAGCAGCATATCATCAACGTAGATGACAATGATCAAAAGCACATCATTAGCAAACTTAACATATAAGGTACTCTCAGTGTGATTGTTCTCAAAACCATGTGCAATCAGATAGGCATGTATCTTTTCATACCAAGCACGTGGTGCTTGCTTTAAACCATATAATGCCTTCTTTAACCTACAAACCTAGTTTTCATGCTCTTTCTACACAAAGCCATGGGGCTGAAAAACGTACACTTCTTCATCCAAGTCACCATTTAGAAATGTAGTTTTAATGTCCAACTGATGTACATTCCAACCATGATGGGCTGCAAGTGCATAGATGTTATGAACAATAGTCATATGACATGTAGGTGCAAAGGTCTCATCAAAATCAATGCCTTTTTCCTGCGCATAACCCTTTGCAACAAGCCTAGCCTTATACCTATCAACAGTTCCATCAGGCTTATGCTTCAGCTTGTAAAACCACTTAGTGCCAATCGCCTTCTTGCGAGGAGGCAAGTCACATAAAGAACAAGTACCATTCTTCATTATAGCATCATATTCAGATTGCATAGCAGCCATCCAATTTTTAGGATTTTGTGCTTCATCAAACGAAATAGGCCCATGCTCATCACAGAGACTAGAGGCAACCATATCATAGCAATTTGATGCAAAAGAGGCACTATGAGATCCTAAATGAGTACGGTATAACAAATATGCATCTAATTTGTTGTCACCCAAAGTTTGCACGAGCCATTTTGGCATAGTTTTTGCCTACTCAGTATCAACTCTCTCATCAACAAGTGCATCATGTAAATCTGCATCAGAAATGGAATGATCTGCATCATCACATGAAACCTACAAAGTTTGGGAAGTGTCCTCGTTAGGACCAGCACTAGACTGGCCACTTATAAAAAGAGGCAGCAAAGTATCATACATGTCTTTGGAGCTAACATATGTCAATTTTGTACATGAAAGTAAGGGCTGAATACCATCTTCCACAAAGACAACATCACGGTTAACCAGAATGTGTTTAGTCTGTGGATGATACAGACGATGGCCTTTGCTTTCAGAACTATACCCAACAAAAATACATTTCACTGCTTTATCATTGAGTTTCTTGTGTTTTAGGCACTAATGTTGGAGTTAGATGTCTGCAGAAGCACACGAACACCACATGGAAGAAGAAGAAGCTTGGAGCACAACACACAATACTGAATGTATTACTAGATAATGTACAAAGATAAGTAGCCCATTATGATAATAAGCATATATACAAGCTGGGGGAAAAAACCTCCTAAAGAGGGAAAAAAGTTCCCCGACAGTCCTAGTGTGTTCACACATGAGTGACCTCTTCTTCCGTTCAGCAACTCAATTCTGTTGAGGTGTATACGACACTGTACACTGGTGTTTTATCCCATATTCAGCGAGAAATGCATCAAAATTAGAAGATTTATATTCCCCCCCCTCAATCAGAATGGAGGGTGCCCATTTTACATGCTGATAGATTCTCAGCCAAAACCAGAAAATTGTTTAAAGCACATGAGCTCTTCGGAATTTGATTTCAATGGATATGCCCATGCATGCTTGGAAAAATCATCAATGAAAGTCACAAAGTAAAGATAATTTCCAAAAGAATGTGTCTGCATAGGACCATAGACATCACCATGTACAAGCTGCAATTTTTGAGTGGCCCAAACTGAACCATCTTTTGGAAATGAGGAACGCTACATTTTGTCCAAAATATAGCCTTCACAAACATATTTTCCAAGTGCCTCAAGTTTGGGAAAAGAGGACGCCATTTCAGATTTTATGTAGGCATAGCAAAGTAGCGAAATTCAGATGACAAAAGCATGCATTTCAAAGCTTTGCATTTGACATAGCGTGAGAATCATGTACTGCACATGCCGAATCATTTATAGACCTTTCATAGTCTATGAGCTTATAGAGCCCACCACATTGTAGTCCAAATTCCTTCCCTTAAGCTCAAGTACCACAAATGTAATAGAAAATACCACATGAGAAATTTTGATAGGAATATTTTTTATCAATCCACTAGCTTCACTTGAGACTGGTCGGCCATTAGACTTACAAAAAATGGGGTAGGCTCAATGCTATTCCATCCCATATTTTTACACATAGTCATAGAAGTAACATCGATCTGTCATAAATTAGAACCTTGGGAATAACTTTGTTCTTGTACCATACCATGATGGTGGAGACTGCATAGTCCACTACCCTATCTGGGACATCTTTGACCATATTGACTATTAGTTCCATACTAGGGGCCGAAGGATATTTCTTCTGCAGTTGCTTTACAAATTTCTCCCTAAACGCCAGAACGAGTTCCGACAAGGCACCCAATGGTAGTTGAATGTGTGAATTCTATAGTAAATGCTAGGATTTGCCTTCTTTGAATGCTACTCAAGTCTGATCATTCTGTTTCTATTCTGCCATAGGCATCTGGTTCTGCAATCTGGTACCAAGCTCTTGGTTGCTAGGAGTTAACTTTTTAGTTCAGAACCTGTAAACTCAATGGCGCATTCTAAGTTTTCCCCTTGTTGTCTAGCTTCATTGGTCTCCTCAGCTATTATATTATGTGAATTTTTCTTACTTATTTTACCGTGTCTTCCCTTACTGTGAATTACCTCTAGAATAGGTTTAGGCTCCACATAGTAAGGTGGTATTCTTGAGCCCATTGAACTATTTTCTTTAGTCTTTGCTTCTACTCAGTTGGCACGGGGTGATCTAATTTCTGTAGATTTTGGTATTCATGCCACGACCTCATAACAACAACTGTTGATGGTTCCAAATATTCCAGAGTTACGACATTAGCCATAGGTGCTTTGAGTTTAGCTTCTTGCTTCCTCCGATCATGTTCCTTGGCTTCTTCACATTCAAATTGTCTATGTTTGTATTGGAGGCAAAATTGGCATTGAAGTGGTCTATTCCCAAAATTTTAGGATCTCGGTGGTCGAAAATTATGGCCTCTTCTATACTCTTGAAAGTTTGGGTGAAAAAATATATGTTGGTTCGGTAACTGCTATGTATTTGTATACTGCAATTGTCCCAAAACTCTTACATCTTGGCTCTTTGTACATTGTCTGGATTGGACCAGAGGTTTATAGCTATTGATATATTTAGGTAGTGATGTGTGTGAACACACTAGGACCGCCGAGGCACTTTTTTCCCTCTTTAGGAGTTTTTTTCCTCAGCTTGTATATACGCCTATTGCCCTAACAGATTCCTTATCTTTGTACATTATAGTGGTAATACATTTAGTATTCTATGTTGCACTCCAAGCTTCTTCTTCTTCCTTGTGCTATTCGCATGCTTCCTTAGATGTCTAACTCCAACAATTGGTATCAGAGCAGGTCACCACTTCATCCAGGGCATCGTCGACACTCCTCCGGTCACAGTCTTAGAATGACATCAAATTTGGTGTGCATACTCAAGGTGATTAGGAGATCAAAACAACTTGCTATGTGGTGCCGAAATTGCGATCTAAGCTCGTTTCGACCTCTGAATGCACTATCACAGTGCTTATGCAGGCTATTTCATCTTTTTGTGCCAAAGACATATATAGGTTTCTGTTCGCCAATATAAGCATCTCTAAGTTTGCTACAGGTCTTCGTAGAACTCATCAGGGTAGTTATGCTCAACTTTTTCAGATACATTCATTTTTTTGCATCATGGTATTTTAGTCACTCGCCATGGCTGAAAGCAATGCTATATTTTGTATGTTGGCTATTGAGGATAAGTTGGATGGTAAAAATTACCCATTATGGGCTTATATGATGCATCATGTATTGGTCGCAAAAGGACTATGCAATATTATGTAGGGTGTTGAAAAACGTCCTATTACACCCACAAATACAAGTACTGAAGCTGATGTTGATGGCATCTGAAGATGGTGATATTCTATAGATTCCTATTCGTGCTATGGTTCTCGTTGCACCTACTGCAGAACAAATCCGTTGGGATGGTAGAGATGCTCAAGCACATGCATTGATAGCCTTATCTATCAAACGTGCCATTATTCCTCACATTCACTCTTGCAGAAAAGCTAAGGATGCTCGGGTTACACTTACCACATCGTACCAAGCTAGCAATGAGGCTCGTGTTGCTTACCTCTTTCAAATTTTCATTTTGATATAGTGAGGAGTGCAAATTAGAGCCTTGACACTCATAAGATCTCTTGAGATTAGCTTCAAAAAGATTGGACTATATGACGAAAGTGTTCCAGTGTTATTTGTCTCTCTTTCTTGCTTTTCAGAATTTACTTCTATATATTCTAAACACTTTAATTACTTCACTGGGGGAGTAAACATGGAAGCTAAGGGGAAAAAACTTTAGAAGATAGTTCTCCACCTAGGGAGTAAAACCTAGAGAATTTAGACCATAAAAAGAAAGAGGTAAAGCAAGAGTAAGAGGCTGAGCAAGAAGAGCAATACTCTTATATTGAGAATCATGATGAGTTTATGTCACACAAACAATCCATTGAGCTCAAGGTCCAAACCCTCAAGTTAGAGATGACCATTGCTAGCATGACCTTTTTAATAGAACAACTTAAGACTGAGATGATCTCACTAGGGACTCATGTTACCTCTTTCCTAGCTAGGAAAGAAAGAGAAATTCCTACTCTTCATGATACAGAGATGGCTAGGAAGGATATTCCCCTTCCTAGCAAACACAAACAAGAGAGTTCTAGGGAGAATCCCCTCTTGAAAGACCTCAAGCCATCAACATTTACAGGGGACGATTGTGAGAGGAATAAGGATGGAGTCAAAAACTTATGCAAAAGTGGAATGACCTACATCAATTGAAGGGCACCCCACTTGAGTATCATGTGCTAGAAGTGAGTCTCTTGCTTGGACCACACCCTTATAATGGTGGATGAGTCTTAAGGAGGTGAATTCCATCCCTACGGATTGGACTCAATCTGAAACTCTTTTTTGAAGGAGTTTCTTCTTGAGAATGAGGAAGAGAGAAATTGGGATGAGTGAGATAGGATTACACAGAGAGGTAGAATTTTTGTCTGTCTACATATCCCACTACAGAGAGATCATAGTGAAACTTAAGGGGTTATATGATTTTAGAAGACCAAAAGGTTTGTAAGGGGATTCAATAAGGCCATTAAGAGAGGGGTGAGAAGAAACACACCAATGAGCTTTGAGCAAGTGATCAAATACACTCAGATCTATGAGAACCGTAATCATCCTCAATACACTCCTATGGAGAGGGATCAACCCCTCAAGCATGTTAGTACAACTAATTTCACGAATAAAGTAGTTATGAAGGCAACTATAGGACTATCTAGATAAGGGCTTCATTAGACCTAGTAACTCACCTTGGGCATTGCCTATGCTCCAAGTTAAGAAGAAAGAGACTTTGTATAGATTATAGGGCATTGAATAAGGTAACGATAAAAAATAGATTTCCAATGCAAAGGTTGGAAGATCTATTTGTTTAGTTACATCAAGCTAAGTATTTTACCAAGCTTGATCTTAGTTCAGGATATCATCAAATTAGGATTAGGGCAGAGGATGTCCCTAACAATTATTTCAGGACTAGATATGGTCACTATGGGTTCTTGGTGATGCCTTTTGGTCTCATCAATGCTCCTCCCACTTTCATGAAGTTCATAAATAGTGTATTATGCCCATAGGGCAATTTGTAGTAGACTTTCTAGATGATATTTTGATATATAGTAGATCATAACACAAACACTTGGAACACTTGAGGAAAGTATTCCAAGTATTGAGGGAAAATTCACTCTTTTCCAAGGAGTCAAAGTGTGATTTTTTACAAAACAAAGTTTAGATACCTTGGGCATATAGGCTCCCAAGATGGAATCGAGATGGATCCTGAGAAAGTATAGGATATTATG